>LT598485.1:12162-612162 GCA_900074765.1 Lachancea fermentati | reverse complement strand
AACTCAATCAAGGCACGCAACATCTTGCGACGGACGATCTCATAAGTGGAACCAGAACATGAACATTTGACCAACATGGAGTCGTAATGTGGAGAGATCACGGCACCTGCGTAGGCATTACCACCATCCAATCTCACACCGTTACCACCAGCGGAACGGTACACTTCAATACGACCCGTATCAGGTTGGAAGTTTTTAGCAGGATCTTCAGTGGTAATACGACATTGAATTGCAAACCCTCTAGTAGTGATCTTGTCCTGCAAAAGACCTAATTGCTCGAGAGAAGCACCAGCAGCAATCTGGATTTGAGCAGCCACAATATCAATACCGGTGATTTCTTCGGTAATTGTGTGCTCGACTTGAATTCTAGGGTTGATTTCGATGAAGTAGTGTCTGTTCTGGTTGTCGACTAAAAATTCGGCAGTACCTGCGTTTCTGTATCCAGCGACCTTGGCCAACTTTACGGCATCAGTCAAAATGGCGTCACGGACATCCTTGGGCAAAGTCTTGGCAGGTGCAACTTCCACGACCTTTTGGTGTCTTCTTTGCACGGAACAGTCTCTTTCGAACAAATGAACGACATTGCCGTAACTGTCGGCAAGCAATTGTACCTCGATGTGCTTGGGCTTGTCCAAGAATCTCTCGATGAAACAAGTACCATTACCGAAGGCGGTCTTGGCTTCGGAAGTGGCACGTTGGAAGGCATCAGCGATGTCGTCACCTTCACGCACCACTCTCATACCTCTACCACCACCACCGTAGGCGGCCTTGATGATGACTGGATAGCCATACTCTTGTACGAAGGCACGCGCTTCGTCAACGGAGTCGATGGGGCCTGGTGTACCCGGTACGACTGGCACGTCGGCCTTGGCAGCTAGGTTTCTGGCCGAAACCTTGTCACCAACGGACTCGATCACATCTGCTGGAGGACCGATCCAGGTGATCCCGGCAGCGGCCACCTTCTCAGCAAACTCAGAGTTTTCTGACAAAAACCCATACCCCGGGTGTATGAAGTCCACACCGTGCTGCTTTGCTATTTCGATGATCTCGTCAATGGCCAAGTACGCACCCACAGGTGTGTACTTACCCTCCTGACCGATCATGTACGCCTCATCGGCCTTCAATCTGTGCATGGACAGTCTGTCCTCGTGCGAATAGATCGCCACGGTCTTCATAGACAGCTCATGTGCCGACCGGAAGATTCTGATGGGGATTTCGCCTCTGTTGGCGACCAGCAGCTTGTTCTTTTCGCCCAGTAAGTTCGAGCTGTCTCTGAGTCCAGCTAATTGGTTCGACATTGCTCTTCCCAGACTATTTGGATCTGCTTTTTCTTTCAATTCTTTTTCAAAAATCAACGTGCTTCGACTACATTACTTGTCCCCTGCTTATATATCATCGTTCTGTCGTCAGCCATGCCATAGTTTGCGTCAGCGCCGCCAGCCAATCAGCTTCGAGAACGCTCCTGGCGTGGTCATCCCGGGATGACTCTTTAGATACCAGAGAAAAATTTTCGGTTTTGCGGAGGGTAACCTCCCACGCCGGCCCCCACGCGGGATCCTCGAGCCGGAATTGGCCTTTTCCCACCATTGACAACGATCACTGCAGCAACAGGCCGTTCGTCCAGGGTTGGTAAGTTTTTCTTGACGCAAATGCGACGCAAATGCGACGCAAATGCGACGCAAAAAATAACTGAAGCGCCGTGCGTCCTACGTCGGAACTTAATGTCCTCGCCCGGCTGCTCCCAGCGTTGTTCTCAATGGCGTCCCGGCGGCCTCTCGGCGGGCTTTCGGGAAGAGGCCGGGCTAGATACGGCAGTGGCGTTGCCTAGTAAAGGACGGAGGCAAATTAAGGATAAGCTCAGCGGCTCCCGGCGGCTCCAGGTAGCCGCTCGAGAGCCCGGGAGGTGGGGTTGCACGACAAGCGCCGGAAGGTGGTGGCGACCGATTGGCGCCGGGACGAAGTAGCAGAAGCATTGCTGAATCACAGGGAGATGTTAATTGCTGGTACACAGGGAGCATAGGTACAGAGAGTACATAGTACATACGATCTATTTGGTGTCGACGAGAACAGGTAAGTGGGAAAACCAGGTTGAAAATCTTTTTGTGTCACGTGACCAGAACCCTTCTTGGTCACGTGCTGGGTCTTGGGAGCGATGACCATCAGTATAGCGGCTGGCCCTTGCCAAGGCGCAGCCAGTGCCAAGGTGCTGCAGCGCGCTTGTAGAGTGGCTGGCCGCTGCTGAGCCGCAGCCAGTGCCAGGGTTCGGCGTCGCGCTTGTGGGCCTGCGCTTCGTGGTCGTGTTCCATGGCTGCGAGTAGCGTGGTATTTACGAGCAGCAGGCCGGAGTTCGTGTCATTCGAGGCACGTACCACAGCAACGTCATCGTCCTCTGTGAGGTCGATAAACGCTAAAATGGCCTCGTCGGGCACGCTCGTTCCGGAGGGTAACGGGTTTGTCGAGCGCACGGGCAGGCACAGGGCCGTGGAAAAGAAAACGGTTGCCGTTACAAGTGATGAAAGTCTCATTGATAGTTCGTGTAGTTCAAAGTAGCAGAGAAGGGAGTGTTTGTAGGCTGGAATAGAACTTGTGTCCTCGAGGCGTGTGCTGCGTGCTTATGAATGTTTTTGCAGTGTGATGTTTGTTTTGTGCCTGTGCCAGCTCCGCAGTTGCTGCTGTGTGGAACTGCGCCATTTGTCGCTTAAACAGGAAACCGGCCAAAGTTATTGGCCCAGGCGGCAGTGAAAATGACTAGGAATATCAAGCAGATCCAATTGGGAAGAGTAAATACGGAACAGTGCTGGAACGATTCGCAAACATCCCATTAGTGTCACGAAGTGAACTGTTTCGGGCCACCGCACCGCGAAAGCGTCCCGTCGCTGCTAAAAATGCATACAACTGCCAATATTGTACCCCTACTCACTTAATTCTTCCATCTCTCTACCATCTCGTTCATCCACTGGCCTCCCTGGCTCTGGAAGAGTTTTGGTAGCTCTTCCAGACCCTCTAAGACACCGTCCTCGTTTATAGTTGCATTTTCCATAAGGCCATTCAGAAGCTTGAGCAAGAAAAGGGCATTAGGGTATACAATGCATTGGGCGTAGGGCGCCTCGCACCAGTATTCGAGATATTTCAAATAAGCCCTGAACTTGGGGTCCTTCCACAGCTGCTGTTGACTCAGTAGAAAAGTTACGTATGGGATGTTTGCAAGGGACTGCACAAATTCTAATTCAACCTCAAACCTTGTGGGAGGAATGTCGACTTGCTCTGGATCTTCCAAATCACTTTTTGTTGTACCGTTTTCCATTGTATGATGCTGGGTCTCGGATAGTTTTTTAGGATATTTATTGGGATTAAAGCTCGTAACTGTGTTAAGCTGTCAAAAGTATGTGCTGTTTAATGAGTTGTGCGTCTGTGACTTGTATGTTGCATCGAGAAGTAAATCGAGCTAGGTGATCGTGTCGCTGGTAAAAGTCTCCTGGGCGTAATTGGTCTCCTTCTTCCACTTTTTAGATCAATCTTCAACCGGTTCACGCTTAATGTAAATCTTGAAGAAAACGCCTGAATTGGATTTGGCACAATGCTTACAGATCTGGTGTGATATTTATGCTAGTTACTGCGAAAATTGTGAACAGCACTTTAATTTTGACGGTTACAACGCTTTCTTCGTTCGATGTGAGAACGTTTTACTGATGCGAATGCCATTATTCTTGCTAATGAGAGCACTTGGAAATTAGCCTGAGAAGAAGCTTAACCCAGACTCTGCGACTATCTGTAATCTCAGCAATTTTTAATGATTGTGCGAGAATTTTAGTAATTTCGTGGATCGTGGCAACGTGCGCTGATCTGTCAGGACATGCAGTGACAGCTACGTCATAGAAAAGCGAATGCCTGCGACCATGAGCTTATCAAGAAGATAGGAGAGAACATAATGCGACAGCTTACTCGGGAATTCAAACAGATCACATTCACCACGAGCAAATATGTCGAAACGTAGGTGTGAATCGTATACATGAGTCAGCTGAAATAGACGGTTGACCTATATGAGATGTAATATCTGAGCTGTAACGATGCTGTAAGCGACTTTTCTATTTATCCGACAATAATATCCCTCCCCCATTTGCATGCGGCAGCAATTTCTAAACTGAATTTCGTGTACCATGGATTACTGCTATCCTAAAATTTTTATTGTATATGATGTTTACGCCAGGACGACGCATAATGTTGAAGTTCGAAAATATACTACACACCTCATCGCCACATAATGTTGCGAAATGCATTGCAGTAGGCACATAATAGCTAGCTATTTTGTTGCAGTCGGTCAAAAAAACGTAAATATTCATTACAGTTATTTCGCATAAGTTAATACCATGCTGAAAACTGTTTCAAACGAAATGATATAATCAATATTCACGTTTTACAACTTTGTCCACAAAGCTGCATAGCACTGGCTTTTGCATGCCTCCTCTGATGTTGCTTTGATGGGAATTCAATGGAATCACGATATAGTCAATTGGTGAGCGAATTTTGTTACGTCTTCAGTTATATAGAATAGCATATTCGTCATATTACGTCCTTGCCATATGCTTTACAAGCGCCAATAAAGACAAAACTAAGAATCTGAGCGCCAGGTTAAATATTCCTAAAGCAATTATACATGAGTTAGGAATTGAAAGTCTAATAAAGAGAAGACATGGACAATGTCGCACTATATGAATAAGAGCGTAGGTCAAATCGTTTACTGAGCTTTCAGTGTGTTTCCGATAAATTTACCCCCTATCTGCAAGGTGCGCATGTCTACTTCACCATCCACGTGGTGAAAATTGTCAACAACGACAATCAGAGGGTGTGCTTTGTCATCACCAATGATGAAATACTCGCCATCAAAATTTAAGTCATCCAAGGCTTAAAAGAACCCTGAAGTGAGCTATGTGAAGCAGCACGTGTCATATTAAAAAAAAGGCAATTGCGTTGAGAATATTGTATTCCCATCTGAAGTTTATTTTACATTTGAACTAATTAAACTCTCGATGGTGGTGCTTTTGAATCTTACTGTTTTAATTTTACTGCTCTTCCACTGTTTCTATTTTTATTTCTCTTCCCCTGTTTTAGAAATAAACGTTGGAGATCGCCTATTGCGATAAGCGGTGTGGCGCAAATCGGCCCGAAGGCAAGATCATCGGCAGAATTTTTTGCCGAGATTTAAGGAACACCAGAGCCTATTCAGCCACACGTATCTTTGAAGATTGAGCCAGTAAAACTGAGTATTTGAATAATGGATAGAGGTGGCATACCGGCAATTGTTTTTTTAATTCTATATTTTGCGTTGTGTTCTTGGGTGTCAAGTTTGTTGTTGTCTAAGCAAGTTTCCTGGAGATCTCGCTATACATCTATCTTTATTCACACCACGCTTCGTTTAGCTGCTCAGATCTGTGGTATAGGTTATGCCGTTGCGGGTGTTGAGCACAGCAATTGGCTCGTCGCCTACTTTGTCTTTGGCGCGGAGGGCTATTTTACTTTAGTATGGTGTGCATTTCGGTTCCTGATTTCATTTCAAAATGAGGTGACCGGTAATTCGTGGATTGAACCGAAGCGTGAGGGAATGAGTTGGAGTGAGTATTATAGAAAGATGCCTCATTATCCAGTTCTTTATTTCCACTATTCACTTGCCGGAGCTAACGCTCTCATTATTGTGGGCTCACTGAAAGGAATGAACACTGACCTATCGGATCCATCTAGGGCAAGCGAAATACATACTGGAGTAATTCTACGTGATGTCGGAACAGCGCTCTTCATGGCATGGGTACTCGTTCTTGGCTATTTTTGCTTCCGATCCTACAAATATGCACAAACCCGAAACCAGACTCGCTTCCTCTTTATCATAGGGGCTACAGTGATTCCACTCTTAGTTAGAGGTGTCTATGGGATTTTGGCATGTGAAATAACTCAGTGGAATTATGCGTTACCCGAGAGTTACGATAGTCAAGGACTCAAACCTGGTGCACTTGCGGCAGAGTACTTGTTAGGTACTACTATGGAGTGGTCAACTTGCCTTCTATTGTTATGCACGAGCTTCATTTCCCTTGACAACGGCCGAAGCCAGGGGTCAAGTCTACTTAACGAAAAAGTAAATTCAAAGGACAAAACTCAGCAAGATGTCCATTCAGTTGCTTAGCCTTCTGCAGGGGGTCATCGGTTCTAGAAGTTTGCGGTTTCACTTGTTTTAACTAATATTCTTCGTTCTTTCGATTTTTAATTCAATATTTCCAAGTAATATCTAATTTACACTATGTCTCTGCCGTTACAATCAGTGGATTTTAAACTTGAACTGATTAATTTGATGCTTTGAGTTCCAAAACAGCCAATATGTTGATAACTAAAATATCTTGTCTATGTTTGCCTATACATCGATATTTGAATTATTATTCTTGTAGATGACGAAATCAGTAAAATAACTTTCGAACGGGTCTAGTATCTCGCAACGCATTATCCTGCAGATTTTTAGTTGACCCTGTAATCTAAATATCAACCGCTTTCAAATTCCTCCGAGCCAATTAGCATTTGCTTTCCACTCCAAACATTAAGCTGTTGATATACTTCCCAACCTGGGCGTGAATCAACATGATCTTAATCGTAATCGAGCTCACTCAGGAAATTGTGAAGCAGAGCATTAGTGGGTATGAGAGTTCTTCAGTCAGCAGGGAACCCGTGATTGACTTTGACATAACTTTCAAATTTCTGTAGGCGTCATTGGAAATTATCTTAGCAAAATCTTCGAATGCAATTAGCTTTGTATCCCTTCCACTAACACAGCTTGGAAAAGCAATTCAGAGCTTCTTACAAAAAATGAGGGTATAGTATGTGAAGTATGATGAAATACCCGTCAATTGATGGGCTCGTCCCAGATAGCTATCTTTTCGGATAGCGGACTTGTTGGACTTACCTCTAAACCAAATTGCGCTTGAGTAAAGATACCAAGCAATACCCGAAGAGATGCATGAATGCTTTCTTACACATAGGGAAAACGAAAGTGACATTTTTTCCTAATTTACTGAATTTTTGATGCAGATCATCTGGGAAATTATATCATGTCACAGGAACAGTATTGTGCATCGAATGGATGAGATCTAAGCGAGAATATAACACGACTCACGCTTCCTTAAAAAGTTGATCGTGAAGTTGTCTTCTGACTGTTAGAATCAAAATTAGATGCTGATAATGCGTTATGAACAATTAGTATCCTCTCCTTACTTTTAGATTGAGGAGATAATCATATATCAGAGGTTTTGATGTGAATATTTCTTAATATAGTGAAGCATCTTTTTTTCACATCACGTGTCAGTTCTATAAAAGGTTCTTGAAAGTGTTATACATGCTGTCTAATCCTAATCAAAACTTCAAAAACTCTTATCTATCGATATATTGCGTCTGTGAATCATATTTCATATTTGTTGTTTGAAATGAAGGCGAAAGTAATCGATTATAAAGAGGGAGGTACAAATTCGTTACTTCATTCTTTAGTTCAACTTTTTGAATATATACTTTAATTTCAAATCATTGATAGAATGGGCTTTCCCCCGTGATAACACATCAAGCAATGCATTTTGCGCCTTGTCAATCCGGACCATTTCCCATGATGAAACTTAAAATCAATGATTTGTTGGCACTACTTGAATTTGATGAAAATTCCAACGGGTCGGATGTGAAAATTATGAAATATTCAACATTCCACTCGCAAATCACTTTAATATACTAATTTAACTGAAAGAATTAACGAATTACCAATCCTTGTTCTTATTCACTTTAATTTCTCAAGCATTAACGATCTTTAGGCATTGCTTGTGAATCGTTGGTAATGATGATAATAATGACACGGTTTTCATCTAGTAATGTTCGCCACGCAGTTTGATAACTACAATCTCAACCTCTATTCAATGAATCGATATCAAGTTTTTCTATTTTCATTATGTCCAGCAACCTTTGTGATCGGAAATCTCATATCGTATTGGACAGAGGAGCTACAAGTTGACAAAGATAACTGGGTGAATACCTGGTTCATCAAGCAAGGTTGGTTTTGGACCAGCTTAATTGGTTGGTGGTGTGTCGTAAGATATGGTGGTTTCGGACGATATGGGACTTGGAAAAAAACCCTCGCAAGGTATGCCGTTCTCACAATCTGGTGGTATCTATTCACGCAATCAGTGTGGTCGGGAATTGCACCAATAATGGATTTGGTTTTTATGCTCAGCGGCGGCCGTTGTAACTTCGACATATTTGATCCAAGTGAACCCGGAAGTTGGAAACTCAATGAGAAATACCACGATACTGCTACCAGGCGTCAAAAATCATTGACGAAACTCTATCGTGTCTTGAAGCAGGTCGCCAATGACCCTTCATCTAGCCTTACGAACATCGTATCGCAACTAGAAGGATGGCTCGTAGAAGGGACCACTCAATTATTAGACACCGACATCACACCAGCACAGGTCAATGAATATATTGACGACTTTCTGCACACCTGGCAAAAAATTAACTCGTCGTATATATGCAGGTCACTTGGCGGGTATTGGACAGGAGGCCACGATCCCAGCGGTCATATTTTTCTCATAACTTTAATGTGCATGTTTCTGTTGGGCGAACTACAGGTTGTAGGGAGAAGAGCTTGGCGGAAGCTTTCCAGCAGTAGACCCTATCTGAAAATCCTACGCATCCATTTAATAAAGATATTCACTACAGGTGGCATCTTGAACTTTCTGAGAAATCCATTCTTCACCAGAGAATTACTGATGGAATGTTTTATCTTTCCGCCGTTTACTTGCGTCAAGGAATTGGCGATTATATCAGCTGTGACTCTAAAATTCATCATTTGGGACAATCCTGTCATTATCCTGACTTCACTGGTCGTAATGTGGTGGTCAAGCTTTTTGTTGACCACACTTGCGTTTCATACAATAAGTGAACAGATAAGTGGTTTGATTTGTGCTTACATTGTCGCAGGTCTTGTATACTGGAAGTTAAAGTAAATATCATGTAAATATTACAGGCATCTCCAAGAAGTGATGGGCATTTTTTGCAAGCGCAGAGCACTCTTTTTTATGAATCCAAAATAGAGGATAATGCCAATTATAATACAGATGATGTTAGTGATGTAATATCCATCTCGCAATACAATTACCTTGCCGCCTTTCGAAATGCACTCCGCTTTTCCCATTGGTAATTCCTCTGTTAAACCATTAATGTCACATTCAACATTGGTCAAAGTATCAATCATGTACATGATTAGGAGACGTGGCCATGTACCTCCCAGATTACTCAGCGTGTTTAGTAAAGTCATATAAGTACCACCAATGACAGGATCAGCAATTCTTGTATGGAACGCTGAAATACCAACAAATTGGACAGTTGACATAAAAGAGCCCAGTAAATGCTGGAAAATTACGAGAAAGAAATACCCTCGAGTTATCTTTCCATCCGATGGAAATTGAGAAACTAGGTAATTGCCCATGATTGCCGCGGTTAAGCGACCCAGGAAACCCCACAACCAAGGGGTCAGAACCCCAGTTTCTCCCACCAAAAACTTGACCAACTTGTTGCTTGTCTCTGTGCTGCTAACCTCATGGCGGATGTAGGTGCTCCATTTTGCGACGTAGTAACCAAATATTATCTCAAACGGAAAGTCTATGAGGACAGTGATCGCAAGATCTTCTCTTTTGAACCCTCTCTCCAATAATTTCAAATTTGTGGCCCCTTCATTGCATTGAAATGCAAACTTTGAAACAAAATGTATTGTCATGAGACTTTGAACGCTTGGTAACTTCAAGATCTTCCAGAAAGCTGTGTAGACATCAGTCAAGCGAGTATTATCCGTTGAACCAACTATATCCGAGTTGTACTCAACTTGCAAAAGATCTTTCTCATCACTCTTTTTTGTATTTGTTGGGAGAATCATGCCTGTGGAGGGACGTTCTTTGGTGAAAAACATCACATAAAGAGTGACAGCAACATAAAGAATGCCCGCAAGCTGTAAATAATTGCTGAAGCTTATTATGCCATATTCTTTTGGCGAACTTCTGATGTATTTATTGATGAAGTCACCAGAGTTGAATGTCAAGAAAATGGTAAAAGACAAAAAGTAGCCTGTGTTAAGTCCAATTGTTTGAGCAGTTGAAGCATATGATAAAGATTGCTTGGAGAGAATTTCGAGAGCCCAACCATCCACTGCAATATCCTGAGTTGCACAAAGGAAGACCAAGAGAAGAAAGCAAAGTGTGAGGCTAGAAATATTTAGATGCTTTCCCGTGACATCAATTGGAACATCAGAATTCTTGTAGGCATTATCAACACCTGCAAAAACCCAATTGTGTGATATTAAAAAACCCAAGAGCCATAACATAAGGCCACTGATGAGTTGCACTGGAATGATCCAAGAGCGACGCCTCCCTATTTTAGAACTGTAGAATGAGTCCACAATAGGGGACCAGAGAATTTTCAGTGAATATGGATAGGTTGCCATGCTAAATAGCCCAAGTTCGGTAAACGTAGTGTCCTTTGCCATTGATTTAAGTAGAAATGGTACAGTTCCGAAGGCAAGACCGACAGGAATACCTTGCAGGAAATATAAAACCACCAACAAACAGAACGGGCGCACGTCATGCTTAGCCAGTTGACGATGATTATCTCCCATTCTCAAGTCGTCAATATGGAAAAATGTTGGCGAAAGATGATTCTTTACTTTGAATTCATTGTTCGCGTGAAAAAAATCATGTTTTCCAATCAAAAAAAGCGAACTTAAAATTTCGATGTTCGATTGATCACCCATCAATGAACTTCATCCTAAGTGATAAGAATCTCATGTTACAAGTTACTATCTACATAAAATCATAATCAAGCGATTTCATAACGCCCTCTCCAAGGCTTTATGAAATAAACACATTCTCACTCATATTTGTTCAGCTTGTGGGATGAATCCTTGTTTTATATATTTCGATTCTCTCCATAGTGAAAAGTGAATGTACCCTCTCTCCTTGGTTAAATGACTTTTACTAGGATTTGCTGTGCTGAATGGAAACCTTCTATATATTCTCAAACACTCTCTCCAAAGTGATAAGAGAAGGTTACCATTCGATGTGGTGAACTCAAAGGAAAAGGAAGGAAGTTATTTGGATCTCTACGTCTAGCTCTTCAACGAAAAGGGACCGAGCTTATGCCCAAACACGTAGCTAAAATAAAATAAAAAAATGAATTGGTTTGCTCGCGTCCACTATTCAATAGACAGCACTTTCTTGACCGCACGAATAATGGTGTCTGGATCTGGGAAGGCGAAATCTTCCAATTCCTTAGCATATGGAGTTGGAACATCAGCACCTGTAACTCTTTGAACTGGTGCATCTAAGTAATCAAAAGCTTCTGATTCCATAACCTGGGCGACAATTTCAGAGCCGACACCGAAACAAGGGAAAGTTGACTCAACAGTAATCAAATGGTTAGTCTTTTTCACGGTTTTAACAATCGCTTCAACATCCAATGGCCTGATACTACGTAAGTTAACAACTTCAGCTGACACACCATGTTGTTTATCCAAGATCTCAGCAGCTTGCAAAGCAAATTGAACGTTTCTGGTGTAAGTCACAATCGAAATATCAGTACCTTCTCTTTCGATTTTGGAAGTGTAGGGCAAAGTAAAATCTGGAGACAAACATTCTTCCGAAACCTCAAACGATTCACCGTAAAGCAATTCATTTTCAAGGAAAACGACAGGGTTAGGATCTCTGATGGCCGCCTTCAATAGACCTCTCGCATCCTCAGCAGAGTATGGAACTAAGACCTTCAAACCGGGGATAGAACCGTACCAAGCTGAGTAATCTTGGGAGTGTTGTGCTCCAACACCGACAGCGGCACCGTTGGGACCTCTAAAGACAATTTGACATTTTTGAGTACCACCAGACATGTAGTATGTCTTGGCAGCAGAGTTAACAACGTGGTCGATAGCTTGCATAGAAAAGTTGAAAGACATGAACTCAACAATGGGTTTCAAACCCTTAAGAGCGGCACCAACAGACAGACCGGTGAACCCCATCTCGGTGATAGGTGTGTCCACGACTCTACGTTCGCCAAAACGGTCTAAAAGGCCTTTAGTGACCTTATAAGCACCGTTATACTGCGCAACTTCTTCACCAATGATGAAAACATCATCGTCACGATCCATTTCCTCCGCCATGGCGCTGTTCAACGCTTCTCTGACCGTCATGGTCTTGGTTGACGCCATTCTTGCAGAAAAAGGACGAGCCAAGTTCATACGCTTGGCAGCGGTTAAGACAGCAGTCGAAAATCTAGAAGACATCGGTTACTTTGTGTAGAGAGATCAGTCTTTCCTCTTTTCCTTTGGGCTGGTTTTTGCATCCAGTAAGAAAATCGTGACCGACCTATCACGTCCCTTTATATACAACGAGCGTCGATAGCCAAAGTGCGACTTGGGAGAAAACGAAGGCCGACGGGAGATGTAATCACTTACCACGGGGAAAAGATATATGGGCCGACCATTTCATAGTTATAACACTTTCTCATTATGATATATATTCTATACAAATATCTTTACTGTAATCCACGTATTTATCCACACCATTTGATATACAAAAGCTTATAACTTACTCTTGCTCGCAAAAACCTCAGCGATGATACGACGTTGAATCTTACCAGTAGCCGTCTTTGGCAACTTCTCGACGAAAAACACCTTTGATGGAAGCTTGAATTTGGAAACCTTATCAGACATGTATCCGATAAGCTCTTTGTAGTCCATTTTTTGGTTTGGCTTTAGAACTATCGCAGCATTTACTTCTTGGCCATACTTTTCATCAGGAACCCCAAAAGAGACAGCTTCATCGACCTTAGGGTTAGCAAGCATGATACCATCAAGTTCGATCGGAGAGATCTTTTCACCACCCTTGTTAATCAATTCCTTTAGTCTACCAGTGAGGACCAAAAATCCCTCCGGGTCGAAGTAACCTTGGTCACCGGTGCGGAAGTAGTTCTCCCTCGCTGTGAAGTTCTCCTTGTTCGCCTTTGGATTGTTGGCATAACCTGGCGTAACATTTTCACCACGAATGGAAACTTCACCAATGGAGCCTTGAGGAAGAATGTTGTCCTTGTCATCGAGAATAACAACTTCAACGCCTTGTGGTTGGCCAACGGTACCGGGCTTTCTTTTTCCAGGTGGTAGGTTGTTCGACGTCATTTGATGCGATGCCTCTGTCATTGCATAAGCCTCCAAGACAGGAGCACCGAATTCTTTTTCCAACTTGGCAAAAGTAGCAGGTGCCAGCGCAGACGAACATGATCTAATGAACCTGATGTGGGGCATTGGATTAGGTTTTGGCATATTTAGCATAATCATGCTGATAGTTGGTACACAACTGAACCAGTTACAATGCCATTTCACAAAATCAGCCCAAAAGTTCTTGGCACTGAACTTTGGAGGCACGACGACGGAACCTTGCGCCCTAAAAGTAGATAACAGAACACCGATTAAACCATGCACGTGGAACAAGGGCATCACAATGTAAGAGCGGTCCTTAGAGGCCAGCTTATAGGTGTTCACAATGTTCAGGGTGCTTCTCACGATGTTCAAGTGTAATAGCGGAACGGTTTTTGGCGTCGAAGTAGTACCGCTAGTGTGCAAAATTAGGGCAACGTCAGACGAGCGGGCAAAGCCAGGGAAAGAGTCCGAATGATTAATGAACGCGGCATTGTTCAACGAAGAATAGATTTTTTGGCGGTAACCATCCTCAGGAGTATAGATATCGTACTCAACTCTGAACCTGTCAGAATTGAAGTAAAGCTCGACCACAAAGCAACTGAATTTAGCAGCTGATTTAATAATTTCTGCCTTTTTTGTAGCCGCAACAGTACCACGAGGGACACAGATAACCTTAGCCTTTAAATCATTCAAGTAAAAGTTGAATTCCTTCTCCTTGTAGTTAGGATTCAAAGGAGCGCCGACCTTACCGTCAGTCGTAACACCTAAAAATGCAGTAATAAATTCGAGACCATTGGGCATTGAAATTGCGACGGCCGATTGTCTAGTGATGTCGTATAATGGCGAATCCGACGCACGGAACATAGTTTGGAAATGCCCTGTCATGTGCGACAAGTCGCGATATGTCACTTGGACACCCGACTCTGGCACAATGACGGCAATATTGTCACTGACCTTGAAAGTCTGGTTAAATGATGCAGTAGTTGTCATGTTGGTTTGACCCACGAACCGCATCTCTAATGGGTTCTCCGAAGGGACGGTATTTATACAAAATGGCCCTTCAACACGTACCGAATCTCGTCCCGAATTCGGGCCGAATTTATAAATGCACGTGATTATTAGCTGTGGTTACTGTGGATATGTACAACCACTACGTGGCGAGATGCTGATTTCCTAAGGAATCAGGTTGCATGTAGTTGTGTGATATACAAAAGCTTTCGTCCGAGGTAGTGTACTGCCCCAAAGGAATTGTAAATGGAACCAAAATACAAGTATTATGTGAAATGGTAGCTTTTTCATCTTTCAATGATCTTCCCGAGCCTTCAAAATTAGTATAAATCAGATCACTTGCGCTCTTCGCAGTTAAGGCGTGCTTTTCATCTGAGCATAGCAAGACCCCCACCTCATAGTTCTGCGGTCTGCGTGTAGTAGTTCCCCACGCGTGGCCACTCAAATTGGCAGTCGTAAACAGACACCAGTCCAATTGCTCAAACGGTTTCTGTCCGTGGGATGTAGTTGTTCCTTTCATATAAAACTTTGTATGGGATGGAGTGGCTGCCCTAGGGTTATTTGCTTCAGAACTCTGTTTGTGAAGTACGCCCCATTGCTTTAGTATACGATAATGCAGTCTTGTAAAATCAGTTTTCATCCAGTGAAAGTGGAACCAGCCACCAGTCATATAGCCCATGGGGCAACTCCTTATTTCTCTATCAGTGGGATACACAATGTAAGGCTTAATTTTGTGTTTTCGATACAAGTACTTCAATTCCTCAGTCTCTGGCACATCGTCAATACGTTGTCGTCCAAGATTAGTACTATATGGATTGATACCTGAATACAGTGGAATCATAAGATGAGAGAAAAGATTCGCAGGTTTCTTCGATTTTGTTTTCAAGGGCGCGCCGATTGTTGAAACTTGTGATAGGTAATGATGAGTTGCATTAAAAGTGTGGTCAGATCGGTCGGCATGGTGATATTTGGACAGCTTTTGATGTGCTAATCGAATTCCGGAGGTAATATGCTCACCCCTCCTCTTTGTACGCGATGGCTTTGGTGCCGAGAAAACAAACTGAACTCCTGCGTTATCAATTCGTGAAAAATCGACGGCCTCCATTGCCACACAAAGCGGTTTAAGATCACAGGGATAAGTGTCGAGATAGAGTAGCAAATCATCTCTAAAAATGGACACACCAGACACACTATTCTTGGGAGGGAGAATCGGACTGCACCAGATGACCTGCTGCGGCAAGTTTGTCTCAGTAGACGTGAAGTTGTTAGAAGGAATAAATAATCGACAACTGAAATCTGAATACTGATTGATTATCATCTTAGAATGGTGACAAGTGTAAGGAGGCATGTTAATAAAATATGTTTTCATTTTCGACAATAATTTTGAAATGCTGGCAGTTCTGATCGTTGGAGGTAAAACGGTACCCTCCTGTGCAATAATTGTAACCTCAACGTCGTCGCAGAACATCGGGAGAATGTAGTCCAATTCGTATTGATAGCTAAAAAGCCAAACTTTCTTCAAGCCCGGCTCTGAGAATATGCTCTGAAGGGTGATAAAATGTCGGGAGGCTCGACCAGCATCATATATATCGGACTTTATCAGCTTAAATGGATATTGTGTTACTGCTGTCTCTAATGGAACTTCCTCGTTCGCCAGGTCTGTATCCGACGTAGTAACTTCCGTTTCTTCAGTATCAGACGTTAAATCTATTATTTCCACGGGAGCAGCATTGATTTCAGTACTTGACATCTTAGCTTGTGTCTGTAATAATGGCACAGGCTCAACAGCGGGTGTACCTACTTTATCGACATTATCAGCATCGTGTTCGTTATGCACCATCTCATTTTCAATCCCGCCATCATCAAACGCAGTTGACGCAGAGTTGTGGGCATTTCTCCTATATTCAAATGCCGACCAACGGTTGCGAACTCTCTTTCGAACATCCGAGACACTCTTAGAATGGCCCATGAGTTGGTAGTGAGGCGTCAATTCCAGCCTTAATTAATTGTTATAATATCACCATCTTGTAGTTTGGTACGAATATAGTCTGAAGGATGTAATTCGATCTGTTTACGAAACAATTATCCTCTAACAGAGAACAACTTGGAGCGTACTCAACGTAACGTATTTCTATTTCTATCTACCGAATATCAAAAACTTCGATTCTCCAGTGCAAAAAGCAGAACATACTGCAATTGAATGAGAGGTGATTTGACGCAAAATCAATTCAGAATTAAAAATAAGATGGAAATTACGCTGGGATACGATCATTTCAAATAAGCTAAGGCCAAAAATCTGCCGAGCTACAAGTGAACGTCTACATATTAAGCTAGACAACCAAAGCTACAACTAACCTTAAATGACGCAGACCTAAGCGAAAGCTTTGCTCTTGAAAACGATCGCGATGAGTTGCTGCTGCGATACGGTAGATGCTAGAAAAAGTATTCTACTAGTATTTTGAGGGGATCACTCCGTTTAGCACCCTCGCCTTATACGATCCATTCATTCGTTTACCTCCAGCATGGCAACTTAGCCTCCCTTGATCGTAAGAGCATTTACTGAAGGATCATTGTTCGCGTAGATGAAGAACAAGCAGATCCAAGCCAGTTGAATCAACTGTCATATTGCCCGTTATACTGGCGGTGTTATATGACTCAAAAGCCACAGGAATTTTTTTCTATAACACCGGGTCCCATGATTCAGAAGGAATTTTTCACTTCTTCAGTTTCACATGTGTATATATACGAGCGGGATTATATTACAGGACAGCACGTATAGATACGATTTCAAGATTCTGCTAGAAGTACATTAAAACCTGCCGATACACTGCGAGGTCTTAGCGCATACTGTCCAGAACTGTTATTAAAACTTGCAGATTGAATTATCAAAAGTTTTATAGACTAACAAGAAGGCGAGGGAACCAATAATCACAGGCATTTCCATTCATCTCAGAATAGAGTAAATATCATATTTCTATTCCAAGTTTAACCCTCAGTTGAAATTTTTAAAAGAGGATTATCAAATCTCGACCAGTTAACCACTAGAACTTTAAAAGTCCATTCCAGAAATGAGAATCTCGCATAAATTACAGAGGCATAGAGAATCTGAAGATAGCACTAAGCCAACCTTTTCATTCGAGTTCTTCGTTCCCAAGACTAGCCAAGGTGTACAGAACCTATATGACCGGATGGACCGCATGTATCAAACGCACCCCCAGTTTATTGACATAACATGGAATGCTGGGGGCCGCTTGTCACAGTTGTCAACCGATTTAGTTTCTACTTCTCAATCTGTGCTAGGTCTCGAGACTTGTATGCACTTGACATGCACTAATATGCCCGTTGAGCTTATCGATGAGGCTCTCGAAAAGGCTTACGTCTCTGGTTGCCAAAATATTCTAGCCTTGAGAGGCGATGCGCCTATCAACGCGGGCGAGTGGAAGCCATGTGACGGTGGGTTCAGTTATGCTAAAGACCTTGTACGTTACATCCGTAAGAAGTATGGTGATCACTTCGACATTGGTGTCGCTGCTTATCCAGAGGGCCATCCCGAAGAAAGCGGTGACGATATGCTGATTGAATATTTGAAAGAAAAAATTGACTGTGGCGCCGACTTTATTGTCACACAGATGTTCTACGATGCTGACATCTTCATCGATTGGTGTCGTCGCGTGCGTGAAGCTGGTATTAATGTGCCAATCATTCCTGGTATCATGCCCATTACATCCTTCGCATCATTCATGAGAAGAGCTGATTGGTGTCAAATCCATATACCAGAGGAATTTCTTGCAAAGCTTGAGCCAGTCAAAGATGATGACCAACTTGTCCGTGATATCGGTACGGAACTAATTTCTGGAATGTGTCAGAAGCTGTTGGACAGCGGATATGTGACACACTTGCACTTGTACACCATGAACTTGGAGAAAGCCTCTATCATGATTTTGGACAGACTTGGATTGTTACCGGATGAAAGCGATAATGTCCAAGACAATGTAATGCCTTTACCTTGGAGAAAGTCATTACATCCCAAGCGCCGCAATGAAACCGTTCGTCCAATTTTCTGGCAACGCAGACCATACTCATACGTGGCCAGGACATCGCAATGGTCCGCGGACGAATTTCCCAACGGTAGATTTGGTGATTCCTCATCTCCAGCATTTGGTGATTTAGATTTATGCGGCTCCACTTTAATCAGACAATCCGGGAAGCGTTCACTGGAGCTTTGGTCTACACCAACAAGTTTGAAAGACATTTCAAATTTGGTTATCGATTATTTGCACGGTAAATTAAAATGTCTTCCCTGGTCTGATGTTCCTCTCAATCATGAAGTGGATCCTATATTACCTGACCTTATTGAGCTGAACGAGAATTTGATCATTACTGTAAATTCACAACCTAGAATTAATGGTGCGAAGTCAAGTGATCGAGTCATTGGCTGGGGTCCTAGCAATGGTTACATCTATCAAAAGCAATACCTCGAATTCTTGTTACCTAAGAGCAAACTCGATCAGTTTTTGTCTATCGTAGGTGACGGTACTACATTGACTTACTTCGCTGTTGACTCTGCTAATAAAGTCTTCTCTAATCATCCTGACGATGCCGCGGCCAACGCTGTGACATGGGGTATCTTTCCCGGAAGAGAAATTCTACAGCCTACTATCGTTGAGAAGGTCTCCTTCCTTGCTTGGAAAGAGGAATTTTACCATATCCTAGATGAGTGGAAACTCAATTTCGCTGAGAATGGCAAGCCAGAAAGCGTGAAACTTCTACAAACGCTTATTGATGATTATCTTCTAGTTAACATAGTTGACAACGATTACGTTTCACCAGACAACACGATACATGATTTGTTGAGAAAATTGTACTGATCGTTTTAGTTTTGTCAATTCCTCCAATCAAACATTCCGCTTAACCGGAATAAACTTACAGCTGACGCGCAGGGAATAATGTTTTATTCATTCTGCGCACTGCATCATCCAGTTTTCTCAACGAAAACTCGGATTATTACTTCTGCATTTCAACATGGGACTTTTTATTTCTTTGCATTCAACATTATGGGAAATGATTTTTTTTATTATTACTGTTTCTTTTATCTTTTAACTAAATGGGTTTCAACACTGCGAAGAAGACAGCTTCGCATAGCAAGTTTTCAACAATCTTGTATATAAGTAAATAAAATATAAGAGCATTCAACTGGCAATCCTCTCTCAGAGAGGTACATATCCGTGACAATAATGTCCGCAATTATCTTTGATTTCGCGGATACTGACAATTTTGCGTATGCGATTAATCGCGAAATATCGGAATAAAATGTTTGCTTGATTTACAATTTGTTTTATGCATGGAACAAATCTAAAAAAAAAGTTCAAAAGTTGCTCAGGTGCCCTTGAAAGATTTAATGCGAGCATGCAATTCTGGACAACAAAGGTCGCCACCAATTGAAAGAAGGCGGTAGCAGCAAGGCTAACAATTCAAAGCTAGATATTTAGGAGTCTCTGTTATCTGTATCAATCACACAACAACTTTGACATCCAGCAAGTCACTTTTTAGCGGTCGGATTAGACTTAACCCTTTTGCGTAACCAGATACGCTAATCAGGTACGCAAATGGAAAGTAGGAAATCGCATAGGGCAGGCCAGTCACAATACAAGAATGGTATTTCTAGGCCATCTGATTTTGGAGATAACGAGCTGACAGAGGAAAGAGACGAGGAAGCTTTAGAAAATAAAGATACTACGGATCTACGTCGGTCGTCTTCGATTTCAACCATATTAGAGGAAATGGGTAATGAAGACGTAGGAAACTCTCATGAAAACCAGGGAAAAGTTCCAACTGCAGCAACGGCCAAGCCTGCAGGCGACTTTACAATGCTGGAAGATACAGGATATAAGAACACTGTGCACTCCTCCAGATCTTGGAATATATTGCCCAGGATAGGTGAGACGGTTCATAACCGTAAGCATTCCTTGAATTTTGCAACTTTGAAGCTGAATGGAGTTAATAAGGAAATTGTATATGATCCTCGCTATAATGCATTATTTCCGAAGGTAGAGATCTTCTACTCTGCTAACGCACATACAACTACAACGGACGCATATGTTCATGCTAAGACACGCTTGGAGTCTTACGTACAATTTTTGGAGATATATCATAACTCAAGACGTTATGCATCTGCATGCTATCCATTTAAGGTTAATATTGCACCAACCGGTGCATCTAGCGGTTACCCATCTTATATGTCCGGAATAAATTACGAAGAGATAGGAGAAATGATTCAATTCTGGTTTACGCAAGCGCTTAAATTCATACTTGATAAGAACTCTATGTTATTTTCCAGAGAAATAGCCTCATTTCTTAACAAACGTTCGGCTGCTTTATTGGAGCGCGCAGCTGAACCTGCCTTGACTGATGATGAGAAAGATATCATGACAGACACCTTAAAAAGTGCAGACATTTTACTAATCAGATGTGCTCTTGAGGAGGAGTTTAGTTGGCAGTTGGCCTTAGATGAGCCGAACTGGAACATTGTTGACTTTTTTGTAGATCTTACCCCTTTCAGTGACCGTACGGACGGCAAACCTCAGCAAAATACAGATGGAGATAAAGCGTCAAACGTTACTGCTACCTCTACACAATCGTCGCTTTCTGTTAACAGTTCTTCAGCTGAAAACTCATCAACTTCGTCAGTATCAGAAGAAACTGATGAAAAAGACTCCCTGGAAAATGTTGAGAAAGTTAACCCTGGCTCTACCAACTTTCACATTGGCTCAGAGCTTCCAAATCTAGGAACCTCATGTGTTCAGGACTGTATGGGCCGGGATTTGACAAAATTGTCTGACAGGAAGCCCGGAATGGCCGCCTTGGCCAGGAAGCTCACTGAAATTTCAATAGAGGATGCTCGATCCGAAAGAACTACAAAACGAGAAAAAAAAGTGAAATTTCCTAGAGGTGCTGCTTCTACATTGGGACTTTCAAACATTTTTAAGCGTAAAGCTTCTCATGCCGATTCATTGAAAAATGAATCAAATGGTAACTCATTCGGAGATTCCGCCGAAAGAGTTAACTTCAACATTCAAAACAGGTATTTGGAGGACTATTATGCAAATATTCTTGGGAATTATAGGAAGCTCATTTTGCCTGCTCAGTATGTTTTTCCAAAAAAGAATTTAATAAAACTGGCCCAAAAGAAGGAGAAGCTCAACGAAGCACAAGCTAGAAATTACGAAAAGGAATTCCTGAAAATTAAGCTGCCGCTTGAATCAAATTTTTTCCCCGTGATTATGTGCCCTGATGTTTGGATACCGTTGCCTTTTGCTAAATGGAAAGGTTTCTTAAAGGAAGTTTACAGATGTATCTCACCGGGTGGATTTCTGCAAACATCAACAAGCAATTTTATTACTACGAATATTTGCGAGGTTTCGGGGAAAGATAATGTGAAGTTCTCTACTACTCGTGAATTGGATGACTTAACGGAGTCAATTTCTTTGGAAGGCGTAAAAAGAGGACTCCGTGTCTATCCCATGCGATACTTGGTCCAGCTGTTGAAAGAGGTTGGATTCGTAGATGTTAATTACACTGTTGTTAGTCTAAAGCGAGGCGATTTTACAACAAATATGGGGATGATTTTCGAGTTTCTGGCTTTATATTATTATGATTTTCAATTGAGAGCTGGTTTTCTTGATGCCGATAAAGCCCCTCAAGGTACAGATCCAGCCTCATTTCCTTTACGTTACGTAAAGGAACATTTGGGATCTGTCGATAATGATGCAGGGGTTCTGCGTTTGGTACTTACTACCGCTCGAAAACCTATGGAGTAAAATGGCAGAGTGATTTTCTAATAAGACTTTATGTAACGATAATGGGTTTTGTACTTAATTTCATTAAAAATAAAAATTTAAATGTGATCATTTTAGGTGTTTATGCACTCACTTTTTTTTTTCTTTGAATCTAGTAGGTGTTCTTCCATACTCCGCATCCAACAACTTTCCCATTTCTCTATCCTCCTTATAAACATCCTCGATGAACTGATCTCGTTCCCCTCGAGAATAATATTTTGCCTTAACATGTGTCGAGAAAGTATATTCTGATTGTTTCAATGAATTAACGGTGTCTTCATTTATCAGCACATAAGAAATACCAGAATCTGGGCATTCGTAGTTCACATTAAGCAATAAACGTTCCATGATGCCTCTCAAACCTCTCGCGCCTGTACCCTCATCCAGGGCAAAGTGTGCCACTCGCATCAAAGCTTTTTCAGTAATGCATAACCTGACGCCGAACTGTTTGAAAATGTATTCGTATTGATTCAAGAGTGCATTTTTAGGTTCTTTCAAAATCTCGAAAAGATCCTTTCTTTCTAGAGGCTCTAAGGCTGTGATGATAGGTACTCTTCCAATTAATTCAGGTATCAATCCAAAGCTTACTAGATCGGTTGGAGTGGCCAAATTCAATGCTGATGTCATTTTACCATTCTCTAATTTCACTTGTTCAATCGTGTTACTAAATCTAAGTTTTCTAATCTCTTCATTTTTATCTTCAGGAGTTTGAGGATCTGAGATACCTCTAATATTCTCGACTCTTTTCACAATATGTTTATCAAGCCCAACAAAAGCACCCATCAGCATAAAAAGGATATTTGAGGTATCGACAGCAAATGTTTCTTCCTTTTTGGCGCTAATTTGATTGTTTTGATTATCCTTCTTTTTATTGACAGGTCTTTTGAGGTTGACCTCGACTCTATGTCCTTCTAAAATCTTCAGCAAAGACTGTTGGACCCCTTCGCCTGATACGTCCTTAGTCCCAATACTGGCAGCAGGCTTCGCAAGTTTATCTATCTCATCCAACACAATAATGCCCCTCTCTGCCTTTGCAACATCGTAATTCGCGTTGACGAGTAATCGCTCGATACACACTTCTACGTCTTCACCAATGTAACCAGCCTGGGTTAATTGGGTGCAGTCAGTAATCGCAATGGGCACATCAAGCACGCGAGCCAAAGTTGAAGCTAGTAAAGTCTTTCCTGAGCCTGATGGTCCTACTACTAAAACGTTACTCTTGGCGAGTTCTAAATCTTCATCTCTTGAATTAAGAGTTTCGTTTAACTGCTCTTTTAGATTGCGATATCCAACATCGGTCTCTGAACTTTTGTAAATAGGCTCACTCTCATCGTCTTCTAATCTTTGCTTTTCCAATAATTCACTTTGTACCTTAGCCTCTAACCTCTTCTGTCTATCATTGACCCTTAGATAGTGATTGTACACTGCTACACTTAGAACCTTTTTGCCGTTTGTTTGACCAATAATATACTCATCTAGAAACTGTTTCAATTCCTTAGGGGAAGGGAGGATTTGTGCTCGTGAGCTCTGATATGATTTTGCGCTAAGCCTGGCTATCTTACAGCTCGCAAAACCTCTCACCACTACTCTTATCATTCTTGGTGCTACTAAATGAAGAAGTTTTTTGCACACTGAGTCAAAGCGTAAAAAGAGTACCATCTAACATTGTGAGTCAGCCGTCAAGAAAAGGTGATGGATAAGGAAACAGCACCTCATAAGATACCTGACTTTTATTGCTGCTATCTTCTACGCTCCATTCCTAAACCTCAGTCATTCTACATTGGATCGACGCCTAATCCTGTCCGGAGGTTGAGACAGCATAATGGCGTTTTAACTAACGGATCTGCATACAGGACAAAGAGGGAAGGTGCACGGCCCTGGGAAATGGCTATGTGCGTTCATGGATTTACAAGTAAAATTGCTGCTTTACAATTTGAACATGCTTGGCAGCACAGCTATCATACACACTACATACGTGATGAAGATCGAATAGTAAAGAAAAAGGCGGCGGGTCGCACATTCCACCACAAACTGGGAAATGTAAGACTTCTTCTCAACAACCCTTACTTCAGATATATGGATCTTACCGTTCATATGTTTAGTTTGGATGCTCTTAAGATATGGGAAGAAGATAAATTTGTTCTTGGAGGTGACATAAATATCAGTATCTCTGAGAATTCCATACAAGGAACGCAATCGAGTGACTCGGACATCATAGAAGAATATTCATCGAATAATATGCGGTTAGTCGAAGAGCTCTACAAATCTATTTTGAAAGAACATAAGCTGCTAATGGAGTACATGCTAAATCGACTGTTCGAAGGAGAAACTAAATGTCAAATCTGTAGACAAACATTTAACTATGTGGAAGAAACTATGAGACCACTGGTAGCGTTTTGTTTGAATATTGATTGTAATTTTTCGTCTCATCTTGCCTGTCTGCATCGGGTCTTTCTAGATGATGACCGGATAACTAAAGGAGTCCATATTCTGACCCCGATGTTAGGCGGATGCCCTTTCTGTGAACGGCATATGCCTTGGCCAAAAATTGCCAAATTTTCAACGCATGCGCGGAGCGAGTTTGAACTGGGAGATTCGCAGCGCAAGAAGATATGAAGCGTCAAAAGAGAATGGTCCATGGCTTCCCTATTTCAAGAAGGGGATTAGGGATTTTAAAATAACGATGGTATGGATCCACTTGAACATTAACTTCTTTCCTCATGTCACCTTGTTGGATGAGAATTGTACCACTCGGCTTCTGGAAATTTGGAGTAGCGATAATAATATCTTCAATGAGGTTCGATCCGAGAGACCTGTCGGCTGGATAATGGGAAATCGAAGACTCCAAAATACCATCTTTCAGAGTAAATAATACGTCCAGGTAATTTCCCTCCTGATAGGAATAAGTCTCTCCGTCATCAACGTAGAGGTTTCCTGAAGCCTCTTGTGTCGCGTTAGGAGCTATCAGCAAAGTGAACGGATCCCTTGCCATCAGTCTAGCTGATCTCCGATACCTATCCTTTCTTACAATAATATGTCCACCTTCGATAAAGAGTGGCAAAGTTTCCTCCGAAACATCGACATCTCTGTATCCACTTTTCTCCATTGAAAAAGATTGCAGGGTGAAATAATCATAAAAAATCCCTGGTGGAAAGAAAACTTGTGTTGACATACATCCTTCTTCTGTTACGGGTTTAACAAGTAATCCTGACCTTCCGAGATAAAACTCGTCATCGATCCTATAAGTTTCTTCGAGTGTGGGTTTCTCATAGAAAATAGGATTCATAACAGGCACTCCGCTAACGCTCGCATCATGAAATGCAGTATAGAAAGTCGGAAGAAGAGCGTATCTGAGTCTGATGACATCCCTAACAATCGATTTGACGCTTTCTTTCAAAAGATAGGGTTCTCTCCTCAAAGTGTCGATATGTGCATGGGCTCTGAAAAAAGGATACCACATTCCAGTTTGATACCACCGAACCAATAGTTCATCAGAGGGATTGCCTGAAAACCCTGCAATGTCAGCTCCGATAAAGGGAAATCCAGCAATATTGTTCGTTAAGCACATTGGAATGGAAATTTTTAAATAATCCCAATTGGCTACGTTGTCACCAGTCCATGTGGCAGCACTTCTTTGTGAGCCCGCAAAGAAAGCTCTGGTGAGAACAAATGGTCGTTTATTTTCCTTCGCATACCCCTGTTTTAGTGAGTTGTACGTAGTTTCATGCAGGGTGAGTCCATAAAGATTATGAACAGATCTTTCTTCATAGCCACCGTCGTGTAATAAATCTTTTGGAGCAGTGGTTTCTGGACCACTGAAAATGGAAGGTTCATTCATATCATTCCAAATGAAAAGATTGTTAGCATTTTTAACAAATTTACTAACAAATTTGCCCCATACGCCTTGCGCTTTTCTGCTAAAAGAATCGATCCAAATTGATTCGCCAGGCCAGCAATGACCATGATAGATTTCATTAATGGAGTTTTTGACAGCTGTTCCTGATCTCTCAATCGTCTCACTTATATCGTAACCCACTTTTATATGAGGATCAATTAAGGTGACCATGTTCCTTCCCACTTTCCATAGCTTCTTGAGCATTTTTTGTGGATTTGGGAAGGCCTCGGGCTTCCAGGTGAAATACTTCTTGTCTTCGGTATACTCGAGATCCAACCAAATAAAATCGTATGGTATTTCAGCTTTATCCATCTCGTAATCAACGGTCAATACATCACGCTCATCATTATAGTTCCATCTACATTGATGATACCCGACAGCACTGAGTAATGGTAAAGATGGCGTGCCCGTTAAATTTGTGTATGCTTTTGTAATCTCCAAAGGAGTTTCAGCAAAGAAAATTATCACATCAATGATACCAGCTTCTGAAATCCAATGAGTTTTGGTGTTACTCTCATCATATTTGATGTCAATCCACGTATCTGCCGCATTTGCCCAAAAAACACCGGCAGACACTCCTGGTCTGGTACCAATCATTAGAGGAATGGCTCCATACATTGGCATTTTGGAATCGGTGTTATACTCAAAGACGTCAACATTGAAAAGTCTGTACGGATCACTATCGGTGGTGTCTTTGAGTCTCAGACTATCCGCATGTTCCGGAATTCCGTACACATTTTCCATCCCATTAAATGTTAGATCTAAAGCAACGGATTCAGGCCCAAATGGAATTGTGTCCTCACGTGAATATTGAAAATCGTCATGGAAATCATTGAAGATGATTTCCTCAGGAAGTTTATTTTCGGCGTTGTTTTCAGGCTTTCTCAGGTGCTCTAAATTGAGTAACATACGATCATTGATGGTCATGACTAAATCCTCCATATAGAACACCTCAATTTTGAAGGTTTTCAAGTGAAGCTTCATCTTTATTGATTTGTCCTCGCTTTTTAAAATTAGCTGCTTGTCTCTGCTAAGTGACTTTGGCTTAGTTACCTTAACATTAGGAGTAGGAAACAAGTTAGCGGATTCATGAAGCGCCCAAGAGAGGGTTTCATTATATCTTCTGGTATTCAATGGTTCTTTGACATTTACGGGATCTCTTAACTCGTCTATTGTGAAATGAGCTTTAGAGCCCTCCAGCAAGTCTAATGTAAATGGCAACTCAATTACTTGTTCTGAACCATTTTCTTGGGGAATTCGTTTCACAACTGTTCCCCGCAGTGTGTGGAGCGGATCATTGAAGATAAGATGTGATGGATCAATGGAATATGGCGATCTTTTCGACTCTTGGATGTTGCTAGCGTACTGCCTATTTCTATGGCAAAAGCCGGACTGGGCGCATGTCTTCAACAAATAGTCTGAAAATGCCCAAGAACATTGTAAATTGAAGGCCAACACCAACAGTACCAACGTGGACCTGATGAAGAGCATCGTTCTTTGTCAGGTATTTTACAAGTAATTTGAAAACATGAACATATTGCGGAGGCTTGTGTAAGGTTTCAGGTCATTATTGACGTGTACATGATATTTTAATCCTTGGGAAGTATGCCAACGGAGCACCCAAACTAAACAATCGAAAAAGGTTCTATCTTGAGTATTACGATCAATGTAAGAAATTATATCATAATTGCCATTTGAACTCCGAATTTTTTTTCTCAGATTAGGGGCCTCTTCACGGAACAAAAAAACAAACCTTTGTTCCGCGCATCTAATCACTGAACGAGATGGAGTAGAAGATAGTGTTGCCCTGCGAGAACTTCGTGCTTTTTCTATTTTAGCATCTAATTATTATATAATATCTTTAAATCAACATTATGCGCAGAAAAGGGCATGACACATGACTTTCAAAGCGAAACCTGGATGAAAATATAAAGTGAAACTTCTGAAATGTAGCAGGTGAAATGTGTCTTGGTTGTTAACGATATAAATGAAAAATGGTGACTCTAAACTTAAAAAATCAGTGACCTCAACGCAGCATGGCTATGAATCGAGCAGCTTCTAGTAGTAGGATATGCTACTCAAATGATAACGAAAATGAAATTCCAAAGCTTCCAAAGATAATAACAGGAGGAAGCAGTGAGTCGAGTAACATAAGATTGCCAGCGATCAGAGACCTTCTGCGAGAAGTTGAAATACCAAATGATACCTCTTCTCCCCTTTCCACCGAGGATGTGCGACTATCTTTCACCAAGAATCAGCGATATGTGAATTCCCTAAAAGGGCATTTTGAAGGACTCTTGCGTTTAAGTGGTAACCATCTACAGCCAGTGCGCAATGAGCGTGCGTTATCCTCGGCGAGTGCTACGCCGAGTTCTGTGCCGCCACAATTCTGTTTTTTGAAGAAGTTCAAATGCAATCGCAGATTACAGAAAAATGAAATTAAGCGTTCGTTTGATTTGAAATATATTAAAAAGCCAAACTGTCATCTTTTAAATGCAGCGAAGATTGTAGAAACATCGTCTAAAAGTCAGGAGAAGGTTCTCACTGGCAATAAAAGAGCGGATAATATTATTCGTTTAAATGGTGACTATCAACTGGAAGTGGCTCGGATTCTCGAATTTAATAGTACTACTTTTGATCTACTTGAGAAGTGGCCACTGTCACAACACAGTGACGATGTGAAGGATAGAAATAATATGAGCCTTTTGATTGACCTAATACCCTCTACAAGCATCGCCGTAACTTTAGCAGAAGCGCAGAAAGTCTGTGAGGGAATCAAAAAAATACAGCGCATTAAGAAAAATAGGATGCGAGCCCTTGAGCGAGCCAATAAATCAGCTAGGGAGTTGCTACATAATACTCGCAAAGTCCAAAAGCCTTCGAAAGTCCACTCTCCTGCAGTTGATTTTTCCTACTCGCCTTCAAATGGACCAGTTGAAACTCAAAATACTTCCAACAAATCTCTTAACGATCGGTGCAGCGTGATAAATCATTATGGACACTATAATGAAATTCACTACTTGTCAGCTGACAGTGCTTTTGGGAAATCAAGAGAGTGCGAGCACTGCCTGTGCTCAAAAACACCAGAGTGGCGAAAGGGGCCACGTGCAGATAGAAGCCTTTGTAATGCATGTGGATTGTTTTACAAAAAGCTGACTAGAAAGTTTGGGGTCGATTCCGCTAATATAATTCTGCAATATAGAAAGTCTACGGGAAATTTGGATCGAAGAGTGCCAAAAACCTATGATGTTCCCGCTAATTATCGAGGAGATGATAGCGCATTCAAATGAGACACGCAAATTTTACTTTGAAAAGGAGTATCCCACTTGTACTCGGAAATATTGTTTGACTGATGAAGTGATTGCGTTTCAGTCAAAATATAGCACCGTCACTCACGAAGAGCCTGCCCTCGTGTTTTCTACACCATGCGACGATATTCTTTGCACTTTTCAAAACGGTATTTCTGTCCGTAACACCATTGTTGCAGATGAGATATAATTCGAAGGTGGGTGTCAGCCATGCCAAACATAGAATATCAGCGACTTCCTCTTGAGGAAGATTATCCGAGAGAGGTGCGTCATTTTTCCACTTTACAAAAGTTAACGTAGATCTGTTGAATGGCCTGCCGCATTCTCCAACTGCGTTATTGCGAATATGCGTATAATAATGCATTAATTTTTTCAAATAAAGATTGTGACCATTATCATACTTCCTGTCATGAACCTCAACGGGCTCCGTTTGGCTATTTGTTGTGGAGAGCTCGGGATTCGTGTGTAGAATCTCTTCCTCATCCAAATTTTGATCGACGAGATCACTCAACTCGCTGTAAGCTGGATCTTCGAGCACCGGGAGCTGTGGCATTACGTATTGAACATGCTTCTTGGATTTATAAATGAAATGGTGAACTAGTGGCGCTGGGATATCAGACATGGAAAAACCTGTTTCGCAAGCCGCGTTAATCTGATTAAGGAGGTCTTGGGCCTTCAACTGATCAACAATTTTCTGGCCGATTCCCTTGAGTGCGAAAAAGCTTTCCTTTTGCGCACTAATCAACACCAACGCCGATCTAGGAGGGTAAGGAACTTTTAGAGATTGAGGAGAATCCGCACCATCATTCAGAGAGGATTGGGAACTTGAAGGACCGTTTTCCAAGGTTGTCTCTAACTGGGTTCCCTCCTGTTGCCGGTTTTGGTCGGTTAGTAAGCTGTCATATGATATATTGATCGAAGGAGATCTAGGTAGTAATTTGATGTAGCAGTGTAGAAACCCGTTTGAATTGAACTTGGGGAAACATATGGGGACCCAAAGTTCTTGATCGTCCTGTAGACTTTGAAACTGGTTGAAAACTAGCGAGAACAACAAGTGCAGGTCTGTGGTGTGGAGGGTATGGCCCTTTGGCCTGAGAACCGAGCAAAGCTGATTCCCAGGAGCAACTATTAACCCGTAAAGCAAGGTGCCCCTGGAGACAGCCACTTCAGGGTCTTGCAGTTGCGTCAGCATCAAGGTGTGCAAGGCACGGCGAGTCGATTTGCGCAACATGAGACATCGTAGCGCCCCTAACAGTAGGTCTGGATGGAATCCGTTGGATATGGAGTCACAGATATGGTTCAAGTTGTAGAAATCGGTGTGTGTTAAAAAGTTCCTTAGGTCAAAGTTTTCACGCTTGGAGAACAAACGTGTGAGTTGCTTGCGGCTGAGGGTGGACACCAGATACGAGTACAGAAAATCCAGTTGTTGCAAAAGGTCACTGGTGGTCTCTTCGCGGGATGTCATGGCCATAAGTAAAATGGGCGTTTTATCGAGGAACACAAACTTCTGCTTGGTCTTGCCAGGTGAACCCGTGGTGATCGAGTGGATTTTGGAGTTTTGCAGTTGGAAATAACTTAGCACCGTGTGCACGATGCCCATGAGGCCCATGACGAGCTCGTCGCGCCCGTGCATAGAGAAAATGGGCTTCCCAGCAGACGACAAAATAAAGAAATGCTTGTCCTGTGGTAGCACGCTGGGCAGTTTCGAGCCACCCGTGTGCTCACACTCAAAAATCGAGGGGATTTCGTTGCTGACTGCGTGCTCACGCGGCAACAAGCTCATGGAGTGCATCGATTGCATGAGTTCCTCTTGCAACTCGGCGTTGGTGCGCACAGACTGGATATCGGAGGCGAGATCCTCGTTCAACCCCGTGTGCATCGACCGCACATCGTCGAGGAACGGGGCTACGGGCTGGGAAAACGAGGTGGTGAGATTCACAGAGGTTGTGGGCGTGGTTACGCCGCGCACAAACGGGTTGAGCTTGGTGGGCGTGGCTTCACGCAGCCTGTCAGCGTGGTCGATGTAATCCTCGCGCAGCTCCGGGACCATTGTTAACGGCGGTGGAGCGGGTTGAACGGATGTGCGAGAGAAGTAGTGGGCCGCGTCCAAGTTCGTGTTTGCTGGCGGGTCCGTGAAACGGTTCCCGCGTGTAAAACGATGACACGAGAGAGCAGATATCACGGCAGCAGCGGCCGTCACATCGCGCTACGCTGCGCAGTCGAGTTTGTTCAAAGTACGTCTAGTTATGCCTTACACTACATAGAGAATATAATCTTCAACTGTCTCGGGGCGCCTACAAGCGCTTCTTTTTGTCGAATTTGGAGTAATACTTGGAGCACAGGACCACGTCCAGCGCCAGGAACGCGCCCGCGCCCGCCACGGTCGCAATGATGGCGCCGTCCGACTTCCCCTTGAGGTAGCGCGCGTGGTACTTGGCGTAGCCGCGCAACAGCGAGGCGGCCAATCCCGCGCCCAGCGCCACGTTCGCCACCACCACAGGGTTCTGAAGCTCCACGAGAGCGCGGCTGCCCGCGCGCGTCGTGGAAGACGCTACCGTGGACCCGGCCGCCGAGACGCGCGCGGCGGCTGCGCCCAAAAGGGAAGCCACCGCACGGTGGATCCGGTGCAAAGCGTCGGCGCAGCCGCTGCCGCCGCTATTGCTGAGCTCCTCGGCCTCCTCGGCCAGTTCTTGTGCCTCCTCCCGGAGCTTTTGTGACGCCTTCTTGGTTCCTTCGGACAGTTCCACATGCGCGGACTCTGCGGCGCTCTTGGCGTCCTTCTTGACCTGTTTCACGTTGCTGCTGCTGAGTTAGTGGGCCACCGCACGAACGGCTGACGCTGCCACGCGCTGCCTGCTTCTGTGCTAAAATACATACTCTGACATGCTACTGTACTCTTATAATACTCTGCTAAAAATGCTGCTTATGCTATAACTGTCACGGACCCCCGATACCGCACGACGCCGATTTGCCGCCCTTATATACATGTTTTCCGTGGTTCCCGCCCCAAATTTTGCCCCATTTTAAGGGTGGTTCCACTACTTTGCTACTATCTGATCTGTATCGAACCAGACGGGGCCGAGTTCCCTTCGCGCGAGCGCGGCGCGGGACGCGACGGGCCGCGCAGACGGCCGCGAGAACGACGCCAGAAAGAACGTTAGATCCACCATTGTGCCGTGTCGCAGTTGCTATTGTACGTCTACGTAGTGTTACGCTTGCAGTTTGCGGCTGCGCCGGCTGTATCGTGCGGCCCGTCGCTTTGCTGCCTATTTGCTCTTGCTCCGACACCGGCGTCGCGGAGTAATCGGACGACACAGACGACGCGGGGGGCGGGGCCCGGAGGCAGAAATGTAGGGACGTGTGACTGTTTTCTATATGTGTGGGTGTTGTGACTGGAATTTTTGGTAGGTCTACACCCAGTCATCCGGGTTTTCTGGGGATTTTTTCTGGTGGGCGGGCGGCATCGTATGGGTGGATGGGTGTGGGAGGGGCGGACCCCACGCAACTCGCGTGGGTGACGCAGTGGCAGCCGCAGGTGACCGGTCGCGTCGTACGAGGGCGCGCTGCGCGCGCCCGCTGCCGCCGCGTTGAACAAAATTTTTCAGTGCGCACCGGTCGCCCTGTGGTCCTCTCTCTCTCTCTTCCTCCAATCTACAACTGTCGATTGAAAGTTACCATCCATCAACTTTCCGTGATCCATTCCGACAAGAGAACCATTCAGTAATGTCAGCTCCAGCTCCAGCAGAAGGTCAACAACAAAGAAGAGGCGGTTTCGGCGGCCGTAACAGAGGTCGTGGTGGCAGAAGAGGCGGCAGAAGAGACCAAGAAGAAAAGGGTTGGGTCCCAGTCACCAAGTTGGGTAGACTTGTCAAGGCCGGTAAGATCACCACCGTTGAAGAGATCTTCTTGCACTCTTTGCCAGTCAAGGAATTCCAAATCATTGACACTTTGTTGCCAAACTTGAAGGACGAAGTCATGAACATCAAGCCTGTCCAAAAGCAAACCAGAGCCGGTCAAAGAACCAGATTCAAGGCTGTCGTTGTCGTTGGTGACTCCAACGGTCACGTCGGTTTGGGTATCAAGACCGCCAAGGAAGTTGCTGGTGCCATCAGAGCCGGTATCGTCATTGCCAAGTTGTCCGTCATCCCAATCAGAAGAGGTTACTGGGGTAACAACTTGGGTCAACCTCACTCTTTGGCCACGAAGACCTCTGGTAAGTGTGGTTCCGTCACCATGAGATTGATCCCAGCCCCAAGAGGTTCCGGTATCGTCGCCTCCCCAGCTGTCAAGAAGTTGTTGGAGTTGGCCGGTGTTGAAGATGTCTACACCTCTTCCAACGGTTCCACCAGAACTTTGGAAAACACCTTGAAGGCTGCCTTCGTTGCCATCGGTAACACTTACGGTTTCTTGACTCCAAACTTGTGGGCCGAGCAACCTTTGCCAATCTCCCCATTGGACATCTACTCCGATGAGGCCTCCGCCGAAAAGAAGAGATTCTAAATGCATCACGTGCGCCAGCTTTAGTGTGTCTTTTGTAGTTTACGTATTTTCTTCAACTCGTTAATTTGGGTATTTTCATTTTTCATCACGTCCCATGATGCATGTGGATGAACGTCGCTTACTAGTTCTTTTGGTATGCGTTGCCTAACGTTGCGAACAGCTGAGTCACTTCTCAGCTTGTTTCTTCTTTGCGTCACCCATAAACCCTTTTAAGGCCGACGTAAAAAAAAACAAGCCGGCATCGCCCCGCGATGCCCTATAATTTCTCTACAAGATTCCAAGTTTCAAGAGACCACTTCCGCAGCCTTGTAATTGAAGGCTAGCAGTTTTGATGGCTCTTGCTTTGAATTTTTTTTTTTAATTTTTTTTTAATATTGTACACTAGATATATTTCTAAAACATGCGCATTTGAACTCTTACCCTTCAGTTCATCATGGCATCACCATCCTGAGTAGGAGCAGACTCAAGCACCTGTGACTCAGGAACAGCAAACGGCCTTTCATTTGAAATGCTGTTACCCGTACCCATATTAGGGTTTACCCATGTATTGCTGTTGCCCTGTGGCTTTTCGGGTAATTGCCTACCCTCAGGGTGTCTGAATAAACAGTAGACATTTTTACACTCGGTACCAAACTTACAATCCTCGTCAATGGGATGACCGAATAAACAATCAATTCTTGTACAGTTCGCCCCATCACGGCACATTATGTGAGAACGTGCGTGTCTGAACTTGCACCGCTTATTGGTACAGTGTTGGCCAAATTTACACTGAACGAGAGATTTTTCCACGGTAGGTCTGGCGGGTTTGCGGACTGAAAGCGGAGTGACGTCCTTAATCTTTGACAGTGAGCTGTGTGCCTTGTCACACTGGGGGTTGGTACAGTTCAAATTTTCGGGACACCATACAAAAGTGATCACTTTGGCGTCCTCGTTAGCAGGGGTTGGGTGGCCAAAAGGACATTGTGGATTCGAACACAGGCAACCAAACTTACATAAAACAATGCCAGTATTTATGGGTTTGGCCTTAGATGCTGCGATAGCCGCTCTCTTCTCCCTGAATTCTTCTCTAGTCTTCTCGATTTCTTTCATTAACTCAACGTCCTCATTAGGGTGCAAATAATTACAGGTTCCTGGAGGGTTGGGACAGTTGGGATACTCTCGACAAGCTTGGGTAGGGTGTGCATGTGGGCATTGTCTCCCAAGTGGACAACGTGGGAAAAGTTTACAACGGCCTTGTTTCTTTTGTACCACGTTAACATTTGAAGCCGAAGGGTCCATACCCAACGCCATTGCAAGCGCATTGTTGTTGTATTTACCATTGGATCTACCACCACGTTCACCATTCTCACGGTTGCCACGACCACCTGATTTATTAATACCACCACGTTGATGGCCCCCTCTTTTACCGACCCCTCCAGTTCTTGGCGCAGAAGTAACATCAACAATCCCTTCGAAAGCAGACCTGGGAGCTTCGGGTGCACTTGCTACCATGTTCATTGGAGTTGGCGTTGTTTGTACGGGTGCAGGCGTCATGGTTTCCACTGCTGCTCCTGGAAAAGCAGACTGAGCCCCTCCAAGTTTGGAAACAACACTTTCGAGGTTCTCTCCATTTTGTAGATAGTTAAGAGCCGTGAAAGCATCTTGAACCACATTTTGGAAAGCGCTAGGTGCTACCGAATCGAAAAGGGAGGTCAATTCCTGTACAACAGATTCGATTGTACCTCCATTAGACATTAACAAAACAATGTACTCTGCCACATAATTCACGTCCTCGTTGAAATTTTGAAGAGCCCTTAGTTTTTCAGCAATTATAAGCTTCAAGTTCTTAGATATGTCTTCCTGAATTCCTGACATGACTAGTCTCTGCTGAAGCGTTGGTGAGTAAAACTTCACGTAGATCGATTAGTGATGATTAAAAAGTTTTTGCCACCAAGAAGAAAAAAGAAAAGACCTGAAAAACTTCTGCTTCCATAGAGCCGGGTAATCAATCCTTTAAAATCACGTGCCTAAAGATAAAGGCTCATATCTCAGATTGACAGTGGTGTTCAACGATCTACCTTTCTGAAACGAATTGAATAATTGCCTCATTATGCTTTTTGGTTTTCAGTGAATATGCATTCAACACTATGATCTCTTACAATGAGAGGATCTGAAGATAAACAGTTCAACAATAAATCAGTGATATTTCGTTTAGTTAATAAACCATAGAGCGATAAACTTATCGTTACATGAGTTGATGACATAATGTACATTGAGCTATTTCTCTTATATATATAAGAAAAACAATTATTCGAGACCTATTTTTTAGCCTTCTTACTCTTTTTGTTCTTCTTCTTGTTTTTGCTTTCATTCATTTCCTGTATCATATCCACCTTAGCCTTAACACGCTCTAGCGATAGTTTAACATCTCCTTTTGGAAAATTATTGAGATCATAATAAGCAGGAGCAAGTTCAATCAACCACTCTGGCCTTATCGATGTCACCGTTCTGATATAGTTCTGTGAAGTTAGAACAAATTCATTGTAAATAACCCATTCGGCGTCATGACCCAATACAGTGCTTGGATGAATTAGAACATCCTGGTTATCCTTGACAGTGATATAACCCTTTCCTCCAGATCTCTTTTTCGCAACTTGCATGAAAAATCCTGCAGCCAATGCTTTTCTGATGTTATCAAAATAGTCTGGATCTTCAAAGTCGGTCGAGATTACATCTAAATTGTATCTTACCATTAATCTCTCAAGCTGAGAACGAATATTGTCGGCAGCAGAGAGAGATCTGTAGTTCAAGTAATTTTCACGACACCACTTGTTAATTCCGAAGTCGTATGCTTCATCGGATTTAAATGCGTGATATGCATTCAGTAATGTGATATGATCACCGTCAGGGTGAGCGAAGGCACTTTTTGCATCATCAGCACGCTTTTTGTCCTTTGACGGACGAATAAATACGTTTGGTACTGAAATCATCGCGACTATAGTCAACATTTCTTGAGAACAATGGAATTCCGGTGACCCAATTAGCATAACTGCGAGCATAGGGTCCAATGGGAATTGTGATGCTAATCTACCAAGAGCAGTCAAATTCCCATCATCATCTAGACAGGCCAAGTAATTTAGTTCTTCCAAAGCTCTCATCATAGTCTCGGGGGCCGGAGGATCCATGAAATCAAAGTGAACCAAATCATCTATTCCCAACTTCTTTAATTCTAAGACAGTAGAAGACAAGTTGGAACGCAAAATTTCAGGATAACTCTGTTCTATCAATTCTTTTTTAAAAGCCTCCTCTGTGTAAAGTCTGAAACACTTACCAGGTCTCGTACGACCTGCACGACCAGCTCTCTGCTGGGCAGAAGCCTTGGAAATAGGTGATACAAGCAAAGATTCCACTCTTATTCTTGGATTATAAACTTTTTGCTTTGAGAAGCCAGGATCCACCACGTAAACGATACCGTCGATGGTCAACGATGTCTCGGCGATATTTGTGGATACGATAACTTTTCTTCCAGGTTTTCCATTGAAAGGCTCTGGTGCAGGATCAAAAATACGTTGTTGTTGGTGTGGAGGTAGAGAACCATATAAAGGATAAACTTTTAATGGCCCACAGCCTTGTTCTCTTATTAACTGATCACCTTCTAATGAAATTTTTCTAACGGCGTCTTCAATTTCATCCTCACCAGTTAAAAACAATAGAATGTCTCCGGCACCTTCCGTTGCGTGAATTTGCAAGACAGTGCGGATCGCTGAGTCCAAATAATCTCTTTGGAATTCCGGGGTGTAGTAAATTTCAACTGGATGTGTTCTACCGGGAACAGCCAGTAATGGCGCATCGTTGAAGTAGCGCTGGAACTTTTCTGCATCCAACGTGGCAGACATAATGATTATCTTCAGATCAGGTCTGCGAACAACTACCTGTTTTAGTAAACCCATCAAAATATCAGTAGCTAATGTTCTTTCGTGCGCTTCATCAAGAACGATACACGAATAGCGTCTGAGATCATGATCCTCCATGGCTTCACGAAGAAGCATACCGTCAGTCATATATTTCAAGATGGTTTTGTTAGATGTCTTATTCTCAAATCTAATGGAGTAACCAACCTCTTCGCCGAGCTTCACGTCCATTTCTTCAGCAACTCTCTGGGCCACCGACATAGCAGCAACACGACGGGGTTGAGTACAGGCGACCTGAGTGTTCTGAAGATGTGGCATTTCATCGAATAAAACAAACTGAGGAATTTGAGTGGTCTTACCGGAACCAGTTTCACCAACAAACACCATGATTTGGTTTTCCTGGTAGATCTTCAAAAATTCGTCCCTTTGCGCGTGCACGGGCAATTCTTTCCTGATCTTCAAAATATCAAAGTACTTAGGGGTGAAGTCTCTACCAGTAAAAGGATTAATCTTGGCATTTTCCAACTCATTAGCCTGTGCGGCAGTAGTTTTATGGCGGGTGAGATTGCTGAACTCGCCAGCGTCGTGATGAGTTAAGGGCGTGTTCTCATTCCCAACAGGGTGAGTTTTAGCCAATTCTTCCGCAACTTCAGCAGCGTGTTCAGGAACTGAACTTTCTACGGCTGATACATGATCGTGCTCAGAAGAGAATCTTCTCTTGTTAACCATATCGCCTGATTAAACTGACTTCTCGGCTATCGTCAAGAAGGTTCATCTCATCGCATCTAACTAAAATGAAAATTTTCGAGATGCAGAAAAAAGCAATAATGCCTTTGGTTGTCCGGGTATCCATATCACGTGGTTAATGTATTTCGTGTTTCTCCCTGTATACGGTTGGGTAGGTAAGTCCCCAAGCATTGACTTCTCGTTTGTACATGCGAGGGTAATTGCGTTGTTGCATTTAAATCAGATCAAAGTTCATTACTAGACTCTTTTAATGGCATCTCGTAGATCTCTTTATCATGCTGTATGCTTAGCATCTTCTGCGAAAGAGGTCATCAAGGGTAGCCTTTCGACTGGTTGTGAGTCGTTCAATCTATGGGTCGAAACATCTACTTTAACCCGTCCTATCCTGTCTCAGTACCAGTGGTTTTACGACCCTGAATGGGAGAAGGCGAAGAAACTGTCGGATGACTTGAGAGCCAAAGCAAAACCAAAAAGCCCCAAGGGTAAGCAAAGTCACAAGAAGAGTGTCAGACACTATTCCACATCTGTCAAACGCAAGCAAGACCTTCTACATGACGTATGTTGAACAGTATGCAATTGAGTATACAACAATTAATACACATTTTACTAATAAGTTTCCAGCAACAAAATACGGAAAAACAGGAAATGGAGAGTTCAGAAGTCCCCTCTTCTCGAATTTCTAGGCTTTTTCATTACGGCTCTTTGGCTGCCGGAGTTGGACTATCTGCTGCTACAGAAGGTCTTGGACAAGTTGTCCGTGGTCAAAACCCGACGTTTAAGTCCTTAATCCTTTCGGATGCCAACATAGAGAGAATTACCAAGAAGTTTTCCAAGATGAGAGGAGCCGCCTTGAAAATCGGACAAATGATGTCTTTTCAAGACGAAAATGTTCTACCAAAAGAGTTATACGTTATACTGTCGCGTGTCCAGAATTGCGCAAACTACATGCCACAAAGGCAACTCGATAGGGTAATGGCTAGGGAATTGGGAAATGAATGGGAGACCAAGTTTGCATATTTTAACAAAATTCCATTAGCAGCGGCATCCATAGGACAGGTTCATGAAGCGCAGTTGCATTCTGGTGAAGAAGTTGTCGTCAAAGTTCAATATCCAGGTGTGAAGGATTCAATAGATTCAGACCTGAATAATTTACTAATGTTTCTAACTGCCTCTCGACTTCTGCCCCGCGGTCTATTCCTAGACAAAACGGTTGCCAATGCGAGAACAGAGTTAAAGTGGGAGTGTGATTATGTTAGAGAAGCTAATGCTTTAAAAAAATACGAATCTCTGGTGAAAAATGATCCAGTTTTTACTGTTCCCCACGTCTTTTCAGATCTCTCCACCGATAATATAATCACTATGACAAAAATGCAAGGTATTGAGATCACGAAATTGCCTAAAAATACACCACAATCTACTCGTGATTTCATCTGCGAAAATATAATGAGATTATGCCTCCAGGAAATAGCTGAGTTCAGATATATGCAAACTGATCCCAATTGGGCAAATTTTTTATTTAATGCATCTTCAAAACAAATCGAGCTACTTGACTTTGGAGCCTCGAGATCGTACCCCGAAGACTTTATTCTCAAATACCGCAAAATGCTAACACTGGGCACAAAACACGATCGCGAAGGAATCGCTCTCATTTCTAAAGATCTAGGATATCTAACAGGTCTTGAATCTAAGGCAATGATAGATGCACACGTTGATTCAGTAATGGCTCTTGCTGAACCCTTTACCGGTTCTGAAGAGAGCATTTTCGATTTTTCCGAACAAACAGTAACTGATAGGATAAGGGGAAACATTGGCTTAATGTTGAAAGAGAGACTTTGTCCACCACCGGAGGAAACATATTCCTTACATAGAAAATTCAGCGGAGTCTTTCTACTTTGTGCAAGAATGAAATCAAAGGTACATTTGGCAAAATTATTTAAAGAACATTTTGCATTGGACCTCAATAATTAACTCACTGTAAATATTATATAACATTGTGCGTTTATGACTAGAGGTCGAAAACTGCCGGTTTTGGCGTATCAGTAGTTCTTGTTACATAAAAGAAATCTATCTTTTTTATTTTTAATTGTTTCAATCAACATTAAATCTTTAAACTTACTTTTAAAAAAAAGCTAGCGTAGAAGTAATGTGAAATGGCTTCTACAACTACCTTGCACAATGGAGCGTGAAATCAGGACCACATCAATGGCCAAAGTAGTGCTTTCAATCGTTATTACAAAACACAATTAATCAAAAAAAAAAATGAAACGGACAGGAATTGAACCTGCAACCCTTCGATTGCAATTTCCTTGGAATTCCAGGATCTAACTGGAGTCGAAAGCTCTACCATTGAGCCACCGCTTCATCTTCGAAATCATGGACTTAGAAGAAAGTATATAACATGGGAAAAGAGGCAACCTGTCTATAAACCGATGGTAATACTAGTAAATTCTGAAACTGTAGTAGGAACCTCACAGATATCGATGTTTGATATAAGCCCCAATCGACGGATATAAGCATTAACAAGTTCCAAACATAATATGGTATTAAATAGAAGACAGAGGAAGGACAGAACCGATTCAGTATTCATTTCGTTAATCGAAAACTCCATAATTAGATACGACAGTATAAGATAACCATGTTGAGATATCAAATGGAATCATATCAAAGATAGTGGAGTTGACATCAATCCTAGATTAGTATTTATGAGTATTGCCAAATTCTAATTTCAATATGGAGATTGAGTTGAGAAGGTAGCTAAGTGACTACTGATTTCATTATTTTTGAAGAACTCCATAAACAGGCACGACAGCATCCCCCTACTGCTTTTTAGTCGGGGGATTCTCAACTAACAAGTTGTGGCACTTATACAAGTCGCAAATCAATGACAGTATAGTTTTACCTTCACGCTTTTAGTGTTACTGAGAACTGGTAGTTTTCTGAGAATCCTTAACACTTTAGCTGTAGAACGCAGAAGCGTGTTACCTGTGACTCATGATGTGCGATACATATAGATAACGTTTCGCATTTTTCTTAAGTTCATTTGGTTGCTCCATGTCTATCGTTTATTTGATTTGCTCTTTTCCCTCTATCATTGACTCATTTTTTTTTCCAGATGAGTAACTTGAAAAATTTCTGATAATGTGTCATAGTAAGTTACAATTATCTAAACTATTATAAAGCAACAAGAAAGCGGTTCAGCGGCATGACAAACATATTGGAAGAACACAAGGAAAATTTTGAGCATAGCAGGCTAATGATTCAAAACGTCAGCGGTATCTCCCCAAAAAATCAGCATCTATTGAATGGGATTGTCCGGGAACTCGCACTCTCATTCAGCAAACCTGCTTTGGAATTCATCGATCTTCTAATAGAGTCCTTCATGTATCCCAAAGGAAATGACAACCCTTCATCAAGGATGTTAGGTTGCTATGAAAATTCTGATCCCGTTCAAAAAGAAATCAAGGGCTCAGATTCAGATTATACTTTTGAACCTCATGATCTTGGTTATGGAAGGCTATTAGAGATGATTCACTTGAGACAGTTAATACTGAAGATAAAAAACGGTGAAAAGTCTTTTCCCTCCGTGGATTCTTCTGAATACATTCCCTCCCTTCTTGCAGTTTTGGAGGAGATTCATACCTTTATGATCCATCTGCTGAAAGAATTAAGCAATTATATCGAGGTCATAGGATCAGCTGTGATTTTTAAAGAAATTTTAACCGAGCATTTACCTAACTTTCGTCACGCTTTTCATGCATTCAAATCCTTCAATGAGATATTGCAACATCTCATGGAAACAGTAAAAAGAACGGGCGTATCTGACGACGAAGTATTCCAAATTAACCAGAAAACTATTGAACTCATCAAAAAGTTTACCGTTGACAATGTTTTGTGGTTCGAAGAACTCATGACAGGCTCCAAGGCCTTAAAAGAATATCTTCTTTTTGAGGACTGTGAGCTTAAACCTATCGAAAACGTCAACGCCCTCAACGAGGGCCTGCCTAAGAGTATATCAGCAGCTATTAACTCTCCACAATTTGAAGATTTTCTGCAAATCAGAAAGGCCAAATTAAGAGTATGCCATCGAAGGGTTTTTTAGGTAAAATCGATATTAGTTTTTAGTTAGGAGAAAATAAAAGTTAAGTTACTGCGTATGATGAAGATCTTCATGATCAGCCGACGTATATGCTGTGCACAAGTTCAGCAATCCAATCTTTTTATTGGATGCTTTATCGGCCAATCTCTGTGGCTTTTCAACCAATCTGCAGGCATAAATTATCAAATAATAAAGATCTAGGCATGCAATCTACATCTATTGGAAAGTTCTGAATGACAAGAGTATACTCTACGTGCATTACAAAACTAGTGGCTCAAGGTGAAGCTCATATGTCATTAACTTCCTTCACGAATCTCATTGTTCCCTTAATTGTGATGTGCATTCAACACTTCGCCTCCCATGTGAATTAGGCAATTAAATTTTTAACAACGTTCGAGCTGAAATTGTCTTCTCGCAACCATTTTCGTTATTTCTTTTTTTTTTTTGGCGTCGATATTAAAACATCGATGTCAAACACTTCGGTGTGCTTTGTCTTGTCTTGAATTAGTAGGATCTTCACATCTATAGACTCTGGTTTATGTCAGAAGCACAAGGGAAATCAACTGGTGTGGTATCTGGCGCTGGAAGCGCAACTACCTCTACCGTTATCTCCGAAACTAAAACTGCAATTGATACTCATGGAAATACTTTCAAGGTTCCTGATTACACTATTAAGGATATCTTATCTGCTATTCCCAAGACATGTTATAACAGAAGTCTTTGGTGGTCTCTCCACTATGTGGTCAGAGATGTGGCTGCCATCGCGGTAATCGGGTACGTCGGCACCAATTACATTCCACAGTGGTTTCCGAACAGCGCTCTTTTGAGAGGCGCAGCGTATATGATTCAGTCCTACTTAATTGGTCTTTTTGGCTTTGGATTGTGGATTCTTGCTCACGAATGTGGCCACTCTGCCTTTTCTGACTACAACATTGTTAACGACATCGTGGGATGGCTGCTACATTCGTGGTGGATGGTTCCGTACTTTTCATGGAAGTTTTCTCATAGTAAGCATCATAAAGCCACCGGTCATATGACCAGAGACATGGTGTTTGTTCCTTACACAAAGGAAGAATACTTGGAAATGAAAAAAAAATCCGTTCTAGCCGAAGTTTTGGAGGAAGCTCCAGCGGTGACTCTTTTCAATTTGATTGCACAACAGATCGGTGGTCTTCAACTCTACCTAGCTACAAATGCCACTGGTCAACCTTATCCAGGTGTCTCGAAATTTTTCAAATCTCATTACTGGCCAAAATCTCCCGTTTTTGATGCCAAAGACTATTGGTATATTATCTTAAGTGATATCGGAATCCTATGCACTCTTGGTGTCAATTATTTATGTTATCGTGCATACGGTTCTCACTTCGTTCTAATTAACTGGTTTTTACCATGGCTGTGGGTCAACCACTGGCTGGTGTTCGTGACATTCCTGCAGCACACAGACCCTACTATGCCTCACTATGATGCCGGTGAGTGGACATTTGCCAAAGGTGCTGCTGCAACAATTGACAGAAATTTTGGTTTTGTCGGTCAACATATTTTTCATGATATTATCGAAACACATGTTTTGCACCATTATTGCAGTAGAATTCCATTTTACAATGCCCGTGAGGCCACCACAGCCATTAAGAAGGTTATGGGTGAACACTATAGATACGATGGTGAGAACATGTGGAAATCTCTATGGAAGGTTGCTAGATCATGCCAATATGTTGATGGAAGCAATGGTGTTAAAATGTTCAGAAACACTAACAACATTGGTGTAAAATCTGAGTAGGTGCTTTGAGAATGCTGCCCTAACTTATATTCTTGTTGACTCAATATTCTTTCAGTCCTGTATAAAATGTGTAGTCCTGACTGTGGGCTTTATATTTCTCTCTTTAACTGCCCGTGATATATTTATTAAGATAACTTCTTTATAGACAAAATTGGCATTTGAGGGCCAGGCAAGCTATAAGAGAACCGAACAACGCTACGAAATTGTTTGATATAGCCATTGTTTTAGAGTATTGGCAATGTGACATTTTACGGTTTTCGTGTGGTCGCCATATGCATTCCAGAAAAGGAAATATGTAAATAAAAAAAATAGCTCTAGCACAGAAGCAGTTAAAGTTTGAGCAAAGCGCATTCACATCGCAGGTTAATTTAGTTCGAAAAGGGGAACTTAATTCCTTTGATTTACATTATCGATAGAAACTTTAAGTGCATTGATCACTGCAAACACACAATCATAGATTGCTTTGCATAGTGTGCCCTTTTGAATCAGCATCCTATACTATCAGTGAGTAGAGCGATCGAATTCAAAGAGCTTGCACGAACATGTCTGACAAACGGAAAGCCAATATTAATTTAGCCAACAATGCTAGCAAATCAGTATTGTCACTTACATCGCCAGCTAAACTCAATGTGGTATCGTCTGACTGGTCGAAAATGACCGCTAAAAGATCTGCCAATAAAGTTACCAAGAGGCATTTATCAAGCAGTTCGACACTATCAAATGTCACAAACGTCGTTTCAAGTTCAAAAGGATCAAATAATCGACCAACAATGCATCATGTCCCACAGCTACTGAGAAGGTCATCGTCATTCTTTAAAGATGATTTGGAAATCTCAGAAAAAAGACCATCAAAATCTCAAGACTCAGACGACATTTTATTGAACACTGATAGATTCATCCCGCTACGAAGTGAGCATTCTTTTACTCTATCAAAGATTGATCCTTCTTCCTTTGAAGTGGAGGTTCCTCCACCCAATGCATCGCCTTCAACACATCTGCGAGCGCAGACAAAACGAGTTTTCAAACAAAACGTAGCTGAGGCTTGTGGGCTCGACATGAACCAACGGATTTTACAGTATATGCCTAAGCCACCGTTGTCTTCGGTAAGGAAACAATCTTATTCTATTGGCAACAGAACACATTATTCATATTCAAACGGGTATGCGAATGACAACAGGAAAGATATCGCCAAACTTCGTAAGATCAACTCCAATCCAGAAAGAATTCTTGACGCACCTGGTTTTCAAGATGATTTCTACTTAAATTTGGTGAGCTGGTCAAAAAAAAATATTCTCGCAATTGCACTAGACTCGGCCCTATATTTATGGAATGGAGAAATAGGTGATGTTTCACTTTTAGTTGAATTCGACCGCCCTGGTGCAATAGCAAGCGTTACCTGGTCTGATGACGACTGTCATATCTCAATAGGGAAAAATGACGGAAACACGGAAATATGGGATGTCGAAACTATGTCTCACGTCCGGACGATGCGGTCGGGATTGGGCGTTCGTGTAGGTTCGCAGTCATGGCTAGACACTCTTATCGCAAGCGGTGCTAAAAGCGGCGAGATACATATTAACGATGTGCGTATTAAAAACCACATAGTGTCTACCTGGGATGAGCACAGAGGAGAAGTTTGTGGTTTGAGCTATCGTCAGGACGGTCTTCAGCTTGCATCAGGAAGTAATGACAACACAGTAGTCATTTGGGACACCAGGACCTCTTTACCTCAGCATATAAAGAGACAACACACCGCCGCAGTAAAAGCCTTATCATGGAATCCCGACGTCAGCAATTTATTAGCTACCGGTGGCGGTCAAACGGACAAGCACATTAATTTTTGGAACACCACTACTGGGGCGAGAATCGGAAGCATAAATACAGGTTCTCAAGTTAGCTCGTTGCATTGGGGTCAAAGCTACAGTTCTAATTTGGAACAGCGAGAAATTGTCGCGACCGGGGGAAATCCAGAAAACGCAATCTCAGTGTATAACTACGAAACCAAATTCAAGGTGGCCGAGATTGTTCATGCTCACGAGGCTAGGATTTGCTCAAGCCAACTTTCACCAGATGGAACAACACTAGCAACCGTAGGCGGAGACGAGAATCTCAAGTTCTTCAAAGTATTTGAGCCTAGAAAGAAGCATCAATTTGGCGTTTGCGGTGACGAGGGCATTCTTGGACTACTTAGCGTCGGCAAAAATTGCGATGACAAGTCAAAAAGGTCACCAGCAAGAAGAAAGACATCAGACTATCTTATTAGATAAATCTAAAAGCATAAATAGGCGTTAAAAAATCGCATCTAACCTCATCACATTCCCTTGTGAGTAGAACAGCTTTTCTAAGTTTATCTGATGATCTCATCAAATGAGCTTAGAAAGATAAAAGGGCGGGAAGAGACAAACGAGGAACACACGAAACCTGAAGGTGCAATGGTCACAGCACTCCTAAGTCCGACGAACTCCCATCACCTTTAAAACGGAAAAAAAGTCGATGCTAGACAGAAGATCACGCGCCGTTACAAAGACGGAAGAATGAGCAAGCTCATCATATTACAGCGCCCGAGGGCACAACCTTCTCCATAACACCACATAACATCCACCAAGCGGACTAGTTCTCCCTGGATGACGGGATTCCGACGATCCCTCTCCTCCCATTTAATTTCCAAAAATATAATTGTAACGTAATAAATATCCTCATTGAGGACATTTCAGTTGTTACACTGAAAAGAACAGATACTACACTTGATCTAAGCCAAAAGGCAAAGAGATTTGGTTTTTTAAAAAATTTGATGGGAGAGTTTTTCGTCTGCATGCCCACTTTTATACTTTTTTGATATTAGAAAAAAGAAATTATCTGAGAGGGTAATTCAACGTTACCCGTACTAATAATCACTTCAACGTCATATGATCACAAGATAGCCTTTCTGCTGCATCGCGGGTTGTTGTCTTTTCAAGAAAAGTGCTAGTGTAAATAACTACCGATGAAGAAGAATGGTAAAGCCGCCGATTTTTAGCTTTCACCCATCCAACTTCATGTTATATGTCGATCTGTGATCTTGTGTAGCCATCCGAAGATCAGTATGTCATCACTCACGAATTTTTGTGGTCCCCTTTTTCAGGCTTCCTAAAGTGATGGACCTCAATGTGTACCAAAGATAAAACAGAAGATAAGAGTATTACTGGAGGTGAAGAGTTCAAGCATGTCAACTGCGAATTCAGAAACAATATCAATCGAGCAAAAATTGGCTGTTCAGTCTATAAGACGTTTCCTAGAGTCCAAGACATCGTATGATGTACTTCCAGTGTCATACCGACTTATTGTCATGGATACGTCACTACTGGTGAAGAAGTCTCTTAACATCTTATTACAGAATAACATCGTTTCTGCGCCATTGTGGGACTCCCATACATCACGATTCGCTGGGCTACTGACCTCCTCTGATTTCATAAATGTCATTCAGTATTACTTTTCGAACCCCGATAAGTTTGAATTGGTCGACAAATTACAATTGGATGGTTTAAAAGATATCGAACGTGCTATAGGTGTGAGGCCACTCGACCAGGGATCCATTCACCCCTTCAAGCCATTATATGAGGCTTGCTGTAAGATGATAGAGTCCAGAAGTAGGAGGATTCCTCTGATCGATCAGGATGAGGAAACGCACAGAGAAATTGTTGTGAGTGTTTTGACTCAGTACAGAATTCTCAAATTCGTCGCACTAAATTGCAGAGAAACCAGATATTTAAAACGCCCTATCGGAGAACTTAATATAATCACTCAGGGAAATTTGTTGAGTTGTCGGATGCATACACCAGTCATTGATGTTATCCAACTTTTAACGCAAGGAGGAGTATCCAGTGTGCCTATCATTGATGAGCATGGAAGACTTGTCAACGTTTATGAAGCTGTTGATGTCCTCGGTCTAATTAAGGGAGGAATATATAACGACTTGTCACTTAGCGTGGGCGAGGCTTTGATGAGAAGATCGGACGATTTTGAAGGCGTTTATACCTGCACTAAGAACGATAAGCTCGTTACAATTATGGATACTATAAGAAAATCCAGGGTTCACCGATTTTTTGTTGTCGATGAAGAAGGGTTACTCATAGGTGTTTTGACTCTAAGTGATATTCTCAAGTACATCTTGTTTGAAGAAAACTGAGCACAAAATAATACAAAGCTAATGAATGATTTAAGCGCACTACAGTCTCTGTGGTGAGCAACGGTAAGAAATAACGTTCTGATCAATGAACTACTTATAATGAATAGTAAAATAGCACTCAAGGCCACTTCGACAAGTAAAGTTCACGCTCTTTGAATTTTCTTTGCGATGTAAGATGATCCGAGAGGCCACTGGGACGAGATTTACGTAAAATTTTAATTCAACTATCTGACACTTTTTTATAAGCATATTATGATCACATATCTGGGCCCCGTTTTTTCCCTAAACTGATCAGATACTCTCGAACATGAATCGTTGTCATCACGTCGAACAATCGGCCCCAGAAATCTTAAAATGCCATTCCTTTCATCTCATACTTGATTTGACTGTTTTTAAAAACAAACAACGAGATGTATATATGTTACCTTTATCAAGAAGATTAATACTGATAAGAATTGTCATGACTTCAAAAAGCATGAACCAAAATGCATCAACGGAATTTCCCGTCAGCTGGTCATTGTTGATTAGTTTTTCCAAGCACTGATATTTAAATTACAAGCCACGGACATTCTTGATCTTGACTGCAAGATTAGTGTTTTGATCCCATCTTCATTGTGGGCAAAAATCGATCCTTTCCTTTATCCCGTTTTTTTTTTATTTTTTCTTGCAACCCGAAGATGAGCATTAATAATACAATAAGCAACATAATTTCAACATTAATTTGCTTTTGAGAGAGCTCATATCTTTGTAAACCTCAGGATCGAGGTATTAAGCACCACCACTTGGGGTCCTATTTTGTGTTGCTGATTAAAATCGAGCAAGGCATTGAATTCTGTTAGACGCCATTTTCAAGATTTATATATTCTAGCCCAGTGTCGAATACATACCCAAGATGCCCTCCTCTCATGTCCGTTTCCAGGACAAAGCTTTAATTCCTCAAATTTCACTTCGAGCCACCATCGCAGGACTGATAATTGGCTCATTGGTTCTGATATCAAACTTTCAATTTGGTTTGCAAACTGGATGGGTTTCTATGATGTCCCTACCCTCCGCGCTCTTAGCTTGTGCAATATTCAAACAAGTTTGGCCATTAATATTCCCAAATACAGCAGTTTTTACCGACGTTGAAAACGTATACGTGCAATCGGTTGCTGTAGCCGTAGGGACTGGTCCACTCGCCTACGGTTTTGTAGGCGTGATTCCTGCTATCGAGAATTTTCTAACAGCAGAGGAATCAGGAAATACAAGGACTCAAGGTGAAGAATTCTCCTTAACTCAGCTTTTGCTGTGGTCCTTAGCGTTAGCATTTTTTGGGATATTTTTTGCCGTTCCGATAAGGAAGCAAGTTATCGTCAGAGAGAAACTACCTTTTCCAAGCGGAAGTGCCACTGCAACTTTGATTGCTATTTTAAATGGTTCCGAAATTCTTCAGGAAGTTTCTCCTAAGGAACTTGAAGAAATGAGGGCGAGGCGGCTGAGAGAGTACAGTGAGGTACTGTCAAGTGACAATAACGCTTTAGCAAGGACAGCAGAGTACAATAGTACGGTTGAAAGTGAAGGCTCTCCACACAGTTCTTCTCCAGACAATACTAGAGAGTCGGATCGAGCCAAATCATCCGCTTCTCGGGAAAACTCTTCACCAATATACCTTCCTCCAGAGAATGCTCCTACGTACGAGAAGAATATCAAGTTTTTGACCCGCACATTCCTCGTTTCTTCTTTCTATACTCTCTTTTCCTACTTTGTTCCTGCTCTCAAGGCGATTCCTGTTTTTGGATCATACCTTTCTGAGACATACTTATGGAATTTTCAGCCATCTCCTGCATACATTGGACAAGGAATCATTATGGGGCTATCAACTGTTTCATACATGCTGTTTGGTTGTATTTTAGGCTGGGGAATTCTCGCCCCAATGGCACGGAGATTTAGGTGGGTTGATCCTGATGCAGATGTCAATGACTGGGAGCGTGGTGTCCAGGGCTGGATTCTTTGGACATCTTTAGCCGTGATGGTAGTTGATTCTGTTGTTGGTTTTGTCGTTTTCACTACAAAATCCATTGTCGGGTTTTGCCTGCGGGATGACAAAAGAGATCTTCTTGAATCATTACTAGATGACTCTATGGAATCAATGTTATTAGAAGAGGAGAGAGTCTTGAATGGTAGCACTTCTATGGAAAGGCGAGGCAGCACCGTGAAATTGGTAAGTACGGAGCAAGATCACGAGGTAGACTCTCGTCACTTGGTGAAGTACACAACTGTAATCAGTGGTTTGATAGTCTCATCACTTATCTGTGTTGTGTGCATGATATATTTGTTCGGGATTCATGTTATACCTCTATATTCGATGATTATCGCCTTAATACTCGCATTATTCCTTTCTGTACTAGCGGTAAGAGCACTTGGCGAAACGGATCTTAATCCCGTCAGTGGAATTGGGAAACTTTCTCAATTAATATTCGCTTTGCTTATCCCTAACGACGCGAAGGGAGGTGTGCTTCTGAACTTAGTAGCAGGAGGGATTGCGGAAGCAGGTGCCCAACAGGCAGGTGATTTGATGCAAGATCTGAAAACTGGTCATCTTTTAGGTGCATCACCCAAAGCACAATTCGTTGCACAATTGATCGGAGCTTCCTGGTCCGTGGTGTTTTCGAGCGTGATGTATATTTTTTACAACAAGATCTATGACATTCCTAGCAGTCAGTTTCGCATACCAACAGCAGTTATTTGGATTGACTGTGCGCGTTTAGTGACTGGCAGAGGACTACCGGACATGGCCATGGAGTGTTCGATTATATTGGGAAGTGTATTTGCCATCTTATCGCTTGTAAAGAATCTTTACCGCGACCGTGGTTACAAGTGGTTACTCTGGATTCCTTCAGGTGTTGCTGTTGGAGTCGGAATTTACAACTCTCCTAGCTTTACGATAGCTAGGTTTATTGGAGGTTGCATTGCATACATTTGGTTACGTACCCATCACGGCGACGGGTCTGCAAAAACAAATATGATTGTTTTCAGTTCCGGCCTTGTTCTGGGAGAAGGGATCTGTAGTATCTTCAACATGATATTTACTAGTGTAGGCGTACCTCATCTATAGAAAACCTATGGACTGGATTTTTGATTCAGCTGCTGTTTCCTCATGTTCCGGTATTGCTGATCTTTGTGAAATTCAACTCTGCTCAAGAAATCTTGTTTCGCTAAGTATCCATCCTTGTTGTGTAGTGTTAGCTCATCCGTGATCCCCTCTTTATCAACGTACCTAGCCCAATCCATTTTTGATTTCTCTAATGTCGTCAGTTTTGGTTTTATCGCCCCTGCGATTATTTGTTCTAGTAGCGGTTGCCTTTTAAGCGGGCGTCTTAACTTTATTCCATTTTCATTAGTCGGCACTTTAGTCACCTTTGCAGAGCTTTCTGAGTTCTTGAATTTGAGGCTCTTCAGATATTCCTGCGCTTCTGCACTGGATTTCGAAACCCATTTCTTTTCGTGTATTATTTCTCCTGCAAATTTATAAGTCCTATCAATGAGAACGAGCTCTTCCTTGAGAGTTTCTTGTTTAGTTTCTTTAATGTCACTCATGACAGAGCTTCCCTTCTGTAATCTCTTTGATGATTCATCCTGTAGTTCCTGCCACAGGTTTTGTGTAGATTGAGATATACCTTCATTTTCTAGAGATTCATACATTTGGTTTCGAGCCATCTCTTCTTCCACTTTTCTCGCATGTCTTGTTCTTATTAGTCCACCTTGCTCACTTTCTATCTTTGAATAGTCAACGTTATGATTTACAGATTCCTGACCCTCCAAGTCTCCATCATCCGAATCATCAATACGACTTTCTAAGCGTTCCTTTGTTGGATCAAAATCTTCATCCTCCTCTTCATTGTAACCCTCACCTTCAAAAGTCTCTAATTCCTCATGTTCTCTTAACTCGCTAGCATCATTCATCTCTGCTTCAACCGACATTACAAATTGTGAACTTAGTCGCTGGAAAAACGAACAAAAATACTGCTATTTCAAAACAGTAAGTAACGGGGCTACAAGCCTATTTAAAAAATGAAAAGGAAAGCCGGCGTTTTTAGCTGATGGCCGGTACCGCAAATGATGGTAACCACGGATGAGCAATCTCGTGAGTGGGAATTTTCTCATTGCACGCTACAAGAGAAAACTAGCATCATCAAGATTTATATTGTTTGAGATTAACAAAAAATCTCTGCAATTAAACCACCCATTACATGATGTTAATTCTAAGCGCCATGTATTCAAAAGTGACATGATGGTTAACGGGAAAGAGGGAACTTCATGAAAGAGCACTTTCTTATACAAAATAAAGCTGAACTTCCATACATGCTAATTATTAGTCTTACTCCTAAGCAACAATTCATCTTAGTTTGGATAAGAAATTTATCAAGTAGATACTAGAAATACATTAGAACTCTTTTTATTGTATCATGGGAGTTTTCTTATGACTTCGGAGGTGTAATTTCGCAACTGTATTTTTCAGGCAAAAAGATTATGATTATCGTTGTCAGGGAACAATACTGTTGAAGGATAAAACAGAAGGATGAGTGTCCCAGAAAATGCTTTAGACTCACCAAACTTACTAAAGCGAAAGAAAGAGGACTGCCAGGAGGAATTTCTAGAGGCTGAAATCAAGAGAGTTGCCTTAGATGACACCGAAGAAGCAGCCAACTCAAACGAGGAAACTAAGGACTATATTCATTTACGAATGCTTTGCTTGGTGAAGCAAGCATCAATGGTAGTGGGACCTGGAGGTGAAAAGATATCGAAGATGAAAAGCGAGACGAATACTAGAATAAACGTTTCCGACAACATTAGAGGAGTACCCGAAAGGGTGATATTTATCAGAGGCCGCTGTGAAGATGTCGCGAAAGTATTTGGAATGGTTGTGAGGGCCATCAATGACGAAAAGGATGAAAAGTCTAATGAGAACTCAGCATCTATAGCAATCAATTTACTAATTCCTCATCATATGATGGGTTGCGTTATCGGAAGACAAGGTTCAAGATTGAGGGAGATCGAAGAATTGAGTGCGGCTAAATTGATAGCAGGCCCACAAACTCTACCGATGTCAAATGATCGCATCCTATGCATTACCGGAGTTGCAGATGCCATACATATTGCAACCTATTACGTTGGACAAACAATACTTAACCACAAAAGCACTTTTGCTTCTAAAAAGTGCATATTTTATCAACCTAATCTCCTTCACTCTGTTTTAGTGAATAGCTATGGTGTGAGCTTCCAACATCAGCAACAACACCAATACCATCCGGGTGAAAAAAACAAGAAGAGACTACAGCGAGTTGCACCCCCGTCTGACTTTGGTTACGGGTTTACCTCAGTATCCCCACATGCTGCTTTCACGTCGCCCCTACCCGTCAACAATGTTAGAATAGCAGATGGTATAGCAACTGCGACTATGCCCGCTACCATAACTTCGCAGTTGAGTTTAATTCAGCAGGAGATATATATCGACGATAACTTTGTCGGTAACGTCATAGGAAAGGGCGGAAGGCATATAAATTCGATAAAAGAAACTACCGGCTGCTCTATTCAAATCGACGACCCTATTGAGGGACGTACAGAAAGAAAGATCGTCATAAGAGGTACACCAATAGGAAGCCAAACCGCTATTTTACTTATCAATAATAAGATTGAGATAGATAGGCGTAACAAGGAAGTTAGCGGAAAAAGGGTTTAGCATCAAGAGAACACAAGCTGAATATCTGTTACGTACGTACGTAATTGTAACTTTATAGGACTAAAGTGGTTCAAATTCCAACAACAATAAGCTTCTTCTATTTCGTATAGTGTCACATGCAACGTATGCGGAGTATCTTGGTACGACACCAATGCCGATATTGAAAGCATCGCTGTGCTGATTCAGTGGGAAGAAAAGCTTGAGCGGAACAAGCAGATGTCCAATGAGAGTGAATGTGCCAAATACATTGGAGCAGTTCAACATGTGCCAGTCTCGGCTTTAGCCAAAGATCGAGATCCGCAAGTGGTACAAGCGAATGAAATACCCGACCAGATTTTATCGAAGGTGAACAAATATCGCGATATGACTGTCAAGCATATAATTGCTTGGAAAGTTGATGACGCTTATTCTAATTTTATTTTGGAGAGGTATTTAAATGGATTTTGGATCCGATGGAGACTTCGAGAGAATGCTGAATTAACAGCCTTTGAATTTCTTGAGTCAATCCCAGATCGGAATTCGAATGTTAGAGAGAGTAAGCTACGCGATTGGGTCAAACTAGATATCCCTGACTTCCTTAACATATGGCGTCGAGATAAGGAGCTTTTACCCAGCTCAGCTACAGAGCTGTGGGCTTTAGATATGACCCCGCCCGGTTATATACCAGTCAAGGAAGAGAGGTCGACAACAACTTCTAAGCTGCACTACAATCCTAAAACTTACTTCCAAAGAAAATATTTCGAGGCATTGTTCTCAATGCGTATTCCTTTAGCTTACTTTGTGAAATCAAATTTGTCAAGATTGAGGAATCTCTGTAAGAACTCTCCAACGGATGGCACAGTTACTTACCAAATGGTAGTGTCTGAGATGCTCTTAAGCTTCGAAGATTTTGATAAACGACATGGTACATCAGCGGGAGGACTTGTTCAATTTGAGTTTGAATCAAGAGCTACCTCCGAACTTCGCCGACACATTTTGACTCAATCGTTTCATCTCTCTTCACTTGAAAATGAAACATTTAAAAAGGTTCTAGCATTAATTTTGAAGTCCAGAGAAATTAAGCTTCAAGTTTTAATTCTACTTGAGCTCATATCTATGAACAAAATGGACGGGAAACTCAGGAATTTTGAAGATAAGTACAAAAGTAAGCTGAAAAAACGTGCAAGAAATGTTGCTAAGATTGGGGTCATATCTAGACGACGAAAAGCTAAAGGTAAAAATGAAGGCTCACAGCATCTCGACTTTTGCGAGCGACTTGATATTTACGTCGATAAACTATGTATTATCGATGTTATCCTACGAATGGAAACATCTGATATGAACATGGGAAAGGAAGAAGACTCTCTTACACGGACCGCCATTGAAAAACTGATGGAGTACAAGAAAAATATGCTCAACAATGGGAAAGAACCATCTTCCTTTGGGTTTGTTAGTTATGTGTTGATTCCTTATTACACAAGAAGAGTACCAAACGCAGTAGAATTCATTAGCCGCAAAATCAAAGGTCCAAAACTTGAAAGCTCTCTTCCAGTGTTTAAACGGGCAGCTTCCTCGGCATCAATGGTCATCAACGATGCAGTATTAAATCAAGGTAACATTGAGTGCGACATCTCTCAAACACGCAAAAATTCAATAGTTTCAACGGAAAGCCCGATAAACTCTCCTTCCCCATCAACCTCACTCCCCAAACTTCAAAGAGTCACTTCAAATATCATACAACCGCCATTGATTAAGACTAGAACAGACTCTCATCTGAGTGAGTTCCTGGAATTAGAGTCGAATTCTTTAAGAAAGCCTGCTGTGGCATCTCGTGCTAACTCAGAAATACCTCTTACTAAACTTCAAAAGCGTCAACTATCGGTATCCGACTTGATCTCCGAGGAAGCCAAGAAGTATGATATTCCAAAGGACCACACGTTTAACATTGCAGGCAAAAGTTTGAATGTAAATCGTTCATTAGTGTCTGCATCATTCCAACGAATAGGTAAGAGGAAGTTAAGTCACGCAGGCGCGTCAAGTAAGCTGTTAATAGAAAGGACCGAAGCAAGTGTCCAGGTTGAAGCAACTCCTCATGGTAAGCAAGGAGAGAAAACACGCCTGCAGTTAATACGAGAACCTGCAATCATAGAATCTCCTTTAAAAATCACTGAGGTTGCTGCTTCTCCTTGCAGAAATCCGAAACAACTCCCTGATGCCGAGCTTACCTACGAAACGCCAATTAAAGACGGGGTAATATCAAGCACTATCAAAGATCTCCAAATCCCGGCTAGCGATCAAAAAAATGCACACACTGATACAGGTATCATATATTCTCCACAGCATATGCCGCCGAAAAAAGTTCGGAGAAGATTATTTGGCCCTCAAGGGTGATGTAACCGATTCGATATTGGTATATTTTACAGACAAAACTAGAAACTATTCACCAAAAAAGATAGCCGCAATCAATTCTTTAGCATCATCTCTTTGTAATATATAGTTGGCAATGGTATGCCCACATCTTTTGACCAGTCTATCTTTCTCTTCGTCTGACACATCATCTTCATACTTTTGGCCCGATGGTAAATCCTTTTTCAAGACACATAATGCATCAACTATAACCTTGCACAGAAGTTCATTCTCGGCTTTTGAAAATCGTCCACTGCTGGTGCTTGAATCTTCCGCTGATGAGTTGTGACCAAATATTAAATTAGACCAGCTTGCTAGATTTCCAAGGAAGAACCTGACAGATTCAGGACCCAATACAGATACACCACGCATACAGCCATAATAAGTACCAAATGAGCGATTTGTGTCAAGGAATGTCTTCAATAGTGTTCTCATTACACGGGGCTTCAAAGATTTATACACTTGAGGAAATTTTTGTAGGACATGGTCAAGCAAGGACGCAGCAAAGTCTCGTAATGCATTCGTCTTGTCTAAAAATTCAATGTCTGGAAGCGAAACCGAAGGAACTGGGGGAGAACCTTGCTGTTCTTTGGCTTGATTTGCTGGCGGATTACCCCCGAGTTTTTTAGCTAGCAGCAACGTCAGTATGGAAGGCATCAAAGAGTGAATGTAAGGATCTAGAAAAACAGACTCGTTACTGAGTAAACTGTAAATCATTTCAAGCATTGTAGTCAGGAGTTCGAGGTCTGCTAAGTTGTGAGTAATTTGCTCAGCTATGAACTGAATGAAGTAAGGAACTAATTGATGCAAACCGGTGTCCGAGCTCAGAGACGTCAAGGCAGCAGTACGTAAGTGCTGGCTTTTTTCGTTTTGATCTCTTGAGGTTAGAGCACTCACTACTTTGTCGAAATAGATCTGTAATTCTTTCGATAAGACGTGCTTTACAAGCGGCTTGACTTCATTTGCTTGCCCCGGCTTCACAGTCGATACATGATGTGTCTCTTTTTCTTCCGATACCGTAGTTTGTAGGCTTGTATCGTTTACTGTTGTCACAATGGCACCCCTAACTATTGGAGGCTGGGACATTCTAACATCATTCAAGCTTGGATTCTGGGGAATAGTTGGTTGCACACCCTCAACTGCCAGCCAATGCGTTGTAAAAGTGGGTATTCTGGGTACCTGTGGTAAGGGTTCATTTATGAGTTTATCGAAATCAACCTCTTCGTCATCTAAGTAATACACTGTCTGACCGCCTTGTGTTGTCACTTTAGAGAAGCTCGCATCCTTAGAACGTGATGATCCATCCTGATACCCATAGAGAGGTTCAACGTTCAGGACTCTGAGTGCCCTTGATATATCTTCCGTGGTCAAGACATCTCTTTTGGCATGCCTTTTGAATTTGACGGCCTGTTCGACAATTTCCAAGATACGGTATTCAACATCCATTGCCAAGGACCTCAATACATCCTCGCTGATGTTTGAAATACCCAGAGAGTCTGCAACATCCCTGACAGTATCTTGAGGAGACCAGATGGTGTATGATTGTTGCTGATTTGCCATAAAATACTGCTCCCTAGTTCTATTCTACCGACAACGACATTTTTTTTTTCTTCATGACTTCAAAATTTACACTTCATAAACAAATAACCAATGGATGACCTTTCACATTTGCAAAAGAGTGTCCTTGAGAAGTATACACATCTAGCTAAGTCTCTACACTCGTTGGATAACACAATAAAGCAACTGAACGCAAATAAGCATGAGGAGTCACCAGAACAAGTTTTGCAGCAGCTACGCGAAATTGAAGTTAAAATCGCGCTAGCGGGCACCTTATTCAAAGGTAGTGTATATTCTTTGGTGTTACAAAAAAATGGGTTACAAAAATAGGAAGTTCGTGTATAGTAGCTAGGATTTATGGATTCTATTAATGAATGAGAAATCATCAAATTCTGTAGATGACTACCTTACCGTCAAGACCACAAGACGAAACTTGGGAGACATTGCCATTGGACACTGCAAATGGAGCTAGCTCTACAATGGCATTTTCGTGAGTACTTTTCTGAACGTCTGTTGTTACCTTACCCTTCAGGTCAAGCTCTTTAAACTTTTTCAATGCTGAAATACCAAACGAGGAATTCTCACCATCCTCTTCGTCGCCAGTCTCAGAAGTAACTGAGGGATGACTTGCGCCCACCTTATCAAGATTCTTGGAGAATTTCCAGCCATCGGCACCCTCAGTAAATAGAACGGGATGACACGAATAACCACCACATAGTATCTCGTTGTCATTAATCCACACCAGAGACAAGAAGGGCAGACCTTCTGGCGACTCAACGCTAGAGAAATATTGCGCCGAATCAACAACATTTAAGGTTCCATCGTGAGCCACATATGCCAGTCTTTCGTTGTTGTTGCGCCATTCAAGCCCATGGATCCATGCTCCATGATACCACTCGCGAACTAGAGTTCCGAAGGGGAACTTTTCACCCCAAGGTGATCCTGAAACTTGAGACTTTGAATCAAGGCCCTTCACAAAACCCGAAAACACACGGACATATCCATCTGTTCCACCACATGCCAACAAGACACCATTATCGTGCCAAGATATGCAGTTGATAGTGGACTTAATTGGCTTTTTGATGTGTTTTGAAACCCACCAGTCATTCTCCTGCTCATAATAGCACACTGCAATTATTCTCGCCGAAGAGCCAACAGCAAACTTGAATCCATTGGCGGCCCACTTAACGCAGGTCGCCGCCCTGTTGATACGAAGCAAAACTAATGTTGGCTTATAAGAACCATCACTCAAAGGCTCCCACACAATAGCATTCCGATCTTGAGAACAAGTCACAATACGACCATGAACAGAGATGTCAACAGCTGTAACAGTTTTGTCGTGATCAGCTAATGTGGCCACGAGCTGAGGTTTGCCTCCAGCAACAATTCTGTATATCAAACAATCAGAATTATAGGTAATCGCCAAAAGCGACCGATCCTGAGAAAAGCAATGGGAGTAAATTGGTGCCTTGACCAGTTTATAGTTAGCAATGACCGAATCTGACATCAGGAGACTCTCAACTAATGTATCAATTTGATTTCAAGTTCATTGAAATATGAATATCGGAAAGAGGCCCCTATTAATCAACTTACGATCATTTTATACGTACAGGGCTGGTTATAGTTTTGACAACGAATTAATTTGACGTAATGTAGTTCTTCGACCCCGCTGTCAAGTTCAGTCAGTTCATTTTATCCATACAATCCATAGGATGCATTCAATTCAACGTGTCTTCACTTTTTAATGAGAATTCTAGTGAATGTGTTTCCTTCGGCGTATAAACACAATGAATTTGGTGGAACGCGGACACGTCAATGTGCTGTCACTACATCTTCACAGATTTCTTGAAATGAATAAGATTTAATTACTTCATGAGTAATGATAAACTCTTCATTTTTATTTGTTAGTTTATGAAAGGTGGCCAAGGTCTACTCTACAAACAAACGTTCTCAGCGGTTAAAATGAATAAAAGAAAGGTAAATAAAGCGAGTACGGATTTTACACATAACGCTTGTCGATTCATGTTGAAGACCTGTTAGGTTTTATATGAAGGATTTCACAGCAGGAGTGATGAGGATCTTTTGCACGAATGTGCTATTTCGTTAAAGAAGACATTGAAAATTTTCTATCACAGACGATTTGAAATGTAGCTCATCGCATCGCTTCCTCGAGACAATTAACTCACAAAAGGCGTTAGTATGAGACTTCTTATAGCTTGTGATGAAAGTGGGGGACTTAAAGAGATTATATGCAATAAGGGAACAGATACATCAGATCAGCGGGCTTTGCAGCCCTTCCACAATGAACTGCATCTGGCAGAAGGTTTCAACAACAGAATACAGAAGATGCTGCTAATAGGTTCATCACATTCATTGCTTGCGAGAGCCAATGGCTCATTGCAACTAGTACGCTTCGATCAGGAGAGAAGAAACGTGGATGAAGATGACGTGACAAAACAGCCTCAATTTGATGTTACTAATTTCAAGATCGTTTCCAGTGTCGAGGGACTTTTTGACGAACAGCAGATCATTGACTTGCATAAAAGGTCTCAAAAGAGATCAAAACCTAGGGATGGTTTCGTTTCATTATGTACAATTCCGACAAAGGCCACGCATGTTTTCAGCGCTACCAAATCAGGATGTATCCACATCATTGAAGTGAACGTAGAGGAAGATTCGCTAAAAACGGTTCAATCGCATAAGGTAAAGGCTCCATTAGAATTTACTCAAATCTACGACTTAGATGAGCAGATGAAAAATCTCGTTTTTGCTTATGGTGGTGAGGAAAACCTTGTCAAGCTTGCAGATTTATCTGCCGATTTTTCTACTTTGAAGCAACTATGGGAAGCCAAAAATGTTAAGAATGATCGACTAGACCTCAAGGTACCAATTTGGCCCATGGAACTGAAATTCTTGAAACCTGCTGATGGTTCCTTTGAAAACAAAATCAATTATCAGTTCATCACAATTTCACGCTTTTCACACTATAGAAAATACCAAACAATTCATGGCCGGAAGCCCATTTCCTCAAAAGCTTTGCTCAAAAAAGGTGAATCACTTGCCTTGCTAAAATTTACTAACGCAGAATTGACCCCGCTAGGCAATCTCGAGAAAAATGAATTTGAGCCGTTGAACTTCGTAACCACAGATTTAAGAAAAAACGTCATGGTCTTTGACTCCGAAGGTAATCTTCAAGGTAAGATTGGAAACGGTGACATAACTGGCTGCGTGACTTTTCTTGATACTTACAAACATCGCTACCTGCTTACCGGTGGTCTTGACAGATATGCGAGAGTGTACCAGCTCGAGAATAAAAAACTATTGTGCAAGTGTTTCACTGGTGGGAAAATTAGTTGCCTATTAATACTAGATGATAAAGAAGTTGAGATTCCTCAAACTGAAGAAATCAGCAAGAAGAAGAAAGCTAGGAAGTTGACACAAGAGGAACATCTAGCAGACGACGAAGAACTTTGGAGTAAGTTAGATAGAAAAGTCAAAAGGTCGAAGAAAGAATAGAAAATGTGATATATAAACAAGTTAATTTTATCAAATCTCAATAGCCGCCCATTTAGTGTCACCTCATAACGTAGCTTTAGCCAACTTCCTATCGTGTCCGGATTTTCTGTTATGATTAGCTTTTGAGCTTTTATTTCTTTCATTTCTCGCATTTTGCCTCTTTTTTTGATTGGAATTTTTAGAAGAAGAAACTTTTGAATCAACTTTATCTTTTTGATCACCCTTCCGTTCTTTGGCTTCGTTGCTGTCATGGATGTTTTGGACGAAAGATCTTTTACCTGTGCGTATGTTTCCTTTGAAAAGATATTTCTCTTCCAAAAATTGAGCACGTCGAGGACTACGTTCTATCATTCTGGCCCATCCCTCGATTTGCTCATCTGACCATGAATACGCAGCCTTCATTTTCTTTCTTATTGCTGTTCCTCTACTTGATTGTTCGAAGAGTTTCTTGTCGGTCTTAAACAGCTCCCAGAATTCACTTTCCAACCTGTCGTAAAGCGCCACTTCTCGATTATACTCTTCATTATCATTACCGTCCAATGATGATGAAGCCGCACGGAAAACTTCGGGATTATCATAAGTATCATCCCTCTCATCTTCGTTCTTTACATACAGTAATTCTAGCGCCCTTGTTAATGTTTTGTTCCTCAATTCATCAGGAACGTGGTGTGGCTCACTCAAATCTTCCTTTGTAATGATATCACTTTCAGTCAACTCATGCTTGAACGCATTTCCCAGATGCGAGACGCCAGATATTGATTTAGGTTTCTGACTCGGCTGAACATGATCGACAACTTCGGAGTTTTCGAAAACCACGTTGATTGTTCGCTCAACATCACCGTTATGTTTCTCTAGTAAACCTCTGATCTCAGCAATTGATAAATTAGGGAAGACTTCTCGTACCATCTCTATATCTGAGGTACTCGATATGTAATCGACATTGGTATTCAGAGTAGGGTAGAAAATATCGAGTCCCATACTGCACAAGGTTCTTTTTAGACTTGGCTTATATTTGTTGAATGCAGCATTTGTAATTAGTGAGCCAAAAAGCGGATACAATTGAATGGTGCTTAAATTCGATAAGTTCAGTTCCGTTACTATTTGAACAATTCTACTGTCAGACGTGGACAAATACGATAATATTGCCAGTTTCTTAGACCACTCATACAAGAATCCAGATTGGGTCTTAAACCATATCTCCAATGTTTCTACCCAAGTGGTACTTAAGAACTGATCGGTAAACTTGTTTGAACGTTTGGATTTTTTGGCGAGCAACGCCTCCAAGGATTTCAAATCCACTCTTGAAAATTTTGATGATTCAACTAACGTTTTTATATGCTGGTGCACTTGATATATTCTGTTAATTTGAGCCTTCTGTGTATTTACCGTGGGCCCTAACGAGCCATCGATCAGCGATCGCACAGAATCAGGGTATTCTTCAACATATATTCTTACCAGGTCCCACAGAATATTATTAGATATTTGAAAGTACATCAGACCGCATTTTTTTATAGTAATGAAGACCCAACGCCTCAGTAATTTCAACTTAGAAAGTACATCTTGATTCATCCCCAAACTGAGCAGCTTTCCTTCTTCATCGGAAAGCTCACGAAGATAGCTTCGAATGAACAGACAAAAATGCTCGTGAGTCTGGTCGTCTATTTGCTCCACTCGTCCTTGGGACATTAAGTACTCAAAGTAAGCGATGTAAGTTTCAAGTAAATGTAGCCAAATGACCGGGTCCTTTTCAACCATCGCAGCTCGCAATTTGAATGGCGGGAATTTTACTATCGGTAAAGAGAGCTGCTGTCCACCATTTACTTCAATTATCTTATGATATCGATTTGTGTTCATGTTGATTGAAATAGTTGCAATTCTAATTGAATGAATTTGGCGCACATAGAGTTTTTTGGATCATGAATTTTTGTGTGTTGAAAAAAACCATGATCTTCAAACTTCAGTTTGATAAAACCAACTGATGTTATCGAACGTTTTAAGTCAGTTGGCAGCATGCAATGAAGCTACGTACTAATTTATATCATGACGCTCACGACTAATGTATCATTTAACAGCGTAATTCGCAACACTTAATCACCATCACATGATTCTAGAGCTCGGAAATTGTCGGTCAAGTATTTTTTTGTCCGTATCTCAATTGCTTCCGCGTCAACATATTTCCTTGATAGCTAATTCAGAGGCGTGATGTCGAAGTTTTTCGACATACCTGGTTCTCATAAGCCGTCGATAGAATCTGCTAATGAATCAACCTCGTTGCATACACGTAAGCAGAGTCTCACATATTTTAACTATGGCTCCACAATTGAACAGCGCAAAGTTTCGTCAAAATTTGATCCAGAGAATCCGAACAAAGACAAGCTTGGTACCTTCGATGGAGTATTTGTACCAACGACACTGAATGTATTGTCTATCCTGATGTTTTTACGTTTTGGTTTCATTATAGGGCAAATGGGTGTACTGGGAACATTGTTGCTTTTACTATTGAGCTACACAATTGATCTTTTAACAACTCTCAGCATTTCAGCTATTTCAACGAATGGCACAGTAAGGGGTGGCGGCGCATACTACATGATCTCAAGAAGTTTGGGTCCTGAATTTGGTGGTTCAATAGGCTTAATCTTCTTCCTAGGTCAAATTTTGAATAGTGGTATGAATGTGGTCGGGATCATCGAGCCTTTACTGTATAACTTCGGCAACTCTGTCGACCTTGAAACGCCCGCTTTATTTCCATTATTGAGAAGGGGATACTGGTGGGAATTCCTTTATGCCTCTCTTATTTTACTTTTCTGTCTTACTGTTGCATTGGTAGGTTCCGCCACGGTTTCAAAAGCAGGAAAGATACTTTTTTGGTTGCTACTTTTTTCCACTCTATCAATTCCTTTGTCTACAGTCTTTGTTAAACCATTTAGCGATGGTGAGATACTGTATACCGGAGTTTCACTCACAACGTTGCGAGAAAATCTATTTCCCCATTTTACAAAAGGTGCTGCTGGATCGCTACTGAAGGGTAGGGAAACATTCAATGACATGTTTGGCATCTTTTTCCCAGCAACAGCAGGGATTTTTGCTGGTGCAGGCATGAGCAGTGAATTACGAAAGCCCTCAAAATCAATACCGAAGGGAACGTTATGGGGCCTGGTGTTAACGTTTGGTTGTTATTTGGTCGTAATTTTAGCTATAGGGAGCTCAGTACCTCGTAAATCACTTCACGCTGATGTTCAAATTATTCAGACCATTAACGCCTCTCAAGTAGTGATTCTGATCGGAGAGCTCTCTACGTCTCTGTTTTCTGTGATTGTCGGTATTGTGGGGGCAGCATACGTTCTAGAGGCTATTTCAAAAGACACCATATTACCAGGTCTTTCCATTTTCCAGAGAAGTCCTCTTTATTCGGTGCTTTTTTCATGGTTTTTAACTCAATTGTGTCTATTTTCCGATGTCAATCAAATTGCAACATTCATTACCATGACATTTCTAATGACATTTGTTGTGATGAATCTTGCATGTTTTTTACTCGAAGTTTCCTCTGCTCCAAATTTTCGACCTTCTTTCAGGTACTTCGATTGGTATACTGCTCTGGCTGGCGGAATTTTGTCAATCATAGCAATGTTTATTGTGGACGGAACATCTGCTTTTCTAGTGATACTTGCCATAGCGATGATATTTATGACCATTCATTTCTTTTGCCCACCCAAACCTTGGGGTGATGTCTCCCAGAGCTTGATTTACCACCAGGTGCGAAAGTATCTTTTGCGTTTACGTCAAGATAATGTTAAATACTGGAGGCCTCAGGTTCTGCTTCTTGTCGACAACCCTCGTACGAGTTGGAATCTAATAAAGTTCTGCAACCATCTGAAAAAAGGTGGGCTTTATGTACTTGGTCATGTCACAGTTAGCAAGAATTTCCAACGCGAATATCAAGAGTTGCGGAAGCAAACCAAGGCGTGGGTTAAGATCAGAGACATGGCCAGAATAAAAGCCTTCGTCCAAATAGGGACGGGGCCCACACTTGCTTGGGGTGTACGAAATGTCTTCCTGGGCTCGGGCCTGGGCGGTATGAAGCCCAATATTACAGTTATTGGTTTTTTCGATCTTGCTAACTACTATGATATGAAGAAAAAGAACTCCTTTCGATCTCTTAGAGGCGAACCGACGACGGACCCTCCATATCTCAATGCGCATCGTCAAAATGACGGAAGCATAGCAATTGATATGGCCCATGAAGCCAATTCTCTTCCTACTGACAATTGCAAATACGAGCAAAAGGTGAAAGTACAGCAGTGGGTTCAAATCATTGAGGACCTGTCTTTAATGCAAAGCAACATCGCAGTTGCTCGGGGTTTTCAGGACTTAAATCTACCGAATAGGCACAAGAAAGTGGATCAAACCAGATTTATAGATTTATACCCAATCCAAATGTCGGCAAAGCTTATTGTTGATGAATGTTCACCGGAGGGGGTACTCACAACTAATTTTGATACTTACACGCTAATTCTTCAATTAGGAGCAATTTTGGTAACTGTGCCGGACTGGAAATGCACTCACACCTTGAGAGTTGTCGTTTTCGTGGAAAATGAATCGCAGAAATTCGACGAACACAAACGTCTGATCAACTTACTTAATGTCTTAAGGATCGAGGCTCAAGTGATTGTCTTGACTTTAGATCAGTTCAGAGTTTACAACACAATTGTAAAAGGCGATAACATTAAGCTGGATTACGTGAAACGAGCTCTAGAGGGTAATTCGTGGTGGGAAGAGCTTGTGGAAGCAAGGGCTACTCATAAGTCTGGACGTCGTTTCACAACATCACAACCATTGAACGTGGACCCGCTGAAGCGTCATCGAGAAAACTTATCAAAATACAACGTCTCAAAGTTGCAACGATTGGGCGTTTCTCTTACGATGACATCTAGCGTACCAAACAGTGGTTACAATTTTGCCTATGAGTCCGAGGATTCTGATGATGAAGACGATACCGATTCGGTTTTGTTGGATTCATCAACCGTGGTGACAAATACTGAAAATAGTGAATTGATGAGCAAAGATCATCAATCAAAGACTGCTCACAAGGCTGGTCCTCGTGGAAGGGCCGCAAAACTCTCTGATGAACGTTCGGTGCGTTCCCTCATGCCAGTTTTCTCCAGTGATGCATTGCCCCGGACTAAAGTGATAGAAGAGGCAACGGGGGATGAGCCATCATTGGTTCCGGTTGCGGATCTTCGTACACCATCACGCATCCGCGGTGAATCTGAATTTCAAAGAAATGCAAAATTGCCGAACTTATCGCCTTGTCAATCTAGTGAGAGCTTAATGGCAGATTTACGCAATTTAACTTTCAATGATATACCCAGCAAAGCTCAACATTTGATTTTAAATGATGTTATGAGCCAAATGTCAAAAGATACTGACTTGATTTTTTCGACACTTCCCATTCCGCCACTCGACACCCATAGCAATGAGGAAGCTAGTTTGGAGTACGTTGAAAATCTAGAGGTATGGCTTGCAGGTCTCCCGCCAACGATGCTCATCAACTCAAAGTCCATGACGGTGACCACCGCTTTGTAATTTATGTCGGTCTCGAATAATGGAAACTCTTCGCTGATCATTAACTATCTAACTTTTCTAAATGCAAAAACTGTATAAAAGTAGGAAGCTGCTTCTTTCTCATCACCCTCTACCCCGTACTTACCATCTGATCTTTGTAGACCCTCTTTCATCCTGGGGGAAAATCTTTCAATCCATTTAGGTATTTCCTGTACGAAGAACTTGTTGAATGGCATTTGTAGTTCCAATTCAAGGCCATATTCGTCTGCTAAACTTCTTAATGTTTCAAATGGGATAACGTACTCTGGAACGTTATCTATTGCATCCTCAAGCCAATAGGTGTACATTTGACCATATGAATTTGGAAATTCGTAGTCATTTTGTTGGTAATCGTTATTTTCAAAAGTAACCTTATAGATAGAATTTCCCCAAGATGGTTTCTCTACATCCTTGGAAAACTTGTTGAGCTTATAGCGGATAAATTCTGAATCAGGAATTGTTCCAAAAAAGTAGCCACCCACTTTTAAAGATTTTGCTACATTGAGAATCGTCCTTCTTGCTTTCTCTTCGGATTCGAAAGCGTAGTGGAGGGAAAACTGTGCAGAGACAACGTCACATGGGAACCTACACTCAGGAAAAGGCTCTACCGCAACTCCGAGTGATTCACCAAAACAATCACCAGTAATGAGAATTACCTGAAAAGCGAGATTACCCATTGATGAGAATCGTTTTTGCGCTTCAACAATTGATGCATTGGATATATCAATTCCAATAAATTGTGATACCCCAGCTTGCCCGTACTTCCGCAAGTCACCACCTTTTCCACAGCCAAGCTCAAGTACAACATTTCCAGGATTTGTGTATTTATCAATCAGCATGTACTTGATGGCATTATTGAAATTTCGTAGCTTAATAATGGGAGACAAATGCCGCTTCCTCCTTTTTGCTATAAAGGTTCGCTCATTATAATGTTCCCTGACAATTTGATCGACGTTAACAACTTTGCTAGCGGTCATTTCAATCTCATGCCGCTTTATTTGTTCTTCACGTAATTTCTGTAGCTGATATTTCTTCCTTCTTTCATCAGCGTCATAGCGCTGGTGTCTTCGTTTAGCCAATTTGAATTGCGGCTTTTTTTGATCTTCTTCGTGAGCATCACCTTGAGCGTCTTCAGGTGTAGCTTCATTTTCCGCATTGGCAGGTAAAGAAACAGTCTCCTCCTCAACTATCTTCGAGGTTGTTTTCTTGACTTCTGGCTCAGGCCCAACACCATATTGCCGGTCATACTGTTCTTGAGACATCCAAACGGGCTTCTCAGGTCTCAAGCTCATGGTTTCTCTTTTGTTCAAACAGGAGTTAAGATTAAAGGTCGGTTGAGATGAAATTTTTTATCAAGTCCCATTTCAGTCAACGATTAAAAAACTAAGTGTCAAGATCATAAGTGAGATATGAGTTCTGTAAGTGCTGAAGAAAGAAACAAGAATCTGCTACTGGAAAGGAAGAATAGGTGGAAGCAGAAGAAGGCAGAACTTGATGCTAAGAAAAAGCAGCATGTTACTAACAACAATTCTAGTCCATCTTCGGAAGAAACATTAAAGGCCAGACAAGCCAAACTAGCAAAATGGAAGAAATTGAAGAACTCGAAGGTTAAGGACAAACACTTGACTTTACAAGAATCAACTAAATATTCCGCGGACAAGAGGAGGCGTGTCTTTGAAGAGAGTGATGAGGAAGACGCCATTCCTCCGCCAAAATTATACAGGCCTGATAATTCGACTGTGGAATCGCCAGTTGTTAGTGAAAAAAAAGATGAAGGCGAAGACCCTCTCGATAAATATATGGCGTCATTACAGAAAGATGATATACAAAGTGGCAGTCGTGTAAGCAAAGTTTTCGATAATGATGATGACGACGTGGATGATTACTTTCATGAACAAGATGTTAACGAAGATCACAATGAAGACAATGATTATATTCGCGTCAGAAAATTAAACTCCAAAAAAAATGTCAAGAAAGTGACGTATTCAGTAGAACATCTGGAGCCTTTTCAGAAGTCCTTTTATGTGGAACCAGAGGAGATCAAAAAGATGACTGATGATGAAGTCAATGAGCTTAGATTAAGCTTAGATAATATCAAAGTAAGAGGGGAGGGTTGTCCACGCCCGATTCTCAAGTGGTCGCATTTGGGTTTGACAACAGATATCATGAATTTGGTCTCTAAGGAATTCAAGTTTATCGCACCAACGCCCATTCAGGCTCAGGCAATGCCAGCAATTATGTCAGGAAGAGATGTTATTGGTATTTCAAAAACGGGCTCAGGAAAAACAGTATCATTTCTATTACCTATGTTGAGGCAGATAAAAGCGCAAAGGGCCCTTTCCAAAGATGAAACTGGGCCGGTAGGTTTGATATTAGCGCCAACAAGGGAGCTGGCAGTTCAAATTCACGAAGAAGTCGTTAAATTTACTGACTCTATGATACACTCAATATGCTGCACTGGCGGTTCAGAGCTCAAACAACAAATAAATGATCTAAAAAAGGGTGTTGAACTAGCAGTTGCAACTCCAGGTAGATTTATAGATCTTCTCACTTTAAACTCTGGAAAATTAATGAATACAAAAAGGATAACATTTGTTGTAATGGATGAAGCTGACAGGCTCTTTGACTTAGGGTTTGAACCACAAATTACTGAAATCATGAAAACAATTAGACCCGACAAGCAGTGTGTGTTGTTCAGTGCCACTTTCCCTACTAAACTAAAAAGTTTTGCGATGCGAATTTTACGTAATCCAATCAGCATTACAATCAATTCAAAAAGCTTGATTAATGAAAATATCGAACAGCAAGTAAAAATTTTGGGGACTGATGACGAGAAGTTCCAGAAAATGGTATCTATTTTGGCTAAACGAGTCAAAACTACCAAGGATAATCGCTTAGGCGATGTAGATGTTGACGAAAAAACAATTGTTTTTGTTTCTAGTCAGCAAATATGTGATTTAATATACCATAAATTATCAGATCAAGGTTTTGTGACTCATGCTATCCATGCAGGGAAGCCTTACAATGAGAGAGCATCGAGCTTAGAAAAATTTAAGAGTTCACCTAATAGCATTTTGATTTGCACAGAAGTACTTTCTCGCGGGCTTAACGTACCCGAGGTTTCACTAGTCATTATTTATAACGCGGTCAAAACCTTTGCACAGTACGTGCATACAACTGGCCGGACTGCCCGGGGAACTAATCATGGTACAGCTTTGACACTTCTTCTTCAGGATGAGTTTGCAGCAGCTTATATTATTAACAAATCATTACGGGATCCGGAAAAGCTCAACATGAACCCCATGGATTTACAAGCTCTCCAGAACATGAGTTTGAACTTTGAAAGCGGTATGAAAACTGGAAAATACAGGTTAGCTAAAGGATTTGGGGGCAAAGGCCTGGACCACATGGAAAAGCTGAATGATCAGAAACACAGTGAAGAGTTGAAAAATTATGGTTTGAAGGATCAGCAGTCTGTTTCTTCAATAGATGAGTCCAATGTTGACACTGACGCCGGACAGGGTCAAGTTCCTAAGTTACAATATGTTGTTCTCCAGAACAAAAATCCTGACGGAAATGTGACATACAGCGCGGAAGTCAACGTCAACGATCTTCCTCAATTAGTTAGATGGGAAGCAACGAAGAACAATACTTTAGTATCTATAAGACACGAAACGGGCTGCAGCATAACAAACCGAGGGAGGTTTTATGCTGATGGGGCTGGTCCTAAATCAAAAGATGATGAGCCTAAGTTATATCTTCTGATAGAAGCTCAAGAAGAAAAGGATGTTAGACTGGCTATAGATTTGCTCGAGGGAAAGGTTAGAGAGGGTGTTAAGAAGGCTACTGTTCAAGAAGCCAAAAGCGGTAAGTTTTCATTGTAAGGTTGGCGTTGCGTTCTTATTTTACATATGCATATATCTCAATTTAAAAATATTCGGTAAATGATTCATCTTGCCCTGGTCAGTCAAATACCAGCGGCTCGTTTCTCTCTTGTTGCCGCTGTTCTGCAGATTCCTTCAGATGTGCGTTACGGCTTTTCGCACGCTCTTTTGCAAGTTTTTTGCCTAGTTCTCCTTGAGTGGACTGCTTTTGAGACTGCTCGAACCGTTCAGCTGCTGCTTTTCCGGCCGCACTCTTAGCCGGCATCTCTGTATGAGCTTGTTCGGAAGACAGTACATGTCCTGCGCTAGATGTTGTTCTCTTTTTAGTGTCTTTCGCTTGAGCTTTACTTACAGAAATAGGAGCTCTCCTGGTGACTCTTTCTTTTTTCAAAGGTTGAGTGGTCTTAGTAGTTCCGCTGCTGACTGCGTGGTCTTCTTTACTAGCACACAATCCCATGTTGACATCAGACAACTTCTGTGGGCCTTTATAGTTCTCATCTAAACTTAAATATTATATTCGTCGATAGTTATCATCGAATTGGATGATGACAAGTTGTTCGCTCTCAAGGTCGTTTTCACTTACCTTATCGCATACCGATTTGTATCCAAAATATTGATTGATATCCGTTACTAATGTACATAGTTCATATGGAATAAAGTTAAATACCGAATATGTTATAATCGGGAAAAACACCAGTTTTGAAGGAATATGTGTTAAAACAAACATGGCAGTCGCAAGGTCTAATTTTGTCTCAAGTTGTGAAATTGAGGGACGTAGACGTTGCTTACATCCAGGGTATTGAATTTGGTTAAAGCCTCTTGTAAAACAGGGTATTTTACAGCTGTGCCAGTAGTTAACCTCGAGAGTTGTCTAGAATCGCGGCAAAATGGGGAGTAGCGCTTAACGATCTTCAAGTACAACTCTAATCTATCTTGGTCCTGGGGTTGTTGGTGAGTTTGCTGAGGAATATCGTCAAAAGCGCCTGAAGCGTTTGCAGCTTGCATAGCGGCATTGTAACCATCGCTGTAAAAATCGTCCTTTTTGTAGAGTTGGGTCCAGGTAACGGTGGCATCACGAAGAGCAGCCCAATCAGCATTTGCAATAAATGCTTGGCCAATCTCATCGGATTTGGTCACCAAGTCACACCAACGCTTGAAAATGTCTTCATTAGAAGCGTCCACTGAACCCATAGACTTCAAAAGAATACGATAAGCAACAATGGTCTTAGGAATATGATAAAGATCGTATGCCTTGTCAATGGATTCAATAATTTCACGATCGCGCCAAACAGTGCACTTGGCAAGTATAATGTTGAAAAAAGGTTCATCGATAGGCTTAATGTTGTTGTAGATGCCAATTAATTCTTGTAATTGCTTAAGACCTGACGTTTTGTCGTGCGAAAAATGCTCGAAGAAAATGTCGAAAAAGGTATCGTTGAGGGATGAAGAGATACCGTGGTTGACGTCACGGCCATAGTGAACCGACGACTTGTACCAGATATCATAGACTTTCTCAAAATTACGGGTGTGTGCCCAGATATTTCTCAAGAAGGACTTGACGTAGGAGACTTGCAAATCAATCTTGTATGGCATTTCATTGTTGAGCGCTTTATCGAAAAAAGCTTGAGCAACTTCCAAATCTTTACACTCGCCGATAAAAGAAAGATGAGTCTCGATCAAATATCCATACTTCATTTCACTGGACTCTTCGCACAATTTTTGAAAAAGGCTCAAGGCCATTTCGTTCTCGCCTGCACTCAGAGAAGCTCTGATCATACCAACTGATAGGTTAGGATGGAAATAGTTTATCATGGCTGAAGATTTGTTGTACAGCTCCTGGATTTCAGCGTAAGTAACACCATTATCGTACAGAATTGGAAGAACAACACCTACAACTCTAGGGTTGAGGAAAATGTTTGAGGTGTACTCACTAGCACCGTTGATGGCGGAGCGCCAAATATTGACTGCTTCCTCGAATAGAAGCAGTTCTTTGAAAGCGGTGATCAGATGCATGGCACCGTACTCGTTCAGCTCCACTTTACCCGAAAGGACGTCTTGAGAAATCTCACGCAAAGATTCGCACAAATAATTGGTCATCTCCTTGTGGAAAGACTGGGAATCATAATCTGGCTTCTTGTTCATTCGTGTAAGCTGATTTCTGTTGGCACGCAGACCGTTATGTAGCAAATGTACCAGTTTGGACACACGGTCACTGTTGAGTTCTGGAGTGCCAAGAAGATCACGATAAAGGCCCATAGCGCGCCCGATCGAGTCCCAAAACAGTGGATTGGTATTTCCGCCCGCCATCGGCTGACGAGTGTTCCTGTTATTGTTGTTGTTGTTGTTACGCTTTCTGGGTGTCTGCGACATGTACAGCGTCTGAGCGACGCAGTCTTCGAACGCACACACCTTGTGAAACCAAGGTGAGTCTGGAGCAGCACCAAGTTGCTTATTGATCTTGATATTTTTGCGCAGCGTCCTTACTTTATCCACAGCTGCAGCCACTGGCGGCGCAGCCGCATACGCCTCTTGCGATGGCGTCCGCTCCATCGCCACGGTTGAGTTGAACCGTATAGGATGGTTGAACGGATGCCGGGCACTTGCCTGCACAAATTGGTTCGAAACCCTGCCCTTGAGTACCTGTGATTGTTGAACAAATCTTAACATGCTGTTACAACTATACTTAAGTCCTTTTTGCAGCTACCGGGATGCTGAGTTTTATACTTGCTCGTACAGATGACCAAATGATTTCGAGGGTTCTCAGTGGCGTGAGAAAGACGCAGAAAAAAAAAAGTTGGAGCTGTTGATATTCCGTTAAATGTGATATGTATATATCGCTATCGACGTCTAGTCAGCTGACTTTCGTGTATTGTGATTTGTATTGGTGTAATTGTGTACGGTCTGTTTTGTTGACATTTGGTTTCATTTTGGTTCACGACTTCCTTCTTCGATCTCTTTAAACCATCGTTAAACACTTAGCACTCATGTCTGATAAGACCCAAAAGGATATATTCACGCTTTTCGACAGACAGGCCAAGGGCACGATCTCGAAACAACAATTAGGTGACTATCTAAGAGCCATTGGTTACAATCCAACGAACGCGTTAGTGGAGCAGGTAGGAGAAGGTGCCGGTGACGAACTTTCGCTTCAAGAAGTCGGTTCTCTAGTTTCAAAACATCAGGAGGCATTAGAGAAGACCACTCAGGGCAAAGTCGAGGATTTCATCAAGGCGTTTCAGGTGTTCGATAAGGAGAACACTGGTAAAGTGTCAGTCGGTGACATTAGATACATGCTAACGGGGTTGGGTGAGCGTCTGTCAGACGCAGAAGTGGACGAATTGCTCAAGGGCGTAGAAGTTGACGCTGACGGTGGTATTGACTACAGAAAGTTCATCGAGGATGTGTTGAGACAGTAGGCAACGCTGTCGATCGTCTGCTGCGTTTAATATGTATATCTATCTAAGTTGTCTATGGTGTATAAGATTGCAACACCGGCATGAAGTTGCCAATGATCATCAGCGGCAGCCCGAAAACGTCTCTTTTTAACGTCCACATGCAACAGCAGTTGATCTCACGACCTTTGATCGGAGTCAATAGCCGACATGTCTTCATCCTCTCGCAACCCTTGAAGTCCCGATAAGCCACGCGACTAAAGGTTTTGAAATAATCTCGTACACTTTCGTCATCCATAAGTTCCACGATGAAGGTCATCTTGAAAAGCAGGTCCTCGCGGGCCCATCCTGTGAGGAGTGTAAACTCATCATTGATGTATGAAACCTGGCCATTCCTGCGCCATACGCATGTAGGTGTTCCAATCTGAGATATAAATTGATCGTATTCTAATAATGTTCTTTGGTAGCATTGCTCCATAAATATCATGTCTTCTTCTGTCAGTGTCACAGCAATTGCAATAAAGGTGGGACGAAACTCTGCAAGTGATCGACACATTTCGACCAAATCTTTTTTGTTGAAACGTTCTCGCAAATATCCAAGTAAGGAATGAAACCCTGGAGTGTGGGAGAATGGTGTTGAAACCAACGTGTATATTTCGAGAGGTGTTTGATATCTCAAGGTGTGTGCAACCTCTGGAAAGTTTTGGATCGCACGAGATTCCGGGGAAGCTGTGTCCAGTGCTAGTGATACGACTCCAGAAGTGTGCCTAAAGGTCTTGAAAACCTTCGGAAGTGTGTTTCCCTCTGTCAGATAGTACTGACACAGACCTTTGTCGAAGATTGCCGAGCTTAGCATACTGTCTGGATCAATATTCTCATTAGATGGATCTTGTGGTATTAGAGGGTAATGGTTAGTAAACAAATTGACTTTGTATTCAATTGCTTCCGCTCCTTGAGGTCCTAGCAATGTCTTGTATGTTGGTCTTTGATTCCCAAGCGAGTTATTTGCCTGCGTCGGAGTAACACTGGGCGTGTTACTCGGTGTGGCATACTGAGATCCGTCTTCTGTGCTATTTCGAGAATAGAGAATGTCTATTGGCACCTTGTTCAAGTAGGTATCTTGGTGGATGATGTTCGATAGAATTGAATACTCCAAGTCTGCAGCGCTCGACAAGAACTTAGGCTTGTGTTGGATGCGTCCACTCCCATTAAAGTCCTGCTCTTCCCCCGAATGGGCGTCGCTTCGTTTTACTGGCACTGGCAGGTGCTCCTCGGGCACATCTGCCAAATACTTCCTTCTTTTCCGGGGTGCATCAACACAGGTTGCTTCTAAGCCTTTGCGTACACATCTTGAACAGGGCCGTTTGTCTTCACAGGTAACGTGTGATCGTGAACAGTTCACACATGCTATACTAGTTTTCTGCCTTCTCGATCCCATGCGCCTAGTTGTTGTTGATGCTCATCGCTTGAATCAACTTTTTTTGACTTTCCTTACATATACTAAAAATCAGGTACAAGACTAGCGAACTTAAAGAAATACGGTCAATTTGAAGTTGGCCAAGGAACTTGAAGATCAAACTACTTTTGTTCTTGCGGAATGCATCGGTAGATAGGAAACTCTTGAATTGATTAAACCGCCCACTACTATGGCTCTTTTCTTACCGTACTGGGCGATGATAAGGTTAGTCATGGTAGTTACTAGTTGAAAAAAATTTTCAAGTTAGCATCAAAAGTTTCAATATCATCTTATTGACTAAGCGCAGTATTGATGTCTGATTTAGTGACGAAATTCAAGTCCATGGCTTTGGACACAAAGTTGAGCAAAGAGCAAGAGGCTCAGGCCGCTCAATGGGACTCCGTTGTGAAGTCCGGCCAGGTGCAACCACACTTGGATGAGCTAAACTTACAATTAAGGGATCACTCTTTCTTGTTGGGTACCTTAGTGCCAACTCAAACCGATGTTGTTGTTTTTGAACCCACCTTTCCTGTCATTAAGGACCTTTTGTCATCATCTAAGGATGTCAAGGGTAATTACGCCAAGTTTAGACATATTTTGAGATGGGTTGCGTATTTGCAGGAGTTGCTACAATTGCCAGAAAGTGATAAACTGGCAATCAATTTCGATCTAGACTTGCCTCGCGAGATCATTGAGAAGAAGAAGAAGGAAGATGTGAAGAAACCAGAAGAAAAGAAGGAAGAAACAAAAAAGGCTGATGCCGGCAAGGCGAAGCAACCAAGAGGTAAGCCAGATGAAGAAACTCTAAAGAAGCTAAGAGAAGAAGCTAAGGCCAAGAAGGCCGCCAAGAAGGCTGCTGCCAACCAGCAACAACAAGAACAGCAGGCACCACAAAAGCCAAAGCCATCTGCTATTGACTTCCGTGTCGGTTTCATCCAAAAGGCTATCAAGCACCCAGACGCTGACGCCTTATACGTTTCCACAATCGACGTTGGTGATGCAGAGGGTCCAAGAACTGTTTGCTCTGGTTTGGTCAAATACTACCCTCTAGAAGCCATGCAAGAACGTTACGTTGTTGTTGTTTGCAACTTGAAGCCTGTCAACATGAGAGGTATTAAATCTACCGCAATGGTTCTTTGTGGTTCTAATGAAACTGAAGTCGAGTTCGTTGAGCCTCCTGCTGGTTCTAAACCTGGTGACAAAGTCTTTTTCGAAGGATTCGGTGATGAAGAGCCTCTCAAGCAATTGAACCCTAAGAAGAAGATTTGGGAACAATTGCAACCACACTTCTCCACAAACGAAAACTTGGAAGTTATATTTAAGGATGACGAGGACGAACAACAAAAGGTAAGAAAACTTACAAATGCCAAGGGTGAATCCTTCAAGGTGGCATCTATTGCCAACGCTAACGTCCGCTAAGAAGTTCTTTCAGCATGGTCATCTATATATCTCTATCGTACATATAGGCTGCGTTATTTCTACAGTTTAAGCTTAAGCTTTTAATGTCTTTGAAAAATGGTGCTTCTATTAAACTTTATAGTCATTACTCATGTAAGGCATATATCTCTATAAAAATCTTCATTAGATTGTAATTGCATCTCCCAGAATTTTAGTTGCATTTCGGTGTAAGTTGTGTCCTGACATTGACAAATTTGATCCAACATGAGATTATTCCACTGTTGCAGAATTAACTGAATAGCATTAATCTTCAATGTTGAAATTAGCTCATATTGGAATAAGTCTTCTAGTTCAGAGTTAGTTAGCAAGTCATGGCAGTGAAATAAAAGTGCAATATCTGCTGAATTGCTTAGTGATAGCGCCAGTAGCGGGTATGCAAGGTATGTTATGGTTTTTTGCTCCTTGATCCAGTCAAGTGTCGCCTGTATTACCTCCTGTGTACATTTATTCAGCGCCATCAGCAACAGGTATAAAGCCTGTCCTTCTTGAGGACATACTGGAAGAAACTTAAGCCACTTATCGAAATCTACGGAAGTATGCATCAGTTCCGAGAGAAACTGAGGTGCTATTAAATTAATGGACACATGTACTTTGGATGCCAGCCAACTAACGTACGCGGGTTGCTTGAGGCAAAAATTGTCGTCATTCTCCACAAGCATTCTGGGCCAAAAAGAACCCAAAAACTCCTCGGTGATATTCGTGGAGGAATCTAAAAACGCATGCTCATCTAATTGTCCTTGTGAGGAGCGTAATAGTGAGGTTGGTGTGTCTGGGAGGCTAGACGATTCGATGATTTCTGTCACGGAATTGCGAGGTGTCACTGCCGCTGAAGGTGGCGCGATTTTGAAAATACTGAAGGGCCCGCTTCTAACACAACAACCATGGTCGCTGCCCATGTGTGATTCACACCGTGTGTCAATCTCACAGAGATGCCTGCTAAGCTGCCTGTCTACAAATTTCTGATCAAAATTTTGGCTCTTCTCTCCATGAATGCAATTAAGCGCATTATTGTATATCTTCAGTCTACGGATGCTTATTGTGAAATTTCCAGAGTCATCGTCACTGTCACAAGACGCCATTTCGTCGTCCGAATTGGGTGGAGACAGCTGACGAAATTGCGTCATTTCTCGGAACCTCTTTTTCGATATTCTATGTTTTCCACTTCTACAACGACTGCGACTGTTTTTGCTTCCTTGTATTTCCTTCATGCAGATGAGTTCTCTTTTTTCATTGGTCGAGAACATGTTGTCGTCGAGCCACATAAGCCGTATATCGTAGCTACATTGATCTCCGTGTTTTAGGCATAACGAGCAGTATGGCTTTCTTTCGTCACACCGCCTCTTCTTGAAGCGACATGCCCAGCACCCTGTAAAGTTTCTTGCCTTTGTCTTTGTACACATTGTTACGTTTTATCTATAAATTTGAAAATATTTCTTGCTATCGGCCACTAACTTCTTATATATGAACACTACTTTTAATTAATCGATTAACGTTTAACCTCAGTAATGCATTTATCAAACGGATTCCAATACTCACTTATGGGCATACGAAAAGTATGCACCAAGTGGGAAATAAGTCGTATGCGACGGCTGACTTAAGGCCAAAACCAACGGCATCTCTTGAAAAATTTCATGGTCCGAAAACTGGCGCCGCGTCAGACGCCAAGAAAATAACACAGGAAAATTGTAGATGCCCTTTGGGGAGTCAAGCGTCGATGAATTTGAATTGAATTTGTCTTTGCTTGTGGATTAGAGGATCCAATAGAAAAAACAATAGCGACCATTGGCACAAATTGTCAGGAATTAAGATCAAACGCATTTGAAGAACGCTGCATTTCGTCGAAGTTCGATGCGATAGGTATAAATCGCACGTGTGACTACATTCCTAGCTTAGTCTCGAACACCCCAAATTTCTTCGTAATCTTTCTTTCCTTTAGTTTCAGGTACCATGTAGTAAATGTACGACGCGAAGCATGCAGCTATGACGGCAAACACTAAAAACACATATCCTGCTAACCAGTTACGTAGGATTGGAAAACCATATCCTACCATGAAGGTTGCAATCCAGTTACACGTCGTGCCGTAGCTTTGAGCAACGCCAACAACGTCAGGTGGTGAAAGCTCCGGGATCACCAAGAAAGGAATCGGGCCAACGCCCAGTGCAAACACGCCGATGTAAATGAAAGTGAAGGTGACAAGCACCGAAGCACGCATGGTGACTATTCCCAGAGATATGAACGCTGCAGCTACCGACATTGAGGAAGAAGAAAGTATCAACAACGGTTTGCGACCCCAATGGTCCACCAAGAATGATGCCCCAAATGTCGCAACTACGTTCAGAACGGATATTGCAACGTTTATGAGAATAGCGTACCCAGGAACCAAATCACTGATGACCTTCACACCGTAGAATATAATTGAGTTAATCCCGCAAAACTGCTGGCCCATGAGGATGGCCGTGATAGCACGGCGCGAGAGCGCGTATCTTGGATCTCTGATGTACTTTGTAAGTGTAACTTCCTCGTCCAAGGACGATGTGGAAGTAGCCCTGGATTCGGATTGAAACACATCGTTAGCCCGGCGCTCTGTTAAGCTCTGATCCCTTCCACTGATTGTCTGTACACCTGTCCTTGTCCTTGCCTGACAATTATCGTCTCCCGACTGACCTCTTGAGTCAAGCCATTCCCTGACCTCTTGCCTTGAGCGCTGAACGTCTCCGCCGCGCAAATTGCAAATTACGCTTTCAGCAGCAGCAAGCTCACCACGACTGGCGAGCCATAGCGGTGATTCATTCACCTTGAATAAAAGTGCGAAATTGGCCAAGGCAAGCAAAGCGCCCGTGAATAAAAGCCATCTCCAGCGATACGAGTCGGCTAAACGCAGAGCGAGTAGCTGCGTGATGAGAATGCCAACATTGATACAAACCTGGTTCATCGACCCCAAAGAGCCACGAAGCTCACGGGGCGATACCTCGTTAATTATCAAGGGCGTGATGACAATTGCACTCCCGCAACACACGCCAGCAACGAACCTTCCCAGAAGCATTTGCGCATATGTGTTCGACGCAAACAGTATCAGAGAGCCCAAGATGCCCAGAATTGAATTCACAAAGCTGATTGGCTTTCGGCCGTAGATGTCTGCGATTTTTCCCGCATACAAGGATCCAATGAGCCCCCCAATGGAGAATATCGACGTTACCAATCCTATTTGCTCTTCTGTGAGTGGGATACACTGCACAAGCCCATGCTTTCCTAGCCAAGTTTTTTCGTATGGAAATTCTGGCCATGGATTGACTTCTTTAGAACACGATAGTACGAGTTGTGGAGCATTAAGTTCTGCCATATGATATCCATATTGCACTGACCCGAAACACGCTACCATGGTGGCTAAGGCCAATGAGCCAGTCAGTTTAGGTCGCTTTTTCCCAATCAGTGGTATAGCTTCGGTAGACATAGCTAAAATCTGTGATTAATGAAAACTTGATCTGCTCTTGAACGTGCCAAGACTTGGTTTATTGATTCTCCGTTGCTATGCTGAATGTTTCTGAAGACATTGTAACCATAGGTTTCTAGCCCTAAGGGATATGAGGGCTAGACAGTTATCTATGACTTTGTAACCCATACATATTATCCTGATTTTACACCCATGCATATTTCTTAATTTTTTTTAGTATAGCCAATCACCCATACATATCGTATTTTTTTTGGAAATGGACGCAGCTCTGATCAAGCATCGATTTTTCAATATACTAGAAAACTAAATCCGTATTCTGTTCTAGTTTGACATACCTAAGAAACCACTAAGTTTAAAATGCCATCTAGATTCACCAAGACTAGAAAGCACAGAGGTCACGTCTCAGGTATGTAATTCCATGGAAGAGGGAATGAAAGAACCAAGGCTGTGATTTTCTTGTGTCGTGTGGGTCTTTTCCCGGTCTGTGATGGTATCTCGAGTCCTTTCGTGATTAATTTGCTGGCAACACGGCGTATCTAGTGTACGCTCATCCACACGTATTCCGTGTGTTGATGTGAAACTCTTCCTCCGTCAGCAAATAATTCGGATGAGGCAACTCTTGGCACCATTTCAATAATCAGGCTGGGGAGAGAATTACTATGGAGGCGAGTGAGGTGGGCTTTCGACGTCAAGCATCACGTAGTAACTTCCTGCAACACGATAAAAAGAAATCACGATTTTGTTCGTCAGACTAAGCAAAATTAAAGCATACTAACATGTTTAACAGCCGGTAAGGGTCGTATCGGTAAGCACAGAAAGCACCCCGGTGGTAGAGGTATGGCTGGTGGTCAACACCACCACAGAACCAACTTGGATAAGTACCACCCAGGTTACTTCGGTAAGGTTGGTATGAGATACTTCCACAAGCAATCTGCTCACTTCTGGAAGCCAGTCTTGAACTTGGACAAGTTGTGGACTTTGGTCCCAGAAGAAAAGAGAGACGAATACCTAAAGTCTGCCTCTAAGACTTCTGCTCCAGTCATTGACACCTTGGCTGCCGGTTACGGTAAGGTCTTGGGTAAGGGTAGAATTCCAGATGTCCCAGTCATCGTCAAGGCCAGATTTGTCTCCAAGTTGGCCGAAGAGAAGATCAGAGCTGCCGGTGGTGTTGTTGAATTGATTGCTTAAGCGAACTTTCGTCACTAATACAATTGTGTCTTTTAAATCGTTTATGTAAAATAAATCATCAAGCTTTTTTCAAAAGCGTCAAATTGCATTGTAAGTTAATTACTGTATGTGAAAATCTTGCACAAGTCCGCATGGCTCAGTTTTCTTAGTAGCTCTTTAATTCCTAGGAGAATTTACTCATGTGATTGCGACCGTAAAGGTTCGGCTAGGCGCAAGTATCTGTCTTGTTCTTCTAATCCTCGAATCTTCAGTTCGTTAATATTGTACATCTCTGAGAGCCGATTCATTTCTGTTCGCTCTCAAAGGTAAACAGAAATACGCGAAGAAAAAAACGAGAAAAAAAAAACAGAGGATAATTTATGATCTCTAAATGAACACTCTTAAGGCATCTGCCGCACGTTTTTCATCTGGCACAGTGAGAATGGCCACATCAGTTTGGAAACCACAGGATCATGTCCCAAAAGAAGTGAAGGAACTGCTGAACGGTCCACAGACCAACTACGTCCTAGCATTCCTAAATCTCGTACAATTATTAAAGATCCAAAGAAGAACAGGATGGTTGGATCACGACATAAAACCATGTGAGAGTATCTCTGACCACATGTACAGAATGGGTGTTACTGCTATGTTGATAAAAGATCCCAAAGTTAACCGCGATAAATGCGTTCGTATTGCATTAGTTCATGACATCGCCGAGTCATTGGTTGGTGACATTACACCTTTCGACCCTGTAACAAAGGAAGAAAAGCATCAGAGAGAATGGGCAACCATACAATATTTATGTGATGAGTTCATCAAACCTTACAATGCCACTGCAGCCGCGGAAATAATGGAAGACTGGTTGGCCTATGAGAATATCAGCTCGCCAGAAGCCCGCTATGTAAAAGACATTGATAAGTTTGAGATGCTTGTACAGTGTTATGAATATGAAAGGAAATATAATGGCAAAAAAGACCTAGAACAGTTCTGGAGCGCTATCGAGAGTATTAAAACCGAAGAAGTTAAAGGCTGGGCAAAGGATCTCTTGCAAAAACGACAAGATTTCTACAAATCTTTGAAAAAATGATCTGTAAAATAGGACCAACCCATTTAATGTGTATCATTAACAAATCTATAGAATTTCATCAAATCTTACAGGTAAGGCCTCGCTTTTAATCATAAAAAGTGCAAATTGTCATGCCCAAAAACTAAAGAGCCTATCATGTGTCTAGCTACAACAGCTAGCAGCCCGACGACAAATTGCAGGGTCAAGATCGTCCGGCAAAGCTTGTCTTCTCTCATAGGCCCAAACCACACGAGGACAAGGTTAATGAGCGTCATATTCGAGCAATTCTTTATAGCACCAGTCTTTTCATCGAGGTCTAAATCAATAAGTTTGATCTTGTATAATACTTTCAGAATTGGTATCATAATGCCTTTTGGTGGATCCTCTACCAAATTGGCACGTGAGGGATACATCAGGCCGTCAGGTTCATTGAACCGTGGCATCCGGTGCCTAGGGCATGGTACCAGCTTAAATAGCTGCGGGCATGAGTAAGCGAAATTGAATATCTGAGGAAGGAAGAATAGTAAAGTTGTCTTGGAAAAGTGGCCCAAGATACCCACCACCGAGAACACCATACCTGCAAAATAGCAGTAAGTATCTCCAACAAACACTTTGGCTGGCCAACGGTTCCACTTCCAAAGACCTAAAGAGACACCCAAAAATGGTATGATTAAAATTGCCGAGAACAAGTGGGATTCCTTGGAAGCCTCAGTCCCTATTAATAAATAAATAAAGTCATTGATAAGGAAGATGGCACTGAGAATAATGCTTTGGCCAACTTCCAGACCATTGACACCAGCCAAGATATTGATTGAGTTGGGGCAGAAAATAGCCATCGCTGCCATGTAAATATAATACAATGCACCCAAATCGACTGTAGTTTTGCTCGTGCCACATAATTTACGAATAAACTCTGGAATCAAAACATACGTTACACCAAAATCAACGTAGTATACCACTAGCAGAGGTATGGCAGCAACGGCGGGTAGGAAAAACTTGTGCCGCCATCTCAAATCGAAAAGATCATCAGCAATTCCAAGAAGAACCGTGCTCTCAAGACATAGTACTGCACTCAAATATTCGGAAAGCTTTCCATGGGGAAAAAGGTGATCATTGGCTGTTTCCATAACTGACACGTCACGCTGTCCTCCACCAGATGTCAGCACCACAAGATATTTGTAAAATAAAAAGGGAATGTAGAAGAACATAATGAAGAGATATACCGTGGCAGAAATTGCACCAATAGTCTCTGGGATTACAGGCTTGCCCGGTTTGCTTAAGTCTTTACCAAAGCAACCTATCTTCACAAACGCGGAGCTGACACGTGGAATCATCCAATCTGTCACGGTGAACCCAATTAACGAAAATCCCAAAGCGGCTATAATAGGGGAATAGTGTCTTGAAGCATGGATTAATGTAAAAGCCGCTAGTAAAACTAGTAGCTTCAACATTCTGCCGTCTATATTACTTTTCTATTAAATGCGAGCTGGTGTTGAAAGGCCAAAACGATATATGAATTGGAAAAAAAAAGTGCTATATCAGCAGAAGAACCTGGACAGAGGACTAACAAGAAAAGAAACACTTCCAGCAATGAGACCGTTTGTCACAGGTCATGAAGACTTAGTACACGATATTGTTTACGATTTTTATGGAAGACACGTCGCTACATGCTCTTCTGATCAACACATCAAAGTATTCAAGCTTGATAAAGAAACGAATGAATGGGAACTGAGCGATTCTTGGAAAGCACACGATAGTTCTATTGTGAGCTTAGATTGGGCGAGTCCTGAATACGGTAGAATCATTGCGTCGGTTTCCTACGACAAAACCATCAAGCTTTGGGAGGAGGAGCCGGATGCACCCGAGTGTTCAGGACGTCGTTGGACCAAACTATGTACGTTAAATGATGCCACTGGTCCCCTTTACAGTGTCAGGTTTGCACCTGGACATCTGGGTTTGCGATTGGGGGCTATAGGCAACGATGGTATCTTAAGGGTTTACGATGCCGTTGATCCCTCTGACTTGAGGTCCTGGACGCTTACATCTGAGGTCAAGGTGCTCCCCACACCACCTGCATCACATTTGCAATCAGACTTTTGTTTGACATGGTGTCCCTCGAGGTTTTCACCGGAGAAGTTGGTGGTTTGCGCTCTTGACCAAGCCTTAGTCTACCAAAAAGATAAAGCAGGTAAATTTTACGTTGCCGCTAAACTCGAAGGGCATACTGGATTGATAAGATCAGTTAGCTGGGCTCCCTCTATTGGCAGGTGGTATCAGCTGATTGCCACAGGCTGCAAGGACGGAAAAGTGAGAATCTTCAAGCTAACAGAAAGAATGCAAAATGATAGCGATTCCATGAGCATTGATCAAGAAGGTCTACAAGAGGACTCGAATGAATCCAACTCAGAAACTGGAGCTCCGGAGCTAAAGGTAGAGATATTAAGTGAAAGCTCTGATCACAAAGGTGAGATTTGGTCCGTTTCCTGGAACTTGACGGGAACAATTTTGAGCTCAGCAGGGGACGACGGCAAAGTTCGTCTGTGGAAGGCCTCCTACTCTAACGAGTTCAAGTGCATGTCAGTCATTAGTGCTCAAAAGAAGACTTAGCAATGTAGATGTTTAGCTGTGTTAAAATAGACGTTGAAGAAGGTGCCGGGTATTGCGTTGGACAATGAAAGAGATTCCTTCGAATCCCGTCAGTCTGACTTAGAGGTAATACGCATGGCAAGTGAGAGGGGCTGTACTCATTGAGTAATGATACTACGAATTTGTACAAGCCTAACACTGTGCGCTTGAGAAAGTGGAATGGTAGAAATATGAACACCAACATATCCGATTTTTTGTAAGGACCGGAGTATTGAGTTAGCCATAAGCGGAATGATGGAAGCATTATTTTTTCCAAGAAGTCGCATCACAGAGAGTTATTCACTGGTGATTGTACTCTAAGTCATATGGTGACACGATCATACCGCTGAAGCACGCTACGTTTTTTTTCGCCAATTATCAGCGATTATCGATTGAGGACATTTTCGGAGTCCAGATTTCGCCAGGCATGAGCTTATTACTAATCTGCTTGGCCGATACAGCCAGCTTAGCTGTTCAAAGGCTACTTGGCATAATACATGCGGAGGCCAATTTTCTTGCACCTCTTTCAGCCGTTAAAATCATACCCTACGCACTATGTAACGCGGCGTTAAGAGCTCGTCCCGAAGCCACTGTCTGAATATGTCATCATCTTTGCCGCTTGTCAATAACCGTGCTTCACACGCCCTGCACCACCGTCCTTGAAAAGCAGTAAGTGATGCCCGTACGAGGTAATGCTTAGGCGCAATTTTCAAGTCTACAGGCAAGGGATATGTAATAGTGAAAGAGAGGCTTATCGACCCTGTAAGAGTGATCTATTTGTCACTGAAGGTTCGTCAAGTTGGCAGGAACTAGACCATCGTAGACTTCTGACTAAAAGATCAAGGGTCGCACGTTTCTTTTTTTCGGAATCAGCTATATATAAAAAAGTTAAGCGCAATGAGTACCCTAATCAAAGTTTAGTAGACAACTACGGTTATAGTTAGAACAGAACATGTCTAAGTTTTACGAATTGGCTCCAAAGGACAAGAAGGGTGAACCATTCTCATTCAAGCAACTTGAAGGTAAGGTTGTCTTGATTGTCAACGTGGCTTCCAAGTGTGGTTTCACACCACAATACAAGGAACTTGAGGAACTTTACCAAAAGTACCAGAGCAAGGGTTTCGAAATCATTGGGTTCCCATGCAATCAATTTGGTCACCAGGAGCCAGGCAGCGATGAGGAAATCGGACAGTTTTGCCAATTGAACTACGGAGTTACCTTCCCAGTCTTGAAGAAGATTGACGTCAACGGCTCCAACCAAGACCTTGTATACGAGTTTTTGAAGAGCCAAAAGGCTGGAATGCTCGGATTCAGAGGGATTAAGTGGAACTTTGAGAAATTCTTGGTCAACAAGAAGGGTGAAGTTTACGAGAGATACTCTTCTTTGACGAAGCCTTCTTCGTTGGAAAAGACTATCGAGGAGCTTTTGGCTGCCTGATTGATCGTAATAAAGAAAGGTTATGTTTTGCTAAGTATTATGAGGTTGCGAGACTGGCTCTATATGTAAATAATTAATATAATGTCTTCAATGAACTAAGCTTTGCCGTTTCATTGCTTTACTCGACTTTGATTTTTTTGGAGACATCCACCTCTTCCGCTACAGCTTTATCGTCCTCTTCTCTTTCTCTTTTGAGAGCCTCTTCCTCTTGTTTGCGCATAGCTGTGCCAGCCTGATCTTCTTCAGCAATTCTCTGCTTTACTTGATCATCAAGTACAATGCCGACATTGAATTCCTTTTCAAGGCATTGTAAGAGAGTTATGGCTCTTCGATTGAGCTCAATTGGAGTCCGACTTTGGAAAAAAAAGTCCATTTCAAAAAGCGGTGAGTCTCTAATTTCATCTCTGATCAGTTCATAGACATTTTCTCTATCTATCCCATATTTGAACAGCATTATCAGCAGAAATCGATCTTCTTCCTCAGAAAATACGCGCTTGTTATTGTTAGAGGGGGGATATTTCAAGTTTAAATCAAATAGAGGGTTCGTGCACATGGCTATTTTCCGTCTCAACGCCTCCTGTTGCAGTTTAACTCGTCTCACTCTTTCCTCCTCTGTTTCAATACTTTTCAAGTACTTTTCGTAATCATCAACTTTCTGAATGTTTGCCCAAAATGCTTTCGCATACTCACGAACTTCATCTTCAGTCTTTTGGGGGGCCATTTCCAGGGCTATTGCCTTAATTGAGTTCCTGCCGTATTTTCCTGAAGCGCTTATGAATTTTCTGAAATCAACTTTGTTCCAGTTGGTGAATCCTTCCGCTTCTAATTCAATTTTCAATTTCTGTTCCTCTTCTGTCAATGGTTGTGCGTTAGCAACTGCTAAAGTGAGCATCTCTAATCTAGCTTTTTTCTCTTCTTCATCTTCAATTTCACCATATGTCGTTTTAACATCTTCCATGGTAGGCACATAATTAGACTTCTTAGTTGCCCACATTCTTTCTTTCTCATAAAGAACCTTAAGCTGAGGAGATAGCAACTGATGACTATTGAAAGGTTGAGGTTTTGGCATTTTTGGCTGCGCAGGGGTGGATGAGCGACCTGTATTTAAAACATCTTTGTAATAGCCATCGATGGAATAATTTTCCTTACGTTCACGTTTAGTTGGATTGATCCATATCGGACTAATGATTTCCTTTCCAGATTTTTTTTTGAAATCTTGACCGTTCCACTCATAAGCCGAATCTTGATTGAATTTTTGTAGGTCATCTAACCCCAATGCTGCGTATTTTTGGTTTAAGGACTGCGTCTTCCCCTCAGACATTGCCAGTAATGAATCTAAATCAATGTCATCATCTTTATCACGAGCATCTTCTGGCTGTGGTGTCCCTTTGCTGCTCGAAGCTGTACTGGACGTGTTGAAGACATCCACCGCGCCGTGTTGAATCATTGAAAGTAAACCCTCTTTAGAGTCACCCTTTTTGGATTCTTTAGTATTGAGTGGCGATCTTCCTTGCTGAATAACTAACTGATCCAATCTCAATTTTTGAGTAGCTCTTTCCAGAATCTTCTCCTCGACTGAGTTGTCCGTCACTAGGCGGAAAACTTTTACTTGCTTCTTCTGCCCAATTCTGTGTGCTCTATCCATTGCTTGTAGATCAGCTTGTGGATTCCAATCTGAATCATATAATACCACCACATCTGCTGTTGTCAAGTTGATACCTAGACCACCGGCACGTGTTGTCAAGAGAAAGATGAATTTCTTGGAATCTGGTGCATTAAATTCGTCAATTGCCTCAATTCTATCCTCATGTGCAGTTGAACCATCGATTCTACAATAGTCATAATTTCTGAAATAACAGTAATCTTCCATAATGTCAAGAACTCTTGACATCTGACTGAAGATAAGAACACGAGAGCCTTCTTCTTTCACTTTCTTAAGGAGTCTGTCTAGAACTTTCAGTTTAGCAGAGTTGTAGATGAGATGCTCGTCAGTCGTATATGGTGGACCAGGTTCGGCCCCATCAAATAGATATGGATGGTTACAACACTTTCTCAACTGCATCATAATATTGAGCAATCTCGTCTTAGACTCCTTGTTACCATTTACACCATTCACCGCATCTAAGTCTTTCTCTAAAATCTGTTTGTACCATTTTCTCTGCATGTTTGACATACCAACGTATAAATTCAATTCCTTCTTTGGAAGCAGAGACTTTTCAACGTCATTTTTTATCCTGCGTAATAAGAAAGGTTGTAAAACGGTATGCAATTGCTTTACCACATTCTCTTTGTCTTCTTCACTAGTTTCTGATGAAAACCAATCATCAAATGCTTGGGAATCAGAAAATACATCTGGAAGCAAAAAGTTTAGAAGAGCCCAAAGTTCATGTAGATTATTTTGTAAAGGAGTACCGGTTATCAGTAATCTATTACGCGATGAAAACTCTCTTAAGACCTGTGAAAGCATAGACTCTTCATTCTTTATTCTATGGGCCTCATCGATGATAATGTACTCCCAATCAATCTTCTTGAAAGCGGATTTTTCCCTGATAATTATCTCATAGGAGGCAATCGCGATATCAAAATCACAGGAAAGTAACTTTTCTGACACTAGCTTCGCTCTCTCCTCTTTATCGCCTTGTAGAATGAATGCATTGACTTCTGGAGTCCATCTGTTGATCTCTCTCAGCCAATTGTTTAAAGTTGATTTGGGCGCAATTACTAGGAAGGGGCCTCGTTTTTTTTCTACGTAGCGCAAATAGCCCAAAAATGAAATTGTTTGGAGTGTTTTCCCCAGCCCCATTTCATCTGCTAATATGCCTGCCAAGTTGTTTCTGTGAAGTGACACTAGCCAATTCAAACCTTGGACTTGGTATGGTCTTAGTGCACCGTTGATATACGCAGGGGACTCTCTGAACTGGAATTCGATTTCCTCTTCTCCTTCATCTTCTTCGTTCTTCAAAAGCTCAGCATCTTCTTCCGTTTCGGTTTTCCTTCTACGTTTATCCTGGTGAGCTTTAGAGTTGGCGCCTTTCTTAGATGACGGGTCATCCAGGATTTCCAGTACCTGCTTGAATCTTTCGTCTTTAGCAGCCCTCCGTTCTATAAAGTGTCTGAATAAACCGCTTAAGTTCAGTAAATGCTGAAACCGTTTGATAGTGCTCTCAATATCGAATTTTTGCCTCTGTTGATCTGATAACAAATAACGCGACTTGTCGAGTTCCGGATTCTGTGGGGGAATGCCCTCGTGGAAAGGTTTTAGCTTTTCCAAATACTCACTATCCATTAGGTAAGATTTAACGTCAAATTGACTGTACGAAGCACTGACCAAGAGACAATTATTAGGAGAGTTTGATATTTTTCGTGTTTGAGAGCAGCTGAAAACTAATCGCAGCACTGGGAACGAAACTTTTCCATGCACGTAACACATGATTATCAGACTCGATGTATATTTAGTATTGAAATCGTAAGCCTCTCACGAATCTTCAGGCAGTTCAGGTTTCTAGATACGCTGGAATTTAGGTTTTGCTTACTTTCCTTTTTAGCGCTTTCTTTGATGCTAATTTCATCTTAATCAGCATCATCATGTTAATTCTTTGATAGGGAGCTGATTCCTGCATTACATGGTTAAAATAGTCAAAAATAGACTCGCCATTGCTATTATTTACATGATTACCCTCTTCTGGACGCTACGATTAAATACATACTTCAGCATTGGCATGTCCCATGAAGTGGGATACATGGTATATAATCACACAAAACGACTTTTTTGAAGTAATTCTCATATCATCAATCATCATTGATGAGCATCGAGGAAAGTAAAGCAATTAAGTCGTGCAAGGCTCAACAGCCGCCGTGTTGCTTGCGAATATTTGATGATCGCTATATTATCCTAGGGACGTATGATCTAGACAAACCTACTGGAATACGCACTGGTTCCGTAGAGGTTTATGACAATGAGTTACAATTACTTAAAACATACAAGACTTATGGTGCCATTCTGGACTTAAAATTGAGTCCCTTCGATCCAACATTGATGGCAACTGCACATTCTACAGGTAACATTACCCTTTGGCGTATAAGACCATCGCCAGACGATGCAGCTATTACTTTGGACGAGATCAGTAATTTGCAGGTGTTTGAATCTGACAATCTTATAACGTCTCTCCACTTTTCACCGCTACGCCCTGAAATCGTAGTTGTTACGACGACATCTGGTGAGGTCAAAGCCGTAGAACTAGCATATGAAACAGAAGTTTTTTCCTCTGAGCACATCTCAGCACATTACGCTAATGTGGAACGCCAGTCTTGCGAAGTCCAAGGTCAAGTTGTTTCTTACTGCAAATCTAAAGGCACAGATTTTCTTCAAGAGCATTCACTGGAGAGCTGGACTGCAGAATTTGGAACACTGTCACCTTTTGAAAATGTTCTGTTTTCAGGGGGGGATGATTCTACAATAATTGCACATGATCTTCGAACTGGTAACTCAGTTTGGTCGAACTCAAGAATCCACGAAGCAGGCTTGGTCGCAATAAAATGTAGCACGCCAACTTTCAGATCTCACATGCCTACAAGCATCATAACAGGCTCCTACGATGACAAGATAAGATCACTTGAACTAAGAATGATGGGCACATCGATCTACCCTGGCATTAACGTTCCTGTACTAAACTCAGCTGACTGCAACCTCGGAGGTGGCGTTTGGCGCTTCGTGGAATCACCCAAAAATAGTTCCTCTCCTTCTCACAACGACCTCCTAGTGTGTTGTATGTATAACGGTTCGAAGATTCTCAGCGTTTCTGGCGATCAATTCAAAACCACACATTTCATCAAGAACGGTCACGATTCTATGTGTTACGGTGGAGATTGGGGCAGGAATTTTATTGGAACGTGCTCCTTTTATGATAAAACTGTTCAATTATGGACAGAAAATCCTTAAAACTAGAAAGAGCTGGTAGAGGCCATTGATAAGTCTTGGTGAAGATTGGCTGTTAGGAGATTTCTTTGTTGTAATTGATTATCATTATAAATCATATATTACGTAGAGACATTTCACTGAAAATTTTACTTTGCTCATCTCATCGCTTTTTGTCATTCATCTAGAGACTACAAGAAGCATCTCACAAGTGAAGTTATGCCTCCGAAAGAACCTCCAAAGAAGTGGAAGCAACCAAAGGGTCCCAAACCAATACAACGTAAAAACAAAAATGTCATAGGTTTAGGGAAAGCGATTGCGCACGCTCGTAAGAGAGAGAATGAAGTACAATTTTTGCCTGATGGTGAAATGCGTTTCACTGTTGACAAGCATGAAGCAAATTGGGTTAAACTGAGATCTGTCACTCAAGAGTCTGCTCTTGACGAATTCTTGAGTACAGCAGAGCTTGCCGATAAGGACTTCGCTGCTGATAGACACTCCAGCGTCAAAATCATCAGAATGGACTCTGGTAACGAGGATGCAAGATCCCAAGGATTTCTAATGAGTAACTCTCAAAGAAAGAAACTAAATGACAAACAGAGGCACTACGCAAAAAATTTGATTGTACCAAGAAGACCGCAATGGAATGAGAGTATGACTAGATTTCAGCTAGAGAGATTAGAGAAGGAAGCTTTTCTAGAATGGAGAAGAAAGCTTGCGTCACTTCAAGAAAACAATGAAGATCTCTTATTGACCCCTTTTGAGAGAAACATCGAAGTCTGGCGGCAGCTGTGGAGAGTTGTTGAAAGATCAGACTTGGTAGTACAAATTGTCGATGCTCGTGATCCGCTGCTCTTTAGATCCGTGGATTTGGAAGCCTACGTTAAGGAAATTGATGACAGAAAGCAAAATTTGCTTTTGGTTAACAAGGCTGATCTTTTGACGTTAAAGCAACGTATAATGTGGGCCAAGTATTTTATTTCACGGAACATCTCGTTTACTTTCTTCTCGGCTGCAAGGGCCAACGAGATTCTTGAAATCCAAAAAGAACAGGGTGATGACTATGTCCACAAGGAAGAAGAAGAAGAGATAATAACCGAGATTGATGGTGAAAAAGTTGATGATGAAGTTCTGGCAAAGATAAAGATTTTGAAGATCGACCAGTTGGAAGAGCTTTTCCTATCGAAAGCACCAAATGAACCTTTGATCACACCTCTCCCAGGACGTGAATCTCTCATTCAAATTGGTCTTGTTGGTTATCCAAATGTTGGTAAGTCGTCAACTATCAACGCCTTGGTTGGTTCCAAGAAAGTTTCAGTTTCTTCTACGCCAGGTAAGACTAAACACTTCCAAACAATCAAGCTTTCTGATCGTGTGATGCTGTGTGATTGTCCTGGTTTAGTATTTCCTAATTTTGCTTATAACAAGGGTGAATTAGTCTGTAACGGTGTTTTACCAATTGACCAACTAAGAGATTACATTGGTCCATCAAGCATAGTTGCAGAAAGAATTCCAAAATTTTATCTAGAGGCCGTCTATGGTATTCATATCAAAACCAAATCTGTTGAGGAAGGTGGTGATGGTAAAACACCAACTGCTCAAGAACTTCTTGTGGCTTATGCAAGAGCTCGTGGGTACATGACGCAAGGTTTTGGTGCTGCTGACGAGTCTCGGGCGAGTCGTTATATTCTTAAGGACTATGTGAATGGTAAACTTCTGTACATTAATCCTCCTCCTCACTTGGAAGATGATTCTTTGTACACCAAAGAGGAGTGTGCTGAGTTCAATAAGGACTTATACACGTTTGAAAATCTACCGAAAACAAGGCAAGAGCAATTGGCTGAAGCAGCAAAAAACAAGGGCATTGATACATTAGATTTAGCTCGTGATTTGAGTAAATTAACATTTTCTGCACACATTGGGCAGGCAAATGACAATGAAGAGGCAACGTCTGTAACTCATGGTGGTAAGCAAGCGGCACTTTATAATGCGGCGGAGGATTTGGACAGGGAATTTTTTCAAATGAACAGTGTTCAAGGCAAGTCAACAACGCCGTTCCATAAGCTCCAGCACAACAACGGTGGCGGAAAGAAGCACAATAAAAAAAATAAGAAAAAGAAAGCGTTGGCTTCCCGGGACTTGTAGGCTATTTAGCATTGTGAAACAGCATTTTCTGTATATTAATATCAATCTTTCTCTTTAAAGCCCTAACTTAAATCTAGTTTCGCAGTATTACCCGGCCAGAAACTTGCTTTTGTAAGAAATCCTGACCTCTCAACTTTCTTCCTTTACAACACCAAAGGCTCTTAACACACTTTCAACATGTTCAATCAGAGTATTTAGCCCTGTAGCCATTATTTAGGAGTTATTTCTAGATGAAGGCTTCTTTCGCAAGAAAGGGGGTCAGGTCTCATCCCAAGCATGAAGAAGTAAGCTCAAGATGCCTAGAGCTGGATATTTTCCAAATGCCCTTTTCGCTAACAACGACTGCTTTTCCACAGTTCGTAGTTTGATAGTAGGTGGGCGTAAATTTCAATATGAAGTTAAAGGTTTGGCTTTATATATCTGTATTCGTATCTTAGGTTCCTTTGGCATACTTGTCAACGTTGACAATGAATTGGTACATAAACGCGACGCCGGAAATCACCGATTTTCCGGTGGTCTTCTCGTCTACCGTGTGTTCCCGAGAATCCTCCACCAAGAGGGCACCAGAGTATCTGTAAATGTTCTTAGTCAAAGCCCAGTAAGATTTGGTGTCAGTATTACCAGTGCCTAAGGCAGGTGTGACGTAAACATTTGAGCCATTCGAGAAAAGCTTCTGCTGATAAGTGTTAACTGTAGTTCCGGCCATGATATCCCAGACTTCATTAGAGCTAGACGATAACGGAGCAGGTTCCAATGGATCAATCAATCTAACGACAAAGTGGCCGTTGGGTGTTTCTGGCTTGATGACAGTAGCGTTTTGAGCCTCCGATGCTCTTCCATTGACGATCTCTATGCCAAGTTCAAATTTGTCTGCTTTTTCTTTTACATGTCTCAAAATATGATTAAGAGTCTCATTGACAGACGAATGAATCGCAATACGATTGTTTACCAATACTGTTACCGATTCAGGCAAAGCATTAGCCTTAATTCCACCGCTAATCATATCGATGGCTTGCGACGTCTTGAAGAGATATTTGAATTCAGGTATTTTATCCAGCTCTTCAGCAGCTTTTTTTAGGTTGCCGCTACTTATCAAATCTCTCAACCGATGACTATCGTTTGGAGTATTTTCCAAAAAACACTGCAATGCATTTAATGCTGGGTTATCTTCTCCAACAAAGATTTCGTAGCGATCACCTTCCAATTCCACAATTAGCTCGCTGAGAATGCCAATTGAGGTGTGGTCCGGTGGCACAGACGAATGGCCGCCTGGAGTAAATAAAGTAATTTCTGCGTCCAAGTAGCCTTTCTCAGTGCTGACTGGAACACCCAAAAATTCACCGCCAGGGAGTTCGGCAACGCTTCCGCCCTCATCTAGAATGGCGTAGATACTGTCTGGGCCGTAACGATCATATATGTGTTGTGAGATTTTAGCTGCACAAGCTCCAGCAGCCTCTTCATCGCAACCTAAGGAAATAAGAACGGTCCTTTTTGGTTGAAAGCCATCTTTGATAAGTTTTTCCACCGTTTCAAGGTGAGTAATTACCAAGGACTTGATGTCGGCGCTTCCTCGGCCATATATAACATCTGTCTCCTCATCGTAAAACCCTTCGTATGGTGGATGAGACCAAGAATCCAACGTCTGAGGATCAACAGGGACTACATCCTGATGAGCCATCAAAATCAATGGCTTCAAAGACTTTTCAGAGCCCTCCCACGTATAGAGTAGGCCAATTTGATCAATCTTCTCTACCTTCACGTTTTCGTACACAACAGGAAATTGTTCTTGCAAGTAGTCATGCAACTCTAGAAAATGTTTCCATGGCTTAATATCCACTGAAGGTGCTGGTGTGTTGTCGAAAACTTCGGTTGGTATCCTGATAGCTCCCGTAAGCTTGTCTACTAGCGATTTTTTGTAGTCCTTGTCATATAATATTTCATCCAACGACTTGTTAAATGCTGGTTCAATAGGTTGATACTTCCCGCAATTGGAACACGTTTGCTGCCTATGGTGAGTTGCTCTGATTGCAAGTGTACTGATCCCGATGACAGTTGATACGGCAAGAAGAAGCGTTAAGATTAGTTTTTTACTTCTTCTGAATGATAAAGGGGTCTTCGTACCTTCAATTGGTTCGTAATCTGACATGAGATATACTATCAGTGGTGTTAGTGACTAATCAAGGGTACATTTTTGCCATTTTTGTTTGCTTGTAATAAATAATACTCTCAGTCAGTATGCAACCATTTCTATTACCCTCCTTGTCTTCGCCGCTTGTGTTGTCATGTGACTTTGAAACCTAACTTTTTCTATTGAATTCAAACTTTGAATCGTCTATTAACAATGACTGTGTAGCACATAAAGCGTTCGGCACACAAATAGCTTTTCCAACTTCTCTGTGTTAAGGTCTTTTCTCCTACCATTTTTATTGGAGAGTAATTGTAGTGTTGAGGTTTTTCAGGAAATATATTGAATATGACAGAATACATGGAAAGAATCGGTTATCTGAAGGATCGACTTGAATCATCATACGTGGAAGAAACTTCAAATGTTGACAACCTTTTGAGGAACTTACTCAATGCTAAGTTATCTTCAAATTTGGACCGTATTCGAGACTGTGCAGTGACGGAACAACTTCAATCTAAAGAAAGTGCTACCGGTCCACTGATAAAATTTCAAGAAGATTTCAAAGATCTGGAGTTTAGAGCCAGGTCAGTTCAGTTTGAAACAGAGAAGGATCTTCTTTCACAATATACCAGGTTAGTAGAATCCTTAAAAACGCGGCGCTATAGTGTTGACTTCGATTCTGCTGCAGTGCCCGACGCTGCAGACGAGGATCTCGACGCAGTTGATCTTGATCAGAAGGATAACGAGGAAGAAACACTGGGAGAATTAAGGCAAAGGCTGCTGGGAAAGACAAAAGATGGCGATTCTCTTAATAGTGAAGTTCATTCGTCGGTTGAGAAGCAAATGCAGGTACAAGATAATTTACAAGAACAACTGGTTCATGATATGTCTCAACTTGTTTCTAGTTTAAGGGAGGGTGCAGAAGCTTTCCAGAATGCGCTGCAAGAAGATTCCACTGTTTTGAAAGCAACCGAAATTGGTTTGCAAGTGACATCCAAAAGTCTATCCAGCCTCGGTACAAAACTTAAAAAATATCATAATTCCAAATTTGGGTTCTTCTTCTATATAGGTTGCACACTGGCCATGCTGTTGGGGTTACTTATAACATATTTGATTATCAAGATTTTCCCCAAAATGTGAAATATGCGTCCTCACTCATTAAGTTCTTCTGCTTTTTCTCAGGAAAATACATAAGAGGAATGCCGATAGCACGCTGAGTATACAGCAGATAATACTTGGATAGAATGAACTAACCAATGCTGATTTGAATATGTTCAAAATGGTCCCTTTTTCATTAGCTGAAAGCGACGCAGTGCGGACGCTTGTATTATCTTTTAACAGTTGAACGTACAGTTCATTATTGTTACCATCAAAGTGAGCTCTCAAGTCGCTCTTCAGACTGTTCACAAAAATCCCCAAAGCGATTGAAACACTAAGAACGTTCCCTAACGATCTGAAAAGGAATGTCACACTAGTGGACGCGGCTTGCCCTTTTTTCCCAACCTTTGCTACGTTATACAACATCACCGCGACACCTTGGAAGCCCAATGACATTCCCATAATAATGAAACCTAGCACGAATTTGAATTTTTGTGCCCATGGCACCTCATTTTCATTGCCAATGGAGGGTGGTATGCTCGTTATGCATTTGAACATGATTGAAAACCCAATTACGCTGATTATGGTGTTAATGACAATCATCATTCCGGAGTTGTAAAGCGTGTTTTCGCGACTAGGACTGCCAAACTTCCGTAAAATCCATCCACATAGAAAGGACCCTGCCGAAGTGGACAAGACAGTGAAAATAATATACCCTCCGGAGCCTGTGATGCTAACCCCCCAAACAAGCTGTAGATAGAGCGGTATAATAAATAATCCGACATAACTTAGCATCGAAGCAAGACCGTAGATGAACCCGATCAAGCCTAATGTACCCTTCAGAACGTACATGGGTAGAATGCTTTGTCTAGCCCCATATTTCTCCACCAGTACAAATCCTATAACAGACATGATCGTGAGTAAAAGACAAACTTTTTTAGTTGGAGAGAACTCTTCGCTACTGGAGACATCGTTAGTCGAACACAAGAAAATGAACGCCGAAATTCCACACATAAGGAAAAAGCTGCCACCAAAATCAATGTCCTGCCAAGATCCATCCTTCTGATCCTCAATATCATGAATATACTTCCAAGTAAGCCACATGCTTATAATGCAGAAAGGTATTTGAACGACAAATAAGCCATGTATGCCAAACCAGTTCAATAATAATCCACCTAATGGACCCCCAATACTTTGTGCCGTCCCCCAGATGACGGAGCCCCAACCCATATATACGGACCTTTGTGAAAGAGGAGCAAGGTCTGAAAGTATGATATTACACATCGCACCCAAGCCAGACCCACCAATACCACAAATTGCTCGAGCAAAAGCTAGTTCTGGAATGGATCGTGCCAGCCCGCAAAGCACGAGACCCAACATGAACATAAACTCTGCAAAAAGTAGACACTTTCGCCTGCCTAATATATCGCTCGTCTTGCCGTACAAAGGTTGTACGGATGAAGTAGTTAACATGTAAGCAGTTGCCACCCATGTTACCATCGACGCCTGCTGGAAGGTGGAGGCGATCTCATTCATTGTGGTAGAAACGATGGTGCCATCTAAAGCACATAGTGCTGTGTTCATCCACATTGCTGTAAGCGCCAGCGGAAAAGTTTGCGGATCCCTCAGATCGAGCTCCAGGTCCTCATCGTCGAAAGAAGAACAGTCTGCATTTTTGCTAGGATCGGGAGTTTCGTCCCAGTCATTTAGTTCGATGAAAGACTCCAATGAATCATCTATTTTTGACATTCTGAAACTCCGACTTGTAGCTCAAGATCTCTCAACTGTCTTTAGTAGTAGCGTATAAATCTTTCATGACATCTTTGTAAAGCAACCAATTCAAGATGTGTGGCTGTCCCCGAATGTGATTTCATCTTCGAGGACGATAAGAAAAGACCGCAACGGAAGTGCCTTGCTAGGCGGCGGAAAAAAGGAACCTAGTATATTGCCAGTTTTCGAGAAGCGTAATTCGCAACAAGGTACACATACTGGGGAGGCCATTTGGATTGTAGCCATCTCGTGTTACTCCACTGCGCTTGTAGAAAAAAGCTGGCATTGTGGTAAAACTATCAGCACAGTAGCTACCATTGAATTACTAGCATTGAATTTCTATCTTTCTACTCTAAAACGATGATATCCAAAAATGTGAAGGAATTGCCTTTCAAACATAGCATGCCTCTGCCAGCGCTATGAACAAATAGTTTTAATTCAGGATCAGCATTCGTATTTTTGTCCATGAAATTTCACGAGATAAGTAGTTTACTTGAATGGTACCAGGAAGATGAATATTAAATTTGAAATCCAATCATACCGAATCTAATGTTCAACTTCAAGGGAACATTATTCTCATTGCAAGGGCTGAAAGTATCTCTTCTTTTCAAATTCAGAAGCTACCGAGATTTTAAGAAACTGCTTTGTTACACTACAGTGTTAAAAATACCCTATCCATCGATCCTCTGCAGCTTTTACTCGAGCTATGTCAAACATTTCATCACCGATTCTCTTCTATAGGAACAAATCACTTTGTCCTATGCCATTCCGGCAGCAAAAAGAGAATCAGTGATGATGAGAAGTTGTCGGGCCGATTTGCTGCATGCGCTCTAGTTCCACGGAAGGGATAGATTTGCTGCATGCGCTCTTGTTCCACGGAAGGGATAGATTTCCTGCAACAGAGAATGTATCGAAAGGACGTTAGGAAGGCTGAGTCTTTCTATTAATAATGCGCTGTTTATAAAATCCGTTTATGGTTGCTATATATCACAGCATGAAACTTGAGAACCCCAGGCATTTCCAGAGCATACACGATAAATATGACGGAACCAGCGCCAGGTTACAGTAAACTCTTTGTACTAAAGGAGTATTGGTACGGACTTAGACCAAACAAGCCAGAGTTTGTTCCTAAGGATTATCCGGACTTAACAGGCAAAACTGCCCTTGTGACGGGTTTCAACGCAGGTATCGGTTATGAAGTGGCGAAATTACTGTATTCGAAAAACTGCAATGTTATCGGGATAGTGAGGACAGAAACAAAAGGATTGGATGCTCGTAAACGTATACTCGAAGATGTTGCCGATAGTACGGGGGATGTTCAAGTCGTTGGTGGCTGTGAGCTCTCTGATTTGACCACGATCAAGGCAGTTGCTACTAACGTCAAGAAGATCGTTGGGGAGAATCCGATAAGTATAATAATTCATAACGCAGGGATTATGCCTCCTACAAATACTGGGACCTCAAAACAAGGCTTTGACTTGATTTTTGCCACAAACGTGCTGGGGCCACAATTATTACAACACTTCCTCGATCCTCTGTTCTTGAAAAAGGACGACGACCTGAAGAGAATTGTTTGGGTTTCTTCTTCAGCACACTTCAATGGTTTTGAGGAGTATGGTATCAACTGGGAGAATCCGACTTTCGAAGGCGTTGAAGCTGCAAAAAGGCCCCCTGCAACAACATTGTATGGTCAATCGAAAGCCGCGAACATTTTGCAGGCAAAGGCATGGGCCACTAGACACAAAGAAATTGTGGATCAGATCAATTGTGTTTCTGTTTCCTGCTTCCCGGGTGTTCTAAAAAGTGAGTTGACCAGGGATTACTCCTCGTGGATGCATTTGATCAAAAACGTACTATTTTGGGATTGTGAGTACGGAGCATATTCTGAACTTTATGCAGCACTTTCTCCAAATCTAACTCTCAAAAATGAGGGTGCGTATATTGTACCCTTCGGTGAAATTCACGAGCCTAGAGACGACATAAAAGTAGGATTGACCAACGGCACTGACCTTAAGCTGTGGGATCTCGTAGAAAGTATCATCGGGAAGTATTTTTAGTTTGTATGTATAAGAGACATTTAGGTTGAAACTTAAATCCTGAAGAGTCAGAAGGGGGCCTTGACATTCAAAGCGCCGAGCTTATGACTCGGACATTCTCCTTTTAAGTGACTGAGAGACGGTCCATCGAGGTGAATAAAGAAATCGAGAATGGGGTTGTTTCAGAAAAGCATATTCACATAACCTTGTGAGGCTCCCGATTTGGTTTCTTTTGTTTCCCTCTGATTACTAGATCTTTACAAAATCTACTATAAGTCAGTTTCAATTTCAATTTCAATAGCAGCGGGTTTTCCCACATTCCTTTTGGAGTTTTTTGATTCTATACACAGAAACTGATGAAATGATAGCTTAATACTCTATTTCCTACAATTATGCATTTAATATGAAACTATTCGATGTCAAGCATTAAATCTGCCTTGTTTCCGACGTCACTGACAAATTCTCTGCTTTCACCAGCCAGCAACTCACGCCTTATTTCAGGACCAATGTCCCTATGGCCTCTTTGGCGAACAGTTTCCAGTAGAAAATCTCTTTGATCCTGCGTTATATCATTCTTGTAACGTTGAGCAAAACATAGAAAAGCTTTGTGCCATACCACAGGTAGGGTTCTCGTAGCATCTTCACCATTGCTTCCATCATCTACAACCCTAAATCTCATAAAATAGAAAACGCACTCATCGACAGTTTGGTAAGGGAGGGCATACTTCTTGTCAAGCAAGATTCTTATAAATACCGTTGTTGCAGGTGAAAATGGAAGCCTTAGTAGATAACTTAGAGCAGCAGCAGAGTGTAAAGCCGGAACAGAAATTTTCGCCAAAACACTGCCTGCGATAGTCGCTTCACGAACATTGCAACCTGTTTCTACCAGAGGAAACAAAAAGCCCTTGAAAAAAGCACTGGGTTTGTATAGAGATTTTTTGATAGAACGATAAATGTGGTAATTCAAAGAATGGTCTTCACTAGTTTCGATATTTTCACGGAAACGCTCGAGGAGAACTGCATTAATGAATTTTTGAGCCTCTTTAGCGGGCAAGTTTGAAACAAACAGTTTCGTTGCTTCGTAAACAACATGAGGAGACCACTCTGGAGGGTTGGTGACATATAAAACATCTTGCCAGTTGTTCAGCGATGGAATCACCTTGAAAAGCTTGGGCAGTTTTCCATGAGTCCAAGTCTTCAAAATTGAACCTACCGTAGTGTATGCTTTTATTACTTTTGGAGGCAATGCCACACCTTCTTGAGGAGCAGCTCTTTCGTTCGAAACAGAGCTCTCGGTGAGCTCCATTTCTTTTTCGCGAATAGAGGCCATAATTTTATCTGCCAAATTGTAGCTCTGGAAAGCAGAATTGTAATCGTCAGCCTTCTTGAAATAGCTCTCAAACATGGCAGCATCTTCCTCGTCTATCTCTATGACCTCCTCTTCCTCCTCATATTCTGCACCTTCGGGCTCAAAATCAGAAATGTTCTCGTCTGCTTCATCTTCGTCATCTTCATCCTCATTGTCGTAATTAGCTACGCGAAATCTCGCTACTGAATTTCTCTCCTTCAAAGCATCATTTTCTGCTTCTTCTTCTAATTCTTCTTGTTGCTCTCTAGCTAACTGTAGAATCTTTCTGGAAGATTGCGCGTCTACGTAATCTTCTTCTTCATCGCTCTCATCTCTCTGTTGTTGCTTAGCGGCTTTTCTCAAATTACCTTCAGATGCATGAATATCCTTCAGCAAAGGATCATGTCTCTGCTTTTTAGATCTTGAAGTGGCAACCCTACCCATTATCTGTTGTTAAAGTTGTACTCTATCTTCACTTGAAGGTCTCATCTCATCGCGAATTTCATAAAATTTTTCCGAGCTAACAAAAAGAAATCTTATATCATTACATACGCTTGAGATACCTTAAACTGACGCTGGCTCTTCTTTTTATTAAAATAGGCATGCTTTGTAGCTAGCTTTCATGACATTTATATCACTCCTGTACAACCTTTTGCAGCTCATCTAGGTGATGGCGTAATCTAGAGATAAAGACAATTGTGCCAGCGCTTGAAATGACCACCGAAACACCACAAGTTGCAGTGCCCAAACTTAAAGAGCAAAGCGTCAAGCCGGTAGCATAAGCCGTCAAAAGAATACCTAAATCCCCAAATATTGCGGAAATTTCGTTCATGGCTTGGTCAATATTACCATCTTCTACGGTAACCTTAACCCTGCTGCATATTATTTCTGCCAGAAGTCGTCCGGTTATCTCCTCACTCAATTGCTTATCAGTAAGAAGATCAACAGTGTCGACCAACTCCATTATTTGAAAGCTATTATCGTCATCTCTTGATTTAAAGAAGTTAATCGCGTCATCTAAAGTCACTTTGAGAAGATTCAGTTCATTGATAACTTTTTTCAGCTTTGTGGTTGACATTTTCAGCTTACACTGGTTTTTTACGAATTCATTGGATAGTTCCGATATCTTGAGCTGAAAAAAGATCCTCAATTGTGCATTTAAGTCTTTTAATTCACTCCCAATTTCCTCTTTAGCGAATATGGATACTAGATTTTTGCTCGATTCATCAATGCCAAGACACGCTGATAAAAGCTCGCGAGTAATTTTAGCATTTGGATTGCTAATGTGTTGTTCTAGTAACATTTTTTCACCAATACTAACAATCTCATTTAAACTGCTGTGCAATCTCTTCGTGCAGGATATTCCTTCCAGATCGGAGTGCTTGTCATATGTAAGTTCCCTCGGGGCAACTACGGGAAGTAAATTCGATTCTTTGTTCTGGGGTCCCCTTGTGGCATATGAACTACAGAGTTGTAGAATGAAGATCAATATTAATAACTTCTTCATTGTTTTGTTTGTTCTTGCTGACATGATGTATTTCTATTACAAATTTGAACGTCACAAAAGACAAGAAGTTTTTTAAAACATAAAAGATCATAACGTCAATTACAACCAGAAAAACAACAATTTAAATGCAAAACCAACGAATTCGAACTTGAGCATCATTTGTGGGGTACAAATAACGAACTCTTTACATTTGGAACAGATACATTATCTGATCACGTGACACAATTTTCTGTCGCTACATTTTTTTTCCATGCGATGATCTTTGAATCAATTTGAACATCACGCACGTCAATTGTTGTTCGAAGAGGAATAAAATAAATCCGACCATTTACTGGTAAGATGAGTAAGCGTGCAGCAAGCCCTACCGATTCACCAGCCAAAAGGCAGAAAAAACATCTAGTATCCACTATTCACAAGCACTATGGTTTAATTAACAGTCAAGATGATTATAAACACATGTATTTGTCACTGCAGCCGTTAGATATTTTCTGCTGGGGGACAGGCTCGATGTGCGAGTTGGGTCTCGGTCCGCTTTCCAAGAACAAGGAGGTTAAAAGACCTCGTTTGAATCCGTACTTGCCTCGCACTGAAGCAAAAATTGTATCTTTCGCTGTTGGTGGGATGCATGTTCTTGCTTTGGATCAAAATAACAGGATCTGGTCGTGGGGTACCAACGATTCTGGCGCTCTGGGCAGAGATACATCTGGTGCAAGAGAACAACTAAAAGATATGGATGCAGACGATAGCAGCGACGACGACGACGGTGACTTGAACGAGTTAGAAAGTACGCCAACCAAATTGCCTGATGATGCATTGCCTATCAACGAGCATAAAATTGTCCAAATAGCTGCAACTGATAATCTAAGTTGTGCTTTATTGGACAATGGCGATGTCTACGCCTGGGGAACTTTCCGTTGTAACGAAGGTATTTTGGGTTTTTACAAAGATTCAATTAAAATTCAACATACTCCTTGGAAGGTTCCTGCTTTCTCCCCAGTTAAGATTGTGCAAATGGCCCCTGGAAAAGACCATATTTTGTTTTTAGATGAGCACGGCGTTGTATACGCATGGGGTAACGGTCAACAGTACCAATTGGGTAGAAAAATCATGGAGCGTTCCAGATTAAGAACACTGGATCCACGGGCATTCGGCTTGGACAACGTCAAGTATATTTCTTCCGGTGAAAATCACTCTTTCGCGTTAACGAAAGACGGAAAACTGTACAGTTGGGGTTTAAATCAATTCGGCCAATGTGGTGTTTCTGCTGAAGTTGAAGATGGCGCCCTTGTTACTACACCTACCGAAGTTCTGTTACCCGAGGGAACTAAGGTCAGAATGGTATCTGCTGGTGAACATCACTCTTTAGTTCTGACAGAGGCAGGTGAAGTTTTTAGTTTTGGAAGACTGGACATGTTCGAAGTAGGTATTCCTAAAGACAAACTACCTGAGGATACCTACAAGGATGCCCATGGCAAGGCACGTGCTATCCCTATTCCAACGTTATTATCCGATGTTCCTCGCTTCAAAAACATTGCTGCTGGCTCTCATCACTCATTGGCTATTTCTGAGGATGGTATCGTCTACTCTTGGGGTTTTGGTGAAACCTACGCATTAGGCCTAGGCCCAGCGGGAGAAGACGTCGAAATACCAACAAGAATCAAGAACACTGCAACGCAAGATCACAGTATCATGTTCGTCGGATGCGGAGGTCAATTTTCTGTATCAGGTGGTGTCAAACTAAGTGATGAAGAAGCAGAGAAAAGAGCCGATAAAATGGATGATTAAAACTATGATTTTCAGAAAAGTTGATTTTTCCTGCTTTCGCACTCTAACGTGTTCACATATAAAAGTACATTAGTAGTTTATTCCCATCTCGGGCCTAATCAATTATCAAAGATAACATAACATCTCAACGGAGAGCTACATTGAGTTTGCTGTGTGATTTCGTCCGATTGGCCTGCATGAATACTGTGACAGCTTGAAAAAAAGACCTGGCTCAACCCACAGTCTCAACTCAGTTTGTATAAATTAGATAGGAGCCCGTACCCATGACATTAATAGATAATTTGACAGAGTTTAATTTGAGTTTCGTGATTAAGAAGGACTCGATCTATAATTTGATTAATATAGAGACGTAAAAAAATTCGAATAATTATCAATTTTGGCGGCAGTATTTATTTGCTGTCCATTCTGACTTTGAGGCCATGTTCGAGAAGATACTGTTTGACATCGTTTACAGTATACTCACCTCTGTGGAATATACCGGCGCCAAGACAGGCGTCAGCTCCAGTTTTTATGAAGGCCTCTTCAAAATCCTTAGGGGCACCTGCACCACTAGATGCAATTACTGGTATGCTAACAGCATCTTTGGCATGCTGAATTAACTCTAAATCATAGCCAGAGTTAGATCCATCCTTATCAATACAGTTCAAAAGAATTTCACCTGCACCAAGTGCTTCACATGCTTTTGTGAGTTCCCAGACGCCCATATCTCTGGACTCTCTACCACCACTAACAGTGCACTGATACCAACACCAACTTTGCCCCTTTTCATTAGGGAAGTTGGTTTTCAAAGTTTTGTGCTTAGTGGAGTCAGGTCCATCAACGTAAACTCTTTTCGGGTCCACTGAAATCACAACAGCTTGAGCACCGTACGCTTTAGAGATCGTTTCAATTGGAGAAGTACCATCACCCTTTCCTCCAAGCTCATAGAATTTTTCGGCGGCGTAAACAGCGTCTGAACCTATCGATACCTTGTCAGCTCCTGATCTAAAATACATCCCCGCAACTTGAAGGGCAGGAATTTTTGTTCCATCAACGTCAATAACATCTTTAATACCACCTCCAACAGTAAGAGGAACAAAAACAGTCTTCGCAGCCTGTCTCAAAACTTCTAACATCGGAGCATCTTTCACTGGGCAGTTCCTAAAACTCGTAATATTCAAAAATGTAACCTCATCAGCGCCTTGCTCGTAGTATTTTCTCGCGAGTTCTACTGGTTTACCGAGATTTCTGACATTTCCACCAACAGCCTTCTCACGAACATCATATTGGTCACCCTTTGTTACAACCAGATCACCTTGATCATTGGTACGCACATCCAGGCAGGCAATGATTCTTCTTGATAGACCATAGTTCGAGTAATCGTTACCCAATAGCTCTTTCTCTCTTTGGGTGTGCTCAATAGGTGGATGTTGCTGTTTCAAGAAGTTATCAATGATTTTTATACCAGCAAGTCCAGACTTTTCGGGATGGAACTGTGTTGCAAATATGTTGTCCTTACAGATAGCTGCAATGAATTCTTCACTACCATATTTTGCTGTAGCAACATTCCAGCCTTCGTTTTCCAACTGTGTTTTAGTATCAGGACTAATAATAGCGGCGTAGGAGTGGACGAAATAATATCTTCTGTATGGATCTAAACCGTAAAGGCTATCTTTGGGGACGCAATTGTTCCAGCCGATTTCAGGGACGGGCTTTTCAGAGCTATCAAATTTGGTGAGCTTTAGATCAATTAGTGATAGACCTTTGCTTTCAGGAGATTCCTCTGAACCGTTGAAAAGAGTTTGCAAGCCCACGCAGATACCCATTAGAGGTCTCTTCGACGCAATATATTCACGCAGAGGCTTTTCGAAACCTCTAGACTGCAAGTTATCCACAAAGTGACCAAAATTTCCAACACCGGGAAGAATTAACTTCGAAGCATTGGCCAATTCCGGATCTTGGGCATCTTTGATCAAATGAACTTTGTAGCCAAGATACTCAATGGCATTCGTTAAGGATTGCAAATTACCACTCTCGACATCAATAACGTGAACCAAGGACATGCCAGCAAATTGATATGGGGGAGGTGAGGCGGATTGGGCTCTAGGAATTGTTCGAGCGAGCATTTATTGATGTCGACTTTGTTCGACAAATGAGTCAATGGTGGAACGATACATCACTAAATACGTGAATGTACGCTTTGGCGATGTTTCATTCAATGCAACTATAACATGCTTTTTAGAATAGCGTGCTATTGAATTGTTTAACTTTTACGTACGTGATATATTAGAACGGAAATCATATGCAAAGCCTAGGTGACCAACGTGATGATTGATACATGTGACCAGAGCAGTTGCGGACTTAAATAACTGGATGAACTAAATTTAGGCGGAAGCCTTTCTGACCTCTCTTCTTTGTCTAACAGCAGCAGCAAGCTTGCGCAATACTTGGTCAGTAGTTTCCCAGCCTATACAACCGTCAGTGATAGAAACACCGTATTTCAAACCGGCTGGACCTTCTGGAGGAATGGCTTGCTTACCTTCGTTAATGTTAGACTCAATCATAACACCAATGATTCTGTCTTCACCGTTAGCAAGTTGTTCGCACACGACATCGTTGACCTTTGGCTGGTTTCTGTAGTCCTTATTGGAGTTACCGTGGGAGAAATCAACCATGAGGCCGATGTTGGCAGGCAACTTGGCCTTGGCCTCGGCAACGGACTTAGCGTCGTAGTTTGTACCCTTCTTACCACCTCTCAAGATGACGAAACAGTGTTCGTTACCCTTGGTGGTAGTAATGGCGGCGACACCGTGCTTGGTGACACCCATGAAGTGGTGAGAGTGAGAAGCGGCCTGCACGGCGTCGATGGCGACATCTAGAGTACCGTCAGTACCGTTCTTGAAACCGATAGGGAAGGACAAACCTGAAGCCAATTCTCTATGTAGTTGGGACTCGGTGGTTCTGGCACCGATGGCACCAAAGGACAAAAGATCGGCGAGGTATTGTGGAGAGATGGTGTCAAGCATCTCAGAACCGATAGGAACACCAGCGCTGGTTAGGTTGACGAAGAGTTGTCTCGAGGACTGTAGACCCTTGTTGATGTTGAAAGTGTTGTTGACGTCTGGGTCGTTAATTAGACCTTTCCAGCCAACGGTAGTTCTTGGCTTTTCGAGGTAAGCTCTCATGATGATGCAAAGATCGCCTTGTAGCTCATCTGCTAGCTGCTTGAGGCGATTGGCGTATTCCTGAGCAGCGTTAAGGTCGTGGATCGAACAAGGGCCGACAACGACAAGCACACGGTCGTCTTGACCGGTGATAATGTTGCTGGCCTCTTTTCTACCGCGCTGGACGGTTGCAAGACACTCTTGGGTGGCAGGAATTTGGGCCTGTAGTAATGCTGGTGACACTAATGGGTCGTAGCCCAAAATTCTGACGTCTTCGGCTTGTTCCGAGGTGGACTCTGGTCTGAACATAGGTTGATCGCTCATGGGAAAATGTAAACGCTAGTACGATACGTGTGTGTGAGACGCTTGTAACAAAATGCGGTGGAGACCGATGAATAAGTATGAGTTGCGATGTGCGTGGTACCACTGCTATTTATTACGGGAACACCGAAGAGGCACAGGTTGAAATTTTTTGAAGAGTCATCGCGCTTGCGGATAAAAAAAATTTTCAGCGCCGTCTATGCACGATGAGCACCTTCACGTGGGAACATGGCGCGATCTAAGCAGCTCGTCCGTGGGTAGCGACCTGCATGGACCCTTGAGTGTGGGGCATCTAGAGCCACCACGTGTGGAACTGCATGAGGTGTGCTTTACGAGTATCAGTCCAACTACATGTTACGCGAGGCAGTAGTCTAGAGGATGCCACTACATCTTGTGTTCTTGAGTTTTTGAGCTACACATGCTATATTCGGAGTCAATTTGCCTGTGCGCGTGGTTTATTGCCTCTGTTGCCACTTGCCATTTTTCTGGAACATAGGGTGATCAACGCCCGGGCCTTGTCTTGCTGATAGGTGCCACGCAATGAAGAAAAGGCTATTTCAGGCTCGAGCAGAAAAAAAAACGACATATGCACGTGACAAAACGGCTGAAAATGACGTAATCAAAACCAGACAGTCCAACGGCCCGCACCAAAGGAGGAAAATCCGAATCAGCGACGCGTGCGCCCATACACCATTAGACTTCCCCTTTCCTTCGTTTCCTTTTCCCCAGTGTCGTTTTACGACCAATTTCTGTCCCCTGGCCCCACTCGGGAAATTATTGCCTTCCATCATCGCACCACGGATTAACCGTTGGATGCAATCGCAAGGAGGCTCCACCTTCTCACCGCGAAATACCCCAGCGGGCAACAGATCGGCCGCGTATAAGAACCCACGCGCGCGCGGCGGCGCTAGCGACGCCGCCCCATCACTCACAATGGAAAAGAAAAATTCTCCAAATCAGGCTACAGGCCGATACAGTGAACTGTATGCACCAGGATCATCCTCATCTACATCGCCGAAACTCAAACAGGACGCAAGTGTATATCATGTAGAGGACGCGCGGGCAATGGGACCCGAAAACAGAAATACGGAAGTTTGGGAATCATCTCATGGCATGGAAGAGAATCCAGCCTTTGAACAAGGCCACGCCTATGAATATTTAGCTGAAAGCACAGTTACAACATCGCCCAATAGTGAGGACGCGGCCGCGCGCTTTCTGGGGCTCTCTGAAGGCGCGCAATTTGCGGACGCTGTTGAAAAGCACATGTCTTTGGTAGAAGGCGTGCGGCAATATCCACACGCGGCACTTTGGTCTGTGGTTCTTTCCTCTGCGCTAGTGATGGAGGGCTACGACACCGCGCTACTTGCGTCTCTGTATGCGCTTCCGGCATTTGCACGGCGTTTTGGCGTCTATAATGATGCAGCAGGTATCTACGAGGTGCCTGCGCGTTGGCAGACTATACTTGGCATGTGCACTAACATAGGAGAAGTGGTTGGTTTGCAGCTGGCAGGCATTGCTGCAGACCGCTTTGGATACCGGCGGACGTTAATTGCTGCCATGTTTGGAGTATTTTGCTTCGTATTCGTGTTAGTTTTTGCGAATTCGTGTACAATGTTGGCTGTTGGCGAGATACTATGCGGAGTGCCGTGGGGCTGCTTTCAAACGCTCACGCTTTCGTATGCAACCGAGGTGTGTCCTCTGGTTCTAAGGTACTACCTCACCACTTACGTCAACGTGTGCTGGGTATTGGGCCAAATTCTGGCTGCAGCAGTATTGCGTGAGTCTCAAAACCATCTTGCCCACTCGGAGTGGGCATTCCGACTTCCATTTGCGTTGCAATGGGCATGGCCCTTGCCCCTAGCGGTAGGCATCTACCTCGCACCCGAGTCGCCGTGGTGGCTTGTGAAGAAGGGTCGCTTCGTGGCCGCGCGTGTCAGTTTAGCTCGCCTTGTCACGGGCCTGGATTTGCGCTCGAAGAACGATGCCATCGACGCCATGCTTAAGCGCATGAAGCTTACCACTGAAAAGGAAGAAACGCTTTGCCGCGACGCTCGCTACGTCGACTGCTTCCGTGGAGTGGATGCGCGCCGCACACGCATTGCATGCTTAACATGGATCACGCAGAACGCGTGTGGCAGTGCAATGATGGGCTATTCTACGTATTTTTACGTGAAAGCCGGGCTGAGCGAGGCACGAGCGTTTGATCTCACCGTCGCCCAGTACTGTTTTGGCTTGCTCGGAACAATCGCCTCATGGTTTATTGCAAGAAGATACGGCCGCTTCACGATATTCAGCACCGGACTCGCACTGCAGTCGTTACTTCTACTGTCCATAGGTATGTTTGGATTGTTTTTTTCGTCGCAATGGGCGAGCAGCATTGTGGGTGCATTACTCCTGTTATTTGTATTTGTTTATGACGTGGGCGTAGGCCCTGTCACGTACTGCATTGTACCTGAGATCCCATCCACTCGACTCCGCACCAAGACCGTCGTGCTCGCACGAAATTGCTACAACACAATGGGCATTCTCAACGCAATATGGACCCCTTATATGTTGAACTCGACTCAGTGGAACTGGGGTGCCAAGACGGGGCTTTTTTGGGGCGCAATAGCTGCAATTATGCTTCTATGGGCGGTGTCAGACTTACCTGAGACCAAGGACCGCACTTTTGGCGAGATAGATGAGCTTTTCGCCCAAAAAGTGCCGGCACGTGGCTTCGTCACGACATCTGTGGATCCTTATGATGGGGCTCGACTTATGGGCGAACTCAACAAAGATCAAATAAGCAGGCTCGTGAGCACCGAGTCCGGTCCTTCTCTTGAGTAGGCATAGGCTCCTCATCCGGTGCCATAGGCGGGATATCCGGCGGGATATCCTGCGGCAACTCCGGTTGCCACTGGCTGCATGCTCAACCTTCCTTTAATTCTAGGAACAACTTGGCGTGTGGTTATCGACGTTTAGGTAAGTTATATAGGCTGTGATGCCTGATGGAATGCATGCGCATGCTTGTTCTCGTTCCTGCGAAGTAACACAGTTTCACTAAGCAACCGAGGTGATGGCGTTTGACAACTCTAAGATTCAATTACTTCTCACTAAGGAGAAGCTGATGATAGGGGAGGGGGAGAGTAACCATTATATAGTTGATGTCAGTTTGATGGAAAGTGAGAAAGGGAATACTGGCACTGCTCCATTTTTGGTACCAACAGCGAATAAACAGCGTGTTTCTTCTGAAGATCACATGCAGGCAACTGAACTTTTCAATTCATACAACGTGATTGCCATTATCGAGCGTAGTGAACTTGCTCCCCTTTGAGTGATCAAGAGGCGGCGAAAAATGGCTCATTTTTTTTTTCAACAGATTGGGGGCCGTATAGAACCAGCAGAGGCTAACATGGCTTTGTGAAGGAGTCCCGATTTCGTGACATACCGGCAGAATGCATTTTTGGCGTCTTGGGATGTCAGGGGTCCTTGAGGGCTGTAGATATTTCAGTCAGATGGATCAATTAAATTTGGATTGTCGATCTCCACCTAACTTCCTACGGCCGGCATCGGAAGAGGTTATCAAGTCAAAATTGCTAAGGGACGATAAGCAGGATGAATCCGGCCTTTTTGATTGAACTCCCTGAAAACCAAGAGCTTGGGAAATTGAGGGTGCAATAGAATAAGCTTGGCAATTTGAAATGATTTTCAAAAATACAAACACGTTGCTCCGCAAAATATTGCCTGTATTAACGATGCCCTGGAACATTCTTTCGTGTGGACAAATTGAATCGAGGCCGATAATTATTAGATTTATGACGAGCGGAAAAATTAAAACTCACGTATCATTTTTTAGATGAGATGCTGACAATTGTTATTTTTTTCCCTTCGAAAATAATTTTTGAAGGTGACTCATTCCCACCAATGGAATTTTCGAAAGACATTGACACCATCGAACGTGCGCAAGATGCCCGAGTCAAATAGAGCACCGAAACATCTACCGCCGATGGCGGGAAATACCCTTCAATCTCCGCTTTTCACATTGGTGACAGACAGACCTTGAAATACTCACGCTGGGCAGTCTTGGAGGCGATGAGACAACTTTGAGTCTTAGAAGTTGTGGAATTGAAATTATGATTAAAGATGTATATAGTAAAGCTAAGCTAAAGCCATAGATTAAGGTATTTTATTTTCTTTCTTGAAATTATGCATCTGGGAATTCTGTGTATTCGGGTGGGAAAAGCGTGCTGCCCTCGCTGGGACACTCATACAGGCTTGAATTTGAGATAGGTTTTGGCGATTCTGGCTCGTAGCGAGGCAAATATAAGGTTGAAACCATATCTTGATCTACCAGTAGCACGGGAACTCCCAGTCCAAGCTTGACTTTTTCGTTGTTATTGGGATCCGCAGGGTTTTCCAACTCAATGCCCACTACAATCTTGAGTTCGTGAGATATCCTGAGCGCGTGTTTTGGTTTCGATTTGTAGGCCAAGTGCGAGCTGTTTTCGCAATGGTAGTGGTGAAAGCACTTGTTGGCAGCGGAACGCTTGAGCGTCGAGGGCACGACAAAATCGTCAAACGACAGGTTGTGGGCGAGGTCGCCGGCAGACAAATCGGTGACAGTGCGTAGATGAGCGAAGGTGCTTTGTATGTAGTAACCCGCCAAGGGCTCGTCGGTCTTGGCGTCCACGCAGGGGATTGCCATTTTCTGAACGATGGAGAAGGTGACAAACAATATTTTGAGGCCCTGCAGGCGTTTTTTCACAAGCTGTAAATTGAATTGGAAAGGGTGGTCGAACTCAACCATGCGGGAGCTCAAGAACACGTCATAATCCAGCAGTCCGTCTCTCCAGGAGTTGTGACTGACCACGCTGTCGAAATGCGCGGCGGTGTCGGGCGTGAGCGTTTTCTTGATGTCGACACGCGACGTTAGAACGACAGTTTCGAATTTGTGCTTGGGTTGCGGGAGCGTGAGAAACGCCTCGACGCGGTACGCAGTCGAGCCGCAATGCGTCGACACCGTGGACGGGAAACTGGCCGCGTCGCCGACAAAAGTGAACGGGTAATGGTAGGTGCCGGGCGCCAGCAACGTGGAGCGACGATCCGCCGGGTGCGCGGCGCCCGCGTGGCCGTTGCTGTTGAAATAAACCACGTCTTGGAGCACGGGCGTGTAGTACGAGAATTGGTTGGAATCGCGCGATCGCAGCAGCTTGGTGACGCGCACGTTGGCGGCCGCGTCGATGGAGTACACAAACTGTGACGAGTAGCAGCTGAGCCGCACTTGCATGTTCTGGAGCACGACGCTGGCGCTTCCCTTGACGGTGACGACGAGCTTCCCCGTGACGCAGCTGTTGGCGGGCGCGGCGCTGCCGCGCCCGCCGAGCTCGCCGTCGAGCGGAGACTCGTCGTCGACATGAAGCCCAGCGAAGTAGAAGCAGGGCCGGTCCAGCTCGAGCGAAACACGCAGCTGGTCGGACTCGAACACCGTTTTGCATGGATTGCTCGTGGAATCGAACACGTTGTAGACAAACTCGGGAACGTGCGGCGTGGAGTGCTGGATCACGGTGCCGCCCTTCTTGAAGCCCGACAGCTGCCAGACGGGCAGCTTGGAGCCATTGGCGCTGGCGCTAGCGCCGTAGGCGCCAGCTCCAGCCTGCAGCTTGGCGGCCACCGCCCCAGGCGCGCACGAGAAACGTCCAAACGACAGTTTGTTGAGAACCATAGCAGATGGTGATAATGCTGACAGATAACCCAAGCGGGCCTGGTAATCACCACGACTCATTATTATATACCGTGTGGCTGCTGCTGTGCTTGCGATCGTGATGACTACAACGATCCACTGCGATTTAGTCACCGCCTAAGAATAATCTACAATCTTCCATCTTGCAGCGGAAAACTCAGCTTTGCTTAACAATCAACTTGTGGCCAGCGGAAAAAACCCAACTGGCGCGTACCGCCAGCCTGTAACACCGACCCCAACCCCAGCATGTCCGAGCAAAAACGAGCCACGAGGGATCACCAAACAAACGAACGCACCATAGAGCGGCGGCTGTGATGACACATCGCCAGGGCGCGAGCCGCGCTTAGCCGCTGGAAGAGGAGTGAACACAAAGACGCTGGACACAAAAGCGCAGCGGCCAAAATTCCACGGATTAGTCAGGGCCCCCCGACGCGCGCCCGCACGGCCGCGTCTGGGGCGCCACAGACGCCAGTTTTGCGCTTACAAGCGCGCTGCGCGCGCTGCGCGCGCGGCCCCGTTCGCCCGGCTGCTGTCGGGAGGGGTGTGGGTGCCCCGTTGTCGTTCCGGGCCGGGCCCTCTCCCCTTGGAGACGCGGCTGAGCGCCGGGCCAGCGCCAACGCACGGGGCCACGCCGACACCCACGCACCGCGGCCGCGTGGCGGTGCGCGGCGAGCTTCGGAACCGCATTCCGTCCCCGAGCAGCCGCGGCTGAAACCACGCGCGGCGCGCTGGCCGGAGTCGCTGCGCCGGTACCGGCCAGCGCGCCGAACATGTGAAAGCTCGGACTGCGCGACGATTACGCACGCGCAGACCGCGCCGCAGCGCATGCGCATGCGCCTGCTCCTTCCACCGTCCGCGGCCGACGCCACAAACACGCACAGCACACCACGCACAGAGCACACTGCAGCGCGCGCTGCGCGCTGCGCGCGCGTCTGTGCAGGTCCCATTTGCTGCCCACTGCGCAGAAACACAGGTGGCACATTCGGCGGTTTCTGAAGTTGCTCGTTTTGCGCTGATTCACACGAGTCACAACCCTGCGCATTACGCTCGGTCGCCAAGGGGGCGGCCCCGCTGGGCGCTGTCCGCTGTCCGCCCACTCCCGCACACGCACGCGTAGCGGCAAGCGGGCAAGCGGGCTATGCAATAAAGGAGCACGGGCTCACAACGGCGGCAGGCGCACGCGGGTCCAGAAGGATCTCGGGTTACGGGTATTGGGCGCGAGTTGCGAAGGTGGCCGCGCCTTCGCGCGCTCTGGATCTCGCGCTCGTCCTCGCTATCGCCGCCCGCTGCGTCCCGGTCTGCGCCGCCAGCCTGACGGTAGCGCATTCCGTAAGCGAGCCCACGACGTGCTTGTGCGCGCAGCGCACAAGCACCGCGCAGGTGCCACCCCTAGACCGCACGCAGCCGCGACACGGCCGCCTCGGAGCACGGGCTGTACGGGCACGCGTTACTACGGGGCGGTCGCTCGCAGAAGCGGCATTATGCTAGCCAACATTTTCCAGGTACGTGGTGGAAATTTAGGAAAGCAGCACCGGTGACACATCTTTTGAGACGGGACATGCACCGACACAGATATATATATATGTATGCGAGTGCGCGTGGGTGCGTGCGGCGTACACAGCGAAGCGGCCCACGATCTTGTCCAAACATCTCGTGCTGCGAGCTTCTCACGTCCAGAACGCTCTCTAACGTGCCAGCGCAGCCTCCCAGCCTCGACTTTCGCACGCATTCTCACGGTTGGCTTCTGTCCCCAACTCCGCCTTTCTCAAACCCGCGCCCTGTTCCACGATGGAAGCGCATCCCGGCCCCCGGCCCACCGCCCACAGCGTCACGCTGCCCTCCATCAAAAGCCTTCTCAACTCCATCGACGCCGAGCCCGTGGCGCCGGGTAACCCCGAGCCCGCGTTCTCTGCGGGCCTCGCGCTGACGCCGGGCCCGGCCCCCACGCCGCTGGCCCAGCACCCGCCCGTCCGCCAGCCCGGCGCCGCCCAGCAAGCGCAGCTCCCCGCCGCCCAGCAAGCGCAGCTCCCCGCCGCCCAGCAAGCGCAGCTCCCCGCCGCCCAGCAAGCGCAGCTCCCCGCCGCCCACGCAGCGGCTCCGCCGCTGCGCGCCCAGCCGGCGCTGCCGGCCCACGCGCCCGCCCAGTGGGGCTACCCTCGATACCACCCGTACGTTACCGCGGTCCACTACGATCCGCAGTTTCGCGTCCCCGCTACTGCCGGCAGTAGCGCCGCGACGGAATACGACAAGCACGCAGCCCGCCCCTCCAAGAAGGACGGCGGGTCGTCCCGTAGAACCAACTTACCAAAGGAAACCGTCGATATACTGAATAACTGGCTGCTCTCGCACCTGAATAACCCCTACCCGACGCCGCAAGAAAAACGCGAGTTGCTCATCAAAACTGGCCTCAGTAAGGTCCAATTGAGCAACTGGTTCATCAACGTGCGTCGCAGAAAGATCTTCAGCGACTACTACCAGCTGTCGCGCTCGGTGCGCCCCGCCGAGGCGGAGGACGGCTCGGACCCCGAGCTCGAAAAAAGGTTTGCGGCAATCCCGCTCACGAGGAGGAAAAAACTGATAGACCGCCTCGAGGAGCTCAAAAAGCTTTCGCAAGATTAGACCCGCACGCGCGGGACGGTGTGTATTAACGTGTGTATTCTGGATGTTAAAATGATGACTTTGTACTTTTGAGTGCCGAGCGAGCGAGCGAGCGTGTGTGCGTGCTGGCGGCTCTGGTCGCTTCCCGCTCCACTCCGCTCTCGTATAGCGCCAGGGTCTACCGACGTGGTCCCTGGCCCACTCGTGTCGCCCTGCGTCGAACAAACTTTTTCTGTGCTTAAACTACTCGTTTACCTATCTACGGCCCGGCGCTCAGTCCTGGCCCGGAATGTACGTATCTAGCTCTTCTTCTTCGTCCTCGAACGCGTCGTCCTGTCCCGGAATGTACGTGTCTCTTACCCTTCTTGCGCCGAAATTGTGCGAGTTGTTGACCCCAATCCGGTCCACCAGCGGCACAGAAAACCCTCCACGAGAAGCGTCAAACTCGAATCTCAATTCGTCGCTCACCTGGCCACCGCTCTTGCCCCTGCCGAATTGACGCCCGTCTTCGAACCCGGGGTCCAAATCAAGCGTGATGTTGCGATCATCCAGCTTGGTGTCCGATAGGTATTTCACTGCGTTCAACGCTTCCTCCGGCGTGCTGTAAATCACAAAACAAAACCCGCAAGGCGTGAATTTGAACCGGTCCAACCCCATGATGATTCTCTTTATAGTCCCACACTTGCTGAACAGCTCGTAAATTTGCTCCTCGGAAGTGTAGAAAGAGAGGTTGCCCACGTAGATGGTGGCGGATTTCATAGACTTGCGCAGATCTTCCAGCCCATGCGGGTTTCTACGCGCCTTTCTGATCAGGTAGTTTGAGGGCACGTCCAGTCTCGTGGTCGAGTGGTCATACTTTATCTCGTCAAACTCTGCCAATGACATTTGTGGCTCTGTTGTTTGGTCGCGCGCCTGTGATGTCGATTTGTGTTGTAATTTTTTTTTAACATGCTGCGACTAAATTGATGTCCGGAAAACAGGCTGAAGCGAGTAGGAACGCAAACTACAACAAAACTAGCTAGCAAAGCATTGGTGCTCACTACTAGAGCACCCGTATTTATGAGCAATTAAACCAACACAACTGTGTCTGGTGTTTTTCGATGCGTTTAAACGCTATACCCTCAAGAAATGTCTACATCTTCGACCATTGGAAGTAATGTCGTGCAAATTAAAGAATGACCGAGTTCTCACTACAAATACGTTAACAAATCACTATATTTCATTCACTTCCGATATAGTGTAACGGCTATCACATCACGCTTTCACCGTGGAGACCGGGGTTCGACTCCCCGTATCGGAGTTATCTTTTTTCCAATTAATTAGACTATACACCAGTACAGGTCATCTACTCTAGATTTCCCCATTTTTCTATCTTTGCAACTACCCAAAGCTTTGACATGGGATGCAAAATCCGACTCTACTCCTTTTTACCTTCTGTGGCTAAATATTTTGCAACGCGATATCGCTTCTGAAAAGAAACCGGCATATTTGCATATTTGCATGAGAGACGAAATTCTTAATTGCCAGAAGTAAAGACTCTAACCCAAATTCTCAATACATCTGTGCAACTGGCATATAATTTTCTCCTAGCACATGCATAGTTGGAACCCTAGATCCTGCATATCAATGGCTGCGCTTTCCTTTTTTTGTGGGTAAATTCGAAGGCAAGAGGTCATAAGTCGTAGTTTTCAGCTTGGAACTTTGTGATGATACATGTTGTCACCTTGTAAAAAGCCCGTAGGTTAGAATTTCCCTTTTTATTTTTCCATTTCAAGGAAATCATGGATTCTCGATTCACATAGCGCCAATTTTTGCGTGGCTTACACCCATCGATCTTATTACGAAAATTCCATAGTCTGGATTATTAGCTTTGCATCTATCAAGTGGATTATTTCCCACAATTCTTGGTTATCGAAAAGGAAAGGAGAAATTCCAAACAAAACTGACAATGAAAAATGCAAGTCCTAGAATAATTATGTCGTAAACCCATATCCGTAACTCAAGAATAGATTTGAGCCATCACGAATTTTTCCACCGCACATTCAACACTGCTGCAAAAAACTCATTAGTTCCAATTTTTCATTTTCTCTATTAGAATATACCTTTCCCGGGGAAATCTCTACGGTCTTGATTGGTAATGACAAATAATCAGTGAACTTATTGAGTGGCAATTTGAAAACCAGCCATGCCGCTTTGTGTCTTGCTACCGTGCCCGCCCCCTAACTTGGGATGTCACTTTCAACTGGAGAACATCTCACGCAAGATGGCACATGTTTACTGCCACAACCGGTTTGCAGCTTCTCTTTAGCAATAAAAATACCTCGTAACAGCGGGATAGACTGTAGATGCACTTTGCAACATCGAATGCTTCTCATAAGTAGAGCTTGACGTCAGAAGAGCTCTCTCTCTCCATTTCGTTCCCAAATGACATACACCCGAGTAGTACCCTGATCGAGATCCAATGTAGAGCATACGCATCTTCTTAGAATAACCATATTCAATTGAAATATACAAATAACGTACATATATGAGGAAAATATAGAAGCATTCATCTAAAAACATAGCATGAATATCGAAAGTGATAAAATTGCATGATAATAATGCATGGAAAAAAAACAACAATTCAAAAAGGAAACACATTGAGGTGATTGCGTTTCAAGCGAGGGTATACAAATGAAAACAGTCTTATTTGGCAGGCTTGTCTTTCAAACCATGAGGTTTCAACAGTTCAAAACTGCACATCAATCCTGTAGTGACGCTCATGACAGCTCCCCAATTCTGGAACTCTCCACAATAGTTGGGGGCTGAAAAAACAGTAACGAACTTTTTTCGTGCGAAAAACTCGTAACCATCTTCAACAACCATGTGGCCTCTGACAACCAAGTCGAACTTGAAGCGGGTACAAAAATCGTAAACGTTTCTTTTACCAAAGGTTACAGAAACACCACGATCGTTCACGGACCAATCTGGAACTTGAGGGTCCGGGTCACTCCACAACAAGTCTGTGAGCAGACCCTCTTCCGGAATATCAGTGGGTCTTGCAATTTGGTCGACTTGCATCATACTTGCCAAATCCGGAGATATTCCGCCATGCACGCAAAAAATTTTATCTTGTACGATGGCAGCAAGAGGCAAAGTGTTGAAAACATCCACAAACATTTTCCAACATTTGATGGATAGCCTTCTTTTACACTCGTCGTAAAAACCGTACATCTTGGTGACATTGGCGGATTCATGGTTACCACGCAACATAAAGAACCTGTCAGGGTATTTGACCTTGTAACATAGTAATAACAGCATAGTCTCTAATGACTGTTTACCTCTGTCAACGTAGTCACCTAAAAACAGGTAGCTAGTGTCTTGCGGAACTCCAGATAATTTAAGTATACGCAGCAGATCAGTAAACTGACCATGTACATCTCCCACAATCTTGATGGGGGCCTGTAAGCGTAACAAAGAAGGTTGATCTAAAAAGAGTTCGCGTGCGCGTGCACAGATTAGTTGAACCTCCCAAGATCTGAATGGGAAATCCTTGGGCTGGTAGTAGCGAGTCTGACCGACTTGAAGTAATTTGTCAATCATGTCGTCCACATCCAGCCGTTCAGACTGCGGGTCGTGAGCATTACGCTTCAAAATAATGCGGTTAGACGCAGAGCGAGGGTTGGGAATCTCAGTGCCGGACTTGATGCCGCGCCGAGCCAGCGCTTTGGCCTTGGCTTGCGCACGAACTGTTTTCTTACATGAGCTCGTGGCTGCCAAGGATGCGTGCTGCTCTTCCTTGATGGGAGGCAGCTTGTCGAGCCCCAAGTTGTCCTCCGGTGAGCTCCCATACATGTACGAGGAGTCTGTGACGCCGGAGGGTGGGGTCATGAGGCGCTTCAGAGACATCGAGCTGCTGGTGCTCGTTGCGCTAGAATTACTGCCCCCTGACCCACCTAGTGCCTTCGCAAATGACATATCTATTTCCAGGTCATACGCCTGGTTTGTGTTATTCCTCTTGGAATTGTTTCTGGGCTCTCCAGGAGCCTCTTTACTGATCTTTATATTCTGAGTAGGTAGAGACCTACTATCATCAGGGTCATTAGGTTCATTAGCGTTCAGTTCTTCACTGCCTGAAGTGGCAGAATGCGTTGTAGATGGGTTCTTCGTACTCGGTATGGCATAGCTATTCTTTGACGGGCTGTTTCCCATGCTTCTTGTGCTGAAAGGGCAGTAAGAGTGGCGGTGTCGTAATCCAGATTCAATGCCCTCCTGAAGAATTTTTATTTGTGTGCGAGATGCGACGCTACTTTTGTACGAGGCACGTGTACACAGGTAGGGTAACATGCGGCAGATAACTAGTTCACGTAGATTAAACGGAAATAATAATGAGTGCTACGAGCCGACATACGTATATAATGAGTAAAGCATGTGATATCCACGTGATCTTAACGATTAAGACGGGAGGGGCAACATTCATATTTACTATCTGGCCTGGCTCCCAGACAACAATAGGAGTATCTTTGGCCACATCTCATACTCATATTCAAGCCTAATTACAAGTGTAAGCTGTGATTGCTGCGTTAGTTGTCATGGTAAAGTCACAGGAATCAATTAAGGAGGAAACTGTTGAGAATCTTACGGTAGTTGAGGAAGAAGAAGACGATGAAGTCACCCGATGCGTGTGCGGAGAGACCGACCCTCCTGACGACTCAGGCTTGTATATTCAATGTGAGCAATGTAGTGTATGGCAACATGGATACTGTGTTGGTATCACGGAAGGCGAAGACAGTGCACCGGACAAATATTGGTGTGAGCAATGCAAACCCGAGTTGCACAGCTTGTATACTACGGATTTAGGAGAGCATCGTTCGATATACAAGCCCGTACAGCAACGTAAGAGACAAAACCGGCGCTCACGGCGTGAAGAAGAGTCACAGACCGACGCAACCGAAGGCGAAGATTCTACTGTGGCAGCTGATACCACTAGCGCAGTCGAGGACGAAAGACCACGCAAGAGACACCAAAGAAGGAAGGCTGGGCAAGCGGCCAAAATTGAGCCAGATGAGGAAAAGAGATCTTTGGATAGGAAACGGGCGACTTCGTCTGCTCGTGAAGAAAAGCAATACCAGCTAATGCTCGAAAAGGCCCTAAAGGAGAGCAGAAGAACGTCACAACCAGACGAGGAGCCTACCAATCCCGGGAGTGCCGAAGAAGCGATTCGCGAGGAAGCGCCTGCCAGGCGCTCAAAATCAGGCTCGGCATCTGGTACGCCGGCAACGTCATCGGAAGATGATTCAAGGCGGAGAGCGAGACGCGGTACTCAGCGCAAGCCCAGGAACCGGGGCTCTTCTTACATGTCTTCTAACGAGAGTTCTTCGGGCTCGACATCAGATATCGGAATCACAAAGCCTGTCAAGCCCAGGATACCCACACAGAAGACCACGCTCAACGAAATGAGACGCCGTGTAAGCGCAATTTTGGAATTTATTTCCAGAACGCAACTTGAACTCTCTCAAGATCAAATGGAGAAGAATCAGTTGGTGGAATTTGTTGAAAACGAAGCATTTATACAAAGAGTGGAGACAATTTTTAACAACTATGATAATAGCCTCAAGATCATGGACGACTTAACAAGAACACTCTTGTTATGGGAAAAAAAATATGCCTGCGAACAAACTTCGTGACTGCATAATCATAAATACACACAGACACACGCACACAAACACATATATATAGCAAAGCTGACCTAGGTTGAAATGTACATTAATAATTCTACTATAATAATAAGTCATTCAATTCTGTATTTTGACGGCCTGAATCTTGACAAGATTTAATATAATCGGATGTACTTACAACTGTCGTACCACCCAAAACAACCCTTATTCTTCGGCCATCTTTCCTAAATACCTCGTTAAATTGATGCACAACACGCGCTTCCTCGAAAGTGACACCGCCAACAAAGAATATTATTACATCTTGTGGTGCGTTTCTGATGTTTGCATTTCCCAGTGATGGATATTTTTCTTCTGAAACTTTGTTCCTTGATATTTCGCTTAACAGTATCGAAAGCGCAGGCTCGTGTTGCATGTAGACGTTGTCCGCTTTGTGGGCACCTTTGTGATTGAATTTTTTGGTTAATTCGCTTATTAAATCTTCCTTTTCATTACCAGCTGCTTTTCTATTAGCACCATTATTGAAGAGGCTGTTAAACTGATGATAAAAGTTGAAGTCTTCGGGCGACACGGCTTGTTTCAAAGCATTTGCTATCTCGCTAATCCTCGTGCTATTATTGCTCCTTAAGGAATTTATGCATGCAAGTTTCATTTTGTAAAACGAATCGATTTGAGGGTCTGCCATTATCTTCAAGAGATCTTGATGGTCTTGAGAATCATCTGCATGAACGGAAATGTTCTGTTCGACCTCACTAATATCCCATATGCGCTTCATCTGCAGTTGTCTATCCAACTCACCAACAATAGCCATATGCTTAGATACGTTCCCTGAGAGCTTTTTGAACTCTGGAAACTTCTCAATGAATCTCTTGATATCTTCGATTGTGTTTATTTGACTGTTCGAGTTAGTTTTGTTTTTATAATTAGAAACGTACTGCTTTACTTTATCGCCCAATTCTCCGAAGTTTAGATACATAGTATCATGAAAAAATGCATCTTGTTTGGATGATAGAACAACTTGTTTTAAAGTTGGATCCAAATCTGGCACCTTGGATAAATCAACGACGTTTCTCTTGATTCCGATGTACTCGTTGATCATTGATTGATAAGTCCAAGGTTGTAGTAGTGGAGTCAAAGGGTCATTTTTCCGGTCTAGAATAAACAGTTGAGGAGGGGAGTCCACTGGAGGGAAGTCGAAGAGTATTTTCTCATTCTTGTCAATCTCATAAAGAATTTCTTTCCCCAACTTCGCTGATAACCGACTTGCAGCCTCATATCGAATCACAGGCTTAACTTTCAATGATAGTAGTAAGGACACTAAGCCATGAGTGACATCCTCGAGTCCATGCGGGTCCCAAACAAGATGATTGGAGAACAGTCGCGACGCTGCCATGTCCAATGAGAAAAGATCTTCATTCAAAATTTGATAGTCCTGGAAAATCTCTTCGACTTTATTCACGACTTCTAGGTCATCACACTCTGCAAGCCTTTCTAGTTGCGATTTTGTGACCGTATTATTGAAGAAAATCTGATACTCCCCATATTTCGGGTTCTGGAGCTCTTGCACAAGCAATCCAATAGTTTCATCAGTTGGCTTCACGTATACCAAACATTTAAGATGCCTCATCACATCCCTTTGCTGATTTTCGATCGTATCAACAAGATATATCTCATGCTCTAAAAGTTCTGATTGTGTGGTACACATTGATATAGTACCTATGGTGTTCTTATCAAGTAGCATGGCTTTCACCCGCGATTGATCGACAACATTCAACGAGTTTTTGGGACTCGAATTTACAATGCGATCAATGTAAAAATTAGCGACTTCAAACAAATTCATGAGCTGTTGATGAAATCAATTGGTATAAGTCATTTAGTATCATTATCGTCAGCTTAGTTCTCAAGGGAAGAAATCCACGAGCACTTATTACGGATCGTACTTTTAGTTACTATATTAAGTAAAATTTCTTAATGTAGTAGTTTCGAGAGAGATTTCCTAATATAGTAAGTTCCATCTCATCAGAATCTGGTACTTTTTCCAGCATGCGTCTGGTAGTAAGCAACTTTACTATAAAGACGAAGTGTAAAAGCTGCTGTAAACATGTCGTTGACAGCTAGTAGAGGGAGGAGTCTACGATCTGACTTAGAGATGTCTTCAGCAAATAACTTGAAGCCATCCAATGTAGGTCAGAAGAAGATTAAGCAATTCTCCACAAGGTCCAGAAGCAAAAGTGCAGCAAGCTTCAAAGGGCTGAATAAGCTTCGTCGGGTCCTAACTCATGATGGTACCTACGAGGTTGAAGACTATACCCAGCAAAGGCCGGATGTCATGAAGAAGTCGAAGAGTTCAGATTCATTGTCTAGAAAACGCGCAATTAGCGGATTAAGCATGACAGCGCTGGGAAAGGCCAAATCGAATACTGGATTGAGCAATTTAAATAGTGGGAACACGCCGGGAACGCTGTACGGTGGCCTTAAACCCCAAAGAAGAGATAGCAAGAAAGCTGTCCTACAGCAAAGAGATGGAGATGAAATGTTCGATGATCAATCTACTACAGATGAAGAGGTGGAGTATTTCACTGACGAAGAAGAAGAACTGCATCAACATGAACAACATCCGCGCCCATTGCAAGAGGAAAGCGAAGATGATGAGATTACTCTCGACGATCATAAAAACGACTTACAACGTCCGGAGCCCTCCCAAGAGAATGATGATTTTTCAAGGAATAGCAGTAATAGAACACTAATGAATCAACTCAGTTATAAAGTTCCTTCAAACCTCAGAAATGAAAATGAGGATCGTATAGATCAAACCAATGATGAGGACGACATCATCAGCGCTAATAGTAATTTCGACATGGTTGCCCACAGTCTCATTCGTCATGGCCCATCAGCTCGAGACCAAGATAACATTTATAACATTGGCAATCAAGAAGCAAACACGGCAAACAAAAATGGAAACACGAATAATAGCGACCAATACGTACCATCGATGATACTCTCACAGTCAACAGGGGTTGAAAAACATTTTGATAATTTGGTCAACGGAGGTGTGATTCCTGAAGGTCTGCCACTCAGCAATATGAACGGTAATGGTAAGCCGCATTCAAATAATTTTAATTATATTAACAATGATTTTGCTGACTCCATCAAAAGTGCAGATGATTCCATATCCGCGAAGGTCAATCAACCAAAGAACGATTTCTCTACTTCTATCTCGAGCCTCTCGAGTCATTTGCATAAGCCACCGACGGGGAATAACTCCAGTCGTCTCAATCCATTGCCTCATCATCGTAATTCTCAAAGCTCACTGGCCAGTAATAGTACGCATTCACTAAATGGCGAATTGAATCATCAAAAATCTGGCCGGCTAGACTCTTTAGCTAACTTCAACAATTTCTCAAAATTCTTACAATCGGATAGCTCAGGAGTCGAGTCTAGGACTCAACAAAAGATGTGGTTACAGAGAGAAAACTCAATCATGGATCTTTCGGCACAAAATTCAAACTCAGATTCGGCTTTTTTGGCATCTAATATTGAAGTCAAGAAAGAGTTTGAAAGAATATCTCGAGAGTACACTAATGTTCGAAGATTTAGCAATCCTGTTAATGAGTCTTTGAACAGAATTGCTACTAAAAATAGAATTGACATAAAGAAACAACGGAATGGTCCACAAGCTGGTGACGATATTTCTAAGATATTCAAAAATGGTAACTCTAAAGAAAAGAAGACTTTCCAAGAATTGTATCGCCAAAGCTCGAGTCGTGACATCGACATTCAAAAAACTTTAACGAAGATATGGAATGACGAAAGTGCCAAATTTAATAAAAGTTCTAGTGTGTTCAATGCTAACGATCATGACAGTAATGGTAGCTTCTCTTCCGTACGGCCCCATGCGCGCCACTCGATAAGAAGTCATAACGGTTCCAGTAGTAGCTCAAAGCATCAAAGAACCATAAGCTCTTTGCAACCTACTACGAGGGCTGTCCATCGGAGAATGGAAAATGCTATAAACCAGCAACGTTTATAGCATATATAATACCTAGTAAACGAAAAACTATTATTTCACGAATGACCGATGAAATAAAGGAAACAGGCTGGTCCATTCATGTTTCTAAACGTACAATTTGGCGATTCATTTATTATGAGTTACCCCTTATCTATAATTACAGGACTACCTAGTTACTCATGAATTTTTCCTATTAGAGATCGCTCTCTACTAATCTAATTGCACACCTTTCCTCGAAAATTTCTTTAAGTTTTCATTCAATCATCTTCACTCTTCTATTAGTAATTTATCAGTGAATGATTGAAGGTCTTTCTTCTGGCACCTTGAATCCACAAGCTCTACCTTCTTCATAAATTTGCGATAGTACATGGTCAAATGTATTCTTGGCTTTCAACTCTAAATACTTTTTGTAAAGTAAGAGAGCTGTGTATGCGTCTTCAATAGAATCGTGATTCCCTTTTTGCACGTCAGTTTCTAACAAAGCATAGGCCAGGTATCTTAATGCTAGGTATCTTCTACCTTGTAAGTAATAAAGTGCAGTGTCACGAATTTGTTCCATGGGAACGTAAATATTGATGTTTCTGAAATCGTTGTATAAGCCATGACCCACAAACACGCAACCTAGTTGCAATAGTAACCAAATTTTACGGTAAACCACCTGCCTCATAACCAGGTTTTTTACGCTCTTCTTTGGATCTAAGTCACCGGGTTCTATACCACTATATCTTGTCACATAGTTCTCAATGTGCTTTGTATTCACCACATAATCATCAATAAATGGAACCCCAAAATTTTCTCCATCTTCCCCTCTCAGCACAGATATTCTTGCTAATGCGGTTTTTTTAGGTTTGATTAATGTTCGTTGTCCTTTACATGTAATCTCCACCTTTTCATCCATTAGTATTACAAACTCGGCATCTATTGCCACTAAAGTACCTGGTGTGGGTGCTTCTGTACTCGTAAGTAGTTTGTACTCGTGTTTAACATTCTCTCTAATACCGTTTGCAAAATGATCACGATACAAAATATTGTCACTAATTTTGAAAGTTGATACAGGAACAAAGGGCTTCCGCAACTCTTCGGCGTCAGAATATATCAAAATTTCTGGGGTCTTCCACCAATAAGAAATGTTCAAAGCCTCTTCTTCATCAACTTCTAGGACTAAAAAATCATTGAACATGTACCATCGATATGAGTTTGATGTTTCGTCAAAAATTTTTGCGTAAGTGACAAGATGCGATTCTGAAAGATCATCCGTCACTCTGGCCACATAGGCATTGAGATCGTACTTGAAAATGGCATTTGTTGTCTTTAGATCTGTTGGCTGCAGCTTTAGAATCGGCCTATCCTTCGAAATTGTGGCATAAAAGTCTTTCACCAACCAATTACGCACAGTCTTGGCAACCGTCCATTCATCGTTAGTTAAGTTGAGGCTTAACGAGAGGAGAGGGGGGAGATTCCGGACAGTCCTTTCGCATTCGACAATTTCATATTTATGACATTTTTCGCACATCACCCTTCTTTGCTTGACCCGATTCATCGAAGATTCGAGATATGGTAAAATAGTGTGGTTAATAAGCTTTTTATTGGTATATTTCCCATTGTTCGTTGCAGGACTGGTGATTGACAGAGTCGAAACCATAGTAGATTGCCTTCTGTAACTACCGCATGACGAAAGAGACCTAATATCTGCATCTAAATGAATCCCTAAGAGTTCTTCCAAGGCTATGCTTTGAGTGGTATTGATTTTCCTCTGTACTTCTTCCGATATAATTTTGGAGAGTAAAAATTCATTGAATTTTTGAGGAAGTGTTGATCCGGCCACTACTTCATATGAGTTTCCGACGATTCCTGCGTCTTCGTCTCTGATTGCAAGAGTCTCGACAGCTTCCACTGCATCATCACAAATAGAATCAGTTACTAAACCTATCGATTTCGCTGCAAAATTGGAAGCGACAGCCTCCTGGAAATTTATAGAGCGGCACACTATCCCTTTAGCCTTCACCATCATATCATACAAGTATCCTAATTCTGTTAATAAGGAGTCCTCCGCAAAGTCTTCATCTTTTAGGCAGCTCACCACGAAATTATACACTTCTGGCACAAACCTGTACATCTGCAAAATTGCGTTGGTATATGCGAGATCTGTGTCGGATTCTAGTCCAGAGTGTTCGGTGTTGTTGAAGGCTTTGAAATCAAAATCTTCAACTCCATACTTACCATAAACCATTTGCATTTTGGTGTAGGCCGGAGGAACCTCAAATCCATTCGATGGTCGATATCTCCTAAGCTCTTCTTTGTCACTGCCATCCTCATCTGTAGTGAGTAATTTCTTCTTTCTTTCTCTTATTGAGCGATATGGCCGAGTAACGTTCCTCCGACCATATTTCAACTTATTATAAGGAAGCAATGGAAAAGATGATGATGCTCGGTTTGATATGGCACAAGTAGCCGACGTAAAAGATGCGTCAATTTTTCTTGGGATGGTTCCACTACTTCTAAAAACAACCTGGGACCAAGCTGATAACAATTTCTCGTTATAGTAAGGCATGCCAACAGAGCTCAAAGGATATGAATCATCATCAATGGAGATTTTCTTGGCCAGCATATCATTGTCTACAAAATCTGGATAATCGAGGGGTACGGAGGAGCTTGAAAAGCCGGTCATGCCATTTGAACGGCTCCACATATTGATGTTATTATCGTGCTCAATAAAAGCAATGTAATCACCGCTGGGTGAAAGTTCGAACTGAGAAATTGATTGGCACGGATGACAATATTGAGACCTCAGTGTCGGATTCGCCAAATCGATGAAATCAAATGTTCCCGAACTGGATGCTACGGCCATGACGGTCGGTAGGACAGGATGAAGATGTACAAAATCTGCTCCGCCGCTATTGGGATTGCCGAAGTTACCATCGTGTGAAAATGCTACGGGAGTCAACTGGCTCATCATTCTTAAATCAAACACATTAACAAAAGGATCGGAGCATAAGGTATTGAAACGCCTTGATTTACCAGCAGATACTAACGTGCAATCACGGAGATCCATCGCTGATATTGTTGCAGAGTGACCAGCAACTGTTCTTATTAACTTGTTTGTGCTAGAGTCGAATAGATCAATTGAGCCCGTTTGCTTACCGATAGCTACAATTTTGTTGTCCGATCTCATAAGCTTGGCCTTTGACGCGTAATCAGTATTAGACGATAGGCATCCTTTCTGCAGATCTATGTCAATTATTCCGCTGCCTAAATTAGCACCCGCACAATAAACATGATTTTGTAGATTGGACGAGAAGCACATCGCTCTCATGTCACAAAGTTGAGCTATATCCGCGCTTGTTAGATTCAATTGAGTCACACCATGTCTATTAGCAAAATTCAGAGAATCTGCACTGAGTGATAGCAATCCACTTCGATGACTGAGCATATCTACCACTGGCATTGCCCCGATGTGAGCGGTGTGCCTGGTGTATAACGAGTATGTCGGATCATAGGAAGAGACTCGGCCGTATGTATCACCAGCCCATAAAAGATTTGCATGATCATCAAAAATCAGTTTATTGATGCTTTTCTCTCTATTGTCATACATCAAATATGACTTTCTCAAGTGGTCCGTGAAATCCACCGGAGATTGGAAAGACAGTTGCCAATTATTCATCACGCAAGCTGGTACCAATGCAAAACCTCCTAAAAGAAATGGAGCTCACTAAGTAAAGATTTCGATATTTCGGAAGCAGCTTTTTTGGGTTAACAATTTGTCCTGAGCTTATGCTAGTCGCCATTCTTTTATTTCGTTTTCAGTATTTTGCTGGTTGATAGTCAAATCGTGGAGAGCGACCCATGAAAATTTTAATGGATTTATATCTTCAATATAAAACATCGTTACCCAGTATTCTCTCATGAAATGGTGCAATTAGACTATCTTTCTCACTATGGACCATCGATTTGCGTTAAATTCTTTGAAAGGTTTGTTTTAGCGGGATATGGACCTTTTATACATGTTTACGACTATAAAACTGGCGAACTACTGAACATCGCAAGAATATTTAATAGAAATAAGGTTCACGGCATTTCAGTCAAAGGCGACCATATTTTGGCATATGGTGCACGATCTTTGAGCGTAATAACGATACAAAACGTATTGGAACAAAGAACGCTCATCAATTTCGAGAAAAACTGCCATGAGTGGATAATAGACGCAGAATTTAGCGCCAGCGGAGAGTCAATATTTCTTTTAACAAGCTATAATAAAGTCATATGTTGCAGTCTAGATGGAACTGTTGATGGTATTAAGGCAGTGTTTGGGGAGCGTTCTATACTCTATTCTGGCTCCATCAAGGTTTTTGATGATGAACGTGTTTATGTCAATGCCGGAACTGTGATGGGCGGTGTAATCATCTGGGATCTATTTAGCGAAGAAAAGATTTATAACTTCACGGGACACGAAGGCTCTATCTTCTATGTTACTTTAAGTGATGATGGAAAGTACATAGCCACCTGCTCCGATGACCGCTCGATTAAATTATGGAATATGGACACAGGCGAATTAATGTCTACAGCATGGGGACATACGGCTAGAATCTGGAATCTGCAGTTTTTTGATAATGATAAAAAGCTTGTAAGTGTATCTGAAGATTGTACTTGTAGGGTATGGGACATTATGGACAATGGAGTTGTGAAGCAGAGAGATGCCTATGAGGTGCATCTTACCAAAAACGTCTGGGGTGTTGATGTTCAAAGCTCAGAAATGATAGCAGTGACCTCAGGAAATGATGGTACACTTAAGCTAACGGATTTGAAGCCTTTGGACAGAAACGGTGACGAAGTTCATGTTTTCTTGAGAAACGATTTCGAATTAGATGGACTTAAGCTGGAAGTTGGCGAGATTTTTAAGGGTTTCTTCTGGTTAAAATTTGGATTGATAGCTGTTACCTCTCATGGCCAGGTTTTGCGATATAATCAAATCACTAGTCGGTGGAACGCCGTCTTACAGGATGAGAAACTTTCGAGCTACACCATGACTAGTGGAGTTCAAGATATTGACACAGTAGTTTTTTGTAATAATAACTGCGATCTTATCTTGATGAAGTTTCAGAGAGGAAATGGTCATTTACTTTCAAAAGTATCCTTACATGTGGAAGAAATATCTAAATGTACAAATTGTCTTGTTGCCTTCGAAGAGAATAGGTTACTAGTGACACTAGAATCGCCAAAACCATCCGACAACTTCCTCTGTTTACAGTTCGACGTTGATAGTCTTGAAATGTGCAACAAATATCAATGGAAGAAGCCTTCTGGTTTTTTCTCAAGTTCTCTGTGTGTATGGAACGATTATCTGATTGTTGGGTCTAAACTGGGATCTATGTTTGTTTTCACATTTTCAAACCCCCAATACGATGCATTAATGCTGCGCCGACTTTGCCCTGGAGACACTATTACCTCCGTCAAATTTGTGGAAACTTTGCCCAATGGGGAGTCATTGTTTTCTATTACTAACAGAGATGGTTATTATCTGTTTCTCTCAATCAATGTTCCTGAGCGCAGATACAAAATTGTTCACTCGAATAAAATTTCAAAGGGCTTCTTAGAGGGTGCTTTTTATAATGAAGATGGAGATTATATCGTCTACGGATTCAAATCAGATCACTTTTATATGTTTAACGAAACGAAACAATTTGAAATAATGAGTGAACTTTGTGGAGGTGCTCATCGTCAATGGAAGCTATTCAAAAACTTCATCCCCGGTGAGTATGTCTTGGTATATGTGAAGGCGGGAAATATACATCTTAGAAGAGTACACCAGCGAAATATTCCTCAGACGCTTGTGGATGGAACTCATGGCAGGGAAATTCGTGATCTCTCGATTCGGGGGTCACATCCTTATCGAAACGGCTATCTATTTTGTTCGGCATCCGAAGACACCACAATCAAATTGGCTGTTTTTGAAAGAGAGAGCGGAATTATTAAAAACTTTTGGACTCAACGGAAGCATACCTCAGGTTTACAACGTTGCAAGTTTATTAGTGACAAATACATGATATCTTCAGCGGCCAGAGAAGAATTGTATTTGTGGGAATTGAACACTCAGTTCTCCACTGGTCCCTATATGAATCTGTTGAAAGAGCTACCTCCTTCCTCAAAGAATCCGGATCTGCGGATAATGGATTTTGACTATAAGATGTTGGATAATGGTAATTTTCTATTGGCAACTGTTTATTCGGACTCGGCGATCAAAGTGTGGATTTACAACAGCAAGACAAATGAGTTCAATCTTCTCATACAGGGCAGATACGAAACCTGCTGCTTACTTAATGTCGCACTAATACATTTACATGAGAGAGACATTCTATTAGTTGGTCCAACAGACGGGCACCTGGTTTACTGGGATATCAGCAAATATAGTCTCTTCCACTTCTCAGAAGTTGCCAATGACCAGGAGGGAGCTGAAGAGAGCCACCTGTTGCCGAAATACGATGGAAGAATTTTAGTTCACAAAGCTGGTATCAAGGACCTTGCTGTTCGGGTTACCTCTGGAGCATGCTTTAAAGCGTATACTGTTGGTGACGATAACGCTGTTGCTATTAGCACATTTTCATTAAACACAGCTGGATTTGTTAGTGGCGCAGTTAGTTGTCTCGAAGACCGTGGTGGTGCTTCGACTATCACCTCCTTGGATCTAATAGAACAGAGTGATAAGTTGATTACTACATCAGTAGACCAGAATGTGAGAGTATACGATATTTCTTCTGATGGATTAATTTTGGAATTAAAAACTTATACAACCATTGCCGACACGGGCTGCTCTGCTGTTCTTAACGAATCTGATAAAGCCTTTCTTCTCATAGGTGGTGTTGGTCTTTCAGTCGCGAAACTAACAAAACTTCGTTAGTGGTTGTTCACTTCCCGCTAGTAAAAAAGTACGATAATTTAAATTCACTATTTACAAGAGTAATAAAAAAAAGTGCAAGATATATTAATCATAATAACAATAATAACAATCAAGTTTTGAAAGAGAAACCTCAGTTAACCTTGACGCTGCTTATGCTTCTTGTTGGATTTGCAATACACATAGACTCTCCCTTTGCGTCTGACCATCTGTATATCTTGGTTAGTAATGCTTATTCGAGAAACTCGGACAAAGATGAGTACATACATAGCAGTCATTGCAAAATTTCTTGACTGCCGTCCTGACTTTGAAGCCTCTGCATATTATAGGATTCATAAGACCAAATGTCGGCTTTGATAGAAATGTGGACGCAGAAAACGCTATTCTGTGGACACTTGGACGGATAAGCTGGTTGAGCATGTTGTTTGTTGGTTTTAGACGCTGTATCAGTGTATTCTTCGCAGCATTCAAAGAAAAAGCTTGTTTTATTCGATTCAGAGTTGAAATTTTTACCGTTTCAGGTCACGAGATCATATCAAAATGTAATTTAAGATGCGTCGCGTTTGTATAAACAAATGAAAAAGAGATGTGAGATACCTACTCAAGAAGCAGAGTGGAATGAGCGAGAATGACTATGGAACAGATGATCCCAAAGGTTTCCGAATAGCTGGCCAAACGAAACCATTCATTGTCCCGGGACGAAGCATTCTGAAGCATAATTCTATAGAAATATCCGATGACAGGGAAAATCTAACGACGTCGAACATCCCCTCATCTGTGGAGCAATTGGGTGGCAATAATATAGCGGAAGGAAATAATACAACCTCAAAAATTAATACCGTTAATCTACAGTCGAAATTAGGTCGAAGGGTATCTTTTGCCCCAGATGTCACATTGCATCGATTTGATTTTGTACCGCAAGAATCCGTTAATTTTAAGGAACCTAGACGAAAAACTTCTAATTTCGCCTCTGTTTCTCTTGACGGTGGCAGCTCTCAAAGTAATGATGATGCGGCTTCGGTTTTACACGGCGGCGAAAAGGAATCAGAAATAAGTGCTCCTAAGCCCAATTCTGAAAATGAAGCCATGGTTCGCGCACAGTCTAGTAGGGCAGATCTTGGCACTTTTTCCGAAACTGTGAGTAGCGCTGAGCATGAGTTGATCTCTGACCAAGAAGTATCCATGGAAATAACTCAACTTTTTAGTAAACATAGCGCGAAGCCCGAGAACAAGGAAAATAAATTTACTATTCAAGGTAACGAGCCTGGTGCCAGTATTGTAGGAAATAATGATGATTCGAATTCAATAGCTTCTTCTGCACAGCAGAACCATCCAGAGAGTGATTCGGATGAAAGCATGGACATCACTGCTCTTCAGAGAGTTGTACTTAATGAGAACAATATGAACATCACAGAATCTCAGGTTGACTTCTCCAGTGCTATCAAGGATAGAGCCTCTCTCAATCATATTGAGGCGTTAGACGAGGATGGCAGTGATGTCAGCTTGACACATTCAGGACATTTGCACGGATTAAGGCAAGTCGCGGAAGAAACGATGGAAATTACAAAATTGCATTCACCCCGCAAAGCTGTAGAAAGCTTTCCGAAATCTGCAATATCTTCCCAGTCACCAGATGATCAAGAGCGAAATGATAAACTAGAATTTAGACCATCACAAATGATAACTTCTACGCAACAATCCCTCCCGCAAAAGTCGTATGCCGCTCCGAAACCTAACCAAAATTCGTCAAAACATCCTTTCAAGAGTAATTCTGAAGCTAATAATGCATCCGTTCTCGAAGTCCAATCAAAAAGAAGAAAGCTCAACAACGGAAATATCGTCGAAGAACCACTACGCGAGAGATCACCAAATAAGAAGGAAGGTAAAGCCACTGATGAGGACCTCGATTTTACAGTGATGGAGAGACTTTCTCCTATTGGTTTACACGACTCTTCAATAAGTCGTTCAAAGCCTTTGATTTCAGATCATGTACAGATTACTCGTGAGCTTGGACCTGTAACCTCCGATCCAGAGCAACTAAATGTTCAAAATAACAGGGATGCTATTGAGCCCATATCTTTACAAAAGTTTTTAACGGAAACAGGTGTTAACTTTACTCTTGAGAACGATATTTCTGAAAATCTGAAAACTGTAAAGTTTGACTATCTTGGTGACAGAGATCAATGCTCAGCATCGAAGGTTTATGATTCTCTTTATGCAGACATGCCTATGCTCGAAATATATGCCTTCTGTTGCAAGGAACTTATAAGACGTATAAGAGAATCCAAGAAACTCTTCAAGGAGCTTGAAAGGCAGGTCTCTGAAAGTATCCCCCCTCTATTATTCACTGAATACTTTAAATCAGGTTCATCCGTTCGCAAATTGATGAATGAGCAGATTCATTTGGTAAAAAGTTATTCGAGACTTGAAGCTAAAAAAGTGTGGTATGAGTGGAGATCCCAGCACCTGAGGGGTATAAAGAGCGTGTTGAAGGAGAACGCAATGATTTTAAAGGAGGAAGAAGACAGCATCACTAAACATATCAAAGAAGCAACCAAAGTGAAAAATCACGTTTCAGAGATTAAGCAGGCGTTACTTAGGGAGGTAAGTGTTGCCAAGGAAGCACCGTCATGTAAATCAAACGTATCCAATCTACAAACACGCTTACGACTTGAAAAAATGAAGGAAGAACTTAAGAAGAATAATATAAACGCTGAAAATGTTGATGTGTTAAAAACGGAATACGAAAAGCTGAAGGAAACCATTTCGGAACTATCAAGGAAGATAGCTGATGTTAAAAGTGATATTTCTGCTCAAAGCACAAATATCAAGAAGCATAAGTTATACACTGAGCATGATTATCAGAAGCTTCAAAGAACTTTTGCGACTCTTGAAAAACTGTGTGGAATCCAACTCTTAAAATTCACCGGAACTAAACTCACGATTGACATACTGGTGGCCAAAGTTCAATTTGAATTTGACCTTACTCGGCTAAGCGATGTTAAGGAAGTATGTGCGACAATATCTGATCTTCATGATGACTTTGGGAAAATCTTATGCAAGAGGCTGATAAGAGAACATTTAGAGAAAGCGTCGGATGTCTTTTCTTTTGTGAAGGGATTTCATGAAGGCTTTTATGCTTCACTGCCTCTTATTAAGGAGTTTAAAAATCTGAGTACTATATTTCCAACAAGGCTTGCAAACGATTTTGAGGTTAATGAACTCTTCGAAATTAGACTCCTTGATACTTCTTCAAAGTTCAAGATTCTTTGTTATCTCTCGCTGAATGATTTCATTAACGCTGTACAGCAGAATCATGACAACGAGACTAAATTAAGGGCAAACATTGTTTATGGTCAAGACATAACTGAAGCTCTTTTGAAAAGTCATATAAAGCGCAGAATAGGGGGATTTCTACCCTGGTTGAATTCTCTTACCATTGATATGTAAATTAGCTTGTATCCAACTCCGAAATTTACTTCTGTAATCTTCAATTCTTATCACGTGACCAGTTGCTTTGAGTTTTTCGATATCAAATTTTTTCTGTGTGTGCGCAACTGTTTACCTTCACTGAGACGTTGAACATCGAGGTATTAACTTGCACTTTCCAAGAGTCTCCTGCGTATCATCTTTGGTGAGTTTCTGATACGTTCACTTTCCACTCAAACAAGGTGAAAGAAGGAATTCTGCCAATTGTAAAAAGTGTGATATAATCGGATAAATCTGAACGAGAAGGTCTACACGATTTCATGTTTAACTCTAACAACGGTGGTTCATCATTGTTCAATGGTGGTTTGAGTACGTCAACGCCCACATCAACCCCAACTCAATCGAATAACGTATTCCAGCCAAGAGCTAAATCAGTGGGGGGGCTATTTGGTGGGGCGAATATGTCGCATCTCAATGCTGTGTCCACACCAAGTCCTTCTGGAGGTCTCTCTGACCCCAAAATTGGAACCAATCAATCACAAAATTCTAATAATGCTCTATTTGGAAATAGTAACCAAACTTCAAATAATGGTAACAGTTTATTTGGGAATAATGCTGGATCGTCAGTAAATAACAGCTTGGGGAGCAACACGGGCTTACCCTTAACAGGACTCTCTACATCAAATGTGAATGGTGGCAGTGGAATGTTTTCCAAACCAACTTTAGGTGCAAGTTCAACTGGAACTGGGAGCTTATTTTCCAACGGAAATGGTTCAAGTCAACCAACAAGCTCAAGTGGAGTTTTATTTGGAAACTCCAATAGTAACACAATTGGCTCGAATACAGAGAAGAGTTCGATTGGAGGTGGTTTTGGAACGACTAGTTCGAAAGGTTTATTTGGAAATTCTACCTCAGCTACTGATCCCAATGCTGCAAACTCTGGTGGACTTTTCAACAGCAAGCCATCTCTATCGACCTCCAACAGTCTTTTTGGAAACAAAACCACTTCTGGAGGTCTTTTTGGCAATAATAATAGTAATAATAACACTAGCTCAAGCACTGGTTTATTTGGCAATTCCTCAATCAGTAGTGGATCAGGCATCAATTTTTCAAATCCTTTATCCAACTCCAAACCAAGCAATTTCCTTGCTGGTTCGCAAACAGGACCAAATCAACAGAATATAGCATCCCTATCAGTTAACCCCTATGGGTTACAGATTGGCCCACTTCCCAGTAGTGTTACGAATATGCCCGACTCAATTACTGCTTCTTTTAAAAAGTCTTCAAAGTTGCATGATGATCTCACGAGCACAGAAAAAAGGCGTACCTTCTCTACTTCCTCCAGTGGAAGTATGGCTCCTACGAATATCCAGGGACAAGGTACCCTTATAAGCAAACTAAGCTCGAGATTAAGTACCGTAAAGGGTTCCGAATCTATACAAGGCTTGTTTTCACCTGCTCGCAAAACTTTTACTGGTCGAGAAGGCTTAAATTCAAAGACTTCTAAGGAAACTTTCCTTGAAAACAAAAGCAAGCAAGTTAGGGGTGATGATTTAAATCCTCTTATGAAGAGGACTGATGTGTCAGAAATTCGTAAACTGAAAATTGATACAGGAAGAAGTGCCGCAAAGAAAATGAAGCTGCTCTCCGGTGGTGTTGCAACAACCAAAATAAGGCTTTTAGGCGAACATCAGCAAGAAGGTGATTCAAAATCCGATTTGGACGCTGAGTCGAATATGGATGGGAACAGTGCCCCTGACATTGAAATTGAAGCAATTGCAGACGAAAGTAAGGAAAGGAAAGTGGATAAAAAATCTAAAGAATATTGGTGTTCTCCTTCTGCAGAGCAGCTCCTTAAACTACCTTTCAAACAGCTTAATGCCATCCCAAACTTTGTGATAGGTCGTAAAGGTTATGGTACCATCTCTTTTGATTACGATGTTGATCTGAGTGAATTTGTTGAGGATTTTGAAGGTTCTCTTTTCGATAATCTCGTCATCTTCAATGGAAATCAAACCGTTGAAGTTTATCCTGATGAATCTTCTAAGCCTCCTGTGGGATACGGATTAAATGTACCTGCCACTATAACTTTGGAACAGGTGTATCCAATCGACAGAAAAACCAAGAAGCCCATCAAGGATAATTCAAAGTTGATTGAAGTTCAGCTGTTCGTCAAAAAGCTCAAAAAGCTTAAGGGTATGGAATTCGTTTCTTATAATCCATTTGGAGGCATCTGGACTTTCAGGGTCAAGCATTTTAGTATTTGGGGGTTGATCGATGATGAAGATGTCGAAGTCGATGAGCAAGAGGCCGAAGAGGCCCTGCACCAAGAAATTAGGGAAAGAAAGATCGCCATTCCAAGAATGAAGCGTGAAAGAATTGAAACAAATAGTGATCTAAACAACGATGTAGGTGAGGTAACCACCATTCGCCCTAACGGCTTCTCCTCCTTCACCGGAGTAAATGATCGAGAATTAGTACCAATCCAAGATTTAAGTGATTATCCTGAATCATCTACCGATTATGGAATGCACGATTTGGTCGAAGAAAAGAATTACGAACCTTCCAATGTGGACGTTGAAGACTTTCAGGCGTTGGAAGCACATCCTGTATTGGAGGTTTCTAACAGTTGGATTGAGCAGCTCAAGATGGCAGGACTTCCGTACAACTCTATTTTTTCTTCTAAAACATCAGAAGTCAGCGATCGTCTTGAGTTGAAAAGAATCGGTGGTTCGAGTTCTCTATTCAGTGACTTAGACAACACCTTGAACCAACACAAAAAGATTATTAAAGAACTGAGGTTGGAAGGACGTTGCAATTTTGCTAAATTCAACACCGACACTACTATACTTCTAAGATCTGGAAAATCAATATCCGGGGCTCTGATAACCAGTCTTGAATCTACTTTAAAAAACCAGAGAATTCCTGTTAGCCAAACTTTCTCACAAAACTTGATGTCGTTCGACGTTCAGACAAGGCCCAAAAATGGTTATCCAGTTGTCAAGGAATTCCCTTTAACGTTCAGCGAAATCGCGCAAACCATCAGTCGAACTGATCCTGAGTGTAAAATTTGGGACTTAACGTCTATTCTCTTTGATAGCATTAGCCTGCCATATGAAACTGAAAGTCATGACGTTTCACTGGTTTTAATAAAAAAAGAACGTTACAAAAACCTTTGTAAATGGCTTAAAGATGAAGTAAGCGCCAAGATTTTGGCGAAAATTGACCTAGCTACTTCTTCTAATGAAAAAATATACCTCATGTTACTCATGAATGATATTATTGGGGCGACGAAGTTGGCGATCGATTCAGAAAATTCTCATTTGGCTGCTTTGATTGCTATGCTTGGATCCAATGACCCTCATGTACGTCGCCTTTCCTCAGAACAACTTGAAAAATGGAAGTCTATCAACAGCAAAGTCGATCGTTTCGTGGTCAAGGTTTACCAGTTACTAAGCGGCCGCCTTTTCGGCGCTAGTGTGTCAGTTGATTTTTCAAAGGAGTTGTCATGGTTGGAATGTCTTGCGATATCTCTTTTTTTTGGAGAAATTGATGAGCATTCCCTGGAAGAACTGGTTTCTGATTTCTTAGAGAATCACGGGAATTCTATGACAATCCCATTAGAACACTCGATAATTGTAGATATTTTGAGATGTTTTGGTGGCAAGAACACCAGCAGCGCAATATTCAAGCACACTGGCTTTGCAAAAGATAATTTAGATTTTCGCTTTCAGTGGTTTTTCACGCAAATTCTGAAATCCAAAGGACAGAATATTCTCCCGGGTAAAGTTCAGGATTACCTCACTCTTCAGTATGTCGAACAGCTAAAAATTGAACAATTATTTAACGAGGCACTTCTCACGTTACTATTTGTCCAAGATGATGAAGTTGCTAAACAACAGATTGATAGTTTGGTTACGAGCTTGATTGAATTTTTTGCTACATCGACCAATAAAGGAGTAGTTTCCAAACTGAGGGTACCAAGCAAACTATTATGCGAAGCATTAGCAATGCACGCCAAGTACAGAAATGATTTTACCACCGAAGTTCGGCATTTGTTGGACGGGAAGTTATTTGATGCTGCTGAGGAAGTGATGCTTTCGAAAGTTGCTCCAGGCTTAATTTTGAAAAGCGTAAATGGTAACCTTCGCGATACTAGCTTGAGAGAGCTGAAGAGTCTCTTGGAGCGCTTTCCTTCACATCAGATGCATAATTGGGCGGCGGGCTTGGAAGTCTTTGGGAATTACTTGAGTTATGTGGAGGGAACAAACGATGAGGAAGTTCAGGAAAAGTTATTGAGTGGGCTTCCTGCTCTCTACGCTACTCATAGGCATATTAAGGATATTACTATATGTTGCTGTATTATGTCTCATAATCTGTGCCACGGTATCCTGAAATCTCACAAAAATGACATTGCTGTCCAAATTCCCAAGGATAAGCTCCTCGCCCTACCCTTAGGTCAACCTGAAAGGGTTTACCTCGCGACAGTTCTATCGGCAATTTGATCCAGGAAAAGCGGGTTAGGCTTTCTCATCCTTGAAGCATTGAAACACTAGACAGTCTAAAGTAATTAAGTTTTTATTTTATCGAAAAGTTACCGTTATATCGAAGAAAACTCATTTGATATCTTCGTATCCATCTCATATATACTAAGTATCACCAACCGCATCCCTAAGCTTTTCGACCACATTAAGGATCGCCTCTGAAGTAGGGCTCTCTGGATATAGATCAAGAAAGCTTTGGCCGTCATCACATGCCTTTCCTATCCGTGGATCGAGGGGCACCGAGCCCAAAAACGTTATTCCTAATTCCTTGCAAAGCGCTTCTCCTCCACCAGTTGTTGCTTTGAAAATCTCAGATTGTCCTTTGCAATTCGGACATACAAATCCACTCATGTTTTCAACCAAACCAATAATGTCAATGCCTGCTTTTCTACAAAAGTCAATTTCTTTTCTTACGTCCAAAAGAGCAACTTCCTGGGGCGTTGTAACGATCAAAGCACCATCAATGCCGGAATCTTTCATGAATTTATTGATGGATATATGTTCATCGGATGTGCCCGGTGGAGTGTCTACTATGAGATAATCTAGACAGTCCCAGTCTACATCCTTAAGAAACTTCTTGATTAATGCATTCTTTTTGGAACCTCTCCATATTATTGCTGAGTCATCCTCCGGTAGCATGTATTGAATTGACATAGTCGCCAAATTGTCTGTTACGTAAACGGGAGTCCAGCCGGTATTCGACTCATGAATATTCTCGTTGACGCAGCCAAGCATTCTTGGTAATGAGGGACCACAAATATCCAAATCCATTGCACCAACTTGTAAGTCTTCATCAGAAGACAGAGCCCAGCAGAGCATGGAGGTGAAAGTTGATTTTCCTACGCCACCCTTACCAGACAGAACGAGGACCTTGTGATGAATCTGAGACAGATTTTCTGTGATCAAAGGTATATCTGGATCTGGGCCCTTTGGCAGACTTTCACATACTTCCTTGTTGGCACATCCCACGCATGCATCGCCTTTGCCAGCATTATCCGATTCAGGACCAGGGCAATGTTCGGGCTCGGGTTGTTTCAACTCATAGTCTGGCGGCAAAATTTTTGTATCATTAGCAACATCTGTAGACATGGATCAGTGAAAGACTCCTCTCCAAGTTGTCTTACTATGATAGAATGTATTTGATGTGATCGAAGGATGAGTATATTTGTAATCTCGCTAAGCTACGTTGAAAAAGTTGTGATATGAAGCCCTTTTTACGAACATCACATTAATCTATTCCGATGAATTCTTACTAAGGATTGACATCTCTGCTAATTCAACGATGGACTTCGTCAGTTGCTTGCCTGTTTTATCATCAGATGAAGAAGTAGAACTTGTGCTCTGTAAAGCAACGTTTGACAACAGAGAATGCGTTAATCTTGAGAAACTTCAAAGTTTGAGGATCACAGAGTTGATGGTCAGTGAAGGTAGTGACATACATATCATCCAAGATTTTACCGCTGACACCATTCATTGTTTTGGAAATGCTGATTGTAACGCAGCTTGGTACGCTCTGATTAATATACTATCGGGACACTCCTTCCATAGCGAAAACTCAATGGACCTCGAGGGATCCATCTGGAAGTGTGATTTACGAGATGAGCCCTGGAAGTTGGTCTGGGAGCTTGATTTGCATGGTATTATCAAGAAAAATGCTGAAGTGATTTTAAATTCTTCGCATGGAAGAGAAGTTGATCTTTTCAAAATGAGTCTTAAGTTGTTTAACGATTATTGTGCTGCCAACGACGCCATCCATGGCTTAGAGCAACGAGAAAAAGCTATAGAGAGAGAACTTGATCACGAAAGGCAAAAATTGCAAGGTTTTAATGAGATTATTAGTCAGAGAGATATGAAAACGCGGGCGATGGTGTTAAAGTTACTAAATGAGAAGAAAGAAAAAATACGGGAGCTTCAACGAAGGTTGGAGGAAAACAAGGGTTCCGATGAGGTCTCTGACGATCGCTTAATAAATGCTTTCGTAAACAAGCCTGTTTCCAGAATGAATTCACCTCATAAAAGGCGTAGTACGACGCCTATTTTGCAGTCTGCACCAAAGAGACCCACCATTACAGCAGTTAAGAAGGAAGAAGACGATTTTGACGACTTCGCAAATCAAGATTTTGCTTTCATGGGCATCAATAGGCCACTGTCCAGCTCCCCTGCAAAACTAGAACCCACAGGAACGCCTGAGTTGCCAACAAGCAAGATAGGCGTGACAACAGGTGACACGCCATCCGAGGAATCAAATTTCGAAGAACCACCACCAAACAATGCATTGAGTGAACAGGAAGTTCCTTCACTAACACTACCAAAAGCTGAATGCAGTGCGGCTCCAGGAAGGCAATCCTCAGAAGATCTTACCAGCACGGAAGGCGAAGATGAAACAGAAACGGAGACAGAGGCTGGAATCGACCACGAAATTGATAGCGCTTGAAGGTCGTGTGCTGTCTGGTTATGCGTGCGCCCGGAGAAACGTGGACAAAAAGAACTTTTTTCACACATCCTTTGTTTCCGTGCTCGAGCACTACTAAGAAAACGTGAAATACTCGCGATATCTTATATGCAACGATGCCCATCTTCACATTCAGTATCTCTTTAATCTGATAGTTACAGAGTAGAAACACGCATAAAACCAGCATAACTTAGGGCTATTGTAGAATCAATTCCCGTGTCGTGTGGACCAGAATTAGCCTTACTTTAGAATTGAATTGACATTGGGCTTGTCATTTAAACTAACACGGCCTGGATCGATAAGATCTTAGGCCCCTGGGTGCATATCGTTGTGGCCCAAAGACGTCGACTAGGAGATTAAACTGCGGACTCATACCATCAGAGAAGTCTCGAACATACTCACGAGCACTAATTTTAGAGGCTGCCAATCACAGGTCGTAACCCAGGCAACGATCAAACACGTCCCTCTTTAAAAAAGTGTGCAACTCGATTTACAATTCCTGTTTAGGGCATTATCGCTCGTACAAAAAGAGGGTTCACAAATTTTTCGAGCACAGTTTTCGTTCTCCTTGTTACTATAGATTTCTTTATAACCTCAATTCTTAAAGATTCGGAACCCTTAAGCGACGGTGTGTTACTTCAAAGTCAGGCTTTAGTTTACTACCAAGAAAGCATCTCCGAAACGGTGCATTTTTTCAGTTCATTTTTCTAGTTCCCTTTCAGTTCTCAAACGATTTTGTTTTCCTAACTTCGAGCAGCCCAGACATCAACGCGAAGAGTTGACGTGAATAAGGCATTTAGTTTGGTTTACATCACAATTGGGTTACCCTATCGCTAAGCTCGAGTGTTCAAATCAATTTTGCATAGTCACAACTTAATTTCGTTCTTTACTTCCCATTTGCGCTTTTTATCGTTCATTTCGTTTGGTACTTTAGGTGTTCATCGTGTCGTGTCTTTTTAATCGCAATATTCAGTGATCATATCATGTCAGCATTTAATCAGCAGTATACATCTCCAATTAAGCCCTTTGACGTTTCCTCCGTGCAGACGCCAAGCACCGATGATGGGCTATATCGTTCAATATCACCCAGTTCCCATTTAGCTTGTCACTCTGAGCAATCCATTTGGCCTAATCCATCTACCTATCATGACGTGGGCTACATAGAGCAACAGCAAATGAATTTCCCACAGCAGACACCTCCAGAACAACCGTCTTTTGGAGTGGTACCGGTGGAGATTGAAAATGTCTCGAGCCATGTCTCCACAGATTCATCAAGCTATTCTAGCGCTCCGAAAAACTCCAAGTATGCGTTTGCTGCTGCCGCTGCTGCCGCAAATGCGCCACTTACTAGCCAGCCTTTACAATTGAACAATCCTCGAGATTTCACTTCGGCCCCCAGTCGGACGGTGTATTTAGGTAACGTGCCCCCTATGCTTCAAATTAGACAGTTACTGGATCATGTGCGTAGTGGTATCGTCGAGGACGTCAAAATCTTACCTGAGAAAATGTGTGCTTTCATATCATTCTTGGATGAGAGTTCAGCATTGCTTTTTCACTCTGATGCAATTTTGAAAAGATTGAATATCGAAGGTCGAGATGTCAAAATTGGGTGGGGGAAGCCCACGCCGATTGATCCCATTGTTGAGGCAGCTGTGGCCAATGATGGCGCTACTAGAAATGTCTATATTGGGCGTCTGAATACCGATCCTCTCCTTGCACCTCAGTTAGGGACCGATCCTCAAGAAGAACTCATAACCGAAGATAAACTAAGGAACGACTTAAGCTGTTTTGGTGAGATTGAGTGTATCAAGATCGTTCGTGAGAAAGGAATTGCTTTTGTACATTTTTCATCAATCTTCAATGCAATCAAGGTTGTGTCAAACCTTGCATCTATAAATCCCTACTATTACAACAAAAGAATTTTTTACGGGAAGGACAGATGTGCTTTCATCACCAAAACGCAACAACATAACGCGGCTCAGTTTCTAGGTTTGCAACCAGGAATGGAGCACCTTGTGCAATATACTGACCGTGACTTCATTTCTAGCACTTTGCTCCAGCAATCTGCTGCTGCTGCAGCTATTGCAACTGCTGCAGGAGGCGCCAACAATTTGGGAAATAGGACGATTTATCTTGGCAATCTTCCCAAGGATGTCAGGATCGAAGAAATTTGTAACGCTGTTCGTGGAGGATTATTACAAAACATTAAGCTTCTCGCTGACCGGCACGTTTGCTTCGTAACCTTCATCGATCCAACCGCTGCAGCACAGTTCTATGCCATGACATCGCTTCACGGCCTGACCATTCATAACAAACGGTGCAAGATTGGCTGGGGAAAGCATTCTGGCCCGCTTTCGAATGCTCTTGCGCTCGCTGTCAGTCATGGGGCTTCCAGAAATATTTACGTAGGAAACATTGACTTCGTGAAAGACGGTCAGAGGGAGTCTCCTGTCTATACCGAGACAAACCTTAGATCTCTATTCCAGGAATATGGTGAAGTCGAACAGATCAATTTTCTTTACGAAAAGAATTGCTGCTTTGTAAATTTCACCAATATCAGCAACGCCATCCTTGCTATTGACAAAATCAAATGCAATCCACACTTTCAAGACCTCAAAATTAACTTTGGGAAGGATAGATGTGGGAATGTTCCTCGTCATTTCCGTTAGGAGTTTTTTTTTCTTAGTTTTTTCTCATAAGGACGATTTTATTTCAATTCGAACACATTATTAACGCTATCATTATGTATTTCTCATTTCTGTTTTCTGATGATTACTCATGAATATTTTTAAGTTAATTAATATAATACTCGCACTCACACTGAATTTACGGCAATAAATCGTTGATGACTTGTAATGCCGGAACTGACCATCTTTGACTCTGCCGTGTCCATTGTGTTAATTAAAACATTCTAGTAGTATAACCTGTTTGTGCTATTCGCTGTATCTTTACTTCAAATTCCATAGGGAAAACATTTGATGGTAAACTCTTAACGCTATGAGGCTGTTAAATATTATAGCTGTGTTTACAAATCTTCATGGTATATCTATTTTTTATAGTTTCAAAACCAAAACAATTATTGACATAACGGCTTATTCGAAAAATAGATAATATGAAATCCGCCAAGAACTCGAAACTACGGATCGCATTCGCAATTGTAAGATTATAACAGTTTGGTAAGTTAGTGCTCGATAGGAAAGGCATCTCTCACCTCACTTAATCAATAACTCACGTGACCAGTTTGATGTCAGCGCAAGTCCCTTTGTCATTTTAACATAAAACCTTCTCCCTGAAAGTAATCATTGATATAGCAAGTGCACTCAGTCATTGCAACGACATGAGTAAAATAGTGTTCAAGCACCCAGCTAGCGATGAAACGTCCTTAAGCGTCGCTGGAAATTTTTCACAATGGAATATAATACCAATGGTGCACAATACCACTCAGAATCAGTGGGAATATCAAATAACTGATGCAGATCTGCAAAATTGTTCGGAAAGTGGGGGTCAAATTAGAATATACTTCAAGTTCATTGATGGAAATAGCGATTGGTTTACAGATGAAAACTTTGCTAAGGAAATTGACGAGCATGGCAATGAAAACAATGTCATGTACTTAGATTGCTCATCTACCGAGAAGATAACGAAAAATAATGTGGATCTCGAGGACCGTGAGATACCAAACGAAAGTGAACAAGAAGGCCCACCAAGTCCTGACCCTACCCCACTTCCTGCTGGTAAGGATAAGAATGACGAAGAACCACCTGTGGTGATAAGCAAATCAGACGTCGAGGGCTACGAGGAGGCCGTTAACCAGGATCAGCTAAACAAAAATGCGGATTCAGACCGACCAAACTCCGCCGACACTAATATTAGTAAGGTGGCAAACTCGACAGGTTATAAGGGGCTTCTTCAGAGCATCATAAGTTTTTTCCGGAATCTCTTCTATGGATGGTTTGGTATGGGAGGGGAAGATGCAGGATCAAGAACAGCGCGTGATTCTTGACATAACGATTCCTGAATAATCTTTTTATATCGCACGTAATCACGTATCTGTAATTGCTATGCGTTGTTATGCTAATCCATATGCTTTAAGCTTAACAAGATATGAAATTTTCGATTAACAATCAAAAAGTCACAGTAAGAGCCCTTACATAAATGAAGCTAAGATAGAAACACTCCTATGGGAGAATTAATTACGGAAAATTGAAGAAAATAAAAGTTGAAACTGCGCTATAAGGGCAAATAAGGAAAGTCTTTCCCACTTTGGCAAAGTCCTAAGAATCTTCTCAATACATGGGTCCTTTCAATCTTAACCAGTGCCAAGGGTCAGCGTCAGCATTTGCATCTCGCTTGTACATTGGTCCTTTCAATCTCAACCAATGCCAGGGTTCAGCTTGTGGACTGGCGTCTCTTTTGTACATAGGGCCTTTCAATCTCAGCCAATGCCATGGACTGGCTGATCTCTTTTCAACTTCGTCTGAATTCGAAGTACCTGCGGCATCAATTAGGGTTGCATTCAATATCAAAACAGCAGAATGGGTACCGTTGCTCACCGGAAGAAGGGCGATGTCATCATAGTCAGAGATCTCGAAAACTCCCAATATGCTTTCCTGCGGTATGTCTACAGTAGAGGCTGCATCGGTCAAGGGAGCTGCTGACACGGACATCAAAGTCGAAGCAAGTCCCAAGATCAAAATGAGTAAACGCTGCATATCCATCATGAGATTAATATGAAAAAAGGCGTATAATGAAGGCTTTTTATTGTGTTTTAATAAAGTATCTTTCTTAATTAAACAAATTCGATACACACGTATACATTTATATGTCACATTTCGATAGAAATCAAGTCCTCAAGAAGGGTTATTACCAGAGGATAATAAACCCCACAATTTTAATACATTCAGTGATCTGCAACCATAGTCAACCACACTAAGTGTTAAATAACTTTGATTCAACTTTAAATCGATTCTCTTCTTTCTCTTGTGTGCTCATTTTGAGCTGAATTAGGAAGGTCCGAGTTTTCCAACTGTCAGCCCTTTACCCAAAAAAGTTAACAAAGAGCATTTTTTGAGAAAAGTCAGAATGTAGCTCCAAAAACTACGACCAAAAATGAGAGATGAACTAATTTTGCAGATCTTAATATACATTGGCTTATGATTAAACTATAATGAGGAGTGCTTGTGACCATTATTTTTTTAGAAAGGCAAGTTCAAATTCTATTAAAATGATGTTACGTAATATATTGGAAAGTATTGAATGTATTCATGTTCATTTCAATATCTAGAGTTCCTTTTTCGGAAACACCTGACCTCTCATCAAATGTTAAATGTTTTCATCAGATTGCCAATTTTTTAAAAGGAACCTGTGGTGAATAAATCATTCTGTCTATAGTTAGCAACCAATTGTGGTATAAAATAAAATAATGTAATGATTAGTGTGTAATTAACATACTTCGTCAAAACAAAAGGTATCCGGTCTTCCTTATCAATGTTACAGGTATTAGGGAGGATCGATTGTATTTGAATACAAACCGACAGGAATTATTATGATCGCGTGGTTTTTTTTTCATCGAACATAGTAACCAGGGAAGAACACAAGCCCTTCTTCTGCTTACCACGTTCCTACGTAAAAATAATGGTGAAGATTTGCAATCGCATTCTTTGATACTTGAATGTTCACGCGTGGCTCCAAGCATTGTCCTTTAAGCAGACATCGAAAATGCTATGTGCACTACAGATTGGAGAAGGGCTTCCACTTGCAAAGCAGTAGTTCCATACACCTAGCAACTTGCGGATAATGCCTAAGTGCAATTGAAAGAATCATTTCATGAGAGCGAGGATGTCTTAGAAATTTTGCCGTTTCTGTACCTTATTTAGCGACAGGTGCATGAAAAAGCGCATTGATAAGAGCATTCGTTTTTATGCTTCTGCCCTTAACCACTGTGACATCCATTCTTGAGTATAGAATCAAAAATTTCCAGGCGTCAGCTCAGTATTTCCACTCAGTGCACAGGTGAAATATTCGACCGCGTAGTTGAGATGTCCCTTTGATCACGCCACGTTGCTCATGAATCTTAAAAACATTTCTTCTGTTGTTCTGTTTTCCTCTTTTTACACTCCTATCTGAGCCCGTAAACTATAGGAAATATGCCACGACCGATATCAGCAGAATTCCTGACGCATGTTTGTTAAAATTGGTATCTGCAGACATTTATCGGTCAATGCTGTCACCACGCGTATATTTTCTTCACAAAAATTGTCTCGAGCAGACCATCTACAAAACTCAGCCAGGGCGGACACCAGACGAAATGTTCGATCGGTTTGCGAGCCTAGGCTGTTTTATACTGAGCTTGTGCTTACGAATTCCATTATGGCTATATTCTGAATATATTTTCCCATTCCTATACGTGTTGCCCTTCTTTCAAAAGTACAAGACTGAGAACTACGTTTACTCAAATAAACTTGCCGAGGAGGTGGTCAATGCTGCAGATATTATTAGCATTTGCGCAGCTCATGGATATTTAGTTCATGAACACGTTGTCAAAACTCAAGATGATTATCTTCTCACAATACATAGAATTGTGCGCAGACAAAGCGGTGGACAGAATACTGAACCTAAAAAGGGTGTTGTCTACTTTCACCACGGGCTTTTGACCAATAGTGAATTGTTTTTACTTGGAGAAACAACCGAAAAGTGTCTTCCTTTCTTGTTGGTTGACCTTGGATACGATGTGTGGTTGGGTAACAACAGAGGTAACAAATATAGCCGTAAGCACATTAATCTATCTTCCAGAGATGCCAAATTTTGGGACTTCTCTCTTGACGAATATGCGATATTTGATATCCCAGATACGCTACAATACATTCTTGATGTCACAAAAGCATCGAAGCTATCTTACATTGGATTTAGTCAAGGCTCTTCGCAGGCATTTGCAGCTTTTTCCGTCAATCCGCAATTGAGGGATAAAATTCGCCTCTTTGTCGGTTTATCTCCAGCCATGATACCTAGGTCATTGAGTCATCCTGTTGCCAAATTTTTGGTTACCTCCTCTTCAGAGTTATTGTACTTTATCTTTGGTACCCGGGCAATCTTGCCTTCGGTTGTCTTCTGGCAAAGATTCTTGGGGCCCATTAATTACATGAAGGTGGTTGACTGGTCATTGGTCTATCTATTTAATTGGAAGAGTGAGCATATTAGCCTCACACAGAAACAAATTGGCTACACTCATATGTTCTCACCCTCAAGTGTGAAAAGTGTAGTTCATTGGTTTCAAATCATAAACAGCAAAAGATTTCAAATGTTTCAAGAAGAAATATCTAAACTATACTCATCAGTACCATCTCTCAACGGCAAGCTACATCGTTGCGCTCCTTTCCCTGTACAAGTCATTGAGAATTTGCCAATGATGTTGCTCTATGGTGATCAAGATATTCTAATTGACATGCAGAAAACAAAAGAAAATCTTGTAGGCAATTTGAAAGACGTTACTTTAGTTGAGCTTCCAGGCTATGAGCACATGGATACGCTGTGGTCAGAAGATGTCGTGGACTCAGTGTTCAAGCCCATTTTGCACAAACTTGAGGAAGTTCACACACCAGCTCACACACCAGCTCACACACCAGCTGACACACCATCTCACGTTGAGGAATTGAATGGTAAGAATTCTAGAACAGAATACCAAGGTGATTCTTACGAGTTTGCCTGAGATATTCCTGCTCCTTTTCTAAATACATATAGCATTATGCATTGTTGATAAATTAATGCCCTTGAGGTAATCTCTTACATTAGAATAGTTGTGCGGGTAACATGAAAAGTTTTTCCAGTATATAATGACGGAAGAAACGCAATTCGCAGCTTATACTTTTCAGAAAGTAACGCAAATTCACAGCCATTTGCAACACACAAAGCATCTCCTCGAGGTCGAACCCCTCCGGGGCGTTCTTGGCCCATGACAAGTGTGATATGTGTTGCCTTTATAAGTTAATACTTGGACTGGAGACTAAAGTTATTGATCTTGGGTGCAACGTTCCATGTGTTGTCTGTCCTTGTGACAGGCCTAAGGGTTTACCTTCGTGTGCCCGTATGGGGATCGCTGCAATGATCAATAATACAGATAAAAATGCGATAAATTCGTGAAGTAAAAAAACTACAGATTATTAGTTATCTCTCTTGAATGACGAAAAGCGGAAGCTGGAGTTGAAGCCAAGCAGTTCATTTATGCCTCTCGTCCAGTCGTTTTCGGTTTTGGCTATACAATAGACGCCTGAATTCTTGATACTCTTCTCTCTCTTTTTAAGAGCGTCTGCATTTCTCGTACTTGGGATTTGCGAGCCATTCACATAAATAGTGCCTATCTCGTTGACCACATGTATTTCATCGCCAACATTCACGTCGTCCTGTGGCACACCGTCTATTGATAACTTAACAACCTTGTTATCCGGACCATTGTTCATTTTAGACCCGATCTTGATCTTAATATGTGAAGAGTGCGGAAGAATCAACGGTCTAAAGGACAAAGATCTTGGGCAGATAGGCGTAAGAAGGATAGCAGGAACCAAAGGCGACACAATGCTTCCGCCTGCGGAGAGTGAATAAGCGGTTGAGCCTGTTGGTGTAGCAAGTGTTACACCGTCTGCTGTTGTTCTGGTTAGAAAGGCTCCATCAATAAATATATCAAGGTTTGTCAAATGAGGCGAATTGCCTCTATGTAAGAAAATGTCGTTCATCGCATGGTGAGCTATAGTTTTCGTTGTTGTCTGACCTTTCCGAACAATATGACATTCAAGTCTGGTTCGATGCAAGCATTTCGCCCTTGAGCTAATCACTTCCTGGAAAATTCTTTGGTGCTCCTTAAAGTCAAACGGTAGTAAGAAACCAAGAGTTCCCAAAGAAAACGCCAGAACAGGTGGGACCTGCATGTTAGTAAACATCGAGACCGCACGCAAGATGGTCCCGTCACCCCCCAGTGTGACCAATAAATCAACCTTATCTACTATCTCCTCTATCTCTCCGGTGTAGAGGACATGTGGCTGCGCTGGATTTGAAAGTGGCATCGATCTGAAATCTTGCGATATTTCCTCCGCAACATCAGTTTGAACAATAACATTGATTTCAGGATAAGAGTCGTGCAAATGCGTAATGAATTGTACCATCGCATCTCTGGTATTCTCTGCCCATGGTTTTTTGGTAACAAACACATTCTGCAAAGGTTTGTGCCATATTAAGGACTGTAACTTCGAATTCGTGGACGTGATGAAGTCCGGGGATGAAATCGATCTTAACTTCGTTACCGGTTTCAAGGCAACGAATTTCGAGCTATCTCGTAGCTTAACAGTCGGATGCTCGATCGAATAAAATGCCCTAGTAATCCTCTGGGGTCTCAATAACCTGATCATTACCACTGTCACTGGATTGCTGAGGAGCAAAGGTGCTGTGTTTTCGATGACTATTTTTTTCAAGGCCTGGAAAAGCGGAGTTCGAACGTGATAGGTTTGATCATGTGGGTAGTATCTATATATATGAATAAATACTTATCCATATACAATTATATATAAAACTATGTATGATACCATCCGGAATGGTTCTACAAATGTATTAAAGCTAGTAACATTGTTGTATGCGTCAAAAGTTAGACCCTTCCGTGGGTTGAGGCAACTTTTTGTTGGTGGGCAGGGCCATCTCCTTGCGAAGATCCAGCAGTAGTGTTTCCATTGTGTAAGAGCGTTTCCATTCACGCAAAGTATGAAACTGGTTTTTCTTTACTTCCCCTGTTATTTGGTCTACACAAGGGAGATTAATTTTGGATACAAATTTGATTTGGGGAGGCTGATCAGGATATTCTTCACCACACTCAATGGCCACAGAGTATATTCTATTTTCATGATTGCTGTGTGGCGGGCCCAGGATTGTTCCATTCCAGTTGGTCATGGTTATATCATCACTATCAGCAAGACCGTAACTGCATGATTCGGGTCCCATACCCTTTTCACCCTTCTCGAGCTCTTCGAGCAATCTGAAACTTCTTGGACTATAACAACAAACGTTAGTAACTTTAAATTGAGATCAGTTGAAACGGATAGGCCACTTACACTCTTGACATCAAATTTATTCTGCGTTTAAGTTAAATGACGAGAATTACAAGGTTACGCATCTTTTCTGACCTTCAAAAAAGAAAAATACATAGGTGAACAACATAGGGAAGACTTGGAAAAACACCATTAACACCACACAATGAGCGAAAGTACGCGGTCTTCCCCCTTTATACAGCGACCGGCCTCTCCAGATGCGTCCAAGCGGCAAGCATTGTCGTTACAGTACAAAGTAAATACACTGCAAAATGAGTTTGAAATTGAAAAGTTATCATTTCAGCGCGAATACGCACTTCTCGATAAGAAATACCGATCGACATTGGATGGTCTAGATAAAGCTCTTAACGATACAAAATACCTATATGATACCAATGAGGAATTAGAAAAAGAGCTTGAAAAGGTAAAAGAGGAACTTTCTCAAATCAAGCGCGAATCTGAGACACGCAATCTGGAATTGAAACAGCAAATATTGTCGAAGGACAAAGAACTTGATGATTTGCAAGCTACTTCCCAGTCTAAGCTCTCACTCTACGAAAATAGATATCACAACTCTCAGGTCGAAGTTGAGGGTAGCAAGACTCTCCTAAAACGATATGAGTCTGAAATCGAAAAGCAAAATTCAGAGATCAAGAGGTTACAAAAATCGGTTGCTCAGAAAGATGACGAAGTTGCTAGTCTGAAAGCTTCACGTGTTGTGATGGCTCATCACAATTACTCAACTGAGGAGTTGAAGGAACTTACGACGTTGAATAAATTACTACAGGATCAAATGTCTTTCTCGAAAGATTTGGAAAGGACGAATCTGGCCCAAGGAAATGAACTAAAAAAGTTACGGGCAACTCAAGAATCCCAGCAATTTCTGAAGGCCGAAAATGATAAGTTACGGAGAAAACTTGAGCAAATGGAGCCACTGCAGACCCAAATACAAGATATACAATTAGAAAACATTAATTTACAATCAAACTTGGCATCTTGGGGACTCTACACCAATGATCAGGATGGGAAAACAAAACTTGGTCCTGAGGAAATTGTGAGAGAATGGAGAGTTCTCAAGCAAGAGAATCTAAACCTGGTTAATGAAAACTCAAAATTGCAGTTGGATCTGAGTAACCTAAAGATTCTCAACGATGAGCTTGCTCTTGAGCGCAATCAGATACTGGATCTGAATAAGAACTATGAGTCGAGTATACTTAATCTTAAAAAATTGAATTACGAAATTGAGCAGCAAAAGCTGCTTTCTTTTGAAGAATGTAAATTATTGAGACAACAACTAGAGGAACTAAGTTCAATAGATGAGAATCATAAAACGGAGCCTGTCACGTCATTCGAAGGTATCATAGATGGCTATAAAAATAGAACGGAGGATTTGACTAATGAACTCAAAAAGTTAAACGAAGCAATCCTGAGAGACTCAGACGCGGGTTACCCTTCTAAAAGGCGAAAGAAGAGTGATGATGTCGCGTTAAATTACTCGCAACGGCTGAATGAGTTACAGCTTCAAAATCTTGAATTGAACAGGAAATATCAGGCTGCGACAGAAACAATAACACTGTTACAGAAGAAGATTGATAAAATACAGGAAATAGGTGAAAAAAGAATTCGAATTTTACAATTACGGGATAGTCCTTTCCTTAAAGACCAATTTGTGAAGAAGAAGAGATTGATTTCATTGCAAAGAGAGAATGAAGATCTTCTTGCACGTCTTAATGACACCCACGTAGAAATGATACCCCGCTCAGTATATGAGCGATTGAAACTAGATTTAGCTGAACTAGAAGACGAAGTGTTCAACTCTAATAAAAAGAATGTCCGGCTAAGAGAGATATTCAACAAGAAATCACTAGAATTTATTGATGCCGTCAATTCTCTTCTCGGCTTCAAACTTGAATTCCAGACTGATGGCCAAATCAAATTAATCTCCTGTTTCAAACCTGAGAAGTATTTACTGGCAGATTTGGCACATAATAAACTAAAATCTAATTTGGACACCGAGATTGAAGGATGGAATGAGATACTTGGAGACCTTGTTGGGGAAAAGGGGCAAATACCTTGTTTTCTTGCAACTATTACGCTCAAACTCTGGGAGAAATATCAAAGACTACCTTGTTAAATACTCTATAGGTTTGCATTGTTTTTCTCGTTCTCTATAATATTGCATAAAAGTACTTATTTTTTTATGTTCGAACCGAGCTTTTGATCGAGTAACCAACGCAACAAGCGAGGGGAGCAAAGGGCGATAAGGACTCATACATGAGTGAAAATAGAGGGACTTTGTCCACACCCTCACAATATTTTTATCCTAAAGTAGTTTTATTGTCCCTTATTCTGACTGGCTCAATCATATCGGGTTATTCTTTCTTCAATCGATTTCTAAAGCAATATGCCAAAGTCAGTGAAATACCCTCAAACGCTTTTAGAAAAAAATGGCTATATGGGAAAGTTACCGCAGTTGGTGATGGAGACAATTTCCACTTTTTCCACACCCCAGGTGGCATACGCGGAGGCTGGGGTTGGCTTAGATTTGCCCCAGGTTTAGACAAGAGTGATCCTCCGCCAAGGAAACAATCTTCTCAATTCAAAGACATAATGAATTGGAGAGAAAACGAACAAAAACGATATTCAAATTTGCATTCAAAATACAAAAATAGAAGAAACCTACCGACTCTTCCAATTCGTCTTTGTGGGGTCGATGCGCCAGAAAGAGCTCATTTTGGCAATCCTGCACAACCTTATAGCGAGGAGGCTTTAAATTGGCTGAGATATACGTTACTTGGACGTCATCTTTGGGTTAAACCACTGTCTATTGATCAATACGGAAGATGCGTTGCAAAGGTCGAATATTGGGGATGGACAGGTTGGCGAAACGTGAGTGTGGAAATGATCAGACGCGGCTTAGGTGTTGTCTACGAATCTAAGAATAGTGCTGAGTTTGATGGTGAAGAAGATATTTACCGATTTCATGAAACAGTAGCAAGAACCAACCGCAAGGGGTTATGGGGACTAAAGCACTTAGAAACACCTGGCGAATATAAAAAGAGGGTCGGAAACATCTCATAGGCCATGCATTAACGAGGTTTTTTGAAGTATGTTGTTACGTAAACGACTTTTAAGTCGATTTATCAGAAGCTTAGCATTTAATATTTATACCGCATCTTTTTTCATGCTCCCTTTGCTCAAACATAATCTGTACTGCGATGAATAGCGCCATATTAGCGCATATAACAAATCTTATACCTGCCCAAGTACAAAACATATCCTTGATAAATTGTGTCATGCCTTCGGAATCCAAGCAAAATCCATATAGGTTGGCAATCATCATCATCCAGATGTTCGCCACAGCGCCCATGCCGCAAAGATATCTATACCAGGGCTTTTTCTGGTACCTAGTAAAGTAGTTAGTTGCAAAGATTTCTGGCAAAAGAAAGAGAACAATCAGCCAACCCCAAAGTAACAACCTTAGCTCTATGTCATGCCAGATAGCAACGAATGAAAACACAGCGAGAGAGGTTAAAATTCTGTTCCGCGACCCTCCTAGAGGTATATAAATATAACGAACAACCCATTTGTTATAGCTTCTATGCCACGCCCTCCAAAAGGCAAGTGCGCTGTAGTTATTATTCACACACCGAATCATATTTTCTGGAGCATCAATACCATCTAACATAGCCCATAGTCTAAATAGGCGCCATGGGATTAACAATTTTAGCCAAACAATGTTCAAATTCAAAAGGCCAATCATAGAGATCTGGAACGGAGTATCGTCATGCCATGCTTTAGTCTTTGACACTGCGACTACGTACATGTAATGTAAAACAACTTCCATTGTCAGCACGCTGAAAACAAATCTGATGGCGTACATGATTATTCTTTTCACCGAGATAGAAGGTAGAGTATGTTGAGATTGATAAAAATAGTCATTGAATGTAATAATTGGACCTGCGATAAACAATGGAGTGTAAGCAACGTATGCAATGTAGTTACACAAGCTGTAATCTTGAATATGATGAGGTGCTATAAGTCTTGCACGCTCGTCTGTGAGTAGCGAGGGACTCCCATTTTCACAAATCGTCTCTAAACGTGTTGCCGAAGAGGCTGCTCTTTTCAGTTCTGGCTTATCCATAACTATGGGTGGCGGACTCACACGTCTTTTACCTGTAACGTCTTCCCATCTTTCCAAAAAATCCATATCAAAGCTCAGCATTCTGAGAAGAGTAAAATTGAAAAACACATCCCAGCGTTCTATAATTCCTTTGTATGATGTATCTAATGGAGCAAAAAAAGGTATCACTTTACCGAATGGGTAAGTTCTGAACGTGTTGTTGAAGAATAAGGTTCCAATTCCATATGACCAAGCTAGCAAAGTGGCGAACCGGCGATGTTTCTTGAACACCTTAACGATGGCGAAATTTACGAGCAAATGAAAAAGTACTCGAAGCGCATTGACACCATGTGCTGCGAATAAGAAGATCAAACCGAAAATTAAGTCAAACCTAACCTTGCTAATCCCAGTCACAATTATCGTTGTCTTTTTCACAGCGGTGTGCAATACGACGAGCCCCGCCAGTAGAGGCAGATTATCCCTAAAAAACCTATACTGGCTGTCACTGTTATCCACCTTCCGGCCCATTATCCAGCCAGGACTCAATAGCCTTTCAAACTGATAGTAGTTGGTGCTTGTTTCATTGCTGGCCGCCATAGCCGTTTTTATCATAAGCGGAACGACGATCAAAAATGCTACATAGTAAAACTTAAATTCCCACGTATTCCAAAGAGGTTTCGAGGCTCCTAAACTAACCTTTTGCCGCCTTTTAATATCTGTCGTAGGATCTAGTCTTGTATCCAGACTTCCCAGAGACCAAAACGATAGAACGTCGTTCCATTCCATCATTGTCGTGTGTTTTGCGGATCTGATCAGTATAGATTCAGCCAACATACGCCGATAAATACCTTTGAAATCACGTTCTGGAATCTGATCATTAGAGAGGTATATAACCAGCTCTTTCTCAAGAGAGGCGCAAGTGGTTTAGTGGTAAAATCCATCGTTGCCATCGATGGGCCCCCGGTTCGATTCCGGGCTTGCGCATAACTTTTTCATCAAGTAATGATTGATGAATTCTTCATGAGACGGTCAGGTACCATCAAAATACAATCTCTGAAGGTGACTTTAAATAAAATTGTTTTATTTTCTCTCTTTTTTTTTTTAATAGACACAAATTGCGTCCCTATTGTCATGGCCTGACTTTTATTTTATTTTCGTCTCGTCATCTAAAGCAACCGCCAAATTAATAAAAATTTTAGTCTTTTAGATGAGCGTCAAGATCCATCTTGTAAAAGGTATCATTTCGTCAGTCCTAGTAATTGCTTGAAGCTGACGTAGGCTTTTCACAAGGTAGCATGGCACCCTTTCGCAGTGTTCATGATCATCTGCACATTCTTAAAAGTGCAATTATCTGAGCACTTTTATGTATAACTTCATCGCTTTAAAGATTTACTGACACTATATTCTGCGAATTAGTGTTACCGCCAGCGCCTTTCGCTATGTCAGTACCTGCAGACTTCAAAAAGAACGTTTAAGCGCTTGAAACATCTTGGTAGACGGGAAATAATATGTCGGGCGGCCAATTACTACTGGTTGCATCAAAAGGCAAATACACATTACGTGGATTATTGGCACAGGCTACGTTTACTGCGAAGATGTACCACGATATCTGCGTTCAACATGATATGAAATTTTCAGGCAACAATGCACCATATTTTTCATGAAAGGACTTTAAAAGATATCAGGTGCAGATAAAGGTGCGCCATGTTTTGGTCCTCGAAGTCAGGCATTTCGTCAAATTACTCTTATTCCTCTTCACCAACGTTTGTGGTAGATTCTTGGAGTGTTCACACCGGTCGACCTAAGAGTAGTTCTACCAATGCCCTAGCCAAAATATCAGTATTCATCTTCGACAAAAAGCAGTTCGAGAATTACCTGTTAACATATGGTGTAATAAAGTCGAAATCCTCTTCAAAAGACAAACTTATCATACAAGAGGCATACAATGTACTTAAGACTCAAGTTGGCAACCTCGCTAAGTTAAAACACCCCAACATTTTGACTCTGATAGAGCCCTTAGAGGAGCACAGTAAGAATTTTATGTTCGTTGCCGAATATATTTCTGGAAGTTTGGATACCATATTTGGGAGTGATACTAATGAAGAGCTTGAGTTTTTACAAAACGGTGTTAATTCTGGCAATGTAATTATCCAACGAGGAATTCTCCAGATTTCTCAAGCACTTGAATTCATTCACAATAGAGCAAGTTCTGTTCTGCTAAATTTACAGCCACAATCCGTACTCGTCAATGATAATTCAGATTGGAAGGTTTTTGGACTTGGACACTTGGTCAAGCTTCCACAAGGAACAAACACAGCAGATTATTTCATTCCACAATTTAGCCGTGAAGTACCTGCATTTATGCACATTCCTTTAGACTACAGTGCTCCGGAGCTTATCCTAGATAAGATGTTATCACCCAAGAATGATTACTTTTCATTGGGATTACTGATATACTTTCTTTACTATAAAAAGAGCTTACTGAATTGTGAAAATAGTATCAGCAGTTTCGGTGATCAATATGCAAAATTCGAACGTCAAGTGTTACAGTATACTTCGAACCAGTTTTTTTCTAAGATTCCCGAAAAGCTACGGTTCTGTATGCCCAAGTTGATGAATCGAGATGTATTCAACCGATTTGACAATATAAGCGATTTCATTGAATCAGAGTTCTTCCAAGATCCTTTAATCAAGACACTGATATTTTTGGATGACCTCCCAACCAAAAATGCCCAAGAAAAAAGTATTTTCTTGGATGGGCTTGATAAAATTCTTCCGCAATTCCCAACCCCTCTGTTGCAGCGCAAATTCCTACCTGTACTATTGGAGTTAATGGATCAATCATGTTCTGCGGACACAAGAGATCCTGAGTGTCTTAAGAGAAACCTTCAAGTTGTCATTCAGATAGGTTCAACTTTGTCCCAGCTAACCTTTCATGAGAAAGTTTATCCACATTTAGTTTCTGATGTCAACTTTCCAATACTCCTCTCCGTTGCCACTTCTACTTTCATCGATAATTTGAGGATACTGAAGGATAAGTGCAAGTCAGAGAACTTCATCAATGTTATATTGAAACCCTTATGCTCGCATGTACTCTCTAGTAATAGCGCAGAAATTGCAGTGGAACTTCAAGAGACTCTGTTACTAAAATTGGAGATCATGCTAGAGTGTTTCGATTTTCCTACAGTCAAGAACTTTCTTTTTCCCTTGATATCACAGCTGTTCGTAAAGACAACTAGCCTGACTGTGAAAAACTCCTGTGTTGGCAGTTTTGAAAAGATGATACAGGAAAAGGCCATCGACAAATACATATGTGTGGAAAGCATCTTACCTCTCTTTAAATCCATGAAGACCAGAGACCCAAGAATTTTACTTAAGTCTTTACAGCTATTCAGGTTATTTCCTGCTTTTGTTGACAACGAAAACGTGATCGTCGAACAGTTGCTACCGCTACTATGGAACTTCTCCATTGCCCCATCCCTTAAACCTAGCCAGTATAGTGATTACATCGATGTAATCAACAAAATCAGCGCCGACATTCAACGTTCACATATGGAAAAATTAAAGGAAAGCACTGGCCTACAAAGTCAAAGCGAAAGTGCCAACTTCAATAAGGTCATCGAAAAGCCAATTCAACGAAGAGAAGACCCAGATACTCAGGCCGCCAAAAGCATTAGTGTTCCGGCAATGCAACCGAGAACTCTAGCTGCGAATTCGAGATCAACCAGTAGTGGCGCGTCTACAGATAAAATCATTCGGCAAACTAATTTACAAAAACCAAAAACGATGCCACCAACCACTGAAGTTCCTAAACGTGCCGTTCGTAGTCCCCCTACGAAACCCTTGATCCTTACTAAGGGCGTTGCTCAAAACTCGCCGAAGGCTACAAGAGCTAGACCAGCTAGAATCATTAATAACCAGCCTAAAAATGATGCCGATGATTTTGAGGATTTTGATGACTTTGTATCTTCAACGAGCTCTCCCATAAGCGCGCACCACTCGCGTTTTCCTGCGAACGCCGAAGCTAAAGCTGCAGTCAACGTCCAAGCTCAGTCTCCGAAAGTTTCGAATACCACACCATCAACTGCCTTTCCACCAGGATTTTCGATGGCCTTACAACCACAGCGCAAGTCGTCCCCCCTGAACAGTGGTGATGTATCGGTAAGTGATGGTCCTTCTCTTCTATGATAAAATTATTATTCAGTCGTCATCTACGTAAAGCCGATTTTTCCGACCAATGAAAAATTTAGGATATGTGCTTCCTCTTGTTAATCCTTGAAGAAGACTTAACAATACAACTGACACTTATTGACATCGAGAGAATTTGTTATTCTATCAAACAGCTGTACAGCAATCATTCAAGCATTATTATTTATTCAAACTTCCCGTTTGACAGTCTTTTCCATATTCAATATTATTTATTCCGCTGATCTACGTTTGAGGCCATCTATTCCTGTAAAAACTATCAACAACATCACAACTATGAGAGCGACCACTAGAGTTAATGTTACCAATAAGCTTTTCATCACAACATTTCTTGTGGCATTTTCGTCCGTTGCTTTGGGTTCGGTCCTTCCATGTCCTGCGCACACTTTGGACTCTGACACACCTTTAGTTACTGAACATGATGAAAGAGCCAAAAAGATTGCAGCAGAGAAATCTTCTAAAAGATGAAGGAACAGGGCATGCAGTTTAGCCTGGAGATTGTCGAATGATCTAAACTTTTTCGAACGTGATGTGCTTTTCCGCACGGTATGAGCTACATTTATTCACTGCTCAAAAATGGAACGTTAATGCTTGCATGGACAGACATTTCGCCTTTGACGTATACTTATCTAAATGTCCCACTGCGAGCTGTACATACAAGGGTCATGTATTTAATTTGTAAACTAGTTTGGTAAAAAGATATAAGAAAAAAAACTGGAGATCTGGATAGTACTTGGTGCAATTGAAGATAAACTTCAACAACCTCCCTTGACGGATATACGCACCGTTGCATGCTCATCGATTTGTTAATTGCTTCGCGTAGCATTTTCCTCGTCTAGCGCTCATCATCATAAACATGTGGTTACCCTACATATACATACTAGTTCTTCATAAGAACCATGAAAAAAATGTTCGGAGTATCACCTTTTAATACCAGACGGAGGATTGATTTTAGTAATGTCAGAAGAACAATCAATGAGTATTGAACCTCAGGAAGACATAAGTCCAAATCCTAGCATCCCAGAAAACAAGGACGAGACTCAAAATTCCGATAGTGTTCATGCCAGCGATCAAGAAGAGGATTTATATTCTCACGAGGTTGAGAACAAGCCTGATGAAAGGACTGAGGGCTTAGAAGAGGAAGAACCCGCTCTTTTATCCGACAATTCTGACGATGATAAGTCGATACCTGCTGGGGAAGATGACGAGGAGGAGAAAAAAAGTGAGGGTGAAGAGGTTAAGGACGAGTCCAAAGAGCCAAATACTGCAGAAGAACATTACACCGAACAATCAACATCAAAGGCGGATGTCCTTGAAGCAGAGCCACAACAAGATGTGGAATCCAAGTATGATGAATCGCATGAGGAGGATGCGGATAAGGAAACGAGTGAAGAGGAATCTCTCGAAAAAAGAAACAGTGAGGAGCATCAATCTGAAAGTTCTAACACAGCTGACAATGATCAATTGACAACTGAACCTCAAGGTTCGGATGTCGATATAACAAATGAGAAAGAGCAGGAAACAGAAGAAACTGCTCCTACTTTCCAAATCCCTCCCGAAGGCCTGGGTGACGAGAACGTGAACTACGACTTGCTACAGAGACAAGCAAAGTACATCATGGACAGTGGCATATTGAATGTATCAGAATTTCGTAATCTGAACGAAAAGGACAAGATATCAGCAATCTTGTCATTTTTGAACTCCAACCCGGAAACTTCCTTGCCTATTTCCTCCCAACGCACACCAACAACTTCGGAACCAGAGCAGCCTGGTCGCATTCCAAGACCAGACATGTCACAACCGATGAATGCAGCCGAACGCAAAAGGTACTCTGAATATTTGAGAGGAGAAAATCGCATAACTGAGATTCAAAATATTCCACCAAAATCAAGACTTTTCATTGGTAATTTACCACTTAAGAACGTAGCCAAAGAGGATCTTTTCAGGATTTTTTCACCATATGGACACATTTACCAAATTAATATAAAAAACGCTTTTGGCTTCATTCAATATGATAACCCAAAGTCCGTCAGAGACGCAATCGAGGGTGAATCTCAAGAAATGAACTTTGGAAAAAAGCTTATTCTAGAAATCTCTTCCTCAAACAGCAGACCTCAATATGATCATGGTGACCATGGCACAAATAGTAGTTCTACGTTCATATCTTCTACCAAACGCCCCTTTGACGAAGAAGAAGAAGAGGACATGTACAGTGATAACAATTATAAGAGAGGCAAGAGACGTGTTCCGGAATGTGTTATCTACGTTAAACGAACCGCAGACCGCTCGTACGCCAATGACGTCTTTAACAAGTTTAGACAAGGGACGGGCTTAGAGACAGACATGATTTTCTTGAAACCCCGAATGGAGTTGCGTAAGATGATTAACGATGCCGCCTACGACGGTGTTTGGGGTGTGGTCCTGGTAAACAAAACCAGGAATGTTGACATTCAAACGTTTTACAAAGGCACCCAAGGCGAAACCAAATTTGACGAGTACGTTAGCGTATCTGGTGAAGACGCGGTTGCCATATTCAACAATTTGAAGAATAGTAGACGCAACAGAAGCGGCTCAGCTCCTCATCAGGCACCTCCACAGCAGCAGTACTACGGATCCTACAATATGGGCCCCCCTCCACCACAGCAAGCACCTCCTCATATTCCTCAGCACTATGTCGCTCCTCCACCGCAAACTTACGGTGCGCCCCCAATTGCCCAAGGTTACAATGCATATCCCGCTCAGCCTGCAATGCCAGCGCACGTTGTTCCTCCCATGATGTCCAATCCTCCGCCTGCGCAGATGGACCAACAACAACTTCTCTCGGCAATTCAGAACTTGCCACCAAATGTTGTTTCCAGTCTACTTTCAATGGCTCAACAACAGCCACAACAACAGCAACAGCTTCTGGGAATTATACAGTCCATGCAACCACAGCAGCAGATGCCCGCTCCCGGTGTACCTCCACCACCCAATGCATACCCAGGCTACCCGCCTCCATCTGCTATGAATGGTGCGACCATGCAACCGCCACAGTCACAACCACAAGCTCAATTTTCCTCACACCACGACCAGCGTTCTCCACAGCAGCAAAGCCCACCAGTTCAACAAAACCAGTCTTCAGGTAATAACAATGTCCAAAGTCTTCTGGACAGTTTGGCCCAGCTACAACAGAAATAGTGTTTCTTGACTTACAAATCTTGGTGCTCAGCCATAACCCGCAATTCTTTACGCAATTCTTTCCGCAATTCTTTCCGCAATTCTTCCCGCTATTCTTTCCGCAAATCTACTTCTTATAGCTTTATACTTAAACAAATCTCAGAAACAGTAAAAACGTAAACTCGTAGTCTTTTCTTTTCTCGGCATTTCAATTTTCAATTTTCATGTCTTCCCTGATTTCTTATGCTCGGGAAATGCACCCTCATGCATAATATGAAAAATAGGTATTTGACATTCAGCCACTTTTTCATCACTTATACTCACAAGTACAAACACTTGAGAACATGAGACAACAATACCTTTCGTTGGCGTTGCTCTCGGCTATTATCTTGAATGTCTGCTTCTTCATGTATCAGAATTGGGCCCGTTGGGAGCCTCTGGTCAATTTTCAAAATGCCGACAAGCCTCATTCTAAAAATGCCAAGACCGTAAACATAATGAATGTCGAAAACTTTACGGAGTATGTCAGACCTCTAGATTTGGCGAACAGCACGTCACTATTCAACTCGATTCACTCAGCCCTGAAACAGAAGGACTCCGATATTCATCCCGCTGGAGTCTCTTACTTCCCTGCGGTGATACCTGAGGGGACATTGATGTATCACGCTGGTAACTGCAAGATCCCCGATAGCTTTGAATGGCTGGCAATGGACTTCGAGTTCAGCTTCAGCTTCGGCTCCAGGAGATCCTCTCGTGGAAGAGCGAGTCTCCGTTCACGTGGTCGTCATGGGTTTCCTGGAGGCGGTCGCCCTCACAACGGTGCAGAATCTGAGAAAAGCGAGAACGAAGCAAATGCCGAAGACAATGAAAACGCAGAAAACAAAAATACGAATGCAGAAGACACAGCTGCGGGCAAAGGAGGTTTTCCACAGGACTCTAGAATGTGTCTCTTCACATTCAGAGCCAATCGAGATCTAAACAAATTCTTGTATCTCGACGGTGCCTCCGCAGCTAAGACGGATACTGGTGAAATGGACACCCAGCAGCTGCTTTCGGACATTGCAGCCTTGAAGCTAAATCTCACAAACCATGGAAGTGGGATGGCAGAGAGACTATACGCGGAGAACATTTGCAAATGGGGAAAACCTTATGGGTTGCACGGTATAATCAGAGTTGAAATTGGTTTTGAGATTGTGTTATGCGATTTCTTGAATGGAGACGTTGAGTTGGTCTCTAACGTAACTTCTGCGAGTGCTGAAACAGCTCTAAATCTTCCTCCTGCGGTAAAAATCACAAAGGAGAATGGTTGGCCATTGGGTGACGATGGTCAGCTGATTGAGGACCAGTTAACGGACGAACAGAGAGCTATTCTCGATCAGGAAGACAAATTTGAGAGTTTCTTATCTCAGGTCGATGCGACAATCGAGTTTGATCATGTTCATGCGGGTGCAGTTCATGATACCGGCGACAAGCGTATTCAACTAGACTACAGGTACCTGGTTTCCGGATTTAACAGAACATGGCTAGATCCTAACGTGTTCAAGAGAAGATTATTGACCGAAAACGCAACTTTGGATCTTGAATACGAAATTGTCGAAGAATTAGAAAATACATTATCACTGGGTTACGATGCTTCCGAAAGCAATAATTGGCAACTTGTAACAGAAGAGATTGTTGACAAGTTTTCCCCACTGATTTTGTCTATAGAAAAAAGTCTCAAAAGGGATGCGGATGAAATTGAGGTGGCACGGAATGCGACCAGAAGGACTTTGGGTTTCATCAGGAGATTTGTTCACCAGACCGAGGATTTCTTGTCGGAGCATTCTAAAGATCTAGCCGTTTACCAATATACACAACCACTTAAGCCGTTGGTTACGGACGCAGACTATCTGATATGGTCTGCCTTAGTCAATACTGTTCGTGAAACGATTGACACATTGTACTACGTGAACACCAGGCTGCAACCTATCATAACAGAAGATTTGCTAAACAATAGAAAAATTGATGACGCAAAGGCTCGAATTGATGATTCTCAGGCTGCTATTGACTCATTAAAGCAGTCTTTGGGATGGATAGCATTTTCCTACCGTTGTGATAAAATCTGTGGTGATGAAGAGATTTGCTACACGCCATCTTGGGGGCCCGGACCTTTTGGTTGGATTACGCCTGATTCGACCACTGATCACCTTGGAATGACCTACGATGAGATACTCCAAAGGCAAGTTATCCAGCAGACCTTACAATGCATTAGCATTGAAAATCTGCTAAATCATTGAACTGTTTAACTGTAGGACTATCTTTATCTTGAGTGCATTTATACATATGACCCTTTCTAGTCTGCAAGCCAGAGGACTTCGCTTATAAGATAATGTTTTTGTAGTTACTAGCAACCTTCCCTTTCGATATTAACAATACATTATTAATCGTTATTCATGATACCGTTTATTTGAACTTCATAGTTGCAGACCCCTTTTCTTAATACACCTTGTCATAGTACAATAAGTCAAGAGTATTAGGATGAGTTTAACATTCGAGGTCAAATCCGTGGAAATCAATGGATCATCATACCGCATCTTTTTGCAAAATGAAAACGGGCCTTGTGCACTACTTGCCCTATGTAACGTTCTTTTGCTGTCACCGCAACACAGTAGACAGGCGAGAGAGCTGATTGAATTTGCAAAAGCGCGAAGTGAGGTCACTCTGAACCAGGTGGTAACAATACTAGCAAACATTGGAATGAGAATACCCCAGGGTGCTTATTCGGATCTTAACCAACTGCTTCAAATATTGCCGCAATTACACACTGGGCTGAACATCAATCCTATTTTCAATGGCTCCTTTGAAGATGGGGATGAAATGTCCTTGTTCAGACTGTTCAATGTCAGTATTGTACATGGATGGCTTGCGGCATATGACCAGGATCCTGTGCAATACCAACATGTATCAAAATACTCGTACGAAGAAGCCCAGCGGGTTCTTGTAGAGGCGTATGACATGCAACAGGGAAATTTGCAGACTTCTAATGCACAAGAAATCCTCGAAGATGCAAACTACATCAAGTCATTCTTAGCTCGATCAGCTACGCAATTGACGGAATATGGGCTCAAGCACCTGAAAGATGTGCTACTGGAAAATTCGTACGCGGTTCTATTTAGAAATGATCACTTTTCTACCTTAATCAAAAATAATGGTGAGCTCTATTTGCTTGTAACGGATTCTGGTTTCAAAAATAACAAGGACATAATTTGGCAATCACTCAAGTCTGTCAATGGATCGCAAGATACATTCTATACGGGCAACTTTATCCCTGCTACTCTTCAAAAATCGACCACACAGCTAACGTCTAACACAGCTGCAAGCACGCACCATACTAATCCCTTCTTGGACCCTCGTGACTCGACGTCTGGCGCTCAACAGGATAGAGATTCGCGTTATATGACTGATGAAGAGTTAGCAAGACATTTACAGGAGGAGGAAGACGCACGTGTGGCAAGAAGCATGCAAAGAGGCTATGGAAGATCCCGCTCAAACAATGATGAGGAAGGGGCTAACGGCAGAAGCAAGAAAAAGAGTAAAGATAAATCAGGCAGCAGCAGGAAAAGAGATAAACTGAAGAAAAGTTGTATTATTATGTAGACTTCACAATTGGTACTGGTTTCGAACTGACTAATGCATTTAAACACTAGGCTTGTATCCTCGCATGTATGCTGTAACTCAGGAGCTTTTCCGTACTGCCTATAGTTTTGAAGTGACATGTACGTTAAAAATGATATGTTTCACTCGATAAGGGATATATCTCAAGGGGGCACAAGCATCTTCAAGTTTTAAAAAGATGTCCCAACAACAATCAAGGCATTTTAGCGATGTCTGAGCCTGATTTAAACGTATCTAGAAGTGTTTTATTCAATATTAAAAGTGCTGAAGGTTCCGGCCTGCAGTTCCTTATTGGGCGGTCAAGCGAGAAAGATCCCGACCGTTATGCTCAACCTGACAACTTTTTGTTTAACGAAAAGAGTTTGAGTAAAGGGCATGCGATCCTCTGCATCAAAAGATTAACTTGCGTAGGGAATGAAATCTCTACTCCGTTTATTGACCAGTTCAGGATAAGTGTCGAGGACTTAGGTAGCACCCACGGGATTGTAGACTTGCATTCCCAAGACGCAGATGCCAAAGTTATAGACTTGAAGAATGGGGAACGTTTCGGTTTGGTGAAACTCAGCCGACCTGTGGGCCCCGGCCAATCGCGTGGTGCAAAGTTAAAATTTCGCGTTCTGATTAAGAGAGGCTTCTCAGATCAAGAGGAGGTCTGTGAATTGTCATTGATAAATGTGACTAACGAAGAAAGTCCATGCTTCAGCAGATCGAGCACCTTAGAGAAAGGCAGGCTTGAAGCTCCCTCGTCTCCCTCTCCACTATCCACCTCTTCTTCGGAAATGAACTACAGTGAGGACTTGGTCTTAGAAATAGAGGAGAATGATAAACTAGAGGCTGACATCGATTATGAGCAAGCTTCTGAAGAAAGTGAAATGGGCGTGGCTGTCTCACACCTAGTGACACATAATGATTCACATTTCTCCGCCATTATTACTGAGAATGAAACGGCCGCGGATGGAACTTTGTCTCCTTGCGACGACGAATATGATGATTTTTCCGATGACACCTATGAGCTACTGACAGAGTTTAATCATAAAATGGAGAACACGCCAGAATGTTATGATTGCTGTGAATCACGCATATCCTTTAAAAACGACGCAGAAGGTAGCATGTGCGGTTCAGATGTAAGGCAACCTCTTATGCAGTTCGGGAGAAAGCGCTCTCTGGAAGAGAGTATAATCTCGGAGGTTGACGAGCCTCAAACTAAAAAGACTGATATTGGCTTGTCAAACGACAATATATCATCTATCAAAAAGAGGCAGGTTTTAATTGGTGGTTTACTTGGGTTTGTGGCAGGCTCTTTGGGTACTTTAGGTGTATTGGTTGGAATTGCAAATATGGAATAATTTATGTTTTTATTATCTTGTACGCTATTTAGTTTTCTCTTGTAGCAGAACAATTGAACAAGAATTGGCACATGGATATTCGTACAAATATATAATTCTACGGGCAAGGTCAATAAGAATGGAGCTTATCGAGCTCAGAACCAGTGCAGTACGCTAAGCATTGCAAAACAACATTGGTATCTTCAATTCCTTATATGTTGTTCAAGCAGAATATATCTGTGATTTTGAAACTATTCTGAAACGGCATTGTTTCAGACCGCGACACATCTACTATAAAGGAAGACTTAGCGCGGCAGAGCTTCAAGGTAATGCTTGTCCGCCCGAAATATAGTCAAGGGCTATTTATGCAATATTTGTGGGCTAAATGGAAGAAATCATAATTAAAGAGAACTTACCATCTGCAGAGGATGCCTCCTGTTCATCTTTGATATCGACTACTTTACCACGTAAACGACTCAAGGCCCCGAAACCATCTATAACAGAAGCAAACCAAAAAAGACACAAGAAATTCAAAAGCACCCGCAAATTGAGAACAGGGAAAAGCTACAGGAATGTCCGAAGTCACACATCGACAAGATCTGTGAAGAGAGACATTGAAAATAAGAAAATGAAAGATAAGGCATTCTTCAAAGGAATTCTGTGTGGTTCCTTTTTTGGTGCTTCAATTAGCTCCATTATGATTAATATTATACTCAAAGCCCTAAAGAAATAAATGACGTATCCTATTTGTGTGTTTTAGAAGCACCTTCGGTATTAATAGAAGTCACTTTTTGCCGCTTAATACCTCCTTCGTATCGTGATTCCCCTGCTAAAGAATGATGTTTTTTTTGTTCTGGTTTTCCCCGGAACCTCTCTTAACCCTCATATTACCGCCAAATAACCTTTCCTTCTCCTGTTCAGTCAGTTCGTACTCGAGTAGCCCTGCGTCGCCCAGTTCTTTAATAAAACTTAGAAGTTTGCCATTTTCGGATGCCATACTTCTTTGAAGTATTTTCAAGTTGAGGTTTTGATTGGGATTGAATCTAGTGATTTGATTTTGAATGCTTTGGATAAATTGTTTTTCTCTTTTGCCCTCGAGGAACACGCCTCTATTGCTCATTTCATCATCGGCGACTCCTAAATTAGCCCTGTGCTTATCTTTTTGATTTGATATTTTTAAGAGCCACATTTTGCGACGCTCCTCCCGCCAATTTTTGATGTCTTCTTCTGTCTGTAGCGTGATGGATGTGCCAGGAATCGGAACCACAGACTCTTTTACGGTATCTTTCGTGTTTGACATGGAGTCTAATTCCTTTGCCTCCGAGACATTATCCTCTTTGTTCTCGTAATCCTTGTCGCGTTGATCAGTTCTATCATAGGAGGAGGCCCTAGTTTTCAATCCAGCAACGTCATATTCCATACGATTATTTGTGGCCGACGATTGGAGGCTCTTCGAAGTAGTACCGTCAATTGAAGGTCCATTCCCGTTCCAGAGGGTACCGTACGGCTGTGGTTGCGATTGCTGCTGATGCTGCTGATACTGGTATCCATACATATGGTATGGCGAATAGTATGCCGGAATATAACCCTGATTTACTGGCATATACTGATGCTGTGCATAGTAATATGTTTGAGATTGAGCTTGTAATTGTGATTGCGGTTGCTGATAGCCTGTCGGCCGATGCCCAACGCAGTGCTCATTTCCATTCAACAGCTGTCCTGAGGACGTAGGTTGCGGTACATTTAGCGGTTGCAGCGGTGGAGGCGTGTTATATGAGTAGCTATCATCGTTCATACTCTCTCAATAATTAGAAAAGAGCCCCTACAAGTCCTCAGAGTTTTTTTATTCAAGTAATGGTCTGCGGATTATTATCTTGATTTCTGTCGAATTTTATAATTGTCGTTTTTAACGACCTTTTCTCCGGCTTCGAAAGCTGACCCTCTCTGAATAGCAACCCCATCTTTTCCTAAAATGTTGAATGCGATGATCACTCATCCTGTCTTGTATCTACATTGAACCAGGTCAACAGAGCAATTGGAACAGAAAAAATAGTTAAGCATGTCCCAACCAGCACAGCGAGCAGCTACACAGTCATTTATCCGCAATTATATTAATAAGGAGACTCTTAAATATGTTTTCACTACGCACTTTTGGGGGCCTGTATCCAACTTTGGGATTCCACTTGCCGCAGTGTATGATCTCAAAAAAGATCCTGAACTGATTTCTGGCCCCATGACTGGAGCTTTGATTCTGTATTCTGCAGTTTTTATGAGATACGCCATGGCTGTCACGCCAAAGAACTATTTACTTTTCGGTTGCCACATCGTGAATGAAACAGCTCAATTAGGTCAGGCTGTGCGTTTCCTAAATTACCACTACCTTGGCAAGGAGGAAGCAGTGAATGACGAGAAAAAGCCGGAAAGAGCTCAGTAGGTCCTACCACAAAATTGCTTACATCCAAAGGATCTACGTCTATACTTTCTACATATATGTATACTAATCGAATATCCCCTTTGGCTTATCGACTTGCGTTGGACCAAACTGTTCCTCATCGCTATTACCTTGGCTTTCCACACGGGGTTTCTTGCTACTTAATTCCTGCAAATACCGGATTTTTTCGCGCTTCAAGACATCTCTACGATTGAGGTGCGAATCCGACGGCATATGTGCAGGATCAGCACTTTTAGAACCCCATCCAATAGTTGTACGTGTCCTCTCGGCGGTAGCCAATAATTGTGAATCATTTGACTGGCTGGCAGGACGTGAAGTTTCCTCAGCAGATTCTTCGACTGGTTTCTTGCCTCTAATGGGGTTTTTCCAACGTACATTTACGTCAGCGTCAGCATCCGCGTCTTTGACAAATAGCGCCGTTGGCTTAAGAGGGCTCATGGGAGCGTCTCGTAATTGGCTTTTCAATGGACTTCTTTTCTTTAATGGGGACTTTCGAGGGCTGAGAAGTTTCTTGGTGGCAGTTTCTCGCAGCGGGCTTCCCTTTGATGGACCAAAGGTTTTCGATGGGGCTATGACATTTCCTTGTTCAGCGTCTGACACCTGAACAAGTTCTATGCATACATTTGATTTCCTCATTTCCATGAGAATAGGATCACCTGGATGACAAAACCATAGATGTATGTTCATGTCAGTCTTCCAGACTGACGATAAATTGATGAAACTTCGAAAATCTTTCATTTTGAATGTGACCACCTTTGTTGAGGGGTGATTAGTGTTTTCGTCTTCAGCTGTGGTGAACAAACAGTAGTGTTCCAAATCCATCGTACTCACCGTGTTGCTGGCACGCATTGCATTTCTGAGAACATCATTGTTTTTGCTGTATATTCCTCTTGTAAACGCCGTTATACATAGCCTGTTAACGTTGATTTCTAATTTCACTTCTTCTGTAGCACTTGAATTGCAGCTGTCGATGAAATTTTTCAGAAGCATATTAGTACAACAGAGATAGTTAATTTCATCCTCTAACGTAAGCTCAGAATTTGGCCTCAAATTAGTAACAATATCATTGTTGAAATATGAATTCGACACTTCCTTAGCAGTACTCTCAAAAATATCCAGTAATCTAGGATCGAGCTGTTCTTCTTGGTTTTCACTAGATGTTCCGTATACATTCAGAAACTTCCTTTTATAACGTAAATTTATGACAATGGGGTCGAACTTTATTGGAATAAAGCTGGGCGCATACTCCTTTATTAGCATACTCTCTGTGTGTATAACGATCTGAAGTCTATTTGCCAAAGTTTCTGGGCACACCTCTGTGTTATTTATGAGCAGAACGATGTCTTTCATCACGTCATTCTCTGGCTTCCTAAACAATATGGATAGATGCCTACCATTGGTTTTAAATGAATATAGTTTATGTGTATCTTGATTGAAATCCTGCACTAGCTGTAGTCCATCTTCACCGAACACAATATTCTCGGGTTCAAATGTGTATTCTTCAAAAAAGCCCTTAGCAAAGGACACTTGGCACATAGATGTATCTGTGGAGTTCATAGACCAAACTATCAGCTCCCTCGGTGTTATGGTGAACCTGATATCATCATGAAGAGTTGCCAGCATCTGAATTGTGCGGCGCCATACGAGCTGATTCTCAGACGTCGTGATTATCGCTTTGAAAGACATGTTTTAGTGCAAGCCATTATTTTACCGCTGTTTAGCGATGCAATCAAGAACTATTTCACTTATCATAATATGCGTATGTAGTGATAAATGTAAAAATCAAATTATTCTAGTCTTCATTCCAATGATTGTCTCGAATAAGGCCAATCAGACATTATACACCCTCTTCTACCATCTTCTCCTTCTTGGAACTAGCTTGCTTCTTCTTGGACTTCTTCTTTTTCTTTTTTATTACTATGACTTCCTCATCAGGATCTCCGTCGTGTAGAGATTCTTGTGCGAACTTGGCTCGCAATTTCTCCAATTCAGCTTTTCCTTCGACGCTAACATCACTAGCATCTTGTGACAATGGTTGTGGCCTTGAAAAATCGAAGGTTTCCAGTTTGGTTTGTAACTTGAGGTTGATTTTACTGTTTGAAGCTTTACCAGAACTTAAACTTCTAGAATCACTGAGTTCGTCATCATCTTTGCCGTCATCGTTCATGACAACCTCATCAGAAAGGACCTGAACTTTCTTATGCTTCTTCTTTTTCTTGGACTTTTGCTTCTTTTTTTCTACCCCATCATCTACAGAAAGCCTTATCACACTAGGTTTTTGCGAGCCAACAACAGATTCGTTGTCGTCAAAATCGATTAGAAGACTGTCCTTTTTCTTCAAATCATCTTCCTTCTCATCCAAATAGAACGGGTTGTCCATGCGTTCACGTCTTCTTTTCTCTTCAAGTTCATATTTCCCTCCTGGCGATGAAGTATACGTATTAGAGGTTCCTGAGGGAGTTTTGTTCTCAAATTGAGAAAAAGTCTCAGATTCATTATCAGATTCAGCGTCTGATTCTCCCAAAGAGTCGAATCCCTCCTGAAATTCATCTTGATCAATGAGTTCTTGTAACATATCTTCGGTTAAGAATGGAGTTTCTAAATCCAATGATAGATTACGTTGAAGCTTTCTTTGCGTGCCATGTGATATAGGCTTTAATTCCCATCCATCAAATAAACTAGGTAAAACTTCTGTCATCAGTATCGGTAGTTCATTATCATCCATATCAAGCGATTCCGAGCACAGCTTCAGCAATTCAAGATACTCAACGCTACGCTCCTGAACTTCAAAGGATTTTGAAAAGCTCAAGGATTCGAGGTAGACTATCAATTCGTTCGTCATGTCCTTCACAGACTTCACAGGAATGTTTTCATGACGATTGCACCAATTGCTAAAAACCTTTATCAACGACTGAATTAAGACTTGTTCGATATCTGCAGAGTATTTTCTTTCCTTTATTATCAGCCTTAGAAGATCATCTCCATTTTCAATCAACGAAGAATACTCTCCAATACACCAGAAACACTCTTTCAGTACTGCAGGCAAATGCTGAACAATATCTTTGTTGGAAATCAAACCTATAATTGTTCTCACAGCCCTATCTCTCTTACTAGGAACCTTAACCATTATATTTCGTAAGTCCTCCCCCAGCTGGTACCCCAAAGACTCATCATTTAAATCCTGAGAAATGACGCATAAGTCGGAAAGGACGGCAATATACCATCCAAAGTCGGAAATGTTGACATAATCGTCCATCGAACAGATTCTCGAAATTGTTTGAACCATCTTAACTTTGTAAGACAATGGAATGTCAATCGTCACCTCTTTTCTGGGGTTAAAACTGTCAACCGGTTCACCAAGCCGCGAGACAAACACGGTATCATTTGCAGTGAACTGCCCAATGAGGATTTCTACAATTTTCTTAATATTTCCTTCATCAACAGCTCCCTCTAATAATTCCAAAGCGCGGCTTCTGATTGAGACGTCAGGATCTTTGAGAAGACGAATAACAAGTGAATCGAATTCCGATATAAAATCTGTGTTGATTTTTCCTATTTTATAGAACAAGACAACACTGATGTATCTCAAGTTCGGATCGTTCGAATTGCAAAACTTGGTCAATTCTTGTAGACAGCTCAAAGCCGTATCATAGTCATCAGAGTCAAGCATGTGGCCCTTCACAATACAGTTTATCGACTCGTAAATTACTGAAATGGCAGACGTCATACTCATAAGTTCTAAAACTTTTGGTAGAATCTTAGTTCTCAGTTTTGGTTCAACTTGTGAAAGATTGGTGAATAGCTTCAATAATCGAATAATGATCCAATTATTGTCGATATTTATCAGCATCTCATAAAACAATGGAGATAAGGGAATGAAGGGTTCTGGCTTTTTTTTTGATAGTTCACAAACAACGCTTACCGTTGCAGAAACAACGGAGAGATCATCGTCTTCAAGTTTCGCAACAAAGCTATCAAAATTATCTCTCAAGGCCTCAGGATACTGCAGAAAGAGTTTGAATAAAGCTGTCACTGATTTTTTTCTTATGTATGCATGCGAACTTCCCAACATAGCAAACAGGTCATCACATATATCACTGGCAAGCGAAGGCGTGATCATATTAGATAACCCACTCAAAGCAATTCCCATTTTCAACGTATCATTATTGCCATCATATTTCAAATCCTTTTTTAACAGATTCGTAGCAAGCATTAAAATATCAGGGTCTTTGTGAAACGATTGAGAGGCAGCCAAATATCCAACTCTTTTATGCTGAAGCTTACTACTACTCATAACTTCTAGAATATGAAAATTGGCCCACGACATATCAAAACCATACATCTCCAGATACGTGAGCTTTAATACAGAATTGGTCTTTAAATTGAGATCAGGTGAATTGGCTTCCTCCCTACACTCGGCTAGTGCTTGTATAAGGAATTGGTGAAGTTGTTCTGGTGATTCGCTATTTGCTCTTATCCCCTTGATCAGATCCTTCAGGGATTTCTCAAAGAAAAGACCGAACGGTCTCAATCTTTTCATGACATCCTCTGCACTAGGTGCATAAAGGGAAGTCATTGAGATGCTATTTCTTCTATCGATTTGATTGAGCAGACAAGAATTAAGTAACCTATTTCTGCTTAAAAAAATATAAATCATCAAACACGTCGCCACTCAAATAAAACACATTAGTATTATGAGTAGCATGGAAAGCGGTACCGAGGACAGTTGCTCCATCAGCGTTAGATCTAGAACAGCCAGTATAAACTCACAAGCTTATGCTATTCCCGAAACCAACGTAGATGCTTCACATTTGGATGACAGCAGCAGCGAAGATCCTGAAGATGACGGTACCAGTGAGGATGCCTTTTTGGATCAGCTTGTCCCTGAAACAAGTAATGCATTTTTGATAGGACAACCCGATACTCCTATGTTTGATTCGTCAAAGTATATTTTCCAATCATTGGTCCAGTCGCTGAATTCCGTTGACTTTTCAGAGGCGATAGCATTACAAACCAGAACATCCGGCTTAATCAATTCGAAAAGTAGAGAGATTAAGAAGCTGGTTACAGATGTTCAAGAACGCCTGAAATATTTAGAAACGAGGTTTGAGAGAGGTGCAAAAACATCGAGCAGAATAAAACATAATTTAAAGCAGTTCACCCATCAAGTGGAGCAGATTAACGCGGCATTCGAAACTGATTATCCAATAGAGTTCAATCAAGCCAAAGAAAAAGTTTATGAGAGAAACTTCGATGATTAGATGCGACTTCTTGAAGTTTTGATTACAGAAAAAACTAACCTACTCTCCATACTTCCAAGCCCACTATGTGAAATTTGTTTCCTTCACGACTCAAAACCTCATTTCCGAACGTCAAACTGGGATCGGAAACCCCATTTACAAGGCCATCGTCACACCAAAGTCCGTAATGACCATCTCCAGCACCCATTGAAAGAAATTCGCTGGTGCAGTATATGACGAACTCGTTTAGGCCTGTGTAGGGGTATCCCTTGAATCTCCATTTATGTCTTGTTTTTTCGTGAGTACTGCTCTGATCGCCTAAAATAACATTGGGTACCTTCTCCATTTTCCACAAGAAACATTCACCGTTCCCGTAGTAGCGTCTACTATCTGTTGGATGAAACGGCTCATTAGCATATGCTCCAAAAATGCTTCCTTTACGATCTTTTATCACTAGGACATAGCCAACACGTCTAGTCAACTTACTGCTTGGCATGACGTTTGCGTATAAAGAATGTAGAGACGCTCCAAATTGCTCCAAACTGTAAAGTAGATGCCAGTCTGTATATAGTTGAACTCTGGTTGGCATCAGATTACGTATTTCATCACACATCTCGGGCGTCAGCAGTCTATTCTTTGTTGTCGGCATATAACCATGAAGCGATATAGGAGGTAATGGTTCATCATCATAATAACTAAATGTGCCAGCATGCAGCGGAGGCGAGGTTGTAGGAGACCGTGCTGGTGAACTCGCTGCTGAAGAGTCGGTTGATGGACCCATCCATGATTTCCTTATCTTGCTAATACTATCTTTGAAAGAGCCCATTTTAGCTACCAGGGGTTGGTATGTCTTGGCGATTGATTAAAAGAGAGTGGCCTCCATTCATCTTGAACACTCGAGCTTCCCTTATTTGAATAAACGTTTACGTCCAAGATGATGAGAAATTGTAAGAATGCCATACGTGAATCTATTAATGCTATGTGTCACTTTCTATAAACAACTAGTTGCCAGGAGAAAACTATGCTATTTTCGTTGATCTGTTTGAATCCTTAAAATGGTTAGAATTTTTACTTTCAGAAATAGCTTCTTCCTTCATAGTCTTTGCACAATCAATCATAGTCCTGGCTTGCCGTGCTATTTCTTCCAGCTTACCAAGTACCACATCGTTACCTTTGGCAAAACCATAAATTGAATATTTTATACCGACCTTTTCGCAAAATTTTATAACATAAGGTTGTGCCTTTCTCAAGTTATGTCTTGGTAAACGTGGAAAAAGGTGGTGAACGACTTGAAATTGTAAACCACCATGCAAAAAATCCAACCATCGTGGACAGTCAACATCCATAGATGTGCGTAATTGTCTCATTGGAAATCCTTCACTAACTCCCAAGTCTGATGTTGACATTGCAAAATGCGATAGTGTGATTTGAACATGTACAAGCATTGTTGTGATGTGAGAGACTATGATATATTGGAATCTCTCCCATCCAGAATGCAGACGGCACCCTACCAATAAATAAAAGAACCAATAGTTGAAAAAGATTAGTCCACATAGTTCAAAGTATCGAAACCATGCAGCTTTTCCTCGACGTGGGCCCAGACCTAGAAGGACATGCATCCAACTTAACCTATAGAGGTTGAACCTTCCGAATGCTAAGATAGGGTAGTACAAATAGCTTTGCAATGGTACCATTTTTTGAGCGAACTTATCAAACCATAAAAATTTCTCGTAGTATGTTGAGTAAATGTTACCGAATAACCTCGTACTGACTGCGAAAAATGGCAAATGCTGAATATCAGGATCATGAATTGGGTCGTTTGTTATCAAATGATGAACATTATGATTTCTTTTCCACCACCCGAGGGAGAGACCACCGATCCATGATGCTATTACCATGCCGATGATATTGTCTATTTGGTAGTTATGGGTTATCGCGATATGACCTGCATCATGTGCGATGAAAACCAACTGCTGCCAAGCTGCTCCCATCGCGATCGCACTCCAAAACTTCAAATCACGATGGTATAAAAGATAGTAAGATAAACCGAATAGAGAAGCAATTCTTAAAAACTCTTTCAAATATCTAAAGTAATCGCATTGGTACAGCCCTGCTTGTATGATGTCTTTATGCATCAAGTTGTATTCTTCAGAAAGCCACTCCTGCGTTTTTGGATCTAAACTTGGAAGCATCTCGAGATCTCTACGAACCAGGTCATTATCGTAGTTCTTGACTAAAATAGCTGGATCAGTAACGATTTCCTTCTCGAAGGCCTCGTGGAGATTCAACGAAGGAACGACACCTTGGGGTATTCTCGGATAAATCTTTACATCAGGTTCACCACACATATGCTTCGACTTTTCAATGTTTTCAAATTGATCCGAGGTATCCTCTACTCGCCATTGATAAATGAGATTGCTAGCCTCATTTCCTGTCCTTTCCTCTATAGCTACAAAATTTCCTCCCTGAATCGGGGGAAGAAAATTCTCCCACTTGTGATCAATTTTACCTATTTTCCACCTCAAAAACTGGTTCACCGATTCGTCCGAATGATACGCATTCATTTCATCAGTAGCATCTCTTCCAATCATGTGATGAATGGCTTTGTCACCGCCGGGATGGTATTTAATCCATTTATCTAGTCTCAAAACATAGTCCTTAAAGATGACAATAGCCTGACCCTTAGAAATCCTGTCTTCAACCTCAGACCGTGAGATGATTCTGTTCATTTTTGAGAGTGTCTTTTACTTGTTAATTCGCGATCTTTCAGTTGCTAAACGCATTGATATTGAAAGATTTCAACCCATACACAAAAAACTATCACCGACAGATTTCTATACCATACATTATAGTTGACCATCCGACACATAGTTAGTTATACGACTTACTATAGACTCTATACGACAAATTTGAAAGTTTAAATATGCTAATGAAGCTATCAATCAAAAGTAATCTTCTTTGGCTTTTTGGTGGTATCTACGTCTTTGTAGAAAGCACCATAGGCACTGTGTTCCTTCTTCTTTGTGTGCGTTCCAAATTTCTTCAGCTCCTCTGGCACTGGCTGATTGGCGCCATTCAAAACATTCACCAAAGCGCCCGCGAGATGTTTTTCTTGGTCTGTGAATAAGGTGTGCGCAGTACCGGTTTGACCTGCTCTTCCAGTTCTACCAATTCTGTGCACATAGTCTTCTACCGTTAAGGGAAATGTCAAATTTATTACAGTCTTGACGTTTGGAATATCTAGGCCACGTGCTGCAACATCAGTTGCAAGGAGTAGATTAGATTTCCCTGCCTTGAATTCATTCAAAGCCTGGGATCTCTGTTGTTGCGATAGATCACCATGAATTGCAGCCACATCGTATCCATTATATTTCAAATTTCTTTCAACACGAGCAGCTTCCTTTTTATAAAGGGCAAAAATCAATACTTTGTCGTTCTTGTTGGGCCCTGACTGGTATTTTTTCAATAATTCCAATAATCTCTTGTCTTTTCTGAATGAATCAATGACTTCAACGATTTGCGTGATTCTCTTGTTTGCGGACAATTCATCACGGTTACCGATGGAAACCTTTACAGCGTTGTTCATGAAGGAATTGGCCAATTCACGGACTTCCTTTGGCCAAGTAGCAGTAAACATTAACGTTTGCCTTCCCTGGGACTTGGTGGCACCGATAATTTTCTTGATGTCTTCTTCAAAACCCTTTTCCAACATCCTGTCGGCTTCATCCAGCACCAAGTATTTGACGTCTGATAAGCGGACCGAGCCTTCCTGAATCAAATCGAGCAATCTTCCGGGAGTAGCAACAACAACTTGCGACCTTTTCAACTGCGTTCTTTGAGCATCCTTCGGAACACCACCGTAAACACAACAACAGTGCAACCCAACCTTGTTAGTTAAAAGAATCAAATTGTCATAGGTTTGTGATGCTAATTCTCGAGTGGGCGAAATGACAAGGACTTGAACACCCTTGGTTTTTTTCCCTTCCTCAGAGGTCAAAATATTATTGATAGCAGGAACACCGAATGCAAAGGTCTTACCTGAGCCTGTCTCAGCAACACCAACAACATCTCTTCCTGATAACAAATATGGCCAAGAAATCGCTTGGATTGGAGTTGGTTTGGGGAATTTAGAAATTTCCTCCTGTATTTCGGATTCCAAGGATATTTGGTTGAAGGAGAGTAATGGACGCAAATCAAGCTTTTCAGAATCCTCCACCGTTACTTCATTCTCCTTAAAAAAATCATCAATCTTCTGCTGAGGTACGCTTTTTAGTTCTTTACTTTCAGAATAAGATCCTGTAGAACTCGAAGAAAAGTTAGCAGCTTTAGGGGTGGCCTCCTCATCATTACTTTTCTTTTCATGCTTGTCTTTTTTTTCCTTCTTATCCTTTTTCGATTCTTTCTCCTTCTTGTGCTTCTTTTCCTTCTTATCTTTCTTGTCCTTCTTATGTTTCTTCTTCTTTTCTACCAGTTCCACATCGCTGGCTTTTCTTTTCTTTAATTCAATCAGATCTTTAGACATTCTTGTTGTTTGATGGTTGGTAGTAGCTCATCTCATCGCATTTTGAAAAATTTTCTTGAACAGCGGCTCACCAAGCTTTCTTTTTCTTGATTGTAAAATTAACGAAATTGTTTTCCTTAAATAATATACACAGATAGTCCTTGACTTTTTAGATATAAGATGTTCGATTAATTAAATCACAGGCTGGTATCCACTTGCTCCCTTTCAGGGGAATCTTCTTCCTTATACTCCTCTTCTTCCATGGCATGGAATTCGTAGCGACCTCTGAATCTCCAGTAAATTAAGGTAAAAATGATATAGCCCACAATGACGACAGCAGCGTAGTTCATGTTGTTTCTGTCAACAGGCATAACAAATGGGAAACAGAAGAAAACCAAGGCAAAGACGGTCCAACCTAAGAGAACAATATTACAAAGCAAACCGAATTTTCCCCACCAGAATGGTCCGTGTGGGATTTGGCGCTTCTTTATTAGCAAACAAATCACGGGTACAGTATAAGATAGAAGTAAGAAGGAAATACAGCCGGTGATCAAAGAGTTGAATGCAGTGGAGGAAGCAAGGTACAGAACTCCCAAAAGAACAATCAAACCACATGACATCAAATGAGCATTCAATGGCACACCTAACTCAGGATTAACCTTTGCCCAAACATTTGAAAATGGCAAACCTTTGTCACGAGCAAAAGACCAGCACAATCTTGCTTGCCAAGTATGACAGGCAATAACGCAACCAAACGAGGTAAATAGAATCAAGCATCCAAGAATTTCGGCACCTGCCTTGTTTCCTAGCGCTTGATAGTAAATATCCAAAATTGGAGCACCGGTATTGGAGTTAATGATATCATCGAGGTTATGCAACGAAAAGAACATGGCAATACAGTAGCAAAATGAAGTTACAAATCCAATAGCCACGGTACCCATGATGGAAATAGGGATGATGCGCTCGGGTTTTTCAACTTCAAAGGCCATATGGGTCGCACAATCCAAACAAGAAAATGACCATGCAGGATTGATGAGACCGACAATAAATGCCATTCCACTGTTAGTCCACCCGGTTTCATTGTAGAAAGTGGCGAAAACAAACTTGGCATCGTTATAGTTTCCGTGTGAACACGCTAAGACAGTGATGGTAATAGTGATGAAAGAAAACAGAGAGATGTATAAAGAGCTTGACGAAATCAACGGCAGAGATTTACCATAGCAATTAAACAGCATCAAAAACAGATGCAATAGTTCAAAGCAAACAAACACGTGCCATCTTTGAACCGTGAAATCTGGATGAGTTAAAGCATACATGCCGACAAGTTCTGTAGCTACCGATAGAGTGGTGGATGCACTAGTGAATACAGAACCGGCCCAAGCAAGAGATCCACACAAATAAGCGGCAAAACGTTTATATTTTGGAGGGGCCAGCTTCAAAGACCACCAGAATTGGCCACCTGCATGTGGGTAAGCTGAAGATAATTCACCCAAAGACACACCAATACAAACGGAGATGCATGCAATGATCAGAATACCATATACAATCATCATTGGACCACCTGACAAAATACCTGTTACCATCGAAGCAGAAATACCAAACCACGAATTAGTTAAACCGAAACCAACACCGAGAATCGACCATAAAGAGAAAGATTTGCGAAGATGGGTGTTCTGTTCACCTTCTAAAAGTTGAGGTTTTGTTTCAGTGACCGATACTTCCTCATCTTTCCGTAATTCATGGACGCTCGATTGCGAAACATTTTCCTCATAGGAACTCGTAGTCGCTGCCATCTCACAATCTCAAGTTTCTCGAGTAATTTGATGGTTTGAAAACGTTGAGCTTACGTGGGTCGATAAGTTTTATACCTCGAGCCAGAACCTTCGAGAGTAAAAAAATTGCAGGGGATTCCATGTGAAAATTATAAATCAAACGATAAGAGTTGTTCACGTGACTGTAGCTTTAATGAAGTTCGGTACGAGAATTGTGGCTACATCAAGAGTCTTGCACTAGATAGAGCCTACAAGTGTTCTGACTTGGTATCAATGATATGCTAGTACGTTTCTAACGAAACACTTGAGCAGACAGTAAAACCAATTTCAAACTTTTCGTTGAAAGGGTCTTTCGGTTTCAGAAAATGCCTACTATGGAATCTTCAGCGAATCAGAAAGCGCTCAAGAGGGTTTTGGAATTCTGAGATCACGCTTCTTTAGCTATTATCTTCAGTTTACAAAGTTTTGGCGATAATTTTAAACTAATATACACAAACCCATTAAAGAAGCTAAAGACAGACATGATATTCTTCCTACAGGAGCTACATAACATAAATAGCCCATAAGAGAAATATCAAACCAGTGCAATTGCAGCTAGACCCAAAACCAAAAAAAGTATCTAAAATTGTAAACTTAAGACACTTAGTTCATGGACTTAACCAACTTGTTGATGAATTCTTCACGGTTACCGAAAGAACCACCTTGGATGAAGTGCTTGAACTTTCTTGGGACACCCCAGCCACCAGATGGGTTGGACAACTTGAATGGCCACAAGAAGTTGTTGGCTTGCTTGAAGTGAGGACCAACGGTGACAATTTCGTGGATCAAGTCGTCAACGGACAAGATACCGTACTTACCAAGGTTGGCTTCGACAATGGCGTTGTCAGTCAAACCAATTCTTTGCTTGTTGATCTTACCGTAACCTCTCTTGTAGATTAGTTGTCTAACAGTAGAGTAAGATGGGTAACCGTAAGCAACGTAAGGTTCAACCAACTTCAACAATTCAGAAGTAGCCTTGGTGACCTTGACAAAGACACCGTGGTTGATTTGGTTCAATCTCAACAATTGTAAGATCTTTCTTGGCTTTGGAGCAATCTTGTTGATACCCTTGATTCTAACAACGAAGACAAGCTTTGGTTGAGCTTCGACGTAGTAAGAACCGGTGGCCTTGGCTTCACGCTTAGCGTCAATGACAGCTCTTTGGGCAGCTTCGTACTCTTGTTGGTAAGTAGCGTTTCTTTCCAAGATAACAGCTCTCTTCTCCTTGTTAGCCTGTAATACGAAAGTTAGTAAGATTGTTCCAGATGTTTGGATTAACAACTGTCAGTTCACATAGTAAAATTACACCTTAATTGTCGCGTCAAACGTCAGGCGAAAGATGGTGATATTTCGACAACATCGCCGTAGCTAGTCGAGAAAATGGGTAAGAATTTCATCATAGTATTTGAAGAGGCATAGGCGGGATACTTCTGTGAACTCACAGATGCGTATTGTAGCATCTTAACATACAGCCTTGCGAGCAACTCTCTCAGCAGCGACTTGCTCAGCAGTCTTTTGCTGGGCTTTGGACTTCTTCAATTGAGATTCTGGGGCCAAGATTTTTCTATAAACATGTTAGAACTCTGTGAACAATGAATTTGAGTAGAGTACAAAGTTACATCGAATTGAAATACACCACATTTCATTCGATGCGAGGGAGAAGCAGAAACAGGTAGAAGGATGCAAAACTTACAACAGTGGTTCAAGAATTTCACATCCAGCTAGTCTGTTTTTGTCCAATAAGGAAATCCCCTACGATAAGCAGAGCCACTAGACTGGGGCCAGTACTAGTGTCAAAGCTTTGACGAGCAAGCAATCTATCGAAACCTGATTACAGATTCGATGTAACTTGTATATTCAACTCCTATAAGTTAGTTGTCGGTAACATACTCAGCAGCCATTGTTGATGATTGTCTTTTGGTGTTACAGTAAAGATGTCTGGTAGAAGCAGTGAAAAATCGCGGACGAATTTATAGTACTTTGTTGAGAGGATGCGTGCCCTAACGCCAGTCTGCCTAACGGAAAGAGTCCGTTCACATTTTTCCAAGGTTCGCCATTCTCTCTGAAAAAAAAACTTCCTCCTAACACTACACTCAAATGCATGGGTGTGAGACTTTTACTTTCGAGAATGTACGGATGTAAAGTCAAACTTGAAAGCTGCGCATACTTTGCACATATTCTTCACGTATTCTTCCCAATCGCGTCCGTATTCGCTTGCACAAGATTCTGCGTTGGCCACTAGTGGTTCCCCTCATCGCTCTTCAAGTGTGCAAATCCCAGGCTACTCATTGAAATTTATGTAGTATTACTATTAAGTCAAGATCCGCGCTCAAGAAAAAGAGTATAATCAGCCCCGAAAGATGGTTAACGTAGTAGACAGCATCGCCGTAGCTAGTCACTGTAAAATGCGTAAAGCACTTGTCATCACCTTATACACTTGTAGATTGAGCACAGAAAACAAATGCTAGCATCCGAGCTCATATGAACTCATATTGGATCAGATGCTTCGCTTGATTTCCTCAGGTTCAGGAAGATGTTGAAACAGGATTGCATACTGCCGAATCTTTTTAGAGCACATTTTTTTTTCCCGCTGCGCTGGGTAAGCATAAACTTTTCTGGCTAGGGCTTGACGTCAAGCAAGTCGCAGGGACGCGATTTCGAAAGGTATGGGTGATAGGCTTGCTTACCACATGGGACAGTATAAATCTGCCCATTATTAACTCCAAGGTTACGTTGCTGTAGGAAATGCGGTTGTTAAATCGTCCTACGTGTAATCTGGGTGTTTGGTAAGAAACGCTGGTGAGGTGATCATGGCCGTTGCCCCGAGTAGCGTAGAAGTGTTGCCTTTACATCATAGAGGCACTGGTGACAATGTGATTGAAAGTGCGCATCACAAAACAAAATAGAATTTGTTAACGGTTGTTTTATACAGGTAATATCAGGCGTAAATATTGCATAAATAGAATCTATGCGAAAGGATGCTTTAATCTTGCATGCCATGCAAGTTTTGCAACTCTTGCAAATGCTGTACTTTATCTTTGATGGCAGCAACTTCCTGAGTTAGGTCGTCCAAGGCGTCTCGGACGGTCTTTAACTCGGCATGCAATTGCTGGGCTTCGTAGCAAGATATGGAGGGCGCGGAGGCGGGTTTGCCGAGGGCCGCCGCAGTAGCGCCCGGCAATGGAGTCGTTGCCACATTCGGACGTTGGTCATGCAGTTCAAGGCTTTTCCCGTTACTGAAGTAGAAAGTCTCGGTGCAGGTGGTCAGCAGCACGTCAAGTGCGCGGTCTGCGGGCTCGCGGTAGCCGGAGCGACGGTCCACCTTGTGGACAAGGGCCTTGGAAAACAAAAGGTTGAAGCGGTCACGGCACTGCCTGCTGTTGCACGCCAGGCCGTGCTTCCGGCGCAGCTGGCAACACACGGCGTTCCAAAACTTGGTTCTTGGGTAGGAACGCAGCGGATCACGCAACAATTCCTTGAGTTGCAGCACGCAGTCGACGAGGCCTCGGTCGTGGTGTGCATTCCAAACGAGCTTCGGTGATTTGGCGTCAGCCGTTGCGGGCAAATTGCTCATGGGCTGCAAGTGCGGCGAAGATGGCGTGGAGCAAAGGGTTCGAGGCGATAGTCGAGAGGAGTGTGCCGGGGAGACGGTGGATCGGGCTGAGTTGCAGGGAGGACGAGGCAGCGGCGGGGCTGGAAGGAGTTAGGAGCCTAGAATGCAGCGGATCAGAGAGCAGCTCTAGTTGATTACAGATGCGATGAGGAGTTGCGCTTCAGCAGTAACGCATGCCACCAGTTGCGGGACGACGAGAGTGCAAGTGCAAGTGCAAGTGCTAATTGGCGATAGCAAGCGAATGCAAGGTCAAGATCGAGATCGAGATCGACGTGGAGCGTGGCAGGCCGTGTTTACTACGGCTGTTCCATTCTCACGTCTGCTACAGGGCTGCCTATATATGACGTGCCCTGCTGCTGTCCCGAGGAGAGCACTCGCACGCACAAGAGTCCCCGGTTCAGGCATAGGAAAGAAGGAAAAAAAAAGTCAACAGGTGTATCGGCACGCGACAGACTCACGCGTGGACGACGGACGCCCTAGACACGCCAAAGCATACGCCGCTGGACGCATAACGCGCACTGGACCTGCACAGTAATTAATTTTTTTTTTTTTTCAATTTTTCCCTCTCTCACGCGTTTTGGCCTCTGCAGCACTTGCCTAGCTGCGATCGCCCAAACATGAGCAAGACTCTTAGTAATCGCATGGTTCCTGGAGGCGCAATGATCGTCGGCCCGGACCTGCCCACATTGCATAAAGTATGCTAGAATGCCTGTAAATACGGTGCCACAGCCGCAGAAACGCGCCAATAAGCGCACATACGCACGCGTGCGTGCAACTGACCCACCGCCGTGTGCTTATGTGCTTATGTGCTCGCGTCGGCTCATCGGCACAGCATTTATGTGCGATTGCTGCAAAACGCCGCGAAATCTGTACGACATCACCGCGCACAAGCCGGCGCACAAGCCGGTGCCAAGCGAGCGCGAAGCGCGAAGCGCGCAGCGTAACGCAGCGGCTTGGCGCAGGCCAGGCCGAGATGGCCACGTAGCTGGACACGCGCGGCTCGCAGAAACGAAGACGCACTCGAGAGCAGCCGTCCTTCATCAATTCTCGCCACGTTGTAGCTTAAAAGCGATCGTGTGTAGGGCTCGGCGGCCGTGTGTCGCCGCCCACCGTGTACCACGTGCAAATTTTGGTTTTTTACTGTTCGTTTTTGTAAGAATGTACGGTTTCACATTTCGTCCAGCATGGGATTTACGTCGCCTGCCATCGCGGTTGCTTTCGCTTTGAAATCGGGTGGGGTTGACTGGCCTCGGCTGTTTCGCGCCCGCCCTGTGCCCCTCGCGGGTAAGCCCGGAATACAAACGGCGCGTCTGGAAACCGCGCTGTTAGCACGCGGTGGGGCCAGCTCGGTGTTTTAGAGCTGTTGCCCCGACAATTTGGACAAAATTTGGCGCGGTGTACAAGCACGCGCGCCTGCAACGGGCGCTTGGCCAACGCACCCCAGGCCGTGGAGCGGAGCGATCACCAATGCTGCACAATCATGCGGTGATTCCCGAGTTTTGGCCAGGATCGGCACGGCGCAAACGCGATTGCCGCGGTCAATCACCGCAATGCAGGTCGAGGGGCACACGGTTGGGCAATTTACGCAGTTCCGGTTGGCCCGGGCCGCGCAGAGGATTCAGTGCGTGTTTCAGTGCGTGTCTGGCGGGGGGCGCGCAGTCGGGGCGGCAGAGAGCGGGCGCGAGCAAATTGGAAGTCAAAAGTTATTTTCAGGACCCTGCGCGGGCGGGGCGGGGCGGAGGTAGGCGGAGGTAGGCGGAGCAGAGGGGGGGGGGGATGAGAGAGGGCACGTGACGCGGAGGACCGCCCGGCACGTGCGCAGGGTGCACGGGCGCGCTCGAGCCCGCCGCGCAAAAAGAAACACCGCGCGAGCGCTCCCACAGAATATAACGGCCCGCGTTCCATGCCTCGTCGGTTTCGCTGCATGCGGCACCACCACCCCAGCGCCCATGAGCACCGCCCGCGTAGCCAAAACCGCCCAATTGGGCTCCCAGCGCGACTACAACCACGCAACCGACCCTGAGTACAAGCGGCTGCGCGACGCCGCAGAGCAGGCGTACTCCAAGCGCCAGCAGTTCTCGCAGCAGTCGCAGCAGGCCTACAAGAGCGGCGACGGCGCCGCTGCGCGCGAGCTGAGCGAGAAGGCCAAGCAGCAGCTCGAAGTCGCCGAGAAGTTCAACCTCCAGGCCGCGGAATACGTGTTCACCCAGAACAACGCCGACAGCGACAGCAATGAGATCGACTTGCACGGGCTGTACACCAAGGAAGCGCAGTGGATCCTGCAGCGGCGCATCGCCGCTGCTGTCGCCAACCGCGAATCCGTACTCAAGGTCATTGTCGGCAAGGGCCTCCACTCCGCCAACGGCGTGGCCAAAATCAAGCCTGCCGTGGAAGAGTTGTGTTCTGAGGCGCACCTGGCCAACTACATCGACCCCAAGAACGCGGGGGTCCTCGTGGTCGAGTTGCAAGGCGCTTCCGTGCCTGCCTCCTGGGCCACCACCGAGTACAGCTCCTACGCCCACGGCGGTGTTGCCAAACCCCCATCGGCCCACCAAGCTCAAAACCAGCCCCAGCACCCAAATTACCAGCAGCAACCCCACTACCAACAGCAGCAACAGCCCCAGTACCAACAGCAACAGCCCCAATACCAGCAACCGGCCACCTCCAACGGGAACCAGGATATCGTCTCGGCAGTTCTCAACTTTCTCTGCATGTGTGTGCGAAAAAACTTTTAGAAAAGCTATCCAAGACTTGTTGCCGAACTTTCTGCTTTGAACATCGGAAAAACTCGTGCCACTTTGTCCTGTGCCACTGCAGTCTGTGTGTATACCCGTGTAACCTATCTCTGTATTACGTAAGGTAACACGTACGGACGTTCTTCAACGCCGCGCCGTGTGCCAACCAGACCGCAACGTGCCACAACTTGTGCGGGTAATGTAACATTAGAGTTATCCACAGAGTTATCCAGCCCAGCTTGTATTACAGCGCTATGTATCAGAGTGCTACCTATTTATTGCCACTTCGTATGCCAAAAACCTTGTCGTAATTATCGTTCATGCCTTCGTTGTAGAGTGCGTTTCCTCCGAGCTCATCGAAAGCGTCTGTGAAAAACCATCGCATTTTACTCAGAAGCGAACTTTTTTCCCACCACTCTAGGTGAACGCCGCGGGTTGCTACCGACGACAGCTCTCCTGCTGAGTCCGCCATGAGTCTTACCACGCTGATTACGAGATAACTGCTCAACAAGAACACGATACACAAACCCAAGGCTTTAAGAATGACATGCAGGGGCACTATTTTGGTTTGCGTGCTTTCCATTGCTCCGCGGAATGGCGCATCTGACTCTGATGGCATCTGAGCCTTCATTTGGCTGATCATCCCCGTTTGTTCCTCTATCTTCCGACGTAACTCTGCTATTATGAAGTCGTGCTTAGTGGTATCGGGACTGTTGCCCACGGCCTTCGTTTCGGCGTGATCTTTGTAGAATTGAAACTCCCTTTCCAAAAACTCGTACTTATCCTTGTAGTCGCTGACTTTCTTGGTCAAATCCAAAAGTTCCCGGTCTTTTTCTCGTATTATTTCGTCTCTAAACAGCACCTCTTCCTTCAAGCTTTCAACATCAACTTGCAGATTTCTTACACGTCTAATACTGGCGGGACTGCCCAGCAGGGAATCGCGGGGGTTTCCTGGATTCGCGGCTGGTTCCTTGGCATCTGGAGGAACAGCCTCTCCTGTGATATCTCTCCGATTCTCTTTATTTGATTGATCTGGAAGTGGTTTTTGCCGCTCTAAGATTGTCTCACCGCTGATCAGTGATTCGTCTACGTGGCCAGCCGATTGCCACGAAAGCGTTCCTCTTAATTTCTCAAGTGTTCCGTCATCTGTGCAAGAATCCACAGCGGCCTTGAAGGACATCCCGATGAGACCGTCAAATAGCACCTTAAAGTCGTCTTTATACACCTTGAAAAATTCTTGGTCATTAGCGAATTTCCTTGTTATTTCGTGGCCTGTTTTTGAAATGAGCGATACCTGTTTGTGAGTAGGTTTCCCTCGATTCAACACTTCTTGCATCTTAGATAAAAGCAACGGGAAATCTTTTGCATAGATGAAACCTTGACCCTTCGTATCTATAAGAGGCCAGGTATGATCTAAAAGCAACGTCGACACGTTGTCCGAATCCATGTTTTTCGTTATGATGAGCGGTTGTTTTGGTTATGCGAGGTCCTAAATCTAAGCGCGTTTAGAAAAAAAATAAAAAATTCATCATAAACGTTAAGTGGATAAACATAGAAGCTGCAATGTGAATTGCAGAAGATGATCGTAGGGGCCAGCTGTTGCTGACGACATAGATCGTTATGACGTGTAAAATAATTACATAGGGGAAAACTATCTAGGTGATATTTCTGACGAAATGCCTTGAAAGTTTGAGCGACTTCATGCTAAAAGGATCACGGTCTGTCGTCGCATGGATCGGTTTTGAAGATTTTGTCGGGGTTCATAATTCGTTTAGGATCAAGAGCTAGTTTCAGCTTTCTCATTACAGCAATGGTGTTCGGTCCTAACTCCAATTCAAGGAATTTTCTCTTCGACGTGCCTATGCCATGCTCTCCGCTGCAAGTACCGTCGTACCGTAACGCACGTAAAGTCATTGAATCTATGACCTGCATAGCATTATCCTCATTGCCTTCATTGTACATAACCAAACAGTGGAAATTTCCGTCACCTACATGACCAACAATCGTACCATACAGTCCGGAACTTGTGAGTTCCGCCAATGTTTCATCGATGACGGTGGATAAATTGGACACAGGAACCGCGATATCGGTTGACCATACTTTGACGTTTTGACCGAAAAGATGGCGGCCATAGTCAATGGAGCTCCAAAAAATGGCCTTTCTAGCGGACCACAACTCCTCTTGCTCAAGTGCGGACTTGGCATACTCGAATGCTATACAATTTTGAGTTTGAGATAAATTTTCGATATCCTTTATAGTTTCATCAAGGATAGCGTGGTTATGAGAACCTATTTTGAGAAGTAGAGTAGCGTTTTCATTCCATTTGCGTGTCGTTTGTCCACTGAAATTAATTGCCTTCATCATGTTGGCGTCTAATAATTCTATGGCATTTACGCCGAGGATTCCTTGTCTCGTTAGAGTCTGTACAAACTGGGTTGCATCTTGAAGAGTCTTGAAGCTTGCAATTGAAATGGTTTCGAATTTTGGCTTTACGTGAAGTTTGAGAGTGGCCTCTGTAACCACTCCAAGCGTACCTTCGGAGCCAATGAATAGCCCGGTTAAATTATAACCGTTAGAAGATTTTTTCGGCCTGTTTTTAGTCTTGATGATGGTCCCATCTGCCATGACAGCGGTGACGTTTACCACGTTTTCCTTCATTGTGCCGTACCTGAATGCATTAGTCCCAGAGCAACTGGTACCTATCTGGCCACCGATTTCACAGTTTGGAGCACCGTCCGGGCCGAACAGGAGTCCCAATGGTTCCAATACCAAATCATTCAAATCCTTTGCAACCACTCCCGGTTGTACCACACAGTCGAGATCATTTGCATCCACTCTGATGATGTTGTTCATATACTTGTTAAAATCCAACACCAAAGTCACGGTTGGCTCGGTGCAAGACCCCATTGGTAGACCTTGATGTCTGGTAGCGGTTATTTGTCCCTCGATTGAAGAGCCACCGCTATAAGGAATGACGGGTACACTGTATTTGTGACACAATTGCATAATCTGTGATACATGCTCGGTATCATGGGGATAAACAATCAAGTAAGGCCGCTGTTCCGGATCGGGCTTGTGTAAGGTGTAATTATTTACCGAATGGCCTTCAAGCTCGGATGGAGTGGAACACATGTCTTCTTTGTTAACAACTTTTTGCAGCTCGCGTGTGAAATCATTTAAATGAAATCGCGTATCAAGATAAGTGGGTGCAGGCACATCATTTAAGTTTGTCTTTGAGCTGAAGGGGAACAGGGCCTCTCTCGCAGTGCTCACGGTGTAATAGGTTCCTCCTGTGATACCTATCAAGGCTCCTGCAGCAACAAGCGATGTGGACCATAGTATACGTTTTGTGACGCTTTGTCGACCTACAGAATAAGCGCGACGGTAACCAAGCTCTAGGAATTTTTTGCGCAGCATTCACAACTAATTGAAAGCTGTGGTGTTAAAAATACTATCAATGAGATATTTGAAAGTATATACTTAGATCTTGTAGTATTTGGCAACATGTCGGAAATACTGCAGGTTCTTTTTTTCAAGAATTAAAAAAACCACTTACATAAGCACTATAATTTTCGCAATCATCAAGCACGAGCATCATCGGGTGGCGAAAACAAAAGACAAGTCAACTCTCCCCCATTGCGCTAAGGAAGAGCACAGGTCAACTTAGCCAGGTGTAACACGGGATATTGATCAATTAGGTGAATTTCTGTTGTTGAAGTAATCGAGTCACTTAAAAAAAAAAACCCAACCTATTTTTTCCCAAGGCTTTCCCTGTGAATAGTGAAATTTCGTGCAAGAGACCAGCAGAATAAGTGCACAAGTATGCAACTGAATAACGACACGCATCGGTTGGAGCCTAGTTTGAATGAAGATGAGATTGAGAACATTATCAACCCGAGTGAACACGTCATAGGTGGCTCGCATCCGATACTGGAGACGCACAACGAAAACGCTCCCGTGATAGAGGACATCGTGAACCCATCGTTAGACCCTACAATGATGATGCCGCCGCCAACACAGGACGGACACGAAATGGCGCCGTTTTCGCCTTTGCTCATGAACGCAAATCTGGCACCACAGGATGGCCACAGCCACATTGTGCGTCGTGGCACTCCTGTTGGCATATATCAATCGCAAGGAAGCCCGAACGCCGGCGCGGGTTCGCTGCACGACTCGTTACTTTCAGATTCGATACTGATGCCTTATCGGAACCGTCTATTGGGTGAAAGCAAACAGAAAGCGGTCTCGCAACCGAAGCGCAAGTTGACATCTGCCAAGACTCGGCCTGCGTTTGTGAACAAGCTGTGGTCTATGGTGAACGACAATACGAACAAAGAGCTAATCCACTGGTGCGACGACGGCAAGTCGTTTGTGGTTACGAACCGCGAACAATTTGTACACAAGATTCTGCCCAAGTACTTTAAGCACTCCAATTTCGCATCGTTCGTGCGGCAACTCAACATGTATGGCTGGCACAAAGTGCAGGACGTGCGCTCTGGGTCGATCCAAAGCAACTCGGACGAGAGGTGGCAATTCCAAAACGAGAATTTTGTACGTGGGCGCGAGGACCTGTTGGAGAACATCGTAAGGCAGAAACCCAACTCGACTGCGAACAAGGAGATCCTGGTGGGTCACAACGGGGAGGAAATGGACATCGGGATCCTGCTGAACGAGCTGGAGACGGTCAAGTTCAACCAGATGGCGATCGCGGAGGACTTGAAACGCATCTCCAAGGACAACGAGATGCTGTGGAAGGAGAACATGCTGGCGCGCGAGCGTCACCAGGCGCAACAGCAGGCTCTGAACAAGATTCTACATCTACTGGCGTCGCTGATGGGGTCCAACACGACGAAGCTGTTGGGCAGCGACCTGGTCAACGAGCTGGCACAGACGGGGATGGCGCCCGAGGAGGCCGTGCCACAACACGCGTGGGACCCAGCCAGCATGAATGCGGGGGCAAGGCCGCGTCTGCTGCTGAAAAACCGGTCTGGGCCGTCGTCGACCGCGGGGTCGCGGCGCGGCACCACGGCTAGCACCGAGAGCAACTCGCCGATCCAGGAGATTGATCGGGGGTCGATCCACCACTCGAACAGCGTGGCGTCCGGGCTGTACGGGGCCAACTCTGTCGCGAGCCGCATCTCGGAGCTGCCGTTCGAGTCGGAGTCGCCGGTGGACAACTCGTTTTTGAACGACCTGCAGTCGAACATCAAGCGACAGGGCGAGTCGATACAGGAGCTGCAGGACTGGATCTCGAAGATGTCGCCGTCGGAGAGCGAGGGTCACGGGACCGCAGACCCGCACCCGCACCCGCACCCGAACTCCGGCCCGAACTCCGGCCCGGGCCCGGTTTCCGCGCCCGGCGGCTCTGCCGCCGACGCGGCCGCGTCTCAGCCGCGCTTCGATCTGCAGGACTACTTGTCCACGCCGGGTAACGGCGTGCTGACGCCGTTGCTGCAGGAGGAGTCGCCCGAGCACCAGGGGGCCGCGGAGCACGTCGAGGCGCCGCAAGAACTGCGCTTGCCCAACGAGAAGCGCCGTCGCAGCGACCGCCACGTTCTGATAGAGGAGATTCCGGACCGCTCCAAAAAGCAGCATACATAGGACGCAGACTACCTAGAACAACCATACGTAGGAAAATACATAGACTGGTCACTATCGCGCCCGCCACCGCGTTTCCACAAGTCCGGGTGCCTGTTGCAAATGCCGTGGCCGGAGTTAACGCACGGCTGCGGGGGACTGGCACCGCCCCTCGAGGCCGCGGCCGGGGTGACACATTCGGCGCCGCCACGGCCCCGGGCCTTTCGTCACCGGGGCCCCGGCGGGGCGCCGGGCGCGACGTGGCGGTTCCGCGCCTCCGGACGAATGCGCAACTCACGTGCGCAGGCAAAGGCGCGAGCGTGGGACAAAACACCAGCATGAGGCGGGGAAACTAGGGGACTGGCGTCGATACGCATGGTGGCGGTTTGCGGCATGCAGCGATTCTTGCTGGGCGCGCGCGCTACATAAGAACGTTTGCGTTGCAGGGCGGCGCGGGCAGCGGTGGCCAGTTGGAGCGCGACACATCGCACATCACATCGCTAAACATGGGTATTCCAGTGCACATCTACGAGGACCCGAACGCGGGGGACGCAGCGACGGGGGCGGCGAGGGGCGCACGCGACGCTTTTGCGACGCGCCGCCGCCGCCGCCACCGCTTTGACGACGCCCGCTTTGACGACGTTTTTACGACACACTCCACCACCGCCGCCGCCGCCGCCGCGGCCCCCTGGGGGCTGTGGCCGCGCCGCGAGTTCGGCGACGCCCAGTGGGCGTCCATGCGCGAGACCAAGCGCTGCGACGGCGCGCTGTGGGCGCTTTGGCGCGACGACGGCTCGCGCGTGTGCATCGTGGACGCGAACGGTGCGGTCCACGAGCACGCGGCACGGCTGCCGGCGCGCATCACCGCGCTGGACGCGCTCGACACACACACGGTCGCGTTCGGGCTGGCGTCGGGCCAGCACGGCGTGCTGGACCTGGCGTCGGGCCGCGCGCACTACGCTGAGGCCGCCAGCAGCGACGGGCACGACGAGAACGCGGCCATCACGCACGTGTGGGCGCGGCGCGGCGCGCACGTGACCCTCGCGCGCGACGCCACCGTTCGGGTATCGAGGCCCGCGGCCGCGGGCGCAGCCGCCGCCACCTCGCTGGCCACGACGCGCTGCCTGACGCGCGGCGACGCGGTCACGTGCGCGGACCTCAGCGCAGACGCCGTCTGGCTCGCGCTCAGCGACGGCCACCGCGTCTGGCTGCAGCACCCGCACGACCCGCGCCAGCACAACGTCCCTGGACTCGGCCTGCAGCTCGACGAGCGCGTCGTGTCGCTGCGCTTCGCGCCGCGCGCCCAGCTGCTGGTGGTGGCCACCACGGCGCGGATCGTCGCGTACGAGTGTGGCGCCGCGTCCGTCGCGCTCGTGTGTGGCGCGCGCGCGGGCACGCTGTACGACTTCGATCTCCAGGGCGCGCTCGTTGTCGAGCAGCAGCACCTGTACGGCACGCATGTGGCGCAATTCCAGCGGGTAAACGGCGGCCCACAATGGGCCCAGATAGGGTACGCTGACGTGCGGGCGCAATTCGGCATCCGCAAGGTGCACAAGTTGCGCGCGTCATGCGTCGGCGTTTGGGTGGTTGCAGAGGCCGGGGTGTGCAGCGAGTTTGCGACCACGCGCGACGCCGGTTCCGGCGCGCGCGAGCATTGAACGGGCGGGGGGCTCGCTGTTCCGCGTCCGGCGCGCGAGCGGGCCCGGGCCGGTCTGCTCCGGTGTTGCGCTGGGCCCGCCAGGAGAGGGCCCGCTCCCAGCGGCAACTGGAAGCTCGGCTGGGGGCTCAGGCCAGCCCGGGCCCAGTGGCCCCCGCCCTGGCACGGGTCCAGCGGCTCGCAGGCGCAGCCCGACGCGGCCGTACATCGTGCGCGCGAGCTTTTCCGCAGTCGCGATTCCCCGGGCCGAATGCCGGCGCGCAGACGCGGCCGCAGCCGCGTCGCCGCAGACAGCGCCGCAGCGCGCTGGACCCTACGCCGACCACGGCGTGCCGTGCGGAGTGCGCCGGGCGTGCGTTGCCTGAATGAAAAATGGGTGCAAACCTAAGTTCAACCCTGTGATGAAAGAAATCCGAACATAGGCCAGCAATGGTGGCTCACTGTGGGTCCGGAAAAAAAAAAAATTTACCAGGTTTGAAGCATCGTTCGTGGGGTTTAAGCTAGGTTGGCTACACTTGAGAGCGGCGGGAAGTAGCAGTAGACACTAGAATGGAAAACTCACCGCTTGACGCGCTGTCGAGCGAGATGTGGCTGCACTCGCCGTCGCTGGACTCGGTTATCGTCAAAACGTCGCCGGTGTCCACGGCGGGAACGGGCACAACCACGACCACCGCGACAGATACCACGGGAAGCAGCTTTGACGCGTATTGCCAGGGCGCAGTCGCGCACGGTGGGCAGTTGCACGAGGGCGGCGGCGACGCTGGGCGTGCGGGCTCGGGCTCGGGCTCGGGCTCGGGCGTCGTCGCTGCCGCTGCTGCTGCTGCGCAGCAGCATCGCGCGCAGCTCGCCGGCGACACCGCCAGCCTCAACAATATGCTCATCGAAAATGCGCTCGAGTCGATCCGGCGCCAGCGCAGCCAGAACAAACTCATCCATCTCGACCCGATCCCGGACTTCCAGGACCGCAACCAGATCAAGCCCTGGCTCCAGAAAATCTTCTACCCACAGGGCATCGAGATCGTGATCGAGCGCTCCGACAACATCAAGGTCGTGTTCAAGTGCAAGGCGTCCAAGCGTGGCAAGCAAGCGCGCAAACAGGGCATGCAACTCAAAGAGGAGCCCGACAGCCCGTCCCTGGGCAAGCGCAGCAGCCAGCAAAAGAAAAAGCGCTCCGTCTCGCCTTACAACACCTGTCCGTTCCGCGTACGCGCCACATACTCGCTCAAGCGTAAGAAATGGAACATAGTCGTGGTCAACAACGGCCACTCGCATCCGCTCAAATTCAACGCCGACAGTGAAGACTACAAAAAATTCAAAAACAAGCTTCGCGAGGATAACGACTGGGAAGCCGTCCGCAAGTTCGACGAGCTCGAGTACAGAACCCGCTTCAATCTCCCGACAGAGCCCGAGCCAATTCCCTGTGATTGTGGTCTCACCCAGGAGATTGAAAGTTTTAACATCGTGCTCCCAAGTTCCAATACACTTGCAAATTCTACCGACAAGACTGTTACCAAACCCAGGCATCGGTTGGAATCTTCACGTAAAAATAAAAGCATCACCAACAAAGTGCTGAGCCGAAGCTCCACTCCACAAGAGTTACAATCAGTTTCGCACTCGAGCCCAACGCAATCCATGCATCAAACTATCGTCCAACGTTACTCACCTGCGTCTCCAACTACTCACGTACAAACGGTCCAATCCGTGCCGCAACACGAAATCCCCTCTACTTTCCAGCCGTGGGTCACTTCTACCATGCCCCCTCACGCTGACGAAGTAGACTTTACAGATTTATTTCTCAAGCCTATGACCCATTTCAAACGGGAATCCTCCAATTTAGCACCTCATCCAGATGAAACTCATGTGGCCCCCGATCAGTGGGGATCCACTCAAGATTTTATGGATAATCTGAATTTTGTCCCACCACCAATGTGCGAAATTAACCAGGCTGACGACTGTGCAAATGTGCAAGGGCAATGCCAACGCTTGGAGCACAACCACTTGCACGAAGTGGGGATTCCACAAGCCCAGCAGTTGCATCCTCATTCCCCAATGGTACCTACACGGCTTCATCAACAGGACTCTACTGCATCTCCAATAGGTACCATGCTTACCTCGGAATTAAACAATATGCGTATCATAGATGGGCAGCTGCATGTGATCAACTCGAGCTCCAATGCGAGCTCAAATCCCAATGCTACCCCACATCCATTCGATGCGTCATATTCTCCACATTGGGAACCGCAAAACGATTTCTTCCAATGACGACCAAGATTTAATGATGACCTCTCTTTCTATGTAATATTTTGGGATGATATTCTCTACTTAGAATTGAGCTTATGTACATATCGTATGTTCACTTCAACTTGCATATAACACCACTTCAACTAAACGCAGTTCTTTTGTTCTTTTGGTCACTTGTGAAAATGTGCGAACAACCAAGACACACATAGAATAACACCATCGAAGTGTCTTTACGCCGTTGCTGCGATTGGAAAAACACATTCTCATGAGAATGGCACCTAGGACATTCTCTGTCTGACCGCGGAAGTGTGGGGTCAGATCCGATATCCTGTACTACCCCGGCAGTCTCACCAATATTCGTTATCAACTCGTGTCTATACACAAGAGGTGTCCCAGCCTCTTCGGCATACGTGCATGTACGACATTCGAACAGTAGCCGCTGATTATCCTTGTCTTCTCTTGGATAAAGCATATTGTTACAATCCCTACAGAACCTAAAAGTTGTCATGTTGCTTGAAACCGCTAGATATCACTCCTTTGCCCACTTTTTAACCGTTGCAACCCACTAAAGCTAACATGTTAACCATTTTTTTTACCAAAAATTCATGTTTGAAATAACTTGAAAGTTGAAAAGAGAGAAAAACACGTGAACTCAACCTCGCGGACATTTTGCACGAGTTTCCATTCTGAAAGTGAAAAAATTTTTAGCAGTAAATAATTGGCTTAACAAGGAAAACGTCTTATAGAATAAAGGTATTTAAGTTGGTCAAGATGTTAGTGCGTCAGGCTAGAAGATCAGTCGTAGGACTTTCAAGATTATCAGTGACCAGAGCTGCTATTCGCTTGAACAGCACCCAGGCTGCCGCTAGCCCAGTGGACCCCAAGATTGCAAAGATTGTGCAAGATATCTCACAACTCACGCTGTTAGAGACTTCTTCATTGATCTCAGAGTTGAAGAGTCAATTGAATATTCCCGATATCGCTTTGCCTGTAGCAGGTGCCGTCCCAGCCGGTGGTGCAGCTCCAGCCTCTGCCGAGGAGACCAATCAAGAAGAAGCCAAGGAGGAAAAAACTATCTTCGCCATCAAGTTGGAATCATTTGACACCAAGTCTAAGCCAAAAGTCATCAAGGAGGTTAAAAACTTACTAGGATTGTCTCTAGTGGAAGCTAAGAAGTTTGTTGAGGCTGCTCCAAAGATCTTGAAAGACAATGTTGCCAAGGAGGACGCTGAAAAGATCAAGACCGCCCTAGAAGGTCTCGGTGCCAAGATAAGTTTGGAGTAAGGATCCTATACGCAAATTGATGTGTAGGCAGCCTGCACTGGCATGCAAAAGCCTTCTTTTGTCCTGTACATATATGAACAAAATGTCTGTCTATACACTAGCCAGCAGAAGTATATAAGAGTAAGTTACATTCGATTAACGGCTTATCGAGATAAATGGCGCCTAGAAATCCAAAAAGTATTGTCCATAAGGGTCTTCGCCTTGAACACCGTAGTCTAATTGTTCTTCTGGATACTGATCGAAAAGAGAGGCATCCCCCACACCTGCAGTGATAGGGGGTTCGTAAGGGGTTTCAATATCCTTTGCCAAGAGCTTATCCCATATTACTTCCGCGAACCAAGGGTGAGATTTAATGTCTTGCGGCCCGCTTTGTAGGTTCCCTAATCTTCGTGTGAGATCGGCAGTAATTAATTTCCCTAACAAGTCAACCACTTCAGGATGGAAAAATGGAGGGTATGCCACTTTACCGTGAAGGATCTTTTCATACGTCTTCATCGGTGTCGTATCATAAAATGGCGTGTAACCTGCCAACATTTCAAAAATAAGAATTCCCAGGGACCACCAGTCCACAGATTTATTGTAAGGTTTTGTTGCAATGACTTCTGGGGCTATATAATCAGGAGTACCACATAACGTCCATGTCACAGTGTCCACTTCCTTTGCGAACCCAAAGTCTGTTATCTTTATGTGTCCGTTACGATCCAATAAGATATTTTCGGGCTTCAAGTCACGATATATAATGTTGTGAGAATGAAGATATTCCAATGCCAATGTGACCTCTGCAGCATAAAACTTGGCAACAGGATTTGGAAACCTCTGCGATTTACGAAGCAAGGAGAATAACTCTCCACCTTCGATGTAATCCATCACCATGAACAAATTTCTTGCATCCTGAAATGTACCCCACATGCGAATCAAGAATGGATGTTCAACCAATTTTAACATGCGACGTTCGTCATTGGTATGTTCAATTTGTTTCATCCTAATAACCTGTTGTTTCTTGAGAACTTTGATTGCATAATACCGGCCATTGTGCACAGATCTTACCAAATGTACTCGTCCAAAGGAACCGGTACCAAGGGTCCGCATAATTTGAAAATCGTTCAATGTATACTTGCCCTTAGACACTGTTGAACGCTGGGGTAACAATGACCTCAGCTCATCATTCATCCCTATTTGGCCATGCGACACTCCATGCAAGTTTCCGCTGTTTACGTCACCATGGACCTGTGGTTGGGTGCCCTGTGGAAAAGCTTGCGTTTGATATTCCATTGTGGTTGTTAGAGCTGGATGTAACACTTAATGTGTTTATATCACAACAAAGTTCTCAAATATAGTTCAAGATTAACCTTGGCCCCTTAGAGCATATAACTTGGTTGTGATTATTTCCCACCCCTCAAAAATTTTGACGATTCTCTTGAAAGTTGTCAACAATTACGATGATTTCCAGACAAATTGAATGCATCACTTTACAAATTTAGTGGATCTTTATCCAATTAGTTCTAAACTAGAGTATGTAATATGCCAAATGCAAGTAGGAGCCAGGGTAGGAGACACTGGAGTGAAATGCTATGTTATAGCCATATGTCTCCGCCAGCGGGTCTTTGATTTTCAGGAGGATACTGCGTGGCTTGGGCAGGCTTCCTCGTTTGGGATTGCTGAGGGGCGTATGAATTTGTGGCTTGCGCTTCCAATTGACGTTCTTGTTGACCTTGCTGTTGCAGTTGTTGTTGCTGAAGAAGAGGTTCTACAATCGGTGAAGGTTGCGGCTGTTGTTGCGCAACTTCATGCGATTGCGCGACATTTTGCTTCAAATTGTCCATGTCCTTGTCGATTGCGCTTAGAAGTTCCTGTGGAATGGATGCCGCAACATCATTGTTCTGTGCGGTCTGTTGTTTAATCTCCTCTGGGGAGGGATGATGCTTGTCTTCGCTCCTACAGTAATGAAAGTGAGTAGAAAACTTCTTCATAGCAAGCTGCTTGACACGGTTAAATGAGTCGCTCTTGCTCTCATCTTCTTTGCTTTCCTCAAGTTGTGGCAACTCACCAGATGCACGCTGTTTCTCGATCATTGCTTTTGTGTACCTCAGCATGGTCCAATCGAAGAGATGATCATTGTGGTACTCAAGCTTGATGCTTAAGTCCTTGAAGAGACGTGCCAAGTACAAATAGTCTGGTCTCTCGTCAAAACGCAAATTACGACAATAGCGCATGTATTCAACAAACTCCATGGGCAAGCCAGCACAGAGCTGCTCCACGCTGATGCACAGCTTCTTTTCCATAATACGATCATATTTTTGTCTTTTGGTAGTGGCCTTCAAGCCTTGCCATGGGAGAGAGCCCTTGCAGAAATAAATGAGAACGTAACCCAAACTTTCAAGGTCATCCCTTCTACTTTGCTCAATACCCAGGTGTGTATTAACAGAGGCGTATCTAGCTGTTCCGGTCAAATTTTTGTTCTCCCTGTAAGGGATATGGTGATGTGTCGAGAAGTCTCTGTACTTCTTAGAAAGCCCAAAGTCAATAACATGCACGGTTGATCCACGGCGCCCGACACCCATCAAAAAGTTGTCAGGCTTAATGTCTCTGTGGATAAATGACCTTCCGTGGATATACTGAATCCTGCATATCATCTGCAAGGCCAGCATGATCACAGTTTTAAACGAAAACTTTCTGTGGCAGTAATTGAACAGATCCTCTAGAGATGGTCCAAGTAAGTCGATCACCATCGCATTGTATTCACCTTCTCTGCCAAACCACCTGATAAATGGAATACCGATACCACCGCTCAGGTACTTGTACACTCTTGATTCGTAATCGAGTTGCGGGTGACGCGATCTGATCGACTCTAGCTTGATTGCGACCTCTTCACCGCTGATAAGGTTTGTACCATGGTAAATATCTCCAAATGATCCACTCCCAATCTTTCTGCCAATTCGGAACTTCCTGCCTACCCTCAAATCCATCTCTTTCTTACAATATCCACCTAAGAGTTGCTGCTCTTTTGAAGACTAGACGATTTGTCTCCTTAAAAATTTTTCTTGTGGCAATGAAAGACCGAAAAAGAAATTGCTTGAAGATCGTCACGTGAATCACAATGGGAGAGTTTACTCTACCATTATGGCTAACCTATGAGCTGCTACTCTCCCGAGAGTGAGCCTGAAAATCTGTAGAGACGCTCTACTCTGCTTTACTTACTCTTTTCGTTATATCCTCACATGCCTTGGTGCAGGAGGGCTGTTCTTGTTTATACTACTTGGCAAACAGCCGCATACGATGCGATAGTCATCTGAAGCATTAATATTGTTGAACTTCTCTTCTCGAGGCAAAGGACGTACAGTGGTGCGGTTGCTTCAGTAGTACTGTGATTTGTGCTGCAACATTGCATTGTGCTCTTCTTCTGATGTTTGTCGATATCTAGATCTGGAAATATTTAGCTCTGCATTCACATAGCTTCTCTACAACAAGTGTTTTAAGACCAAGGGCATCAGGAAAAAAATAAGAGCTTGAGATGATGGCCTGATGATATATAATCTCAGTAGCAGTTTAATCTTTCCGTTGTTCGATTGTGGTTTGGTCGCAAAGTGAAAATTTGATCAATTTGATATATAACGAAAAGCTCTGTATCAAAACTCATGTTGCCTTTTACATTTACTAGAACAAGACATTTAAAAGGATTTCCACATATGAGCAACAGCGGAGCACTACAATACAGTCAAGAGGTAATTAACAGGGTTTCGTTCTTGAGAAAAGACACCCAATTTATTGAAGAAGCGCTATCTCACCAGGAGGCCCGGTTTATTCCCTTTGACAGTTATTATCCATTTATTGACGAAAATGGACGCATATTGAGAATGTACAGAGGTGAATTGGAAGAGACAATTAGAGAGAGTATTGCCTCCGAAAACCTAGTATTCTTGGGACTGCTGCTTGGGGCCAACTCGTCGTTCAGTTACCGTTCCAAATATAAAGGTACTCCTATGTTTGCGCTAGATGTGACATCGAAGCCGTCTGCCCTTACATGTATATCAAAACAGGCTGCATATAAGAAAGCTGAGTCGTTTCGGGATTTCAATCGTTTGTCAGTTGAAGAGTCGAGCATAGTGTCGCACGCACGAATGTACCTGCAATGGCTGCACACACACCGATTCTGCTCCATTTGTGGTTCACGCAACAATGTCGTTTTTGCGGGCTCACAGTTGCAATGCTCCAACACCGAGTGTGTATCCAACAAATCCGTTTCTAACGTTTGCTTTCCACGTACGGACGCAGTTGCAATCAGTGCAGTCACTAATCGTGACTTTTCCAAAGTTCTGGTTTGCAAATCTGGTGCCCCCAGAAACAAGGAAAGGAAGCTATTTAGCTGCGTGAGCGGGTTTGTAGAACCCAGCGAGACAATCGAAGTCGCCGTTGCCCGCGAGGTCTGGGAGGAAACGGGCTTGCATGTAAAACACGTCGAGGTCCTCATGAGTCAACCATGGCCCTTCCCCAACAACTTAATGATTGGCTGTGTGGCAATTGCCGATGAAAATGAGCCCACAGACCTAACCCACGATTGTGAGCTGGACGAAGTGCGTTGGGTACCTTCTTCTACGCTAAAGAGACTGCTTAACACCCCAGAAAGTATTTCTGGCTTTATTCAAGACGAGCAAACAGGTTTAAACTTGCCCAACAAGAAAACTATTGCCCACATGCTCATGGAAACAGTGGTGAATAGATACGACAATCATTCCTCCGAGTAGTTTTTTTTCGTATTTTCTTGAGTCTTGCAAGGAACTTCTCATCGAAGAGTCGCTGTTAAATTGGTCTTATATCACACTCGTGTAACATACAAATTCAGTATTTATTCTTTATTCTTTCACTCGAATTTTGATGTCATGCAGTTACCCATGCACTAACATAAGAGGTAATTATTGGCCGAAAGACATTCAGTTTACACATGTATTTTTCTAACAACCCACGACAGAGTTGAAAAGCCTGAGACTTATATTTTAACGTTGACATTTTAACACTCAACTCAAGTTTCGAGGTCGTCGTCGTCGTTCAGTCACTTATCTTATGTCACATGATTTCATCTAACATGTGCTTCCCTCGTGGTTATAAAGGGCGGAAAATCTATTACAAACTCGAACGTCTCGGATAAAAACCATTTAGTCCAAATTTGTTTGAGGTGTCTATTCGTTTTTCCATTTCAGTATGGTGCAAGTAGATATCTTAGGCCACAGAGCCTACCGAGGACTATACCCTGAAAATACGCTGCTCGCATTTGATAAAGCATACGAAGCAGGGGTTGATGTGATAGAGACAGATCTTCAAATGAGTGCGGATGGTATTGTTGTGGTAAACCATGATGCTACTACTGGCAGGATATGGAATCGGGACTATACCATTGGTGAAACAAAATGGGAAGAATTGCAGACACTTCGCTGCAATGATCCCAAATTTGCTGATCAAAGAATGCCCAGTTTTGTTGAAGCATTGAAGTGGGCCGTCGAACATCCACGAGCAAAACTGATGCTGGATATCAAGTTCACAAATGACAAAATCATTTTGATCAAAAGTTTTGCCGATATGCTTAAAGTGAAGAATGATTTAGCATACTGGAAGAAGCACATCATCTGGGGCCTCTGGACAGTCGATTGGTACGCATTTGGCGTGCAAACCGGTATTCTCAACGACTTCCCTTTAGTGTGCATCACACTTTCTCTACATGTCGCTAAAAGTTTCGTCGAGTACTCCAAGAAATTGGATAACCCACATTATAAACTATCAGGTGTCAGCTTACACTTCGTGTCTACTTGGAGTGACCAATTCCAACAGAAGTGGCTCCCATATTTGAAGGAAAATAATGTGAGAATATATGTTTGGACTATCAACCACGAAATCGATTTTAAGTATTGTAATGCATTGCCTATTAGCGGGTTTGTAACTGACTACCCTTTACAGGCCCGCAGTGCGATAAGTAAGTACAAACGAAGTGACACTGTGTTCCAAAAACCTAAGATCGGCTCCAAAGAAGGATTGAGATTTTACGCATTTTTAACGCTTTACTCCTGGATCGCGCAACTACTTTTTTCTCCGTGGTCTCAGTATAAGGTGATTGGGCAATGGTCTTTCTCCTATCTCATGCTAAAATTACTCAAGCTAATACACTTTTTATAGATGCTTGATCTGCACTATTTGATCATGCTATCACAGATGTCTTTGATACCAATACTTCTCTACTCTTATGCCATCTATACATATTCTATGTTATCTAAAAATGAAGGAATTTGCGTATATCAGGCCTAGCGCCAAAATAGGTTAAGAATGATTACACTTTTTTGCCCAACGAAACATGTAATTTTCTTATAAAGCAATCGATATTTTCAGCGGTATCCTTACAGCTAACCCTTTCAAACTGATTGTCAACCTGTGTGAGCATCTCGCTCGTTGCTTTAGTTAGCTGTACATATTGGTAAGTGATGGACGATCGTTCTTAATGATGTGTCACACTGGCAAATTGTCGAGATGTGGTTCTTAGCGATAAACATGTAGTTTAGTTATCAATCGTCAGATAGGTATCAAAACACGAAAGGCTGCCCCACAAACTACTAAAACCTTAAAGGAAGAGAAAAGTTAAAAGCATATCCGAAGCTACATTGACTACACAAACTTTTCCTCAACATTTTTTCACGCCAGAACACTAGATTATGACTGATATCCATTCTGAAATTAAAGGACTTAAAAGTAATATTCAGAAGAATTTAGAGTTTTCAGGCACTACGTCCAATCCTAATTGGAAAGATCTTATTGCAATTGTTAAAAAAGATCAATCAGAAAGTGATTTAGGAGCGCGAGGTGAATATTTTAACACCAGCGGCACCATCATAGATAATCCTCTTGGGCAACCTTTGGAGTATAGAGTTTGTAACAGCTGCGGAAAGCCCATTAGCTTATCGGTGATTGTTGAGCACCTTAAGTCTCATTGCAAAGGGTCACAGGCCACTCCTTCTAAATTCATAAAGCAGGAGGACGAAGGGCTCAGTGACGAAATGTCCAAGAAGAAAACGATGGACTCTAAGAGACCAACTCCATTCGAGGTGGATACTCCACCTGAAGATAGCCCTTCAATCAAAAAGCAGCGGAAAGGAGCGGGTCCATCATCTGCCAAAGCTAAGAGGAAAATTAAACAGAGAAACCCTACAGAGAAGCACCTCATTGATTTTGATAAGCAGTGTGGTGTTGAATTACCTGAGGGTGGCTGTTGTGGCCGATCACTAACCTGTAAATCTCATTCAATGGGTGCCAAGCGGGCAGTGGTCGGTAGGTCCCAACCTTTCGATGTTCTTCTAGCTCAATATCAGAAGAAAAATCAGCTAAAAACTGGGGGAGGAACAAAAACCCGCTCAAAACAAGCCCAATCAACACAGTCTCAGCACCAATCTCAACAAGGACAAAGCCAGCAAACAACAGATGGTTCAGCGTCATTGCTGACTCCCGAAGAGGAAACAACCCAGGTCCTTAACGGCGTTTCAAGGTCATTTCCTCTCCCATTGGAATCGACAGTACTTTCGTCGACCAGATCAAGAACCAAGTTTTTTAGGATGCGAGAAATGTTTGCTTCTTCGTTTTCGGTTAGACCAGGATACAGTGCACCTGGGTATGGTGCCATCCATTCGCGTGTCGGATGTATAGATCTAGACAGGACCACAGATTATACTTTCCGCATACGAACACCCCAACCTCTCAACCAGATGAACCAAAATAATTTAACTCCACAGCAAATGCAGAAGTTGCAACAACAACGCATGTTGCAAGCACAAATGTTAGCTCAGCAACAGCAACAACAGAAACAACAAACGCAGCAGCAGGTACAGCAGCAGTCGCAGAATCAACAAAATCAGCCCAATGGTTTTAATCAACCTAGACACTACACTACTCTTTCGCAAAGTGGAGGAGAAAATGGACTAACGCCACAAGACATTCAACGGCAGCAACAGCGCTTGCGGCAGCAACAAGTTCAGCAACAACGCTTTGAAGCAGCGGCTTTTCATCTAGCTACAGCCACCAAATTAATGCAAGGGGGATCCAAAACTCAGCCCGGACCTTCCATGAATGTTCCTAATGCAGTAGTTGGTTCGCCTGTTAATATTAGTAACAGCAGAAGTAATAGTAATACTCTCAACACTCCAGTTGAAAGGAGAGTAGACGTAGGATCAGTAAATGGATCTTCTCGAGTTGATGATAATGGAATTAGTTAGATAGGAAGTCTAAGTATGAAAGTATGGTAATTTACGCGCTTCGCTTTAAACACTCCGAAGTAGAGAACTAGTCTTTCTCGATTCACTGTATCACACGGCGTGAGCTTCTATCAGTAATATACAAATACCACTGATAGAACAGCTAAAGAAACCATGGACCAAATCTTGGAGCCATGTAGGTAATATAGAAAGAGCGACATCAGTACCGTCGCTAAAATTTTTACAGGTGCCCAATGAGAAGCTTGTCTTCTAGCGTTGACATATTGCGGAGAAGTTTTCCCAATGTTAAACTCTAAATCCCGTGTCATTGCGTCTCTCGAGAACTTTTCTCTTACTCTCCTAGGACCATTCGTTTTAAAGATTGTTTCCGAGCTTTCTAGGTACTTCACTGACTCATCAATAGCACCAGCCCACTCTTTAGCGTCAGATCTACGTAACCAACCAGTGCTTTCATTTTCATTTTCATTTGGTTTCAAAGTCACCACTGTTTCAAGAGGTCCGCCATTATTAACTGCCAGAACTGGTTTTCCCAATTTCATTGCTTCTAGTGGCACAATACCAAAGTGTTCGTAAGATGGAGTGTAAAGCAAAAGACGGGTTCGTTGCAGCAGTAATTCTTTGAAAGACGATGAAATAGATGTTACAAAAATGATTTTGGCATTAGAAATGACATCTATGTCAATTTTTTCAAACTCTTTTATCAACTTTGCATAATGCAATGTGATATGTGATAGCCCAAGATTAGTTGATAATTCCTCCAAGTTCCTGAGGCACTGTTTATTTTCAGTAACCCTTTCATCGTAACCGCCAACTACGATCAGCTTTGCGTTTCGGCGATCACTTTCCTTGGAAGAAGCAAAAGAGGTGATTGCAAGTTCAATATTCTTTTTTTTCTCGAAACGATTAATACTCAAGTAAAATTGAACATCAGACGGTAATATCTTTTGATAAAGTGTTATATCAGCCTCATCTATGGACTGCGTATGCAGATCTACGCATGGATAAACGACGTCCGGGATAACTGAAAGAAGACTGAAGGTCTTCTTAAAAACAGATTTAGTGAAGTTAGAATTCACGACAGTTCCATCGGCAGCCCCCATCGTCACTTGTTCAATAAAGTCAAATGGGATTCTGTACATTCTCTTGATAATACTTGTTCTCTTCGCCAGTAATTGATCTGGAAAATGACAATAAAACAACACTCTTCCAGTTTTAGTAAAACATTTGATGAAAGGAACACATGTCGACAATTGATCCACGATGAAAATGTCATGTTCATTGATTTGTCCCGTCGCTATCAGGCTCAAGGTCAAGTACAACTGTCTCAGAGTAGCAAACATAATGAAAAATTTCCCCATAAAATTGGTTGGAAGCATATCGCCATACACCTTGACTTTCAATGTGCCCGTTTTAACTTCTTCGAAACAGTGGGACCTATTACAATGACTAGTATAAATAATTACTTCGTGCCCCTGCTCTTGTAAACCCATAGCAGCATCCACCACAAGTCTTTCGGCACCACCAATCCCTAGGTCGGGGTGAATGAAGGCAACGCGTAATTTCTCTTTGGATAGTCCGTGACTGCTCATATTTAACTTTCCTTCGCGCAGTGTATTCAAAGTTTGATAGCGCGAAAACTCCATGTCTTCAGATAAATTTATTATGAATTACGAATTAAAATGGCCAGTAACAGACAGTGCACCGCATGCTCAAATTAAGCGCAAGAAGACTGAAATCAAATCATAAAAATGCAAGTATATTCAAAAACAGGTTAGAACAATTAAAGGAGGCCAATACTTTAGATCAAGATGATCCTTTGATAAAGATTCTTCAAGGAAGAGCAGAAGATGAAGAGCTGAATAGGATATATGATCAATTGCCACAAAAGTCGTTTGAAAGAAAGTTCAACACCGAAATCCAGTACTCCCAACTAGGTGAACATATCAATAAACATGCTAAAGAAACAGCCTTGTCTAAGCCTTGGCGGGGAGAAGAGTCTATCTCTGATGCATCTCTTAGGATGCTCACAGACAGTATGAAGGCTCGCAATTCCAGACAAAACGCCTCAAACCTAGGTTTCACTTTATCTAGTAAACAAGGAAAAGCCTTGGAGAATGTATCTAGATCAAAGTACAGCACGAAAGACCGTCTAGAGGCAGTCCAAGACAGCATTATTAATTACCGACTGGATAAAAATAGCTCAGTTGAACAGAAAGAGGCATCACAGTTTAGGGCATTATACGCAGAGAAATTTACTCCTATTGGATCTTTCGAAAAACTGCGGTCTGTTGCTGATATGCGGATAGAAGAAAGCATGAAGCGAGGCGATTTTGATTCCTTACAACGATTGCGAGGAAGCGCTGCGAAGGTTGCGCCGCCAAGGCCACAAATCGATCGGACGGAACATCATTTAAACGATATCTTGATTCGTCAAAAGATCGTACCACCTTGGATAGAAAAACAAAGCTCTGTTAATAGGGACGTCTGCGAGTTCAGAAAGACATTAGAAGACCAATTTGCAAGGGAGCTTATTTACGTGTTGGACCATTCAAAAGCTTTCGAATCAAAATCCTTAAATGACTTCACCAATGAAGACAGTTGGCTTTCGAGTAAGTTCGAAGACATCGAGCATCTTAAACATTTCGCTTTCATCAATTGGAAGAAAAAGCAAGAAATTATAATTGAGACTAAAATCAAGACTTTGAACAGTGCTCTGCGATCCTATAACCTTCAAGCACCACTTCCTACTCAAAAGTTATATTTAGTGGTTCAAAGGGAATTTCAGAAGATATACGATGCTACTGATATTGATCAAGTTTTTTCAGCCGAAAAACAAAAGCGATTATTTAGAGCAGCCAGCGAACAAACATCTTCGCAAAGATCACATTATAGGATATTTGACTTTTCTAAGTTGTTAAAGTTTTGGTAACAAAATATTAAAAACATCGTGTATATAATAATATTGAATAGTTAAAATAGTTGGGAATAAATACTAGAATCATGCCGCGATCTCAATTTTTGCGCTTTCTTCTGAAATATTTGATTTTTGTTTGCTGGCCTTCTTGTAAAACCGTGTATTTCCAGGGGCGAATCCACCATTACCAAATAGAGCCCATTCAGGTGTTTTCGAAATGTAATCCAAGTGATCGAACTTTTCGCCGGATTTTAGTAATTTAAAAAACCTTTCAAAATCGATATGGGTGTACCACTCATTTTTGATCTTGAATTTTGTGTTTGCAATCAATATACAATTAGAATGAGCATGCTCCGCGGCTATGTCATAACCAAGACCACGCCTTTGCAGTTCTTTTGCAAATTCCTTAACAAATGATGTGCATTCTTCGTAGAAGGGTATATTTTGCATTGTAAGTGGATTGCCGTTGGCGTCTGAAGATCCACAGAAAGTAGCGCCTTTAACTTCAATAAAGCAAGGAAGTCCCTTCTCTACAAGATCCGCATACGCACTTACTTCTCCCATATTGAACCCTTTGACCAATGTCATCCTGAACACCGTCCTTTGATGGGATTGTGTGGTTTTCAGGATATTCAAGCATTGAAGCATTCTCTCCCAAAAATCTCTGTATAGAGGTCTGTCAACCTTTTTCAACTCTGTTTTAGTTGGCGCATCAATGGAGACATACAATTGCGTGACTTTGCCCAAGTCTTCCAATGCCTGAGGATGTTGAGCATTGCAGACTAGAAAACTTGAAATTTCTTTTTCATGAAGGAGTTCCACAAACTTATTAATGTGTGGATACATTATGGGTTCACCTACCAGTGATAATGCACAATGGCGGACTTTAAAAGCATTTGCAAATCTTTCGGCAATGACACCAGGAACACCTCTCATTTGTTTAATCTTTGAATAGTGGCCTTGGAGCGCATTTTCTAGAATGTATTCTGGCTCATCGATTTCCCATCTCCAGTTTTTTGAAACAGGGTTGGTGCCGTGACGCCAGCAGAAGACACATTTCGAGGAGCATGCCAGTGATGGCGTGAGCTCCATGCATTGACTGGAAACGATATTAAATAAAGAATGTTTGTAACATGATCCTCTGCCTCTCAAATCATTTTTAGTCCAGCGACATATTTTTACACCTGAGTGTGATCCGACAACAGTGTAACCTTGTTTAGTCAAGTTTTTGTATGTGGGACTATTTTGAGCAACCATTTTTTTTACCTCATTCATCGCCAGCTCTGAGGATTTTCCTATATCCTCCAAATCCATAACCGATTCCTTAGTGAGATCCTCTACAGCCGTGTCATCGTCGTCATTATCAACGTTCTCATCAAATTCATACAAAATTGGTTCGTCATCCTTCAATGTATTGCCTAGGAGATTCGCCCAATCTTCTACTTTGGGAATACCACCAAATTTCATGCAAATTTCGCCGATAGGAAATATTCTTCTTCCGCCAAGGCGTGCCAGCAGAAGATCAGCAAGTCTGGCTTGATAGCAGAATTTCTCTGGCCATGATTCCGAGTCACCAATCCCAAGGATAGTATAACCTACCAGCTTTCTCATGGGATATTTGTCAATTCTAAAGTCAGAAGAATTTTCTTCCAGTGTCTGTAAAAAGTAGTCAAGTGGTGAGTCAGTATCATAGGAAGGTAAAACGAGAATGTAAAGCGCATTGTCACATGGAACATTTACGAAATAATCATCAATATCACTAATTTCATCCAAATTCATAAGAAGGGGTATTTTTGATAAGCCGTCCACCTTCGACAGCTCACAAACCAAAGACTCAGCAGATCTTTTTGCAGCACCTTGAAGAGAGCTGAAGAATACATATATCTGAGATCCCAATAACTTTTCATTCGATATTGTTAGTCCTTTCTTGAATATCGGGCTTGATGCTTTTGTAGAAGGGCTGGCAGAAAACACTTTAGGTATTTTCTTCGTACCATTAGTCTTTTTCGAATTTCTCACAGGTTTGAAAGCTTGTGTAAAGTCAACTGCAATTGGGGCAGTTTCTTTTGCGATATTATTTTTGATGGTACTGTCGTTCGCTTTTGCCTTTGAAGAACAGGATCCTCCACAACAACCGCCTTTCTTTCCTTTTCCACCTGACGAACAGCATGATTTACCTCCTTTACCACCACAGCATGATTTTTTTTTCGGTGCGCTTGGCTCATTAGCAGTCTCAGCTGCTGCGCTAAGTTTTTCGGTTGACGATTCATGTTTAGCTAAAGCGCACAAGACTAATATGGAACAAGCGATTGTCCAACGCCCTCCTGATAGCAGGTAAACGAACAAAACTGTAGCAAGTAGTGCAAAGTCCATAACGGAAAAGCTAGGCTTCTCCTCGTTCATTTTTGCGTGCTACTTGTCGTCACTGTGAAACGTCGATGCGATTTTGTAGAGTTGAAATACTTCTCATGAGCGATGAGCATGTTTGAGGCAAAAAGAAATTGAAAATACGTAGTTAGTGATGATATTGAATGACCAATCAGAAATCATTTCATTACACATTTCAAGTTTGAACAAGAATACTCTCGTCATTGGATATTCTAGTGTAAGAATTGGATGATATGAATGACGAAGCGATGGCCACCTCGTCAATGCATATTTTTTCCGAGCCATTAGGAAATAAGGATTTGTATAGATCTCTGGTTTCAGGTGTGATTAAGATGTCGCTGTGATATTGATCATTAAATAGCTTGAATGCCTCGAAAACCCAATTATAACGCCTTGGAAGCTGCGAGCAGGTCGAATTTTTACTTCTCCATATTATCCAAAGCATAAGAATATGGTTGTAAGAAGTAAAAGTGACGTCGAGATTCCCTCCAAAAAGATTTGGAACATCCTCTTCGAAAAAAGTCGAATCTGCCTTCAGGATTTTTTTTACGGTCACCAGACGCGACTTGTGAGTTGATGTCCATTCCTTTTCAATACGTTTAAGACTGTTGATGTTGTGTTTGAGTATGTGGCGCTGACTTTTTCGATAGACGTCCGCACAGAACTTCCGGTATGGTTTAATAGGATAAGAATTGCTAGATGTTTCCGGACCAACACTAATAGTATCAAGCTTATATTCCAAAGCAAGTCTCAATTTCTGTAGACCCTGGAGTTGCGCCCTCAAGCTTGTGCGACTTTCATTTGAGTTCTTCTCAACAAAAGCAAAAAGATCAAGTAATTGACTCAAAGATATGTCGTTTTCTTTGCTTATCAAATATAATACGCCATCTTCAAAGTCAGTAACATCTTTTGAGCTTTTATGTGTTTCTTTTCCATCTTCGAATGCAAATCGCGTATAATCTGTTAATGTTGGTAGCACGATATCTTCATTTTGCAAGATATTTGCAATTGTATCTGTAGGAAGTTTTATTCTCAGTGCCACAGTATCAAAAACATTATTTTCCATAACAAACCCATATCCAGTTAGTAACTCTTCATTTCCTTTGCCGCCGTAGTTGTTTAAGACTTCTTGACCTTTGGAAAGCGGCATCAGACACCGTACACAAAATGAGTCATCTAGCCGCAACCATTCTACTTTTGCATTATAGTTGTGGTTAAGTAGGTCAATAACAGGCAAAAGCATTATTTTGCTGGTATCAGTACTGGGATTAAGAACATATTCAGGAAAAGCTCTTGATAGAAAAATCAAATGCGCCCACAAAAAGGCTCTGAAACTGAACCACGGAAATTGATCATTACCAAACACTTGGGAAGTAATTTTTTCATAGACTTCTTCATCAGAAAGCTCCATAAAATGATCGCAAATAGATATCTCATCACTAATAAGCTCGTTACATATATCCAATGCCAGCGCAACATGTTTCCATTCTTTGAAAATGAGATATAGCTTATCTCTAAGGGAGGAACCGAGATTTGTGCTCTTTAATAATTGCAGTTCACTTGGGTTCCAAACTATTGGCGTATCAATGGAATCAGGAAGACAATCTAGGTAGGGCGCAAACTTTTCCTTGATATCTTCGCCATCTACTATAATTGCTTCTTCGCCAAACTTCATTTTTGCAAGTAAGAACTTTAGCCAGGTATTTAAGGAGGTTTTTGCACCGAAATGTTTTCTAGCAAGTTCTCCTGTGATTATAATGCTGGATGGAATGCTGAACTGGGCAGAAAGAATATCTTTCTCAGCAACGCAACTAAGCCCCATAAGCTCATCGCTGTAATATCTTAAACCCTCAGGAATTTGAACATCGTGCTTCTTAGCCCAGTTGAGCAGGTTTTCGAGACGATTGGCAGCCATTTGTCAGCCCTGCTTGTTAGTGCACGAATAAAGCCCATGTCCATGTACATTTTCCATGTTCGATCCTCACGCGACACGTGATTGCTTGGTGTGACAATTTCACCTCAGATACCGAACTTCACCATTCAGTGTTCAAGATATGGAAAGAAAAATTCTTTGAGAACGGTAGTAAAGGCTTTCAATCCTGAACTGCTACTTCAAGCTCTACTAGTCATTTTGAGTAAGCTTAAATTGTTACACATATTGAGCAAGGTACTTTGCCGTAATCGGAAGCAAATTATACGTGCCCCTCTTCTGATTTCTTCAGATTTCTTGCCCGAAAATTAGTCGGGCTGCTTATCTTTGTTTTCTTATGGAAGAATTCCGGCACGCGCTATATTCATGAAATTCCAATTTGCTAATTCTAGCATGGACATGGGTGACTCGAGGATTCCAGACAGAATACAAATATTGGAAATAAATTCAGGATATTAGTACTAATTGCAGTACTTGTTGTATCCTGCTTTCCTTTGGGGTACTACTTTGGGGCTCTACAAGTCTATAGCGGCTATTAGCTATTTAAGAGCTATTGAGAAATTGTGGCCCCTTTATGTGCGGAGGAGTATTAATTCAATGATTTCAAATGTAAGTTATGGATGATGTCAAATTTGAGAACGGCAGAAATGAAGACGCCAATGCCAAATCATTCGTAGATAATTCTATATTTTCTTTCCCCCATCGACAAATGATCACTTTTTACCCGTATTGAGTGATGGTAAACAAACACGATACTATCTCTCGACACATTTCCTGCAGATTAAAGCCAATGACATAAATCAATACGACATGGTAGACGAGGTTGGTTCTGAAAAGCAGCCTAGGAGAAACTCTCTCCATCAGCGCAATATGCTTTTGAGTATGAGGCTGAATAGTGTTCCAGGAAGAGAAAGCTTCGGTGCCACTTCTAAGAATGTAGGAGGTGCACAATCCGGTACAATTAGGAAACCTTGGAGGGTGACACTATCCAGAGGAAATAATAGCGCACGTTTAAATACAAAGATTCCGTCTCCAGTGAAGCAGAAAAATGCTCAAGTTGTCGGTGGGAAGCCTGTAGTTGACATGGCAGAATACAGACAAGGCTCAAAGATCCCTTCTCCTACCAGGATGAAAGGAAACAAGTATCATTCACCGGTTAAAGCAGAGTCAATTAAAACATCAAATATTCAAAAGTCGATAGCCCCATATCAGTCTTTGTCACTCGATGACTTTGACATAGGTAAGAAACTTGGGAAGGGGAAATTCGGTAAAGTTTATTGCGTGCGCCACAGACGAACGGGATTTATTTGCGCACTCAAGGCTATGAATAAGAAGGAAATCGTACAGTATAATGTGCAAAAGCAGTTCAGAAGAGAGGTTGAAATTCAGTCATCTCTCAAGCATCCAAATCTTACCAGACTTTATGGGTACTTTCACGATGATAAGCGCGTATATCTTCTCATGGAGTACCTTGTTAATGGCGAGCTTTACAAGCATTTACGCGCTAACGGTCCGTTCAATGATATATTGTCATCACACTACGTGTATCAAACTGCTGACGCTTTGGATTACATGCATGAGCGGCATATACTACACAGAGATATCAAACCCGAAAATATACTCCTGGGATTTCAAAATACAATCAAGCTGACGGACTTTGGTTGGAGTGTCACAAATACTGAGGGAGTAAAACGTAAGACATTATGTGGCACCTTAGATTACCTTTCTCCAGAGCTCATTAAATCGAAAGAATATGATGAGAAGATTGACGTCTGGGCATTAGGAGTGTTGGCTTATGAATTGCTTGTGGGAACACCGCCTTTTGAAGAAAACTCGAAAGAACTCACAAAGAAGAGAATAACTAGAAGGGACTTGGTGTTTCCTGCTCATGTTTCGATAGATGCCCGAGACCTGATAAGCAGACTGCTTGAATATGAACCGACATCTAGAATATCCCTGAAAGATGTGAAGTCTCATCCTTGGATAGTCAAAAATTGTCCCTATTGGTAAGGAATGGAATAATACGTAAAATGACCATTTACTTTTATATACATGACTATTTTGGCTTTAGCATTAAGATAGAGGAATTTGATTTTTAACGACCTTTGGGATTCCTTTTGCCCATGATTTCGTGCTCTTATCTGTGATCATGAAAACTCTTCCGCTTTGCTTCATCCGGCCGGTTCTGCCTACTCTGTGAACAAGATCTATAGATGTTTTGGGAACATCATACAATATAACATTGCGAACACCTTGAAAATTAAGTCCTCTTGCCATCAAATCTGTGGTCACTAAAATTTTCAAAGCGACCAATCTTCTAGAAGGCTGAAGTTCTTCTTTCGAGGCTAAAACTATGTTCGAACCTGGAATCGAGAGCGGGGTTCGTTTGATTTCGGTCTTCAATAATCTATCATCATTCTGATTCATGCCCTCCAGGAGCCTTGGTGGGCTTATAAAAGGTTTGACTTTTTCTGCTCTTTCTTCAACGGTATCTTCGCCAGTTAAACCAATACAATCATGATTATACTTATTGGCCAGTTGCTCTCTAACTTTTTCAACATCTTTCTTTTCGTTCACAAAAACGATGCACCTTTTCTCAAATCCAGCTTCAGTGCCATCCTTCATGATCGCAAACAAGGTCTGAGCTAGTGCTTTCATCTTGGAACCTTTATAAGGATTTAAAGTTGCATCGATTAATTTAAAATCCAGAGAATATGGAAGTCTGTGCAGTTTGGGAGTAGTAATAGCCTGACAAGTGGGAAAAAATCTTTCCATAGTTTTATTGAATTCATTAGGAATTGTCGCGGAGCAAAAAAGAAGGTGGTTGGTATTTGGCATGGATTGTATAGCTTTGTGTGTATCTTCTAACCAAGATTGGTCCATTAAAGTGTCAGCTTCATCTAGTATAACAAATTGTACCCTAGACAACATTCTCTCCGGTCTATTGATCATTCTGACGTTAAACAGATTTAAAAGCTTACCTGGTGTTGTTATTAATATATCTATTCTTGATTTTATCCTTTCAAGAAACTCACTATAGGTAGCACCTGAATCCCATTTGAAAGTATGAAAACCTAAAAGCTCTTCACTCTGTTGCACGGTTCTGTATACTTGATCTACCAGTTCATGAGTGGGTACCAAGATCACTGCTCGTATTACTGCCTTGTCTTTGATAACTTGCCATTCTTCAGGTGATTCTAATTCGGATCGTTTTAAAAACTCGAATAAAGGCGTGAGGTACGCCATTGTCTTGCCAGATCCTGTCTCCGCTGCGATGACGTTGGTCTGTAGTTTTTTATCCATCAAGTTTTTTGATAGTTTCTTAATGGCTGCCACTTGTATTGGAGAAGGTTTGATGGATTTTGGGTCTAGTATAGAATCATTTCTTATAGCTCGTGTTTCACTGCGATTCGTTTGAATAAAGTTCTTGTTGTTGAGAATTGACTCCCGCGATATGATTGATGTTATGGCCGTTCTTACCTGAGGTAGAATTTTGAGTTGTTCAAAGTCTGTAATCTTCTTTAGCAGACCAGCTGTTTTCTCTACAGTTGCATTTTCGCTTTCTTTGAGCCCTCCAAAGTTACCATAATGAAACGGAGTAGGGTTGAGCGGCGATCTTTTGCTCGCCTTCTTCTTCACAACTGACGCTGCCAAGTGGTGCTTCTTATTCTTAACGGGCTTGGACCCCTGTGAAGCGTATTGTTTGGCGTAACATCTAAGTCCATTAACAGTACATGTGTTTGGCGACCGACGAAAGAGCATAATGGTACTGCTATTGTAAACGTCCTACTGTCGGTAGCTTCAATAATGCTGGTGCATCGAGAGATGAAACGTATTTGATGATTTACATTGGAAAATTTTTCTGTTTTTCAAGATATTTCAACATACAACGATCGTTCACATTTGATCTAAAACGGACCAGATACGAAATGTCGAAAGCGGATTTGACGTCTCTGCTCTCTCAATTGAGCGTACAGTCTCAAAATAATAAACATCATGAGGTGTCGTCCACCTGCATGAAGCTTTTATCTTCGAACTGTGCGAATGCATCTGATGTTTTGAGGCAATGTATTATCGCCTTAATCAAGCAAGATAAATATCAGCAATGTCTGAAAGTTTTAACGAAATACGAAACGTTAGGTGATTCTGAGTCTTTAACACTTGAGAAACTATACGTTTACTACAAATTGAGCAAAACAAAGTCATTTGAAAAATTGTACTCAACTGTTGCATCAAGACTGGAAGAGATTAAAACGAGAGGAGATGTTCCCTCAGTTCATATTAGAGGCCTGTTACACGTACGTGCTCAGTTTTGCTACAAGATAGGTAAGCATCAAGAAGCATTTCGTATATATCAATATTTGGCCTCGCACAATTCAGATGGCATGGATAATGAAGTCGAGCTGGCATGTAACGAACGTGCACCATCAACACATTTACCCGATAATTCGGCTTCGTTTGTAACTCAGCTGACGTCGGATTCTTTTGATCTGTTTTTTAATGAATCAATGATCTTTCTTGGCAATGGTCAGATGGATGTGGCACTTAATCTATTGAAAAAGGCCAGAACGTTGGCTGCAAGTGAAGGAACTGAAGACGATTTACACTCAATTGATTTACAAATAGCATATGTTTACCAACTATCCGGCAATAATGCAGAGAGTAAGTTGGTCCTCAACAGATTGATGGCAAACCTCAAACCCCAATCCACCATGTTGTTACTTGCACAGAATAATTTGAAATCTTTCACTGATCTTTCAAAATATACCACAAACTTTTCACTTTTACTCAGGGAGTTGAATGTTGAAAGAATAAATTCCAGTTCTCAAAACTTCACGGAATATCAATGGCAAATATTGAATACTAACTTACTAGTCCTGCAATTGTTTAATAATAGCAGCATTCAAAGAAAGAGCAGTATTTTATCGCGCACGCTAGCGACCTATCAAGAGATCGTTGATAATGTAACTTTAGAGCCATATGAGTCTCAAGCTACAAAGCTGTTTCACCATGTCATGAAATCTATTTCTTGCGGAATATCGGGAAGCGTTATTGGAGTCCTTTTATTAGCAGTCCAACTACAAATCTTGGAAAAGAAATGGGAAAGAGCAATTCAACTATGCGAATCTTTCCTGAATAAAGATCGGCAGGCAATAGAATACGAGCAACGCGTTATTTGTTACATCTTATTCCAGCTTTATGAGATAGCCGGTCGTGATAACTCTAGACATATATTGTTGGGACGTCTGTTCGAAGTATTTACCAGTGAAAGAGCAAAAGAAGATCCTCCGTTCTGGAGACAGGTTGGTTTCAAGCTTTTGGCGCAAGAATCGGTGGAAGACGCAAATGCCATATTTTCTGAGCTAAAAAAACTTGATCCCACCGATACCCTATTGGGTGATTCCCCAAGATTAGGTACTCATGAATTGGATGGAGAACTCGAATCCTTGATTGATATGGTTGATGTACAGCAATTAATTGATCTGGGCTCAACTCCTTTTGAAAGAAAGACCAAGAAAACCTCTGAAAAGTCATTAAAACGGGTACATAAGAGGAAAAGAGTTCATAAAAACAGAAAACTACCCATTGGTTACGATTCAGAGAAATTACCCAATCCAGAGAGGTGGTTACCGCTGAGGGATAGGTCAGACTACAGACCTAACAAGAAACAGCTAGCAAAGCAAACCCAAGGTGGTGCAAGTAATCGTAAAATGGATCAATCGCTAGATATTTCTAAGAAAAAGCAACCTAAGAAAGGCAGAAAAAGACGTTAATAGATAGTACTTATTTAACACGTAAATATTATCATTATATTGAATGCTGATTTGAACTATATCTCAGCTTGGTACCACTTGTTAGTTAAACTAGTCTAGTATACAAATAATGAGTGTGGCATTCATGCATATGTTTCAAGTGAACAAGGTATCCTCATCTCTCAAATATTCACCAATATCAGCCTGTCTGAAAGCCACTATTCCCATTGGCTGGAGGTCTCTCGCCTCTGACGTGCTTTTAGCACTTACCCCGAAACCTAGTGGAACATCATGCATTGAAAATACCACCACACCAGCATGCTCCGGAATATCTTCAGACATCTTACCCACATGTGCTTTCAAAACGTGGTTCCCGTAAAGGAAAGGCATCTCGCCATTTGGCTTAATCCATATCTTGTACTTGGCATGTTCCGCCAATACAGTGAGAGCAGTAATGTGGATCCTAAACTTACCAGTTTTAGTGAATTTTCCCAAACAAATACCAATTGACATCAAGTTAGGTCTCGCAACACTTGTCGCCAGTTTGGCAATGTGTTCTGGAACATAATAGACACGATCTTTCTGCAGCCGGAAGACAAAAGGTTGCTCTTTATTATCAACTAAGAATTTGATATTCCTGCCGATATAGCCAGCCAGCTTTTCAAAAACTACTCTAGTCTCTTCCTCGGTGAGTTGTCTCATAAATGAAGTGATGCTTGGATGGTTTTATTGAGTATTGAAAGTAACCTCCGCTATCTCATCTCATCTCATCGCGACTGAAAATTTTTCAAAGGAAAAAGAAATAACATGGCACGTGACTTATACTTGTTTACCAATCTTATAGTATTCAATCTAGTATTGACTGCAGCACTTCTTAATCTATTCTAATATGATTCACATGGAACTTTATGGTTATATAAAAGTTTAATCCTTACGGTATCTACTCTGTTTTCGTTCGCCAGTTTTTTATTTCGAAAATTTTCTGGACATCGCACCTCTGAACAGTCGCCAGTCATTCAATAATAAGTCAATCAATGTCTTCAAAAGACGGTGAAGACCCCAAATATGTCGATGATCAGCCAAATGATGAGGCTTATAAAAGAGGTAATCAATACAAATGGTCTAAGGCTCGGAAGGCAGACTATGACCAACCGTCAACTTCTGAGGACACCAATAAAAGAGCGTATGTACGTACTCCACCGATCAGATCTCTGTGAAAACTGACTAACAAATTATAATTAGGAGAGTTGATAGGGAACCGGCTTTAGATGAGAAGGGCAATGTGATTCCTAAAGAACCTAGACTGCCTAAAAGAAAAGTTGCAGTAATGATTGGATACTGTGGAACGGGTTACCACGGTATGCAGTACAATCCACCAAATCCTACAATTGAAGCTGAACTCTTTAATGCCTTTGTCAAAGCAGGTGCCGTTTCAAAGGCGAATTCTAATGACCTTAAAAAATCGGGATTCATGAGGGCTGCCCGAACTGATAAAGGTGTTCACGCGGGAGGTAATGTAATTTCTCTAAAGTTGATCATCGAAGATCCTAATATCTTGCAGAAAATAAATGATTGTCTCCCTGAGGGCATTCGTATTTGGGATATTGAGCGAGTCAACAAGGCTTTCGACTGCAGAAAAATGTGTGGTTCCCGGTGGTATGAATACCTGCTTCCCACTTATTCCTTGGTCGGCCCTAAACCTGGCAGTGCATTATATGAAGATATTGAATCTAGTAAAATGGAGAAGCCGGGAATAATTTCGGAAGATGAAGAAAGCATTACGCTTTGGAAAGAGTTTTTCAAGGAAATTGATCAAGCATTTACCCCAGAAGAGCTTACTTCTATCAAAGAATATGTCCCCCCTCCAAGAAGTGATTTCGACGAATCTGATCCAATATATCAGTTAGTAAGAAGATACAAACAATTGGAAAACAAACATCGTCGCGCATATCGAATTTCGGAGCACAAACTATCTGCTTTTCGTACCGCAATGAAGCAGTATTTAGGGCCCCATAACTTTCACAATTTCACACTCGGTAAAGAGTTCAAAGACCCAAGTGCAATTCGATTCATGAAGGATATCAAGGTATCAGAGCCATTCGTAATCGGAGAGTGTATGACGGAATGGGTGTCTATCAAGATCCATGGACAATCATTCATGTTACATCAGATACGGAAAATGATCTCAATGGCTACATTAGTAACGCGTTGTTGCTGTCCACCCGAGCGTATATCTGAATCGTATGGTCCACAAAAAATAAACATTCCTAAGGCACCCGCCTTAGGTCTACTTTTAGAATGTCCAGTCTATGAAGGTTATAACAAAAGACTAGAGGAATTTGGATATCAGCCAATTGATTTTAGTAAGTATCAAGATAAAATGGATTCCTTCAAAATGAAGCACATATATGATAAAATTTACCAGGAGGAGGTTAACGAGAACGTCTTCAACGCATTTTTCAGCTACATTGATAGCTTTAGCAAAGTCACTGGTGCTCAAGGCGACGAAAATGCTGCAAGTGGTGAGAAAGTGCAAAGAAGTGTTTTTGATTTCTTGACAGCCAGAGGAATCATCGGACAAAAAGAGGTAGCTACAAACGATGATTCACCAATAGGTCAAAATACAGATACCGCTGTAGACCGTAAGCAAGAAGCTCCAAAGAAGCCGGCCGAAGGTGAAGGTGTACCCTCACTTTGAAGTGGGCTCAATGAAAACTGTTGTATAACATGTATCACGTGCTTGACTCTTAAATCCAGAAAAATTTTTTAGATACAATGTACTATTTAGTAGAGGTATTCTGAAAAGATCATCAGAATAGAAGAACCTGAGTGGTAATGTTGAAGCTCCAAGCAAGGGAATTCAGCTGTAGTGTATCAAGAGCTGCTTCTCCTGCTCGTGGTAAGGCACAAGGTTTCGCAAAGAAAGTTAGTGGAGGTAAGGCAACGGCGAAAAAGATTACCTCAGGAACACTATATAAACCTTGGCAGCAGACTGTCGCTACTGCTAATTTGAACAAAAGTGCAATTCCGGTTGAAACGCCTACGTTCAAACCCACTGAGGTCAATTCGCTGATCAATAAGATTTCCAGTTTCTCAGCCAAACAGTACAAATTACTATACCGGTTGGGATCATTCAAACAAAACCAACTCAATGAGCTCTTTCCACGCCCAATTATTTTGGTTAGAGAAGATACTACTAATAAACTGTTCAGCTTATTGAAGAGTAGTCCAAACAGGAAATACCTGATCACAGGGGAGTCGGGAGTGGGTAAGTCTGTGCTTTTATCACAAGTGCATGCATTAGGAGTTGAATCTAAGGGAGTCCTGATCAACATTTCCTACCCTGAGTTATTTCTTAATGGAAGGAACGATTTTTTTTATGACGATCGTTGGTATGTTCAGCCAATGTACCTGAAAAAGCTTATAACAAAGATTTTGAAATCCAATGATCACAATGTTTTAGCATCTATAAAGGTGAGCAATAGCTACAAGTTTTCGAATGCTAACCCCAAAGATGCTGCTACTAGAAAATTCACGCAAATTATTGAAGGTAAAAGCACCTTGCTTGATTTGTTATCCGTTAAAACCTCGCCTCGCAATAGAGGCGACCTTTTTGAAGCGATTATCTCGGAACTCGCTTCTCAATCGAATGTGCCAGTTTTTTTTACTGTTGACAACTTCTCTAGGATTCTATCGGAACCATTTTCTGCTTACAAAGATTCTCAGAACAAAAATGTTCACGTTCTGGAACTTCAAGTGGGGAAGATCATAATGGACATTGTCAGTGGCAAAATCCAGTTTCCTCACGCACAAAGCTGTGTTGTCATGGCTATTTCCGGGGTTGACAGAACAAACAAAACTCTGCCAATTGGCCTATCAAAACTCCCCCATGATCCTTATTGTTCACAAAGGCATTATGACACTAAGCTATCCCAGCTTCTATTAGAGGGTAAAGTGCAAGAATTCAACGTAAATAAGTTGTCCAAATACGAAGTCGAACAATTGATTGACTTTTATATCAAGTCTGAAGTTGTTTTGGATCGAGATGCACAAGGCAAGTCTTTTGAACAATTAGTAGAAGAAAAGTACTTTCTCAGTGGGAATGGTAACCCAAGGGAATTACTGAAAAGTTTGATCTTACAGTTCTCTTAAAGATCTACTTTTAAGAACACTAGACTCTCTAATCATACATGTAAATATTTACTTTCGAAGGAAGTCATTATTAAGCACTTTTTGCGTACCTAACTATTCATAGTTTCGCTCTTTTTAAATCCATCTGCTCATCGTCGTTCTCTTCAGACCAATCATCCTCGTCATCAACGTACGCTGGTTGTTCCGGGGCTGGAACAGAAGACGGGTGGTTCATTTCAGAGAAATCTCTTTTTACCTGTTGATGTCTTTCATTCCAGTTGGATTTGATTTGACCACTAACCTCCTCAAGATCTTCCATTTTAACTGAGTCGCTAATACTCTCAAGAACTTTTTGAACAACTGAGACGTGGTTCCCATTTAGCTTATCATCTCTAAATCGTAGCATTTTCCATACTCCTGTTTCCTGATCTTTTGCACATTCTACTATACGACCATTTAGGGGTTGTTCTAGGTTTTTAAGCTCCTGCCATTGTTTGTCACCTACTTCTAACTCAGCGAACCTTTTGTATGTCCTTTCTAAAATTTCCAGTTCCTTCTTGGAGAACGGTTGTTCAAAATTATGTAGACGAGTATTCACGTCAGCTCCTCCTAGCCATGTATAAAGATGAAAGGATGGTTTAGCATCATAATTGTAATAAAACCTAGCAGGATCTGTTTTTGGCAAAGACTCATCTTCAGCCTTCGGAATCTCAACAATCATCTTAAAATCAACTGTATTTTCCTGTTCTGGCTTCCACTTTAGAAGATATGAATCTTTACCACCAATATGATATGAGGTATTAACAGGTGTAAATATCATGCCATCAGACACGTGAGGTAAGTGTTCCAGAGATTGAGCCACTTTCACTAAATCATAGCTAAAGTTCATATGCTTCATTGAAATCTTGAACGGAAAAGTTGCGCAATGTTGTGGGTAGAAGGAACGTAAGTCATAATATGGCTTAAAAAATTCTTTGCCCAAGTGGGCAAGTCTTGAGCTTGTGGGAGATTGTACAAGACAACGACCGTTGATCGCCAGGCAGTCAAACATCAAGTAACGCAATTCCTTTATTTTAGAGACAGGATTTGTTTGCACCACAAGCTCACCATCAATTAATGTGCCGTCCTGGAGAGTTTCTAGTAATTCTTTTTTCGATTGACGAGGTAATCGCGGAAAGCGAAAGCCCGAAACTAGGTAATAGTTATTTTCTCTGTCAATTATGAAGCACCCTTGCTCCTTTGTCATGGGATTTATAACGATTAACATTAATGCACGTAATCCATCTGTTTTTTCGCAAACATAATAGTCTTGAGCCAGCAATTTGTCTTCTATATCAATATGTTGAAATGAAACGGGTTGGGATCCCGGAAAGGATTTAGCCGGCTTGGGTGAGTTTAATAGTTTGCAAACAAGCATTCGGATATCTTGAGTGACATTAGCAGATTGTTTGATTCCAGGAATCTCCGGAGCTGCCCTGCTATCCATTTCTGGTCTTTCAAGTTTTTAGCTTATTGAACATAATTTTTTGATATTGAATTTTCAAAATTATTTGAACCTATCGATCAATCATCGAATTGGCAGAGAATAAAGATGTGCGAGGGGCTTGATCAGCCTGCTAGTAGGCGAAATAAGAAGAAGATTAATTACAATGAGAAGAAGGCTGACGCTGAGTTCGCCAAGAAAATCAAGCAAATGGAAAGAAATAAAAGCAAGAATGCTGGCACTAGGAATAAGACCTTCAAATCCAAGTACCAGACATACCTTAATGATAAGAATATCTGTTGGAACTTTATACCGTCTCTGCCGCCTTCCTTCCGTAAGCATAGTCGATTCTCGAATATCCTCGATCTAGAAGACTCCACCATCGATATTTCAACGAATATCCTCTATCAAGAATCGACGGCATTATTAAAGAAAAATGATCACATTTATATGATATCCGAACCCCCCGGAGAGCCTTACTATATTGGTAGGATAGTCTCTTTCATTTGCAAACCTGAATGGCGGCAGGCCATTGATTCAGTGAAGAATATCGTTAATGTTTTCCCTGCAAAGTACTTTCAAGTGAAAATGAACTGGTATTATAGACCTAGAGATATCCAAGAAAATGCATCTAACTCTGATCCCAGATTGGTTTACGCGTCTCTTCATACTGACTTGTGTCCTATTTACTCATATCGCGGGAAGTGCACCGTGCTCCATAAGGCCACCTTCCCGTCCGAAGAATCATCCTATGAACATCTTATGAAACCGAATGTTTTTTATTTTGACCAGCTATTTGATAGATATACATTAAGTTATTATGATGTCTGGGATACCCATAAGTTGCTGAACCTTGGTACTCAATCATCATATTTGGCGGCCCTCCAAAAAATGTTTCCTTACGTATACACGGAAGAAAAGTATCCGCTGGAGAAAATCTTGAAAAAATACGTACTCAATCAGAAGTATGACAATGATGACGAGTTTTGGGATCAACGCTGTGGTCAATGTAATGAATGGTGTGAAAAACCGCAATGTATAAGATGCGATGAGTGCGGAGTACCTGTTCATCTGTACTGCCTAGAGCCGCCACTAGAGCGAAAACCTACTAAAGGAGTTATTTGGATATGTTTTGAATGCCTAAAAAAACAAGAATTCACTCCTGATATCCCTCAAATGAATAACACAAATGGGACGGTTGTCGAGAAGAAACAATCAGAAGACACTTTTCTTGATCGAGAGGCTGAGAAAACTCCGCTCAATGAGCGAAAGCTATCAGACTGTTGGTTTCATTATCTAGGGTCGAAAGTCATCAACTCTTTTGAGGATGTTCTAATAGATGAATTAAACCTTCCATTTCCGATAAAGTGCTCGAGAGTCGGCCCAAAATATCAGTGGGCTGGCTGTAATGACGAATTTTCGTCTCCTAAATTATACTCAACCACCGGTTGTGAACGAGGTCTTGAAACAAGTTCGGAACCTCTCTGGTTTTTTGACTCATCAAAAATATCTTCGGAGAAATTGGACCAATATGTACAAAAATGCCAGGATACATTTCCAAAAACACTACAAATTGTTCCTCAGACGTGCAATTTCCTCGATATGATCCTTAAGACTCTCGTGAAAAATTCCTATAATGCTGTGGCAGCATTCGAATCGTGTGGAGTGGAGCTCACTAGGGAATCGCTCAGGGAACCCACCTTCACTCCTGAAGAAATCACTAAATTCGAAAAAGCTGTTTCAGAATACGGAAGTGAGCTTCATCCTGTTTCCAAGTACGTTGGTACACAGCCAATGTCAATGATTGTCCGGTTTTATTATTACTGGAAAAAAACTGAAAGAGGGAGGAGCATATGGGGAAATTTTAAAGGTAGGAAGAAAAACAGACATGTCAGCAAGCTACAATCTGAAGATCACAGTGCCAATGTGGTAAAAAAGTCTCGAGAACGTAAGCCGTCTAAGATCTATAAAATGAGCAATCTGGAGGGTGATAAAGAGTGGAAATACATGGATGATTCATCTTTTGACTCTGACAAGATTTCAACGGTCAAAACGTGTTTTCATTGCATGTTTTGTGAAATTGATTACTCCCCAATGTGGTATAGAGTCACAGGAGGATGTGATGATGAAAATATTAAAACTAGAATGATGACTGGTGTGAATGAGAAAACTAGTACATCAGACAAGGTGCCGTTCCATCCAAAAAAACGGAATGGGGATTTGCAAGACGAAGAGAAACTTGAAGCTTTGTGTATTCGTTGCGCCCGCTTATGGAGACGCTATGCCATTCGGTGGGACTCTCCGATGAACGTGATAAGAGCATTAAATGGAAAAAATATATCAAACATAAATTCCACTGTGGAAGAGTTTTTGGACAAAGCAGAGGATAACAATCTGGTTACTTCAGCAAAACTAGCTCGAGAGAAGTTCCTTGAATGGGAATTGGTTCAGGATGCGGAGCTGATAATAAAGCAAAGGTATTCAATATTTAATGATCCGAGTCGCTTAATCAAGATGAGACGCAACTGTATGTCACTTCACACACAACTCAATAAACTGGTCAAGAAATTGGTCGAGAAAGATGCGTTCAAAGAATATAAACTGAGACAAAATTTGAATCAATTTATCAAGGTACGACTTGAGGCATTAGCCAAGAAGGAGAATAAACCTAAACGGAAAAATAAGAAAGTACAATTGCCATCCTCAAAGTTAATCCCGGATCCTGATCTCTCTGTAAATCAGGCAAAAGATCACAAACGCAAATGGATAGAAATTGATGTTGATGTGTCGGAAAAAGCCACGCTCAAAAAGAGAGAGACTTTATCGATAATCAACGATGATAAAGAACGAAAAATACTGGGGACAATTACTTCAAATGGAGATCATTTGATAGATGTGATATCTGAAGATAAAGTTGATTTGGGTCGTATATCAATTGATGCCGAATTTCGAAGTATCAGAATTTCAGATAAGCTATATCTGACCATTTTCAACCATTTATTAGAAAAAACCGCTGCTGAGAGCTCAAAAAACAAGAATCAAAATTCCAAAGATAAATTGGAGCCTCAGAAAAAGAGGTCTAAAATTCAGAATGGAAATTCTATCAATCCTTCAAATTATCAAGTTATAAATGAGTCAAATATTCCAATCTCGAATAAAATTCATAATACTGCGGGAAGTTTAGCTCTCTATTACTCTAATAATCCGCTTTTCTATGATTGGGCGCATGGAAAACTACCTAAACCCAGGATTGACCTTTTGCAGAATGCTTTGCAAAATTCGCAACAATTGAAGACAAATTTGGGAAGAAAGTCTAAGTCGCCTACATATGCTATTGATCAATTAGAGATTCAAGGGGATTCATCCCCGAGAGAGATATGCTGTGTTTGCCTTGAAAAATTCAGCGAAAAAGATGAAGAAGAGCTAACGTGTGCTAATTGTGGATTAAACGTGCATTATTACTGCTATGGCTGTAGCACTCAAAATATTCAGAACAAACATGAATCTGGGACTAAAGACTATCAATGGCTTTGTGATGCTTGTTCAAACGATTTGAATCCTTTAAACTCGACAAACTATCAATGCAGTTTGTGCATCGCCAAGGAGATCGATCATGATGCGGCCAAGAAGAAAATCAATCGTGCCATTCCAGATGCTTTGAAAATCAGTTCATGTGGTACATGGTGTCACGTTATATGTGCTCTTTTCAATCACCAATTAACATTCGGATCCGCTAGCACCATGCAACCGGTAAACAACGTAGGTGCGATTTTTCTGATGAATAATGGAAGGGAATGTGAGATCTGTTCTATGCCAGGTGGAGGATTAGTCAAGTGCGAAATATGCCCGCGAAGCTTCCATGTTACATGTGCCCAAGACTCTGCTGGCTACAGATTGGGATTCAAGAAGATTTTTACTGATGGTAACAAGCTGAACGAGCGCGTTCTTAGTGAGTATGGAGAGCATTTCATGGTTCGTCCAGCCATAATATGCTCACAACACTTAGAATCGACAAATGAACTTTTGCCATTGACTTATCAAACTTCATCTGGCTTGCCGATAATTGAATTTTACTGTAGACACTACAAATCTGTGGAAGGTTATTTAGGAAGCGCTGTCAAAGCACGTGTCCAAGAGTATGATAACATAGCTGGAAATCATATCAACTACGAGAGGTATGAGTCTAAGATTAATCCAGGAAGTGATGTGTGTAAAACGGATCCGATGAAGGCAATTCAGATACCAACCCCCTCCTCTTCGTTACACAGGAAGACATGTTCTGTTTGCTCAAGGAATTGTTCAATTTATTGGTATGGTTCCACCTGCCATGCGTGCCACATATCATGTAGTACACCCACCGCTAATCACGCTACAAATGATAAAGATCTGATTGTTGCAAAAGAGAACAATATGAGCTCGAGTATCCAATGTGCACTTTTAGATGGCATTCAGGAACGAAATTTGACTATGAGCGTCAACGATTTTGACCTAGAGAGCACAGGAAATTCATCAGCTAAGGGGAGGAGAAAAGGAACAAAAACTAAGCACACAAAAGGAGGTAAGGACGTTGGTTTTACATTAATGAGTCAAAATGGACCAAGCTCGGTCCAAGACACCCCCGGCATCCCTATCGTGATACAAAATTTATCTACAAACCGCTGAACTGTTCAGATTAAAGGGACACCGCCTTTTGGAGCCCAATATATAATGAAATTTTTTCTATTTTGTAGTAGCATTTTCTTTCCTTATAATACACGACTAGTAAGGCATTCCGAATTGGGCTTATCGATTTCTCTATAGTAATTTCTCTTGCAATAGAATTTTGAATGACTTACGCAATTACTAAACTTCACCAGCTAAAACCTTTTCCAATCTCTCGATTTCGGCGAGCGTGGTTGCCTTTGCAAGTTGATCCCGCAGGTTTTGCTTCGCCTTTTCGTCCATTTTGCTTACAACATTACTCATGACCTCTGCATCTTTATCTCTTGATGAACCCTTACTTGAACCTGTAGAAGCTGCATTACTATCAAATTTTCTTGAGGTAATATGTTCCAACTCCTCGCCCTTGACCTTCTGGAAATCGAGTACTTTCAGTTGCGGAAGTAGCGACAATACGTGAGATCTATAGTCTTCAAAATAGCAAATTGCGTTACCTCTTAAATTCAAATTCTCAAGCGACTGGGGAGAATTCCGTAATCCGTTCAGCTGCTCAAGTCTGTCTATCCCATTATTAGCCAGCGACAAGTTAAGTATATTTGTCGGTAGTAATCTACCATCAATCGAAACAATACGGTTGCGTGAAAGAAGTAGTGTGTGAATATCGGCACGTTTTTGAAGTGGTGGTAGTTGAGTTAAATCATTGTTAGTCATGTCAACTACATTTGTGGGAATTGGTATCTGAGAAAGCACAGTTGGCATAGAGTCTCCATCACTCTCTAAGTTTAAATCTCGTAAAATTAGAACCTTGTCAGTATCCAATCTACCATTGAAATAGCTTGCATAATATGTAGGTGCATCTATAACTGTGCTGGGAGTTATCTTCATTATGGTGTCAGTTGGCTTTCTCAACTTAAGAAAAAAAATGGAAACTATTAGAAGTTTATCAAATATTTATAATATAGGTGATAAATTACTCTGAAGACCTAAACATGATCACCTATACGAATTACTACAACTTTACTAAGCACAATGTTTGCTAAAGAAAATGTTGACTACACACTTTATCTTGTTACAGACTCAACAATGTTGCCAGAAGGAACTACCTTAGAATCTCAGGTTGAAGCTGGATTGAAAAACGGTGTTACCTTGGTTCAGTTAAGGGAGAAGGAGACCCCTACAAAGACCTTCATACAGGAAGCATTGAAGGTTCAAAAGCTTTGTAAACACTACGGTGTTCCGCTGATTATTAACGATCGAGTTGATGTTGCGCTAGCCATAAACGCGGATGGTGTTCACGTTGGTCAAGATGACATGCCCATTCCAATGGTTAGAAAATTGCTTGGTCCTGAGAAAATAATAGGTTGGAGTGTAGGCTATACTCATGAGGTTGAACAACTTACCAAATGGGGCCCAGAGGGTGTTGATTATATTGGTATAGGGATGGTCTTTCCCACTAACACAAAAAAAAATCCCAAAAAGGCTCCAATGGGCCCAGTAGGAGTATCTAATATTCTCGGCGCATTGCAAGAATATGAAGCAAAATGGTGCAAAACTGTTGCTATCGGTGGTTTACATCCTGATTGTATACCCAGAGTTCTTTATCAATGCGGTTCACCGGACGGTAGGAGAATGCTAGACGGTATATCTGTTGTGAGTGACATTATGGCTGCACCAGACGCAGGTAGTGCTACTAAGAAACTACGTGACATCTTAGCTAAAAAAAGATACGATTTTATACCCGGTTTAATATCTAATTCGACCACTTTCCACCCCGATCAAATGGCTGAGTACCTTGATAGGACAAAAACAAACCGTCCCCTGATACAACATATTACAAACAAAGTTCATCAAAATTTTGGAGCCAATGTCACATTAGCTTTAGGATCATCTCCCATTATGTCTGAGATAAATTCAGAATTCAAAGAGTTGTCCCTGATTCCTCACGCAACTCTTCTACTGAATACCGGTTCTGTGGCTCCTTTGGAGGTCCTTATTGACGCCGTTAAGGCTTATAATGAATCTCAACGTCCCATTGTTTTCGACCCAGTTGGATACAGTGCAACGGAAACTAGGTTGAATTTGAACAACCATGTGTTAACAGCCGGACAGTTTGCTTGTATTAAAGGAAACTCTGGAGAAATTTTATCTTTAGCGGGACTCAGCCAGGGTAAAATGAAAGGAGTTGACTCTGGATATAATGGCTCTGACTTGTCACTTCTAATCAAAGCTACCAAGATAGTTGCCTACAGATACAGGACAGTTAGTGTTTGTACCGGAAAGACAGACATAGTTGCTGACGGTACTTTTGCTGGTGCCTATGAGCCAAGTGGCGGAATGTTAGGAGATTGGTCTAGCATTCCCTGTTTTACGATAGTTTGTGGTGATATTCCTATTATGGAATGTATCACGGCAAGCGGGTGCTCTCTTGGCAGTACTATCGCCTGTTTAATTGGAGGAGTTTCAGGAAATGCCAATGTTCTGGGTGCTGTTTTAACCGCGGTAACACTGTATAAGTCAGCAGGGCAAAAAGCCTCCTCACGTTGCAGAGGCAGTGGTAGTTTCCATGTGGAATTGATTGACGCCCTTTATCAGTTTTTCACATCCAATCAGCCGTTAGAGTGGGCCGCGTCTATTCATCAAGTCTAAGCTAGAATATACAGGAGATCGCACTATTTACAGATTATAGCCCTTTTTTTACCCTTTTGAAGCAAAAAATACTAGTTCTTATACGATAGTTTACTTTTCTCGCTTGGAAGAATATCAGGATTTCTATCCATAGCTTCGTATTTCTCGATCACTGCCTTTTTCATAACAGCTTCCTGTGATGGAGAAAGCTTGTAAACAACTTCATCGGGAGGAACGAATTTAAACTTTCCTAGGGCAAACTCCCTATCTGAAAGTTTGCTCAATACATATAGCTGCGAGCGCACATATCTTACCATTGCTTCTAAATGAACCACATCAATGTTTTTCCTACCACCAAAAAGGTTCCGCCAAATGGCTCCAGCTAGAGTAGCATCATCAGTGTAAAAACCCTCATCATACGCAAAAACTGCACCTCTTAGTTGAGAATTAAAGTCTTTCAAGTATTGGTCAGCAATTCTACCAGAATTCACGTTCATTTCCTCGAAAAGTCTAAGCTCGATATCTGAAAACGTCCGGTCAACTAACTTCTGCTGGTAATTCTTTCCATATTTGAATGGCATTGCGCGCATGCGCACAAAAAGAATCCATTCATGCAGAACCGTTATTTGAAACCACTGTGAAAAAGTACGTGGTAATTTAAGATCTTCGTAGAAGAACTTAGCAGTTTCGGAAAGAGGTTCGTTCTCAAACTGTAAACCCTGTTCTTTACACAATGCATAATAGTAAGAGCCTGCAATAGGACCCGCTCTCACCTTGTCCATGTCCAAATTGAAAATACGGATGACCATCTCACCTAGAGCTTCTTTCCATTTTGGAAGTTGATAAGCTTGGGATTCATATTTAGAATCTGACAATAGGGGCCTTTTCTTCTTAGGGTTCACAGGGGCGTTATTTGAGTAGTCTATTGGTTGGGAAGTTAGTTGAGACTTACGAGCAAGCTCTTCCGGCGATTCGAGCTCATTCTTCACGTTGTCTTTGTTGATCCCTGTTGTATATCCGGCCCGAAAGATGATGGTCCTTCTACTGAATGATAATGTAGAGTTTAACAAGCTCGCGTGTGAGTGTGTAAACGACCTTAGCATTTCTAGTATCTCTTGCCCCACTCTTTTCAGTATAAGGGAATTGGAGTTTGAGCACAGACTTTTTTGAATTGATTTTGATGAAAATTTTCATTGATATCGTTCACAGGTAGTAAGTAATAATATAATGGTGTCCTAGAACTTCAAAGTTTCTCGATTTGTACAAAATGCTGAAGTTGTGAAAATTCAACTACCTTTCTGCTTCGAGTGTAAATGCGATGTGTAAACTATGGTACTGAAACCTTGCATAAGTTTTGTGTGCGTTAGCGAAAGTTCAATTTAGCTCGGAAATCACTAGATGATAATGATGGATCAAAATTTCAAATAAGCCATGAGATGATTCATATGTGGCGAACTTAAGTAGTGCAAGCCTATTTTTACGTCATGCTGCTTTTATCAAGGAAAACTCGAACACAAATACTATAGTTCAGATAAAGAAGTTCAAAATTACAACCGACACTCCGTCAGTAGGCTTCGATAATTAATACACAAGACACTGTATTTACCCGTTTCAAAATAGTGAAGCTTTGCTCATCCATAAAAATTAGAGAAAGGTATTACCTGTATGATTCTAGTTCCAACTTATTTCATGACACCACTGCGCTGGTGGACTTCCTAGAAGTGGATCGGAGAATATCTCCCATTTTTTCGTCTAATCTCTTTCGTGCTTTTCCTTTTGGTTTACCTTTTGCGCCTCCGTATAACGAAGTGCCCCATAGTTCTAGAGCAGTAGCATTTTTCCAAAAAGTACAAAGCTTGTAAGCTTCGTGATTTCTCACATTAATTAATTCTGTCAATATTGTTTCTTGGTTAATTAAGCGATTCTTCACACTCACTGAATTGATTTGACGTTCGGCACGCAGCTGGACCCTTGCGCTTTCTTGTTTTGCCAATCCTCCTTGAAGTTTTCTAGCCATAAGTTCATCTCTGCGTGCTTCCAACTTATCTATTTCATTCAAAGCATGTCTCGTTTTCGAAGAATCATCAAGCTTCATTATTTTTTCTGCTATTGCTTCCAACTCCTCTTCATCTTTCGTATCTATATATCTCATTCGGGCTTTCGCATCCCATTCATCTTCGGAAATTTGGCTCTCGTCAAGTTCTTTCAGCAATCTTGTGATACGACAAGTAACTGTCGTAGAGGCTAGTTGCTGTTCTTTTAATCTTAGACTGAGCTTCAATTCTTTCTCTACGCTCTTCAATTGTCTCGATAAGTCATGTTCACGTCTGCCCCAGACGTCAAACCATCCACAAAGCTTCTCAAAGTCTTCAACAGCTTCAACGGAGAGCCACTGTTGATCTGACAATAATAATGACTCTGGTCCTTCTTCGATTATTTTCCTTTGGATGGGAGATAGTGCAATCCAATTATTTACTGAACCGTTTTCGTCGACCAAAACTGTTTCGCCATTACCATCCTTGTGCTTATACGACCCATCATGGACTCGATAAATATTAAACACTTCCTCAGTGGCTGCTTTTGAGGATTTCTTTGCTCGTATATTTACCCACCTTTCAATTTCTTCTTTTGATATCTGTAGGAAATATTGGGCGTCGATAATTGAGGGCCCCTGGATCCATAAACAGCCAGGTTTGGGATTATGTTCATTTTCTTGGGGCCTTTTTACACCACTCAGCTCTAACCAATAATATCGGTTGCCATAGCGATCTGATCCTAAGGACCTCAATCGCTGTAAATCGTTTTCAAACAAGACACTATCCAAGTAGTTTCTATCCTCCTGAAGATTTTCGACGATCTCTTTTTGCCTGCAAATCTTTTCTTTAAGTTCTTCGATTTTATCAGGATTGCTGTTTTCTTCAACTATATTTCTTAGATCATTTTCCAACGCCTGCAACGCTGCAGTTGAAGACTTCAAGTCTCGTCCAATTTTGAAGCGTTCACTGCGAATTTGACCACATATCTCCATTGAGTCATCTAGGGATCCTTTGATATCTGAAGAAAAATTGGAAAGTAGATCAACAAGTATCCACATAGCATAAACTTTTTGTTCCATGTCGAGATTCCTGCAAAAATTTCTCCACAGAATCTTGTTCAGCTGAGTCCCTGCCCCATCGATAGGTACCACCAATTCAACAAAACTTTGAATGAAGTTTGAGTAGATCGGCAAGTGCATACAGTCTTGATAAATACCAAGCACAATTATTAGCCAATACCCGTTTTGAAACTGTCTATTCATCAACCTCTCGGACCAATTTACATTACGATATTGAAGGCATTTATCAAGTAGTTCATCAATTTGGGATTCACTGCGAGGTTCAGAACTCGGCGTGTTTTCACTAGACAGTGTGTCATTGATCCCTTCATCATTTGTTTTCAAATTAAGATCATTATGATTTCCCTTGGGTTCACCATCTCTGTACCAATTTTCTGCAACTATACAATTCCAGTCTCCAGTTTCATCAATAAACATCCTTAAAATTGCTGCAAAACATTCCACTAACAATGCCGCGCCCTTGAGGGGCGCCTCATCCAATAATTCGTCTGCTGCTCTATCCTGTTTGACAATTTGGTACTTCGTGCGCTCCGTACTCAAACGATCTATAATCTGAAAAACATCTGAATCAACCTGCATTTTCTCTCTCATAAATTCATTTTCAGAATTTACAGTACATGTAACATTGTCAAGTCCCTCATCTACATCCTCGCTGAGTGAAATATCCTTTTCGACAGATACTTTAACAGCTAATCCACTCAACTCATCTGGGCTCGTACATTTAAAGCTCGTAATAAGGTCATCCAGTGTGAAATTACTGATGTTCAGAGTCTCATTGAAAGTATTGATAAATTGATAGACTTGCAGTAGTCTTCCCATTTCAGGAAACACTTCCGCAGTATTTTCTAAGTTAACATGATTAAGAAGCTTACTGTAGTAATAAACGCTTTTGAGCTTGGGTCGTGAACCTGCAAAAGGTAATTTCAGATCGTCAACAATACTAGTAATTTGTTGAGACTGAGCTTGAGATTGAACTTCATTGGACTGCAAACCATCGTCATTTTTCGTTTTTTTTGGTTCAGGAACTTCAGCTTGATCAATTTCCACCTTTCTTTTATCGCTATTTTCTTCTGCCGTCGATGTAAACGGGATTCGTGTGGTAGTATCTGCATAGTCGTCCTTATATTTTAACATGTCAGCGGGCCATTCCAATGAAAGTCCATACATTGGTAAGTACTCCTCTTTCACGCACCATGGCGCTCCCATCTTAGTAGAAGCACGACGAAGAGTTATTTTGCAAAAGCATTTTATTAGGTGTTTGGTGAAAGTAGTTCGGTCGCGGTAAATCTGATTTTGGTCCGCTATCACTGATCGCAACCCGGATGCCTCAACAATCATATACTTTGAATATGCCGGAGACTTCTCCTCACCAGTAATGGGATCAATTATGGCGTTAAACTGAGCCTTCTCCTTTATAACGTAAGGCTTTTGGTGCTGTGCATGTTGAGCTTCGACATCTTCTGCTCCAGGTGTGGGTGACGAGTTTTTGCTTACACTTTTTCTCAAGAATACAGTTTCGCCAGGAAAATAATCGTTTTTGAACCTGGCATACACCTGCTCAACCAAAAGATCGATTCGTCTGACCTCGTTAAAGTGGAGAAACCTCGCAACTGGCTCTCTCAACTTCAGAGGAAATTTCTCTTCTACATGCTTAAATTGCATTTCTTCACTATTGAGGGCTTCAAAGAAGGTTAAGCATGATGCACCGGTAATTTCACAGGTGAAATAGTGCCGCGTGTAGAAATCAAGTCGCTCTAAATAGTCTTCATAGGTAGTAAACCATTCTCCCGTTTCATTGATATGCCAAACTTTGATGTTCAGATTTTCAGGAAGTGACTTCGGAGCTGGCAGGACGATGGGCTTTCTTTTATACAGCACCATGTCTCCCTGCACTATTTGTTCAGTTTTCCAACTGTTATTCGAAAGAAGATATTTTTTCATTACCTAAATTATCGCGAAAATCATCAATTAAGGAACTCCGGCAACTAAATAAAGCATTTTGCCAGATAAGAAGAACAGAGCATGAAAAATCACAGTTATTAGAGTTAAATCATATAATAGCATATATATAGTTCAAGAAGCTCTTACGGATCGGAAATACGCAACTGTTCTGGATAGCCTTATTAGCATCCCTTGGAAAATGACCTGTTCTCATGAAAAATTACAGGTATTAAAGGAACGAAAAACATAATGAGCAATCAATTGGGGCCCACTAGTAAGTACGTCTTCTGCTACCAATTCTGGTTAAAATGACTATTCAGCCTGTAACTATACACTATATCACGTGCACGTTGATTTCTTTTTCTGAAGTAGAAAATTTTCATGCGAAGCTCATCTCATCACTACCATTGACGTTCTTCATTCAATAATAGAGGGAAAAAGGTGTATTAGATGGAACAATCTAATAAGGAGCACCGAAAGAAGAAGGAGAAGTCCACTGCTAAAAAGAAGCTGCATACCCAGGGTCACAATGCCAAGGCCTTCGCAGTTGCAGCGCCCGGTAAGATGGCCAGGACAATGCAGCGTTCCAGTGACGTGAACGAACGTAAATTGCATGTGCCAATGGTTGATCGTACCCCAGAAGATGATCCTCCACCAGTTATTGTGGCGGTTGTAGGTCCTCCAGGTACAGGAAAGACCACTTTGATAAAGTCTTTAGTTAGAAGAATGACAAAAACGACTTTGACAGAAGTCAACGGACCAATTACCGTGGTGTCTGGTAAACGAAGGAGGCTTACATTCATCGAATGTCCTGCTGATGATTTGAACTCTATGGTTGACGTATCAAAGGTCGCGGATTTAGTGCTACTAATGATTGATGGAAATTTTGGATTTGAAATGGAAACGATGGAATTTCTAAATCTAGCTCAACACCACGGTATGCCTCGTGTCCTAGGTGTTGCAACACACCTGGACCTGTTCAAATCACAGTCAACTCTAAGGGCTTCGAAGAAGAGATTAAAACATAGGTTCTGGACTGAAGTATATCAAGGTGCGAAGCTATTTTACCTATCCGGTGTAATAAATGGCCGCTATCCTGATCGTGAGATACTTAACTTATCTCGATTTATCTCAGTTATGAAATTCAGGCCCTTAAAGTGGAGAAATGAGCATCCTTATCTTCTAGCTGACCGTATTCTTGATGTGACGCATCCTGAACTAATTGAAACGCAAGGCAAGCAAATCGACAGAAAAGTTGCAATATATGGATACCTCCATGGCACTTCTCTTTCCTCAGTGAGGGGTACTAAAGTCCACCTCGCAGGTGTAGGTGATTACTCCATTTCGCACATCGAGAAACTACCTGATCCCTGCCCAACACCCTACTTTCAACAAAAGATAGACGATTATGAAAGGGAAAAGGCAAAAGAAGAAGGATCCACTTCTGCAGTACCCAGAAGGCGTAAGAGGCTGGATGACAAGCAGAAACTTATCTACGCCCCTATGTCCGACGTCGGTGGTATGCTCATGGACAAAGACGCTGTGTATATTGACACAGGTAACTCGAAAACCGGAGCATCAGGCTCTACTACGCAAGACAAAGGCGAGAGCGAAGAATTAGTTTCGTCTTTGCAGGCTGCCCAAAAGAGCATTGGCGAAAACTATGATGGTGTTGGTTTGCAGATCTTTAGTAGCGGCCAAGAGCTTCATGTTGACGACTCCGACCATGATAGCGATGAAAATGTAAGCGATCCTGACGTTGGGAAAATAGGAAGATCTTCGCTCAGGAATCCCAGGATATATGGCAAGTCTATCCAAGAGGAAGACGAAGAAATAGATAATCTACAGTCTGATGATGAAGAACCAGATGGGAGATCCGAGGGTCGTTCGTCTCATATGGTTGAAATTGATTTCGGTAAGGATAATGGAGATGAACCAATTCTCGAAACTGAATCAGAATTCGAACTTTCGGATCATGATGAAGAATCCTGGAACAGAAATACTGCGGCAAAGTTGAATGGAAGGTCACGTAGGCCAAAGAAGTGGGATATTGGAAAGTTGATATACATGGACAATATCGATCCTTCAGATTGCATTAAAAGATGGAAGGGGGAAGACTCTCACGATGAAAATGAGTTGAGCGATGAGGATGCGGAAGGAGAGGACTTTTTCAAAAAAAAGGATGAGGCTGATTTCAAATTAGATAAATTTGATTCTGACCTCGAGAAGTTCAAACCTCATTTCGAGACAATCAAGCAACTGATAACAAAATGGAGTACGGTAGATACGATCAAAGATCGATTCGTAGGTACCCCAATAGCTCGTTCTGGAGATTCAGAGGCTCCTGAAGGAGATGACTCTGATGAATTATACGGCGATTTCGAAGATCTAGAGGCAAACGACAATCGTGATGAAGTTCACAATTCCTCAGAAGATGATTCTGAAAATGATTCTGAAAATGATTCTGGTAATGATACTGACGGTTCCTTCACAAATTTTGACGAAGAAGAGAAGAAGGATCTGACGACGGAACAAGAGCGTGGATTGAATGCAGCTAAAAAAGAATCGCTACGTCTTCAATTTGAAATGGAAGAAGGGGAGAACTTCAAAGAAGATGATCCAGAAAATGAATATGACACTTGGTATGAGCTTCAGAAGGCAAAAATTGCCAAGCAATTGGAAATAAATAACGCTGAATTGGAATCTATGACTTCTGAGCAAAGGCAAAAAATAGAGGGATATCGGGCCGGATCTTACGTGAGAATTGTATTTGATAGATTACCAATGGAATTTGTTGAAAACTTCAATCCTAAGTTCCCTGTTATCATGGGTGGTCTATTACCGACAGAGCTAAAATTCGGCATTATCAATGCAAGAATAAGAAGACATCGTTGGCACAAAAAGATTCTGAAAACCAATGATCCTCTAGTACTGTCCTTGGGTTGGAGAAGATTCCAAACGTTGCCAATCTACACGACTTCTGATTCGAGAACACGTAATAGGATGTTGAAGTATACGCCAGAGCATGCCTACTGTACAGCGAGTTTTTATGGGCCACTCTGCTCACCTAATACTACCTTTTGTGGTATACAAATTGTTGCTAATAGTGATACAACTGGAAGTTTTCGAATTGCTGCCACTGGTATTGTACAAGAAATTGATGCTACTGTTGAGATTGTGAAGAAGTTAAAACTGGTTGGTTATCCATACAAAATTTTCAGAAACACCGCCTTTATCAAGGATATGTTCTCCAGTGCCATGGAAGTCGCGAGATTCGAGGGTGCCCAAATTAAAACAGTGTCCGGTATCCGTGGTGAAATTAAGAGAGCATTGTCCAAACCAGAAGGCCATTTCAGGGCTACCTTTGAAGATAAGATTCTTTTGAGTGACGTTGTCATTTTGAGAAGTTGGTACCCTGTGCATATTAAAAAATTCTATAATCCAGTAACATCACTGTTGTTGGAAAACAAAACCGAATGGAAAGGTTTGAGGTTAACAGGGCAGATTAGGGCCGCAATGGGAATTGAAACACCTTCTAATCCAGACAGCGCATACAAAAAAATTGAGCGTTCAGAAAGGCACTTCAACGGCCTGAAAGTACCAACATCCATTCAAAAAGATCTTCCATTCAAATCTCAACTTCATCAAATGAAACCTCAAAAGAAGGCCACATACATGGCCAAGAGAGCAGTTGTCCTAGGAGGTGATGAAAAGAAAGCACGCACTTTCATGCAAAAGGTATTTACTATTTCTCATGCGAAGGATGAAAAGCGTAAGGCAAAGAAGCAGGACGAGAGGAAGCAAAGATTGAAGAAGTTGGCTAAATTGGAAGAGACAAAACTCGAAAAGGAGAAGCAGCGTAAAAAAGATTTCTTTTCGAAAAATGGTAGCAAGAGACAATTTCAAAGTAATGATGGAGATTCTAGCTCTAAAAGAAGAAAATAATCTCAGTATATACGCGCACCTTTATATCGTATAGTAACCATTCGTGGCCCCTATTATAAAGTTAAAAGACTTACACTTGTTGAGCTATCCCGAGCTACAGTATTTACTAGGCGAGGCTCTACTTAAATATACTGAGATAGCCACTGGAAGGCTTCTAAGTAACCGTTCTTCATAACAACGGAACACATAAAGACTTCAACTGGTCTCTGGCCTTCAATTCTTGCACCACCCGTGGTGTTCAACAATCCTAAGGCAGATCTAAGTTCGGTCTCAGAAACTGCGTTAGGAGAGTCGATCTTGTTACCCAAGATGACGAATGGGACATCCTTTAACTCTGCAATGTTGAAAAGAGCGTCAAGTTCCACACGGGCTTCGTTAAATCTCTCAGGGTCAGCTGCATCGACCAAAAAAACAATGCCATTGACCTCCGGGAAGTAATCCTTCCACAAACGACGGGCTTGAATGTGACCACCCAAATCAAAAGTGGTAAATTTGATATTACCGATAGCGAGCTCTTCGGAAGTTGGGTGCCAGGTAGGTTGCAAAGTTGCCAATCTATCGTTCTTCAGCATATGCAAAAGAGTGGTCTTACCGGCGTTATCTAAACCCAAAAACAACAACTTACCGTGTTTATTCCATAGACCCAAAGAAGATAAGATATCTCTAACTGTTCACCATTGTTAGTTAGTAAAAAGCCCTCATAAAATGGTCATTATCAGTATCACATCAAGTAGCTAAACATACACCATCCAAATAAGTCCCACATATTACTAGGTAAATAATCAAACTATCTATAGTTTTCTTTAATGTGAACGTGTTTCTAAAGAACTGCTATTATCTTAATCCATATTCCGAAAATTTTTTGAATTTCCGAGGGCAAGAGAAATACACGATCGTGCCCTCGAAAAACTATATATATATTTACACAGTTTGCGATTAAACGAAACTTTAGCCGCTATTTCGCCATGGCACATAGCTCTTCGTGAACTTTAACTGCCATTGTTAGATTGCTATTTGTGATTTTGAGGCCTTCGTAGTTCAAGCACTCAAGCAGTGCCACCTCCAATTTAGTTAGTAGCTTTTTAGAAATACCACAGACCTTACTAAAGTAAGCATGAGAATGAACGCAATCCTCCAGAAGTTTTGTTGCCAAACGTATGCTAGCAATGATAAGCCTGTGGACTTGCTCCAGCCGTAATGGAAATTTTAGTTGCAACTCGTGATCTCTTCGCGTCAGAATTAAGCACTCTAGCAGGTATGTTGCGGTAAGGTAAACTATCGGTGCGAAACAGAATTTGGTCTGGATACGTTCCAAATAATGCTCATATATGAGCGTGGGAGGTGCCTTCATTATAAACGTAACATATGCAGGGAGACCAACTTTCTCGTCCTCGGGGACAGACTCGGCCATTTTGAGAAGAATTGAAATTGTGTTGGAGAACAATGTCAATGCGGCTTCTGAGTTCAAATCCGGAACTTCAGTATCATCTTCTGGTGTGAGAAGAGAAGTAGATCGTCGTTCTTCAAAAGTCGAAGGCCTTTCTCGAAGCAAATCTCTGTTCTTGCCCAACGAGGGTGAGTTGAGCAACGTATGCATATCTTTAGAAAAAGACCCCATTGACGTACAAACCGAAACATTTCCGGAATTATTTTCGCTCTCGCCTGCATTGTCTCTGTCCAGATCCATTGAAGAGAGATTCTCAGACAGAGAAAAAGTTGCTGGTTGATGTTTTGAAAGAATATCCTTGATCTTGTGGTCCTCATTTTCGTCGTAGGTTTGCAATTTCACCACCCGCCGATCATGCATTTCGGGCTCATCGTCAAGAAAGTCACTTTGATCACTGTCACTCAGCTGGAAATTTGAAACTGAGCCAGATGTGGTGGTTGGCGCAGTCGCTGCGTTGCTGACAATGTTATTGTTCTCATCGTCATACGGTCCCGAATTGAGAAGTTTTGATCTGAATGTCTTGATCTTATCCATGTTTTGATCCAAATAGCGATTGAGATTGTGAGCATGCTGTATAAGTTCTTCTACGTGCGGTTTTCTGCTTGCACAAGTAGAATTTGGTGCAGATTTTGATTCGCACGCGTCAGACGATGCTTCCGCGTCGCGATGATCATGGGTATTCATTTTTGAAATAGTCAACTGAGCCTCATTTGGTTGCCCTTCGAACCTTACGCGTTTCTCGAAACTACTGGCACTAGGATATGTCTCCAGCTCAGAGAAATTACTAGCTTGGGCGAATCTCGCCTTTAATGGAAGCTCGAATGTGTCGTCGTCCATATCATCGATATATCCGACATCCGCGGAGCTCAAACAAGGAAAGTCTGAGTGGTTCTTAGATGACTGTAGAAGAAGATCGTTGCTGCTATACTCATTTCCTTCGGTCATTTGCTTGTATGTGACGCACTTATTTTGCCCTTCGGATGAGTGAATCCCGAGACCTCCCTATAAGCAGTTTTCGGCTTGAAGTGGTGTAAACCGATTTTCAAATATATGATGCTACGAGAGATTATCGCGTCAATTTATGAAGTAGATTCTCAGCTTGCTTTCAATCTCTGATTTTTATCTCACTTATCATGCACATGTTTTTTTCGCGGGGGAAACTCATCGGTGACAAGTATAATATCACATTAAACGGTAAAATGCATGCTAGATCAATGATACGAAGTTAAAGTAGACAAATATGTGATTATATATTTTGAGCGTACTTTATGCTTAGTACAATCTGAATGGAGGACCCATAGAAGACTTAATGACCAAAGAGCCAACGTTTTGCCAGTTTTTCTTCAACAAGGAAACCAAGAAGTTGACAGCCATCAAGATTTGGTTGACCAAAGTGTCTTCATCCATCTCAATGTTACCAACAGCGACAGCCAGACACAAGACCTTCTTCAATTGGAACTTGATGGTAGATCTGACATCAGTAACCTTTTGGTACAAGTCATCGTTGTGAGAGACTGGGGTTGGGAACTTACCAGCCTTGGACAATTGAGGACCCAAAAGTCTTGGAACTTGCTTGATCAAGACTTCGGAAGCAACAAAAGCACTGTACTTCTTAGCCAACTTCTTAATTAGCTTCTTGTTCTTGTTCAACTTCTTCAAGTCTTCAACAGACATGGCGTCAACACCACAAGACTTGGCTCTGTCGACATCGAAAGCATCACCAAAGATACAGATGGACAAGTTTGGTCTTGGACATTGAGGCAACTTCAAAGTACCAGAGAAACGCTTGTCTCTTTGAGGATCGTAGTTCTTCAAACCGACTTGCAACTCGACGGTTTCCAAGAAGTTTCTCTTCTTGGTCTCATTGGAGTACTTCAACAACTCCTTGACGTGCTCTCTGACTTGGGAAGAAGAGATCTTAGACATGGTTATCCTATTTAGTCTTCCAAAAGTATTTGGTGGTCCGTGAAAGGCTTGCGACTATTGTTTCTTCTAAAGGAATTCGATTGAAAGAAATAACGCTGATGCTATGTTTATTTTCAAGTTGAAAAAAAGTTGAGTGGGTATGAAAATTGTGACTGTCTTCTGTATAGCATCCGTACATCTTTCATAAAAACAAATCTTTAGAAATATATTGTATAATATTTATCTCATTTGATATGAGGTGTCAGGGTGTTATATTTCTACTACGCTATATGGCTTGTTTCTTAGCTACCAAGTGATCACAATTGGCTCTTGACCCATAAATAGTACGAAGCATGTTTGAAAGAGAGTTCCGGCTCTTATACTGAGATTTATGTACTTTTTATTGGTTTTCCCTTTGATAATTATCACATGACTAGATTGACATAAAAAGCACATGACCAATAATGAATGATAATTATCGTCACGTCACATGACATATAGTAATCAATATTATTTTGTAATAGTAAATGGCAAGGTAAGTTCCTATGTAACTGCTGTTTCGACCTATTATTAATCATTTTCATACGCCAATCTTAGATGTATCTATCATGCTCTAGGCCGATTGTTCTCCGGAGGTGTCAACCTATTTGGTCATGTCTGAAGGTTCATGTAAGGTTCAACTCATCAGCCAGGAACAGATGGATAGATCGTCAAAAAAATGATTTTTACACTAAGGAAGCTAAAGTACGTGATCTTAGGTCCAGAGCTGCATTCAAGCTTATGGAAATTGATGACAAATACCATCTCTTCAGTAAAAACTCCTCGCAAAGAGTGCTTGATTTGGGCTTCGCTCCAGGAGCATGGTCGCAAGTGGCATTCGATAGAACTAGGCCTAATGGCATGGTGTTAGGAGTTGATATTCTACCGTGCGCCCCACCTAGGGGTGTGAGCTCTATTCAAGCCAATATTTTATCTAAGCGAACCCATGAGCTGGTAAGGCTCTTCTTTTCAAAGCACTTCCAATTGTATAAGCATGATGATTTACATCAAGACCACGGCTATTTTCGAAGCGTGCTCGAGGATAAACTCCAAACGTTGAAACAAACCGATGAGTATCGGGAGATCTTTTCTGATGATTTCAATGTTAAAACAAATATGTTGGAGGAACACCCCATCGATGTTGTTATCAGCGATATGTATGAATGCTGGCCCCAAACTTCGGGATTTTGGAATAATCTTACTAATTTTGCTTATGATAGGATGGCCAATACAACAGGTATTGCTGATAAGGATCACTTTATGTCCATAGATCTTTGTGATGCCGCTCTTGTGATCGCTATTGACTTACTAAAAGTTGGAGGTTGTTTCACTTGTAAACTTTATACAGGAAAAGAAGATCGTTTATTGGAATCACGCTTAGGGAAGGTATTCAATAAGGTTCATAGGTTTAAACCTTCGGCATCAAGAAATGAATCGAGAGAGCTATACTTCGTCGCACTGGGTAAAAAAAAAACATTGACAAGCTTCAGGTTTTCTCTTGAGCTTAAAGACATTGATGAAACAATTGTTATTCGTGAATAAATTTTAATTGAAAATCGGGAGGGGAAATACTGTATATATCTGTTAAAGTTGCTAAATATACAATTTAGAGCGATGCTTCATATCGATGGAATCATGCCTGTGATTCATCCTGCTCTTGTACGCTGCCAGGGTCTTCTTCGGCTTCTCCATTTGCATCATCGAACTCCTGTGCGTCAGCTTCATCATCTAGGTTTGGGCTGGCGGTGCTCTGTGGTTCCTCGCTATGGGAATCTAATTCAATCAAAGATTCCCCAATAGGAGGGAACCCATCAACCTCTCCAATTAAGCTAATTCTCGCAGCGATCGAACTTTTGCCACTTTGAATTAAATTCTCCTTCCATTTCTGAACCACCGAGTTGACTTCATCCTTGGTCTCTCCATAAACGAAGCCCAGCATGGCTGCTTCAGAGAACCTGTCACTTGCAAGTAGCAAAGATTTCGCAGAGGTTATATCACCAATTAGCCAATAAGAATTGAAAGCTAAATTGTAACTGCCGGCCTTCTCTGCGTCTTGTGCCAAGTCTTTTAAGCCTTCTTTGTCGCTAAATGACGAGTAAAGCAAAAATAGCGATTCAAGGTCAGAGGCTTTCTTGTAAGATTCGATTGCGAGTTTGAAATTGAATTTCTCTAGCGCAGCATCAGCCAGTCTTCTCCACTTATGTTCGTTTTCATCATCTAGGACAATCTCATTTGCTAGAGATAGCTTTCCTAGCCCCAAGGCAATATCAAACTTTTGATCAGCATCAGGACTTACGTCCAAAGCGTCTTCTAAATAGCCTTGACCTTCCAGGAATCTAGATATCTTCAAAAGATTTTCCTTACCCTCGATATTCGGCAAAATTGCAGTTTTTGCTTCATCTAACTCTCCTCTCAAAACCAAAGTCTGGAATTCTAAAACTTCGATGGAGATTTGGTAGCTCGTAACGTGAATATCCCGATCGGCCAAGTAGACTCTGTTGTCGCGAGGCAAGTACCCAAGCATATACATCTCTTTGTCAAAATGAGCAAGGTTATAGGACTTCCCACCGACGAAGTAGTTCAATCTATTCGAAGTTGTGGTGAAAATAAAGACGTCACCAACCCATTTACCGGAATTGATTTCTTCATTTATTTCATAAAGAACATCGAATGCATCATCAACACCATCCTCTCCAACTTCAGTCTCACTGGCAACAAAGTTTTCATAAACATCCTTGTTGAACGCCAGCGCGTATGCGCCGCTTTCTTCAGCGTTATTTTCGTCCTTGGTGTTGATGATCAAAACCAATTCACCATTATCAGACCAAATTACGTCGTGAGCATCCACATCTATTCTTCTCACCAGGGCACCTGTTTCCCAGTCAAAGAAATTGATAAATCCGTCAGCTTTCACACCAAGTAAAGCACCTGGATACAATTTTTCGATACCGAACTCCAGGGGGATGGACCATGAAGTTAGTTCCTTGAAATTCTTGTAACATTTTACTGTTCCTGACTCGTCGATCAAGGCATAGCTGTTAGAATCGGGTCCCCACACAAAGTCATAGCATTTCCCAAACGCTTTGTTTCTCCATGCTAAGGCTGTGTAAATGATAAACTCACCATCCCCAACAACAGCGACGAACCTTCCATTTGGAGAATGATTCAGAGATTGTGGGAATACATCAATGCTACCAAGCTCTTTGGTTTGTAAAGAGATAGTTTCTCCGTCCTCCGAGCCCTCGTTTCCTCTAATTACAGCAGTAAACACATCAGTGGCTGATGCATTCTTACCACCGCACCAAACGAGTTTACCAACTGGATCCAAAGACAGCTTTGGTTCATCGTTACCTAGTGATAACACTGTAAATCCATTGTCGAAACCAGATGCAACGTAATTACGCTTGCCCGTTGGGTGTGTTGCAATACACCAACTTCTTTCTAAGCCAAGGTTTAAAGTCTTCTCCAATTTGTAAGTATTAGCGTTCCATATTTTCATAGTGCCGTCTTCGGAACCTGAAATGATGATGGGTAGTGTTGGATGGAACACAGCATAAGAGACATTGGCCATATGGCCTTCTAGGGTAGCAACACATGATTTTGTTTGGTAATCCCAAATTTTAACGGTACGATCATCAGAACTAGTAATGAGGTATGGTTTATCTTGAAGAGGGTAGTAGTCGACAAAGTTAACACCCCTAGTCTCATGAGCGTTCATGGTGAAATTAGCAGTAGGTTGACCTAAAGACCAGATTTTAACAGTGTGATCCAAACAAGCAGATGCGAAAGTGCTGGGATCTTTTGGATTGAAAGCAACGCACATGACAAAGTGCTCATGGCCTTCAAAAGTTTGTTCCAAAGTCCAATTTTTCTCCCAGTTCCACAACTTGATGTTCAAATCATCCGAGCCGGAGAGGACGTAGGGTCTAGTGGGATGGACTGCCAGGGACCGAATATAATCAGGGTGGGCCTCGAAATCCGCAACCTTCTCACCAGTGTTGTAATTGAATACTCTGATCTTGAAGTCATCTGAACCGACAACAATCCAATTCTTTCTGGCTATGAACTTACCAGCCCTCACAGGAGTATCTGTCACAGTGATTACTCTCACCTCTGCTTGGGTCTCATAGTTCCAAATTTCAACACGACCGGAATAAAGTGTGGTCAAAACCCATGGCTCGGTTGGGTGGAAGTCAATTCCTTTGACTCTGTCCGACCTTGTGCTAAAAGCCTTCTGTTTAATAATTGTTAGTTCTCTTTCTACTAGTACAGGCGCTTGAAGCATTTCAACTTGCAATCATAGAACTGGAAGGCGAAAACAGTCACATTTGCCTCGTCCTCCACATTTCACGTTTGATTAAGAACCATTTCAATTGAACATCTTGTGAAAAAATTCAATGCTCCCTTGTCAAATCACATACTTTTATATCTAGCTTCATAGCTCGATTATTGTCGCTATTTATTACTTTGGCTTATTCTAAATCAAGCTACGTACGTCCTTATTCGTGTTGACCAAATTTTTAAAATGTAATATTTATCACATAATACGTACACCGAGGGTGGGTTGGGATTAAACCGAGGATACTTCAATACATTGCCAGCGACAGTTTGGCAATTTGTGTCAATGAATATCAACGATTCCCAGTGGTCAAGAAATTGTAGAATCATTCATCTCAGAATTTTAGATAAAATGCGCCCTAAACTCTTGGATTACAGATTCAGAGGTAACAAAAACTGTCACTTACGGCTCAAAGACGATAAAAGTGGGGAAGATATATTTATAGAGCGGCCATTGAGCATATCACGGACCAACTTGTCTAAAAAGAATATCCTGTATAAACTTGTTCAGATTTTGATATTCTTAAATTTGCTCTGCACTTTTAAAAGAGCTTTTGGAATATTTGCTGCACCATTGAATGGCGAAGCTAACAAAGCTAAGATGGGCTCCGCTTTCGAACCGCAAGATAAAATATGTTCTATGAGCAATATCGAAAACGAAAGAAGCTATCAGCATATGCTCAAAACATTGTTGGGCTTAGATCTCGATCATTGGGGCTTTAAAAGCAAGTTCTATACTGGTTTTAAAGTTCATCGAGTGTACAGTTTTAGCAACAGATTCGATCAAGTTAAACGGATCTTAAAAATGTATTACTGTAAAGAAGGAAAAGTTCAATGGGGTGCTTCTGTTCCGCAAACTAATGAAGTAAATTGGGATAGACCCATTTGTGTTTATGGTGGTGCTAAACCAATGGTTGAAAAACCAGCAGGTCCCAAGGTATTTAGATTTCTGAAGAAAAAACAAAATGGGTCTTCCTACAATGGAACTTCGATTAAATATCAAGCCCTTAGAGATCTTGATAATTTCAACTGTTTCAAGTTGGCTAGACGTGAGTCGTATGCACAGAGCTCTTTTTCGATTTATTTCCCCAATAGCTGGATAGGAGGCATATATCTTTGTGACGTATCTGCCGAAAACAAGAGGGGCATCATTAAATCTCTGGACGACGATCTATCTTCTGATGGGATTTTTGATAACAGCATTTGTAATAGAGAAAATTCCATACCATTGCAACCATTAATTTCTGATAGCTACCACAAACACTGGACAGAGTTGACTGAGAAATCATGGCTACCGGCTACCTTGAGGAAAAAGTTTGGGTGGAAAATTGATAAAGTAGTACCTTTCCTGTATACTCCTAACGTGGGGAAAAGACTTTTCAACTTCACCGGTGATGGCCACAAGAATTTTAATGTAAGTAGCGCAATTGAGACGAAAATGCCATGGCCCTACCAATTTTCACAATTCATCCAGCCCAAAAATGGCAAGCATCCTTGGTATAGCGAAATCGAGGTTCAAGAAAAGTATACCTTTCCGAAGTCTGATGTGAAGAAATCACAGTCGTTAATCGAAAAGGCTTTGCGGAAAGTAAGTGGATTGTCAAATTCTGGTTGGGGGAGATCGAATATTCCATGGAATCTAGACAGGGAATTAGCACACAACAGGAAAGTATTAAAAATATTTGGTTGGGATATAAATAAGGTGATTTCTTCCATTCGAATGAATAGAAAACTTTTGTTCAGAGGAATGGACTTCGAAGATGAGATCATATCAGCATCAGACTCACCCATAGTTAGTGAGAGGTTACGTGAGTTGGAGAGCATGTCACAAAGCAATGAGAGTTCTTTAGAGTAATCAAGTCATTAGAAAACTTTTAAGCATATAATTCGATAAAAACCATTTATTTTGATAAACTTTGTATTCCTACTTGGTGAAAAATTACACAGACATATTTAATCATAAAAAAGATGTCTTTTTCTAATCTCCCCGATTCACGTCTTACATATATCCTCTTTGATTGTCGTAATTGCGTAAAATCTCTTGACCTAGAATTAACTATAATGAGAACCGTTGTTGTGAGTGAGAATATTGGTTGATGATGTTATATTTGCGTTTGCATTCATAGAATCCATACTCTCATCTCTTCCAAGTTGAGCATCATTATTCTCATTTACATCATGTGGGGCAGTAACAGAGGACAAAGGAGCGAGTGGAGCTTGATAATTCTCAAAGGAAGTCATTAATCCATTTCTTGATTCGGACTCTTGACGACTATGGACACCAGGATAAGTCCTCTTCACTGGAGAAATGGATATAGTAGAGGCTTGAGGTGTGAGAGATGTTAATGGTGCATCATCAGGAAAGTCTGAAGGCTCTGCAGAGTCTTTTTTCGCCTTTACAGAAGAGGATTTGTTACGCTTCAGAGAGAGCTTACGCTTTATCCTAGAGGCAAGTGACATTGATTTTGGCTCCTCGTTTAGCTCATCAGAGATTGACATTGAAGGAACAAGTTTTTCGTCGGAGTACTCTAGGCCTGAAGCACTTCTATCCTTTTGTATTCTTTGTTGATTGTAAAGTTCTTCTTCCCAATTATCTTCGTGATTCTGAGCAGCGTCACCAAGTGCCAACAATTCTGCAGCAACGGATTTGTTGATGCCATCATGCATCGCAGGACCCTTCTGGAATGATGTTCTGTCATCCTTTGCGGGCTTAAATCTCAAATCAGGATTCTTGGAGAAGGCGACCAGACAGACGAATAAGAGAATCAAAATTAACAGGATCAACGAAAATGCGGCATTCATAATAAAAAAAATCCAGCCCATAACCGATGCCACAGAGTCTGGCTGCCCAAATAGATCAGAAAAGAACATGAATAGGAAGGAGTTAACTAAAGTCACAGTTGTAATGAAAATATTGATGATATTCGTAGGACGGTCCAAGTAAGGCTGAAATCTAATGAGGGCTATGAAATAGGCGAGATCGATAATGAAGATAGCCAATGCCTGAGTCTTACCAGAGGCTTGAGCGAATGAGATGAAAATGGATTTCAATAGAATATAAGATAAAATCACACAGTTCCACCAATAATTGGCGGCATTGAACATAGTGTAAAAGAAACCGTATTTGTTTAGAACGGTTTCGTCACCATAAAGTAAGGCAGCTGGATTGTTACATTGCTGCACAGATAGCCTAGCAAAAGAGATTGTTCTGTAAGCAGCCCAACTCATCAAACCCAAACATTGGACTAGGAATAGGCATGCTACGACAATAACGGCCGGAGAATCACGTTCCATAAATTCCCAAAAACTCAACACTGTCAGTTGTGTGAATCCGATATAAATGTAGCGAAGCAAAGATCCCTTGAGAATCATTCTCCAGTTACCTCGAAATTCAGTGAATCTTGTATTGTGCATCCAGCCCGCCTTGATACACAATTCAATCGTATACTTGGAAGCCATAATAAACCCTGCTAAGACGTAACCACATAAAACGAAGAACGTGAAACCTGTGCACACCACCGAAGTATTTTCAATATGCGAGCTATACGCCAACCTCTTGATACCTCTCAATATAAGAACGTTAGAGTTACCATAGAGAACTTGCTCTGCTCTTTTGTATAGGTCTGTTGACTTGACAAAATCAAAGCTTCTCTGGACCAAAATCGAAATAGTCGTGGATGTCAAGAACAAGCTTGGAGTTCCACCCGTGGACTGTACAAACCATCTGAAAATTCGTTGCATAAAGGAAACACGTATCAAACCCATTGACCATATTAGATTTTCTGACCAAGCAGCAGCAATTGGAGGAACACGGTGCACATGTTGCATTGAAACCACGGCAACAGATTGGAAATATAAGAAAAGAGACATTGTGTTCGCAGAAATATGAGAGGCAGCATTAGAATTGCCAAATGTTGATAAAACAGCTGAGCAAAGTAAGCCAATACCAGCAACAACTGCAGTTGCCCATTTGACACCTACTTGAGAGACTGTCTTACCATTAGTGAAAAACGCTTCCAGGCAGGCCACGTCCTGGCTGACATTATTAAGGATGTTCAACCTTACGTAGGCATCGATATCTGGAACTTGATATGCAATTCCCGGAATCATATCAGTGTATTCTTTGGAGATATACTCGATCGAATCCACTTCGACATCTCCCGGTTGCAGTGGACAGAACTGTTTCCAGCCCAGGGAACATAAGTCCAGTTGCTTGGTTATGATCTTAAACCCGTAGGCCCAAACTTCAATATTGGCCACGATATCCGAATCTATCTCACTTGTCATATCTATAGTGTAATGTAGTGAACGGTCATCAGGATCGAAAACTACATCAAAAGATGTTGCGGATAGTTGTGAATTCTCCATGCATGTCACCAAGGAAGTTGCAGACAGTGATCTTTTTGCCCAAACTGCCTGCAAGCAGCTGCAGACAAAAGCAAAGTAAAGCGTTAATTTCATATATCAAAAAGCCGTCTACTACTGGAAAGCTTCAAATCAAATTGCTATTTCGATGACTGCGGATCAAAACAAAAAGGAACGGGACTAAAACGACTGGCCAAATTTGGATAAAGGCTTCCTTCTTAGATTAATGTAATCAACGCTAATAACGTGCTTCTAAACGAAATACTTGTGGAGCCTGTGGTAACTTTCAACTAGTTTAGACTAAACAGCTATAAAAAGAACATAAGGCTGGAAATCTTCCTGGATGAGTTCTTTTTCCTCGCGCCTGGTTATCATCTTGTACGTTTGACACTGTATGTCGGTTCAGTAGGGAAAACAAGAGCGCATCATGGAAATTCTAATTACGGAACTCAAGCAGAAATGGACAAGCTCGTACACAATAGGTTTCCTTCATTGTCCAAAAGATCAAGAAGATATCTTACTGCTCAGTGTTTGAGAGATATTTGTGGCAAAGATGCTTCCAAAAACCTGTGCCTTCGCGCGTGTATAATAAAGGGATGACTTTCTTATGTGAAGTGTGCACCCAAAAATAGTTAAGTCGATGTTTACGCATATCAAGCATATCTGCTTCCAGACAATAATTACCAGTATATTCGGTTGACTTCTATAATGTTTTGTTTGTGGATTGTGTAAGTACGTTTGATTAAGGACCCGTATCAATAATTTATTCACTGTCATCGAGCGGTGTCCGTGAATTATACGGAACACATTCATTTGCAATATAGTGGTGACAAATAAGATCTCTTTCTGATAGCGCCTGCCAATATTTCAAAGAGATGCTCTGGCAGGTCCTAGTAATACGTCATGTGCAGTGACCTTTGCCGACCAACAATGGGTAATTACATCGTAAAAATCCTCAACATAATGCACATTTAAATTCATCTTTGAATTTACCACATTCAGTTCAGGCAAATCTTCATTTTCTAAGCTAGATTGGAACTCTTGTGGATCCATCACCGCTTCGATGACGTCAGATCTGTTAGAACCAGGTATCAAGACTGTCTTCATTCCATACATCTGAGCCCCTAAAAGTTTTTCCTTCACGCCTCCGATTGGCAATACTTTGCCTCTTAAAGTAATTTCCCCTGTCAAGCAGAGATCTGCAGGAACAGGTTTGGTTAATGCCATAGATAACAAGCACAGCGCTATAGCAACACCAGCACTTGGTCCGTCCTTAGATACCGAGCCCATCGGCACGTGAAGATGCAGATCAGAGGATAAAAATTTACTTGCTATCTTTGAAGATAAATCTCTGATGAGGCCTCTTTGTATTATTGATTTGACTAGTGTTGTTGCAATTTGAATTGATTCATTTAAAATTGACCCTAAGTTTCCCGTTGTACTCACCCTTGGTCCTAGCTCGTCCCTTGTTCGGCCCTTTGAAACGACTTCAAATATCAATACACTGCCCGTACCATCTGAGTTATAAGCTAGGCCATTAACCACCCCATACCTCTCCGCAAATTTGATTTTTTGCATCAAATCTTTGGATAGCGGATGCATCGGTAAGCCTAGGTATTTGATTAATTGATCACTTTCAATGATTTCTTCTTGATTTTCTTTTTCATTCTCAACGAATTCGACCACTTTACCCCTAGCGATCGTTGCAAGTTTTCGCTCCAAATTTCTCACACCAGGTTCCCTTATATATTGGAAAACGAGGTTTTTCCAAGCTTCTTCTGTCAGTTTTATATTAACATTTACTTTAGTCAGGCCGTTAGCTTTTATTTGCTTTGGAAGTAGGTACTTGGAACCAATTTCGATCTTTTCTTCGGGGTTGTAACCTGGTATTTCAATGATTTCCATCCGATCAAGTAAAGGTTCGGATATTTCATCCAAACGGTTAGCAGTGCAGAAAAACAAAACATCCGACAAGTCTAGTGGAAATCCCACGTAGTGATCTACGAAACTGTTATTCTGCTCGGGATCTAACACTTCCAAAAGGGCGGCACCGGGATCCCCGTTTATTCTTGCGCCATGTCCGCCAGCCTGGCCATTCAGTACCTTATCGATTTCATCAAGTAAAATCAAAGGATTCATACAGGAACTTTTCCGTAAAGCGTTGACAATCAGGCCACACATCGAGCCAACGTACGTCCTCCTATGACCCCTAATATCAGCTTCATTATGTATGCCCCCTAGTGAGATTCGTTGAAATTTCCTTCCAAGAACTTCTGCGACTGACTTGGCTATTGAAGTTTTCCCAACTCCTGGGGGACCAACCAGTAGAAGAATAGGCGCCTTTGATGAAGTTGGTGATTTTGATTTCAGTCTTTCGTTTAATTTCAAAACTGATAGATATTCCAGTAAACGTTTTTTAACATTTACCAACCCATAATGATCCTTATTCAAAAAAATTTCAGACCCCTTCAAATCTATAGGGGATTTCTTGATGATTTTTTTCCCGAATGGAATATCCATTATAATATCAAAATAGTTCCTTAGAACTTGATACTCTGAATTCTGTGGAGTTATTTTCGAGAGTTTTTTAAAGTCTTTAAGAAGCATTTTGATCGCATCAGGATCGACCCCCTTATGTTTTAGATCATCTAGAAAGTCTCTTATCATATCATTTTCATCTGACGTTTTCTCATCAAGAATACCGCTTGTTTGCCTTCCTGTGGATAGTTGCTTCTTTATATCTTTATTTGATTGTGTTCTTTGGATACTACCCAGAAAAAATTTCAAGGATTCAAGTTGTTTAGCTATTAGTAAAGACCTATCAAAATCACTCGAATTTTGGAAATGATAAAGCACAAACTTTGTTGCATTTAAGGTCTCCAAGATCGTTGACTCAAAGGATTTTAAAAGCTTCAAAAATATATCGAATCTTTCTTTTGCGCTGCTTATAGATAAGAACTCTGCTCGTTGTGAAAAAGTGGTGGGTAATAATGACATAGTAATATCCATTAATGTCAAAAACTCTTGTACTTGTTCGGGACCGCTCTTGGTTTGTGCGGCATCTAGAAACAAGTTCTTGAGCAAACTCCAGGATTTCGAAAACTGTGAACGATTCAGTTGAAAATAAAGTGTGTTTGCTAACGGGGACAAGAGTAGGAGGTGTCCGTAAGCATCATTATTATTGTTTGCTTTTCTATACTGACTTTTGAAATCTTCAATAACCTTATCAACTGTATGAAATTCGTTGTAAGCTTGATGCACAGCTTTCTGCAACTGTTCGTGTTCTTTTTCTATCAACCCCAACTCGTCTGAGATAGTTATCGGGCTAGCCCATAGCTTATTGGTATAGTTTAAGAGAGTATTCTGAACTTCGGCTCTCATCAGTCCCTTAAATGAAATTACTATTGTTTTACTTTGGATAGTAACTCCGCATATTTTAGAGATGCAACCATAGGAACAGCTTACACCACTTGAAGAGACCAGGCATACATATAGTGGGGAGTTATCTTGTGGTGAATAGTTTTCTTGAAAATACTTAAGAGATTCATAGACAGTATCATTTATAACATTTTGACCGTTTTCAAAGGTTCTGATATGCTTTAGAATCTGCTGTGCTTGCAATTTTGGGTGCTTCTTGAATTCGGATAAGATGGATGCTGCCTCTGATCTCGGAATTGTAATGCGATATAGCACACCTGGTAATGGCACTACCGCTGGTGTCACTCTCAAATTCAAACAAGGAAAATTCAAGTCATGTTGTGATCTAACCTTTTTCTTGGAGAACAATCCCATGATTGAGTTCGAAGGGTTTTGTGAGAGGAGTGAACCCCTTATCAAATTCTCTTCCCGTTCAAGTTAATCTGGCATTGATAAAAAAATATAATTCTTAACGGTCATTCGAACAGTATTACGAAGGACATATTGCAACACACAACTTGACGGATTGTCATGATTCCGCAACTGGACTCATATTGGGCTCTTTGACGCTTTTATCCTAAAAGCGCTAAAAACTTGAATTGATAAATTTTAATGATTTAGAATCAATTTCGTCATTGTCATACTAAAAAAAATCGAGAAATCCCTACACTATACCTATATATAAAAATCTCTTAAAACGCCAATTATCATTATCATAATATTAAATCGAATATCATAAATCCTACAAACCGATTTGAGTAAGGTGGCATCAGCTTGAACAACTACATTGCTTCATGAACTTATCCTCTTCTTCGCCATGAGTGATCCAATCTTCAACAACCTCTGGTCTCAGGTTTTCATCCCATTTTGCAGGTTCATATGGATTCGCACTCATTTTATAAAGCTTTTCAAGTAAACTCGTATCAAGCTCCGCTCCTGGGTCATTAAGCTTGTCCCGTTGCTTATCGGTTAGATCCTGAATCACCTGCTCGAAAATGTAGCTCCTTGGCGTGAAGAGAGGATTGACTTTCTTAGCAATCTCATACCTAAGTTTATACTCGGAAGGGATAAGCCTAGTATAAACATGGACCCACGACCTCAAGTTATCCATACACTCAACTAGACGCACTGTCTCTCCAGAATCTGCATCATCCTTACCTTCGAAATAGTGACGAGATAACTTTTCGATTTGGGATTCCGTGAAAAACACTTTGACAAATTCTGGGTCTATTCCGTTAATAGCACCGCTATTGTTAGATATAAAGTCACCATCATACATTTGCAATTTGACGAAAAAGTTGTTGTAATCAATTTGTGTGTAATATAAAATCTGAAGCATTGGTTCAATAATGGTATGGTTAAACTCTGAAGCTTTCAACGCCAAGTTTTCCAGGTTTTCGCTAGTCACACTGTTCAAACCCAGGTCAATACCGATTCTTTTTGCCATAATGTCCGCATATCTGGTAGTGAATCTAAATTTAAACTCGTTAGCTGCAAGTGCAATGACGGTATTTGCTCTAGTTACAATGTCGTCTTCCATTTTCTCAGTAATGGCGCCAAGACCCTTTGAGGTTATGCCATCTATGTATTTAGGACCTGCTCCAATTAACGCGGTCATTGCTTGTGCAAACTTTGATAAATTCCACCAAATAGCACCGGCTTGATTCGCATAAGAATAGCGATTCTCGACATCATCATGGTTTGGAGTATATTGAGGTTGAAATTTGTCAATAAAACTGAATGGGCCGAAATCCATTGCTAGTCCCATAATCGAGGTATTGTCCGTATTCAGTACACCATTCAAAAAACCATAACTTTGCCAATATGCCACTGATTCTGCATTCAGGTTGATGACGTGCCTAAAAAACAGTTCATACTTCGTTGTGCCAACAAGCTTTGATAAAACTTTTCCCTCTGGCACTTTCTCATCACTGTCAGGAAAAAAATCATTCATGAAGCAATTCAAATCAAGCTCTACTGGAAATGCCTCCCCACCATGGAAAACTTCGTCAATGCAGAAATCAGATAGCTTGACGAGTCCTTCGTGATCTTGTCTCCATCTACATAGGTCAAAGTTGCCTATACGTACCCATGTGGGGGCAAATCGGCAAACGACTGCGCATGACTCGTAAAGTGCCCTTTTCGCTTTTGTTTTAGGTAAACTTGTAATATGCAAGGCTCGAGTAGAGGGAATACCGATGTGATGCAGGGCTTCTGATATAATAAACTCTCGTATGCTAGACCTCAATACCGCCTTCCCATCTGCGAAACGTGAGAAAGGTGTTAATCCGGATCCCTTCAGTTGTAGTGTCTGTTTGATCCCGTGTTTGTCTGTTATGTCCGCGATATTCACCACACGACCATCTCCCAGCTGACCTGCAAAGTGGCCAAATTGAAAACCAGCGTACGCCATACTGTAAGGAAAACTGTTTTTGTCCTGATCATAATAAACTTTCTCACCACTCACAAGCTTCACCAACTCTGGCTCCATCTCTAATTGTAGATCATTCAGTGCTTTGGATGAGGCAATAAGAGGCTTATAGTGAGGTCGTTTCTCTGGCAAAGAATATGCAAAATGACATCCTTGAGAAACAATACGAGGGGTATGAAAGACTTTCTGAAGCTCATCAGCATCCCCACGCTCTTTCACTTCAATGGCTTTGGCAACAGAGGGAATTAGTTGATCTGCCAAAAGTATTTGGGTAAACCGTGAGGTTCCAGTGTCTTTCAGAACACTCATTATTTTCCTGGCTTCGCCCATGATCACTATTATAGTTTTCTGTTCATGTCCATACTTGCTATAACTAAATTGCAACTCCGCATTAGTTTTTGAATTTGTTCATGGATCACGGGACCGTATATTTGTCTTTTTTTTCGTCACGTCTACGTCATTTCGTCTGATGGAATATTACTTAATGATCTTTAGAAGATTATCAGTCGAACGATATCAAAGTGCAAATAGAGTTGAAAATTGGCGGTAGTGAAATGGCCGGCGGAGACCAAACGATATCCGTGAATGGATCACTATCTACCGATAAGCTCGCTTCTCAGACTAATTCTATTGGTCTGGGGGTTGGTTTAGCACTTCCACCTGAACCTCATGATGGTAGTAAGCCTGTAAATGGACCAACTATAGCCGATGTTTTGGGAACCGACACATCACCTCAAAGTGCCACCAATAAAAACCACACAACGGTATCTTCAAATATGACGTCTACTGGACTTTTGAATGAAAGTGGACACGCAACTATAGGCCACAATTCCCCTGCACCAGGTAGCTTGTCTTCAAGATATGATGTGATGCAACATGTGTCAGGAAGTACCGAACCCCCTCTACTGCCGTCTACAAACTCTACAATGACGAATGTACAACTTTTTCAACGTATGGACGAGGTTTCCGCTAGAATGATAGCTATGGAGGAAATGTTTAACAAAGTTTGCTGCAAGATGGATGAACAAGAATCCACAATTCAGAAGCTGAAGATACAAAATGAAGATTACTCTCTCAAAATTCTCCAGGAAATAAGGTTTCTGAATGCTAATTTACCCATATTGGAGAACCCTGAAGATAACGAAAAAGATGCATTTGTCACCGACCTTCTAAACTCCATTACCAATGTGAGCACGAGTTACCTTAAAAAAATCAACTCAAAAAACTCACAAAGGTTCAAACGACAAAGATTAATGATGAGTCCTGGAGATTTATCAATCTTAGATAAAAGAAAGTTTAGTAACGAGCTAACAGGCCACAACTTCAATAGCCCTAGCGGCAACCAAACGGAGAGCCCCATTTCATCCCATCAGCTTAGAGCGAGCAATCTAGGCGACATCACTGATTCACAATTACCTAATTACTTAACGAAGCAGTCTTTTCATCTCAATCCAAATGCCATCAAGCTAAGGGCAGCGAGAAACACAGCAAATACTTCAAAACACGCTACCATCCAATCATATAATGACCTGACATCATTGAACAATATTGGGTCGATGAGCTTGCCTAATCTAACGTTGGAGAATCTTACTAGAAGGAATTTTACTGAAAATTCGGTCAATGCACCAGCTGGAGGACAATCACATGCCGCACCACCTCCAGCCTCCAAGGGACGCCATGGGGTATATATACAGGTAGGTTCTGATGCGGAGCACGCAAACGATGGAGACATGGAATCTTCCGACGATGAAGAGGGATACCAAGAAGATGACGAAGATAAACAAAGTAGCTCAGAGACGGATGACAGACATAGGGACGAAGACCGATTTAATATAGACGACGAAGAGGAAGACGAAGCCGAAGAAGAAGAAGATACTGATAAAGAGCTTTTTGGCATTCGTAGTGGTAAGAGAATACATCAAAGCGAAAAAAGGCAGAGAGATAAATTGAAAAGAAAACGGAAAGAAAGCCTGAATGGGCCGATTATCAAATCTGCTCCTAGTTCGCAAACGAACGCTGCGCATACTCAACCTGTCGAAGAGAGACTTCATTTGAGAAACGGCAATAGGGCAAGCCTATATGTTGCCGATAAGGAGCGCGACTTAAATTATACACTATTGAAAGCTCCTGCAAATGTAAAAACAATATGGCAAGAATATGTTGAGGGTATTGATGGTAATCCTCCGGTAAAATTCTTGGAGGAAACATACGGAAATAAATGGAGGTTAAGTCGTAACGTCAAGACTTTTGCGCGACGTAAGCGGTTATATAAATTCATTTTGAGGGGCATAAACAAGGGACGAAGTGCTGATGACATGGTTGAGATTTTAGAAAAGAGAAGAATCTACAAAAACGAGCATGGTGAAGTCAAGAAGAGAACAATCGGATGGCTGCAACAAAGCCTGAGCGGCATATAAAGTTCAAGCATATTAACATGCATTGGGCTCCGCAGGGAGGAAAACGTAAAACCCTGTCACCGTTTCTTGTACCTTCGAAGTTCCTATATTGGTGAGTCTGTTCAGTGCATGTATTTAATATTTTAATAGATAGAGGAAGTCGTCCTGTAGAGTATTTAATCAAACCGATTTCGATTGACAGTGCCAACTATGGTTTATTACACACACGAGCTCACTACCAAGAACCGGTGACAACCCCCCTCCCCCCCTAACTTTGCAAAAAGCACCGAAGTGAAGCACTAATGTGCAACGAAAAATAGGAAAACTATCTATGTGCCTTCAATGAGGATCTCGGCATCCCTTCCTGGTTAAAGTTTTCAGGTTGCTGTGTGTGACTTTTGGGACATTGACACAGATGCGTCGCTTAAATCTGTGCATGCTACACGGCACATACCTTGGAAACGAGGGAAAAAACTGATTTTCATGGAAGCTTCGAATGCCCGTGACGAATGCCGGGCGGGAAAAGATACTTTGCCATCATCGAAGGTTGTATACCGTAGGAATACGTCATTAGTACCACCCTGCTATTCACCAACAAATAAGAAAAGTTTGAAGTCACAAGACTGACGTTAAAAATAATCTAAAGGACTGAACGTCTTCTGTGGAGATTGCAAGATATCAGAGATTTACGAGGTGCTCCATTGTGCCTAATACTGAAAGTTTCAGTCGATGTATTTTTCATGCGAGGCGGAATGTAGGCTTGGGCGAAATGAGTCTTTCGGAGTCACGTAATAGTTACGCCGACGTAAAAAAACACCCCTATCTACTTTCCCCAACTTTAAGTCACGATCAACCATTGGTGAAGCTTTAATTGGGTGCCACGTTAATTAATCGCTACTTGTTCATTATTAAGAATTGTTTTTTTCATCTGCAAAAGGTCCCTTTACGTTGTGCTCAGTACGATCAGCGCATTCCCCATTGGGCACGTGTAGACACTGCAGGCGCATTTCGTTTGAGAAATCCCGCGTAAGTAATTCTACGATCAAGATTCATTTTTCCTAAAACCATTCTTGATTGCCGAGTTCGGTTTTCTCTCGGTGAATAAGCACAGTTCTGGAAGACTGATTTTTTTTCGGCGCATATTTTTTTTATCCCTTAGGGGAGTAGAATACTTGGCGTTTTTAGACTTTAAACGAAAAGTGGGTGGACGTGGGTTCGGGAAATTTCCATTTTTGTTTGAAAGGGGTCGTTTGATGCCAATGAAATGGGAGACACGGTGTTAATTGGCCGCATATATGGCGTCTCGATCTTGCATAAGAATTCTTGCTATGCATTGAATAATGCACAGTTTGGAGGCAACCCACACACCAGAACATAAGGATTATGGCTCAGTTTCAAGGTTATAAATAGGGGACTGGAAATATTGTTGAGTCTGATCTGATCTCGTTCGTGTCTCCTCGACTTTGGAATTCAGACAAGGATGGGTTTATTCGATAAAGTTAAGGAATTTGCTAATAACAACGGTGGCAACGGCGGCAACAGCGATGGTAACAGTGACATGCTTTCTCGTGCCGAGAACATGTTGGGATCTGACCGCGTGAGCCAAATCAAGAACAAGGTTGGGTCTGACAATTTCTCCAAGTTTGAGAGCTCGGTGAGAAATCAATTCTCCAAGACCTCTTTGGATGACAACAATGACAACAACTCGTCATCATACGGCAACAATGGCGGTAACAACAGCTCGTACGGTAACAACGACGACTCTTATGGAAGCAACAACAACGATTCCTATGGAAGCAGCAAGAACGATTCCTATGGAAGCAGCAAGAACGATTCCTACGGAAGCAACAACAACGACTCTTATGGAAGCAACAACAACGATTCCTATGGAAGCAACAAGAACAACTCGTCTTCCTACGGTAATGACAACAACAACTCGTCCTCCTACGGCAACGACAACAACAACTCGTCTTCCTATGGTAACGACAACAACAACTCTTCTTCGTACGGCAACGACGACTCATACGGTAGCAAGAAATCCGGAAAGAAGTCTTACGGCGACGACAGCTACGGCAACAACTCTTCTTCCTACGGTGACGACAACAACAACTCATCGTCCTACGGCAACGACAACAACAACTCGTCTTCCTATGGCAACGACGACTCATACGGCAGCAAGAAGTCCGGAAAGAAGTCTTCTTACGGTGACGACAGCTACGGCAACAACTCTTCTACATACGGTGACGACAACAACAACTCGTCCTCCTATGGCAACGATGATTCCTACGGCAGCAAGAAGTCCGGAAAGAAGTCCTCCTACGGAAATGACGACTCTTACGGCAACAGCTCCTCGTCTTACGGTAACGACAACAATAACTCGTCTTCCTACGGCAATGACAACAACAACTCGTCGTCCTACGGCAACGACGACTCTTATGGTAGCAAGAAGTCCGGAAAGAAGTCTTCTTACGGAAATGATGACTCTTACGGAAACAACTCTTCTTCCTACGGTGACGACAACAACAACTCGTCGTCCTACGGCAACGACGACTCTTACGGCAGCAAGAAGTCCGGAAAGAAGTCCTCCTACGGAAATGACGATTCTTACGGCAACAGCTCCTCGTCTTACGGTAACGACAACAACAACTCGTCTTCCTACGGAAATGACAACAACAACTCTTCTTCCTACGGCAATGACAACAACAACTCGTCCTCCTACGGCAATGACGACTCCTACGGTAGCAAGAAATCCGGAAAGAAGTCTTACGGTGACGACAGCTACGGGAACAGCTCATCATCCTACGGTAACGACAACAACAACTCGTCCTCCTACGGCAACGACGACAGCTATGGCAACAAGAACTCGTCTTCGTACGGCAACAAGAACTCGTCCTCCTACGGTAACGACGACAGCTACGGAAACAACAACTCGTCCTACGGCAACAACAACTCGTCCTCCTACGGTAACGACGACAGCTATGGAAACAACAACTCGTCCTACGGCAACAACAACTCGTCCTCCTACGGTAACGACGACAGCTATGGAAACAACAACTCGTCCTACGGCAACAACAACTCCTCCTACGGCAACAGCCGCGACAACAACTGGTAAACTGCGAGCTGACGTCGCCAGTCTCGTGTATACGACTAACTACATAGATATTGCAGGCGGAGCGCCAAGCGCCCGCCGCAACACATAGATGCTTATGATCCGTACAACGAACATCTGCAGACCCGATGGTCGCGAACCACGGGCCTGCAGAGCACATGACATCACGAATCACTAAATACGAAACGTCTCAAACCCAAAAAAACCCGGCACTCCGCGGCCCACCACGGCGCGATCCGTACTTGCGTAAGCGGACCGTCTATGTGGCGCGGCAAGCACGGAACCCTCAACGTACCTACGTCATAGCATGACATAAGTGTGACGTGTACGTAATATCGACGGCACAAGCCGCGATGTGGAGTCTCCGAGATCGTCCACCATGCGCGGATCTGTACCCGCGTACAACAAGTCCTATGATTATAACGCGCTACTACTTATAACATAGTATGAGGATGAAGGGGAGGGAGAGGAGGAGGGGGTTGATTCTATACGTCCGCCGCAAACCGTCGGACGGAACCCGGGCGCAAAGCGCCCGGGCCGTCCGCGCGCCCAAATGCCGAGTGTGTGAGTGGGAAACGCAAGTGGCGGGCCTAGGGGGCCGGGCCTGGCCCCGAGGCCGCGGAGCCGCCGGACTGCTCGCGCTGATTGTGGTCCGTGTGGCCAGTTTCGTCAGGGGCTTTGCCGCCATCATCGCCGGCGCTAGCGTTTGCGCTCTGCGAGGGCGTGGGCGCCGCCGCGGCCGTAGTTTCGGTGGGCGACGACTCGGACATGTACTTCGACGATAGTTCTCTCAACTTCCCCGACGACGACTTGTCTCCCATAAGCTTTTCCTTCGCCTGCAAAAATAGACTAGACATAGCTACCTACTTAAAACCCTTGTCTCCGTAGCTTACGCGCAGCCCTTTGACCTCACAGCGCCGCATCCGCTGCGCATATATATACATGCTGTGCTTCGTTCCTTTGCTCTTATGCAGCAACTGGTGTGACGTATTGGTGCACATTCGCATACCGCCCGGTTTCTGGTTCACGGTGTCCGGTTCCCTGCTGCGGGCCACAGGGCGACACGACACCGCGCCGCCGCGACGCTACAAGCCGGCGCGACGTTCAACTTTTGTGCACCACTGGGGCGACACCGCTTGGCGCCGCGGAGCACACGACGCATACGCGCGCTCTTGCTGGCGGGCCATTTGCGATGGGCGAAGGCGACGGCGCGCGACGTTATGACGCCAGCGCGTGCGCGCGACCGGGCGTGGGTTAGGTAATCGTGGTCTCCGCTGCTGACGCTGCCTTTGTGATCGCCAGCGTCGCCACCACACCGCCCTTGCGGGTTACCCGGGTGAACCGAACCACCGCGGCCTGGCTAACACGCCCGTCGGCCAGCCCGGCGCGCAAAAACCCGCCCGTGCGTCGGCGCGTGCGCGCGCGTCTGAGCGCGCGCGCCCGTCTGCGCACACTGCCACGCCGGTACCGGCGCGCCGCGCTCGGACGCGCGTTGCCTGGAAGCGGACTCCGGGGGTGCACGGGTGCTGGCGCCAACGTTGCGCGCCGCGGCCCCCGCAGTGCTTACGTGGGTGGCGGCTCCTCCCCTTGCGCACGGCGGCGCCCAAATATCGGAGTTCGCGCCAAAGCGGAAGCGTCCAGATCGCTGGTCGTGGCGCACGGCGCCGCAGCTCGGACCCGCGGCGTCCCCTGGAACCCCAACTGCTGCCCCGCGCATCACGTATCGCAAATTCCACGTCCCGGCGCCGGTGCCCGGCGCTGGTGCCGGGATGCTAACAAGGGTGACAAGACGGCCCACTCAACGTCTTGAAACCCAACCTGCAAGGGGTTGAAGCCAAGACTTGACCCACAACTGCCCACCGGGCTCGCGCAATCGCCACGTCAAGAGCAATCATCGCACGGCGCAATACGTAGCCTTCATATCGACCAGCCACCCCTATATAACGTGTAGTGTGTGCGCTCTCAGCAGCGTCTTTCTTGATCAGCCTTAGCAACAACCATCTTTACCCACACTACATCTATCACAATGTCCAACATTCTACACAAGGTTTCAGAAAAACTCACGGGCCACGACTACGAGGAAGATCGCGACGAGTACGGTAACCCCTTGTCCGGCGAAGAGGAGTCTCGCGAGCGCAGAGACGACGACGCCATGCGCACTCGCAGCGGCCAATCCGGTCGCGAGTTCTACACGGGCGGCCAGGAGAGTGCCGGCCAGACGCTCCCCTCACAGCACATGAGCTCGGGCCAGCGTGACGTACATTCGCACGGCCAGCAAAGCAAAGAGGGCGGCTACTCCCAGCAGCGCTCAGACATGCAGCAAGGCGGCGGCAACTTTGACATGTTCCAGAAGGGCCAAGGTCTCCAGTCGGGGTCTGGGCGCATGCGCGGCCAGACCACCCAGAAAGACGCGTGGGACGAAGAGGAGGACGACGCCGACACAGAACGCAACCAGGACCCTGCTGACGAGTTCCAGAAGCGCTACTGGTAGAGGGGGCCGGGTCGTGACGGTTTAACGACGGGCCTTGTCCCTCTCGATTTTTTATTTTTTTTTTTGCCAGCAGTGCGGGAGGGGGCGACGCTTTTGCGACGCGGGCCGTTTCTTGTCGTTCTTTTTTCTTCTCTCTATCTATATGTCTAGTTTATGAGGTATGAGTAATGGTTATATGTATTGATCAACACGATGGTTCTCGCCTGTTGCATTGAATCGCGCCGGATCACGCAAAGACGCGCGGAGTCGCGCTGAACCGCGCCAGATCACGCCTGTAGTCGTTGCTACGTCGACACGTAGCCCCACGTAGCCTCTTCTTCGTCCCGCTCCCCGCACCCCTGTAGGAGCGTGCGGCAGCTCGAGCGCTGCCGCACGCTCCGCCTGCCGCGCTCTTGCATCGCGCGTTCCTGCATGCGCGCTCTTGCATCTCAAGTGATGGAAAAAATTTGTTAGCCGGAGCTCGCCCCGATGCTCGCCGACAAGACTTGTATAACCAGTAGCAGACCCCCAAGTCCCAGGGCGTCGCAGTCAGTGCCATTGTAACCCCAGTATCCGCGTGACTCGCCCACTCGTGTCTCCATTGCACCTTTCTCCGCGTGAACCGAGCCAAGTGACCCGCCGCTACAGCGAACACCGCACGCACCACATCCCACCATGGCCCAAGATCCGGCCGCTTGCTCGTCGCCCCCAATGGCGCAGTCCAGTGTCCACAGCGCTGCGCCCGTCCACGAGCCCAGCCAGCCTGTGTTGGCGTCGCAAAACGTCAACGACAGCGCGGCGTCCTCCGGCGCGCTGCGGCCACCCATGTTGCAGTCGTCTCCGCAGGACTCGCGACCCGGTACCAGCCCAATGGCCCGCAGGCGCGATGCCTACGCCAGGCCCGGTGCCCCCACCACCAGCCGCTTTCTTCGAACGCTCGATTCCTCTGCCTCGTCGTTCACCACGCACCACTACAACCCGTACCTGTACACGCAGCACAAGACCAGGCCCAACGCGCCCTTCGACGTGCTGCACATCAAAAACAAGCGCCTGGTGGCCGGCCCAGACGCCTCCGAACAGGTCTTCTACACGCAGAGCGGCCTCAAGTACACGCTTTGCGAGGGCCACATCCCGGTCTTTCGCATCCGCAAGGACGAGCTGCCCGATCCCGTGTCGTTCTACGAGCAAGTCGAGGAACTGGGCGCGCACTTTGGCGCCGTGAAACTCGTGGTGATCCAGCGGCCGGTGCTTGCGGGCACCCCGGGCCCGGAACAGCCGGCTGCGCCCTCCAGTGACTCCCCCGCTGGCCACGGCGTCCACAGCAACAGCAGCCCCGCCAGCGACCGCGTCGCGTCGCACTTGGCGTCGCTCAGCGCCTTCTCCCTCAACACAGAGCATTTCTGGTTCAAGTCCAGACGGCAACATCTCAGCTCGTTCGAAAACGAGGCCAAGAAAAGACTCGATTTCCATCGTGCCCTGCACCGTTTCCATAAGCACCGCAAGGACGAAAACGGCGCGCAAGCGCTCGGCAAAATTCCCAGCATCGACAAACGTTCCCTAGATTTGTACCGCTTGAGACAATGCGTACAACTGCGGGGCGGCTTCCAGACAGTATGCCGGAAGAAACTCTGGGCCCAAATTGGCCGAGAGCTTGGTTACACAGGCAGAATTATGAGCTCTTTATCCACCTCATTGCGTTCTGCGTATCTGAAGGTGTTTTGCGAATTCGACAAGTTCGAGGAGGAGCAATTGGCCAAGAAACAAGTCTTGCTCGCGCCAGCTACTCCAGCTGACCCGGAAACTTCCCTCCTATTACCATCACAGGCCGATAATTCGAAAAAACGTTCGCTGGTGCATCTTGGAGAGGAAGAAATGCAGGCAACTCCAGCTCCCAAGAAACCCCGGTGCTCAACTCCTCGTAACTACAAGGTAGGCGGTTCCTGTGTGGAGTTTGGTAGACTGCGCGACGTTCTCAGGTTCAAGGGCTTTTTCACCAACTTTGAGCACTTAACAGAATCGCGAAAGAATATTACAAAACCAACCGATTCCACCCTGCCTGGATACCAATTCAATTTCTGGCAAAATGCTACAGAAATATACGAGAAATCTTCTCACGAACTGAAAAACTCCCCCATTTATAACCTTCGACAATATCACGAAAAGAGCCAAAAACACTTGGAGAGCATTCCAACCAAGTACCAAGATAAATATGCTAGCGTGTTTCGTAGCAATGACAAGACTGAGTTAACCACCTTCGAAAGACTCTTTTTCGAAATCATCGGGGATGAAGACTTTTCTTGTGACGTCGACACTGGTATGAATTTACCCTCTGCCATCCACGGGTCAGGATTTCCCACACTTTCAAAAAATAACGAAGACCTCGCCAGCGCACTGGATCCCTGGAATCTCAATAATGTTGCTCTTTCTCCTAAATCCTTGCTACGTTATCTCGATACTGATCATGGCGATCATACGAGAACAAGACTCGATGTTGGAATGCTTTTCTCAGTCAAAGGTTGGACAACCGAGGATAACTTTCTGCCATGTATCGATTACAATCACCTCGGATCGTCAAAACTATGGTACATTGTTCCACCTGAGGATATGGGTAGGTTTGAACAACTACTAGAGTCTTTGGAAGAAAGTGATATTCATTTAGAGGATGGCAATTCTCATAAAGACGAAGACTTCAAAACCTCTGAGTTCTACCATTGCTATCTTGATACTAACCCTTCGAAGCCCGTTAAGACATGCCCTCCAAGAGTTAATACGCATACGATTTTACCAAGCGATATCATCGGTGGTCTAGGGAAGGCTGGGGCCAAATCTAAGTGCTTACCGAACGATATACAATTTGACCCCGAATTTCTAAAAACACAAGGCATTAAGCTTTTCAAAGCTTCCCAAGATCCCTGGTCTTTTATTATAAAATTCCCAAAGGCTTATTCCACTACTGTTGCAAGCGGGTTTTATGTTTCTGAAAATGTGCACTTTGCGCCCCATACTTGGCTGAACTATGCACTAGAGAGCGAAAAATGGCTATCAACGCATGGGATCTTACCAGGAATACATGCACTACAATTATTCGTGAATGTTATTTTATTTTCTAGGCATCAAGAGTTGATTAAAAAAATCAAGAGCTTGACATCAAATCTCGTGAGCGAAGAAATCCAAGGGAGAAAGTTTCTTCAGAACAAATTTGGGAATGAATATTCGATTGAGATAAACAGTTTTGACTTCATCTCAGACACGTCTTTGATTCCAACTGGGTTTTCCAAAGTTCTTCTGACTAATAAAACTGATTGCGTAACCCTTTCACTAAGTGAATTTTTGGAATACCTTGTTTGGAAAGATGACAAAGCGCATATTTTTGATACATGTTTGTATGAAAACGGCATTCATGTTTCCTTGCATGTTTGTTATACAGATCAGCAATTAGAAACGATCTTCTTCGATAAGCCCAAAACTGACTCTGTCTCCTTAAACCAAGACCAATGTCTTAAAATGGAGGAGGTGGGCGCAAGTGGTTCCATATCGTTAGAGGAGCTCATTAATGAGAAATATAAGGGGAAGCGTGTCCCATTTGATGAACTGCTGACAGTATTCTCAAGACAAGGATTCTCAGACGATAAGGAGCAACAGAATTCTGAACTACGGGACTGCTTAACAAATATCAGTAATATTAGGTCGGAATGCAAGCAGTTCATAAAGAAGCTGTCTGTCTCAAAAGAGGAACTTGAGAATGGGCAAGGGCAATTTGTGAAAGGTTTCAAGATTAAAGAGTTGGCACCGATACCATATCAATGCGTCTCCCAGGAATTACACGACTTGATTCAAAAGCTTCATTGTTCGTCTGTAGAATTTCCCGAAATGCAGGAGCTTTTTGTTTTATGGGGAAAATTTAAAGAATTTGAGGTAGAAGCTCAAATGGCCATTTCTACTTCTAACATTCTCAAGTTGAGAGAGCTCTACAAAGAAGGGTGGACTCTAGGAATTTTTTCTAAGTACGAGGAACCCTTAAGAAGAGCACTTCACGAATCACAATGGTTAGAAGTTTATCATGAAGTGATCGAAGAGCACAAGAAAATGTCAGAAGAAGAAAGGGAACACTATACTCTAGATGATTTGCCATCCTTTCTAAAGTTTGGAATCAAGTATGTCTCAGGTTCACAACATTTAGATAAACTTCAGAAGGTGAGAAACCTTATACTAGAATGCCAAGATATGGTGTCAAGAATTAAGAAGCTGTTCAAAAAACGCACAAACAAGATACCAATAGAACAGCTTGAAAACATTATTACAACAATAGAGACAAAACATTTACCAATTAATCTCGAATTTCAGAAAAAGTTAAAGACTATCCTTGAATACGTGGAAAAGCGCAAGCGAGAGATAGCTCCATACTCGAAGAAGTTAGAGGTTAATGATGCATACATTGAACTTTTGGAAAAACAATTTGAATTTAAGGGAGTTGAGATTTTAAATCTATTTGATAAATTCGACGGGTCGCCGAATGATCTACGAATGACTATGACTGAGATTCCGGACACGTCTTTATTTCCAAAACATGTTAAAAAGTGCAAAAGTTGGCTTCAAGACATGAATAGGCTTCTACCAAGACGAAACCAGCTGGTCAAACTTTTGGAATCTACAAAGACATGCTTGGATGTGCGCGCGGATAAATTTAATCACAATGAAGTGCACGATGCGGAAGCACGGTACTGCTTTTGTCGCAAAGAAGACTCAGGAAGCGCAATGGTGGAGTGCGAGATATGCAGAGAGTGGTATCATATTAACTGTATCAATAAGGGAAAGTGGTCATTACCAAGCAAAGAAAGTAACGTATTTGTATGCCCCGTATGCCACCCACAGGACGCTTTCAACCCCCCCATGGTCGAATATAAGGACCTTGTTGAACTTGCGATTGCATCCTCTACGTTGAAGATCATACCAGACCGTTCAATTCTTCAAAATCTCTTTGGAATATTGAGAGCTGCGATCACATTCTGTGACGTAGTTCAGCAAGAACTGTTCGATGGGAACCAAGGTTGCATCCGTCCAGATGCCTCGATGAATTTGGTCAAGTTTTATATACGGAAGCTGACAGGTTCTGGGTGCTGCATAACTGATACACAAGAGGCTCTGTCAGCATTCTGCCGAAAGTCTGATCTCGAGAAGATCCAAAGATTGAAAGATGCTAAAACCATATTGATCACTGGTTTTGAAAATCTTGTTTCTAACAAAGTAGCAAAGTCAGCAGCCAACGTAGATTCCGTGACCGTGAAGGAGGAGTCACAGCCCGTGACCCCAGTCTCGAGCGGGGCTACATCCGACGCTCCGGACAAGTCGCTCCTCAGCGTGGATTCCTTGGCTGGAGATGCTAAGGAACACGATTATCACACGTAGACATAGCATAGCAGCTCATAGCATCCATTTGTATTATTAACAAATTATTAACATCTTGATAACATTCGTATAAGGACAAGCGATCACGTGATCTCCATTCTTCCCATTACTCCGCGAACTCGATTGTGGGAAGCCCCACTTAAAAGCGGGATGTGCATAAAAATCAGGCGCGATTCGAAGAACGAAGTTCTTGATTTCTCACGCCTTACCAAGAAAGCATGTTACGATTGGGATTCAGTCCAATTGGTAGAATAAATGGGAACTGGGCGGCGTGCTCCCGTCTGACTAACCCTTTTTACGCAAAAAGAAGCTGGCTTCACGTAGGCACTACAATTAAGGCCAAAGAAACTGAACTTACAAGTCGTGGCAAGACTAAGAGCGAACAAAAGCTCGAGGACACACCTGAATTTCAGAAGCTGGCTGAAGATTTCTCGTCGCATGATCACATTCATCTCCGCGAGTCGGAGACAGAAGAGAACGATTCCTTCCAGCTGGGGTCGATGCTTCACCGCACACCCCATCATACTCACACCCAGGGGCCAAGTCAAAACCCACTTTTGGTGCTCAGCAAGGCCGAGTTTAAAAGAAATCCAGGGGTCAGAATTACTTGGATAGGTTTAATGATCAATGTAGGTCTTGCTCTCGGGAAATTCGCCGGCGGTATAGTATTCCATTCACAGGCTTTAGTTGCTGACGCTGTTCATGCTGTATCTGACCTTATTTCAGATTTTCTGACGCTTTTTTCGGTCGGGTTAGCTTCACGAACCCCTACTTCGAATTACCCTTATGGTTACGGGAAAATTGAGACCTTAGGATCCTTGGCTGTATCCTCGATTTTAGCCACTGCGGGTCTCTCTATTGGTTGGACTTCTCTATGTGCAATAGCAGGGCCTGTTATTCCACATACTTTGCTAGAAGTATTTTCATCTCATTCTCATTCCCATTCGCACAGTATTGCTCAGGATGTGACTAACATCAACGCTGCCTGGATTGCTGGAGGATCCATTATTATTAAAGAGTGGATCTTTAGAGCTACGAAGAAGGTTGCAGATGAGACTAACTCGAACGTGCTTTTGGCCAACGCCTGGCATCATCGTGTGGACTCTTTGACGTCATTAGTCGCTCTAGTAACAATCTCGTCTGGTTATTTGCTTAACATCCAATCTTTAGACGCAGTTGGTGGTTTGATCGTTTCAGCATTGGTGGTAAAGACTGGTTTTGATGGCATTGTCACTGCAGTCAATGAATTGGTAGATAAGTCGGTCTCCAAGAAAGATCCGCGCTATATCCAAATTGAAAGTAACCTGAAAGAGGTACTCGAGAAAATGGTATCTAATAACAATGCCAAGAGGCCGTACGGACTACGCAATCTGATAGTACTGACATCGGGACCAAACATACATGCGAAGGCTCTCTTAGAAGTCCCACTTCAGAGATGGGACAATGTTCTCACTGTTCAAGAATTTGAGATTGTTACAGATCACATACGTGGGGCCTTGTACAAGAATATCTCAAATTTGCGTAAAATTGATATTGAATTTGTTGAGGAACGTCCAGAGCTCACCGAGGAGCAAAAGGAAGAAATCGAAAGACAAAAAGAATTGGGTGCTGCACCACTTCCCGAATCAAGTGTTAAGCCAACAGAACACTCTCACGGTCACAGTCACTCCCACTTCGGATTAGGAGATCATACCCACAAGCATTGAACTTGTTGTGATAGGTAGTAATATGTCGAGGAAAAATAAACTATTCTCATTCTTGAATCGTATTGTCAAACCTGCATATATATATATATATATTAACATATATAAATACCGCTTAATGATGGCCTACTGCCCAGTCATTCAACCCATGCTTGTTTCTGGCAATTTCAAAAGCGTAAAATTGCAAACGAACAACAAAACATGTAGTGTCTTGGCCGTACTCCTGCGAGGCGTCTGTCCTCAGCAATGTTCCAAAGTTGAAATCGTCAATTTTCTTTTCAAACAGCTTGATATAGTTTCTCCATCTTTCCTTGGCTTCCTTTGTCTTCAATTCCTCTTCGGTAAATTTACGCACCCTTTCAACATCCTTGTATTCGGGGAAATGTTCCATGAACTTTTCATAAATTTCATCATCATGCTTGGTCAAGCGTAGTTTAGATCCAGGAACTTTAGTTATCAAATTCCAATACGTTTCAGCTTGCTCCACAGCAACAACAGCAAATTGCTTTTCAATATCTTCTAGGTTATCCGCAGTCTCAGCGTTAAATGTAGACATAATTCGTGTTTAATTATCGTGCACTGTTCTCCTTCTATTTCTTCAATGGAATGAGATGAGCATTTAAATGGCAAATTTTTTTATTTCGACGTTCGTTCAAGATTACATGATTTGGACTGGTACCTCCTAGAAGTTAGTAGAAGTAACCAGTAAATTAGGGAAATGCTAAAGAGTTTAACGACAATTTCGGGATCACTCAAGGTCAAAATGCCATTAGTCAAAGGTGCATGCCTAATAATTGGTGATGAGGTGCTGAATGGTAAGATTACTGATACCAACTCGAGGTTTTTTGCTAAGTATTGTTATGAATTAGGGATCCACCTGAGGGAAATAGTGACCGTCGGAGATGAACATGAGCAAATAGTAGATACTATTAGGCGCCTGAAAGCTGATAATGACTTTATAGTTACTTCTGGTGGAATTGGCCCTACTCATGATGATATCACTTACGAATCTGTGGCCAGCAGTTTCGGATTAGAATGTAAGCTTGATGAAGAATGCCAAAGACGTATGCGCAAAATTTCTGATCCTGAAGCACGTCATCAGGGAGATGCTCTTAAGGCATTCTATCGCATGGCTACGCTTCCAAATGGCCCCAATGTTGAAAATTATTATGTTCATGATGATTTATGGGTACCAATCGTTTCGATCGAGAAAAAAGTCTACGTTCTTCCGGGGGTTCCTCAGCTATTTGAAAGATTATTGACAGGTTTCACGAATACCTTAAAGGGTCTGTATGGTCTTGAAAAAGATACTGCTCATGAATATCAACGGTACTTCGTCAAAACACCGATGTCTGAAAGTGAGATTTCAATGTTTTTGGCAAAAATTCAAAAGCGTGGTACTGAAGTCTCTAAAGAGATAAAGATTGGATCCTATCCACATTTTGGAATGGGATTTAATACAGTTAGCATTCTGGGTTTGAAAAAAGATGATGCATTTTTAAAGCAAATTGTGAAGGAGACCATTCAAACATTGAAAGGTACAGAAATTTCCGCAACTGAAGAACAGCAAATATCGGATTCCAGATGATCGTTAACGAATCCTCATGTTAAAAACTCCTCTTTAAAGACAACTGCTATAATTGTGTCTTAATAAACGTATTTTATAAAACAGCCTGACAGAATTGGTTTCATGTTTAGACAAGACGAACCACTAAAGTGGAATCGAGCTTCTCGGACATAGCTACTTATTACAGTGTATATATATATTCGTATTTATACTTAATATACAGTCAGCAAATGCAGATTAACTACCTCAGTCTTCTTCATCATCAGTATCAACTGGTTTGGGTGTGCCCTTGGGCGAAGATAACCATTCAATGTAACGCAGACGACGACGTTCAGCTTGTGCCTTCTTTTCGTTTCTTGTCAATCTCTTAACTCTCTTCTTAACCTTGATGTTAGCGGGTGAGTCATCATCATCTACCGATGTTTTTGCTTCTATCTTCAAACCAACAGCATTTGCGTTACCACCATCCTCGAATCTACTCTGGTCAATTTGCTTGATACCCTTTTGAACCATGGTACCATTCTCAACGATCCATTGTTCTGGACACAGAGCGCCTACGAATTCATTGTTGTGCGAAATCATCACAACACCACCACTCCAATCACGGATGGCCACAGCTAGAGCACCTAGAGAGTCTCTGTCCAAATAGTTTGTAGGTTCATCTAAGACTAACAAATGAGGGTTATTCCACATAGCACCAGCAATGACAACTTTAACAAGCTGACCACCAGAAAGTGAGCCCATAGGTGTATGGTTCGCAATTTCGGCGTCTAAACCAACATCTTCAAAATGCTTAGTGATGACACTAGGGGTCAATTCACGGTAACCCAAACCTTCCCTGGACGCCTCATGATCGTCAAACTTCTGTGTTAGTTTTTCGAAACCATGTTCTAATAGCACATCCTTAGGAACCCATGAATTGTACTTTGGTTTCCAATACTTCCATTTGACTTCATATTGGAAGGATCTCTTGTACTTTTGACGACCAACAATTGCTTCTATGGCACGTTTGCCTCTGCCGTCACCAACATCAATCTCTTTGGACATCATTTCTTTCTCTTCTTCAGAAATCTTTCTAGATTCTTTCAAGAGAACCTCACGATCATCACCGAATTGATAACGCCATTGTAGATATTGATTAGCAGTTTTCTCTTTGTGTTCGTTAACGTGTTGCAATGCATGCTGTGCGATATAACCGATACGGAGATTAGGATGCTTTTCTACTTTACCTTCTTGTGGCACTAACTCACCAGTCAATAGCTTGATTAAAGTCGATTTACCCGCCCCATTTGGACCTAAGACAGCGACACGCGAACTCAAAGACAAAGAACAGGAAACATTTTCAAGAGATGGCTTGCTAGCACCTGGATACGTGAAGCTCACACCCGTTACTTTAGCTACAGCTCTTGTGTTTGACTTCACACCCGTCAAGATTCCTGGAGGTGGGAAACGCATTTGCGCATTAGAGTCTGTCAGGGTATAGTATGCTTTAGCTTCGGGTTTTTGCTCAACAAAAGCGGCCAAATTACCTTTATAATAGGCAAGCTTCTTATTTTCATAATGGATAATGTCGGTACAGACGGCATCTAAAAATCCAGAGTCATGCGAAACAATCAACGATGTAATCTCTGTGTGTTCCAGCAAGTACTCCTCTAACCATTTTACGTTGCTAACATCCAAATGGTTAGTAGGCTCATCCAGTAGAAGAACGTCGGCTTTTTGCAACATAGCTCTCGCAAGTTCCAACTTCATTTTCCAACCACCGGAGAGAGATCCGACAGTCTGTGATCTTCTAAATTCGTCGAAGCCAACAGATTCTAGAGCTGCAGCGATGTCTTCACGAGAAACGCCCTGTAATTCTGGGTCAAGTGCGATAAAGGAAACTAAATCAAGATCACCTTCTTCACCTTGCAATTTATGTTCCACGAAACAAGTTCTCAAAGTGTCCTTGTCAGGAAAACCCTCTAATTGACCATTGGCAATGGATCTCATAAGCGTTGATTTACCAGCACCATTTCTACCACAAAGACCGTAACGGTGACCCTTCAATAAACGAAGAGTCGTCTTGTTAAGTAGCATTCTCGAACCGTAAGCAAGGGAAAAGTCGGCATTCACAATTTCAACACCCTCCTCGCCATCATAAGACGAGGTTTCTTGATGGAAAATCTGCCTCAACTCGTGAATAAACTTATCATCAATTGCTTCAGAGTTATCCTGGCCTAGCACCATAACCAAGTAGTCCTTGAGTCTCTTCCAGTCGTTAACATTTGCGTCCACTGTTAAAACCTTGGCCAAATAATTAATGATCGTGGATTCTCCAGAGCGGATCAAATATGAGTAGGATTGATCGGGCATTTCTTTCAATTGCTTTTGCAAAAATTCCAAGCCCTCCTCGAAGGTTATTTTGCCTGGGAATTTTCCATCATCTTCTGAATCATCCTTCAAAACTTTCAAAGCTTTTTCGGCAAGCTCACGAACTTCTGGCAAAGACGCAGTGTCTAAAACTTTCTGTACACCGGGCATTAATTGTGGAATGAAAGATTGAATTTCGGTACGGTTGTTCACCAATCTCGTGAGATTCTCAATGACAATGACTGTTTGTCTTAGTTGTTCTTGAGATGAAGACGAAAGATTCAACGATCTGTTAAGGATAGGAACCAAAAGACTTAACGCCGGTTCTGTGACTTCAGCAACAAAAGTTACACTGGAAAGAGATTTAACAGAATCTGGGACCTTGGAGGGATCTTGTAAGGTATCAACAATTAGTTTGAAACGAGGAGATAAATCCAAGTTATCTAAAATAGAAACAAAGTCAAAAAGAGTCTTATAACCTTGTTTCGCCAGTTCAGGCTTGAAATCAGTGGCCACGTCTGTCAAAACTGGTACTGCATCTTTGAATTTCAACTCCAGTAAATCGTTTGGCGACTCCTCTCTGATACGGTCAACTACCTTTAACGCAACAATTTTGGATTGCCATTTAGCTCCCGAACGAAGATATTCGAGAATTTCCGGTAGTATTACGCTCGTCTGAGCTTCGATGGGGAACAAGCCGAAAAGCGAGTCAACCGCATGCTGAGATGCTCTTTTGACAGAGTTATCCTTGTCAGCAGTACAGTCCAAAGCTAAAGATAGTAGAGGCACAAGATATGCCTCCTGAGGAGACTTTCCTGCGAAGTTGGAGCTCAGTTGGGAGATCAAAACCATCGCAGATTCTCTGACAAGATTTGGACACTTTGGCTTCGTCAACTTAGTAATGATGCCTGAAATATCCCATTCGCCGATGTTTTTAGCAGAACATCCTTCCTGGTTGAATTGATCGACTGCGAGCTGAATTTGTTGCTTGCATTCGGAAATCGAGCTGCATTCTGGAAGTTTTGCGAGAATAGAGGACACAGGCGAAACCTCTAGGTTAGCCAAACCATTTGTCAAGGACGTCAGAGAAGTAGTAGACGTCGAAGGAGTAGGCGTACCACTTCCGGTTGGGGTGGACCTGCCAGAGTATTGCGGTGATTGGTAGCCTTGAGTGTTCGACATATAGGCCTGTTGGCCATAATTTTGATTTTTCTGGTTGTAAGTTCCATAAGCATTGTAAGCCTGATTTCCGTAGTTTCCATAGCTTTGGCTGTCTGTAGGGTAGCTCCTTTGAGCCTGATATGCACTTCCTTGGTTCCAATTCCGCTGCGGATGGTTTCCACCGGAGTTAGCCTTCTTCGTGTAATATCCTCCAAATGGGGAGGACACCTGATTTGGATTATGCTCCTCGGTAATATATTCGTCGAGCGACTTGAACTTCTTTGGAGGCATTAAAGATCTTTTGTTCTACACTTCAAGGTGTTAATAAGATGAGATGAGATGGCCTGCTGCTTTTACGAAAATTTTTCACTGATGCGAGGTCACATGACCCTCAAGACCGACACGTGGTTCTTCCAAGCAGAAGACAAGATCTTAAACCTCCAGATTGCACCTCAAGTATCTTAGGATATCAGATGGGTGTCTAATTAATGCCTTGATATTGTGATACGGTTTTGGGAAGATGGAAGCATCCTATCATTGAGCTGACTTTCACAAAAGGTTGCACGTCGTTCTATATTGCCCAAAGGGGCACGAGTGGATTTCAGTTGCTACTGGATCCGCCAACCCTACGTTGTGGTCACTAATTCAGTAGTCTTGGGAAGCGAAACGCGTTTTGCTGTGTTTGGTAGGTTTCCGCATGTGACTTGCAAGGCGTCTCATCGCGACGCGAAAACTGCGTGAAAAAAAAACGCGTCGCGTAAATGCGTACGAGCTGCGAGGGAAAGAAGAACAAAAGAGAAGCACTCAACTAAACATTTTAGTTCTTTAAAGGTTTGCATTTTTGCACATCGGGGCTTCACAGTCATTCAGCACCGGGATTGAACAATGACGCTGGCTCAAACAATAACTAAAATGTCTCTGAAGGTGCTTTACACGGTGGATAATGAGACCAATACGTATTTAACTAGAAGTAAAGCCCCTTTAGAGGTACGTGTGGGTCAAGTGCCTAGTCCCAGTAACGAGAGCACACAGCTGAGCATAGGAATGATAGAACTTCATCACGTCCTACACGAAATGTGTAATTCCTCGCCAGAGTTATTTGCACCTAATGTTGACCATTGCATGGATTATAACGTCTATTGCCGAGATGTATGCGAAGCAGAAGAACCATTTGTGAGCTACGGACTGCTGTCAAAGCTGCGACAGGCTTCGCATTTGTCAGAGCCCACGGAGGAGGCGCAAGACGAGGAGTGCGCGGTGGTAGTGGGCAGAGTCTGTTCTAATTTCTCTGCTCTATTTCGGTCTAAGAGCTCGGCCGGGACGGCAGATGAGTTTAGTTCTACGACCAAGTCATCCCCTCAAACTTTGGAGATTAAGTTGCGGCTATCTAGTGTCGCGACAGCGTCTTCCTCGAGGAGGGCCAGCATAAGCAACTCCTCCAAAAAGCCAGTCTCCGCTGAAGGAAAGCAAAATGGAATGCCTCCAAAAAAGCCATTCAAAACGCAATTGCAAAAATCTCAAATGACATCAAAGAGACAAACAAATCCAAGACCAGCTCCAAAGGCCGTCAGGACACAGTCTTTGCCAATCTGGAACCAGAATAGAAATCCACAGTTTGTACTACCAGCCAACTCAATCGCTCATAGAATATATCTTGCAGATCGAATGACCAAAGAATCAGAAACGGGAAAGGAAACAACAGCTGATAAGAAACCTGTAATATTTCAAATTAATAGTCTACAAAATGATAATACAGTGCAAAAAACAAAGGTTGACGATTCTATTTCTAAAAGATTTGATTTCATAAACAAGAAGAAGATGAAACCTGTCAAGCCAAGCAATAGGAAAATGATCTCGAAATCAAAAGCATCTTCAGCAAAAAAGGGAAGGACGGATAGCATCACAACCATAGAAACACCTTTGTCGACTTCCACCATTCAAACAAGTACTTTTGCTCTTCCAAAGGCGGCCGGAATTACACCCAGTGAGTTTAAGATTCTTCCCGAGGAATCAGTAATGGAAGAAATTCTTGGCACGCAACGCATTAGAGGGGGTGACTTTTTTGAGTTTCATCAGGAGAAACCGGAGGATATGGACAATAAGGAGAACATTCCACCCCGCCCAATGTCCCTAAGCTCACGATTTGAAGACTTGCTAGAGATAGATTTACCTGATCTAAAGACCCCAAATGATATTGAAAAGTTTTCTACCAATGCAAAAGAAGATGACACGATGGACTGGTTTAATAGTCTCTTTGGCTCTCCTTTAACCACTCAAAAAGAAGATCCTCAAACATGTAATACACTGCCTATAGAAGAGGAGGATCATGACACGAATAGAACCATCACCAGTGATATTGACAGGACATCGCCGATCGACACGCTTTCTATGCCTTTGCTGGAATTGGATCACCAAAAACAAAAGTCAGGGAACCGCGCTACGCTTTCTTGCAAGGACCAGCTGAGAAGATTGCCGCTATTGTCTAAAACTTCAAAGCGTGAAGAAGATGAGGATGAAGATGCTACTTCTAGTGTAAAACAATATTCCACTTCACCAAGACCAAATAATCAACAATTTGGAACTAAGCGCCCTCCACCAGTACCTTCGTCGCCCATAGAGGATGAAGAGTACCTCGATGAAATTACGAAACAAAGATTGAAGAAGCGGAAGACAATGCCTTCTTCTCCAACGTCAATGTTTCCCTACAGGGAAGATGTTGACGGCGATGAAGGTACTAATCACGGTAATACATCTATCAACGAAGAATTCTCCTTCAGGAATGAGTGTGGCCTGGAGAACGTCGACTCCACCCCAGCTACACAGTACAGGTCGAGTGATCTCGACCATGTTAAACTGGGCGATGATAATTCCGTCGGTAATAAATAGGTTGGAATCGGTTTACTCTAATTATTATTTGGCATATTCATATATTAATAAATAAGCATTAGTCATTCAAAAGCTAAGAAATGCATATAAGTAAAACCTGTCGGTCTACGTTTTCAAAGTTATCTAATCGCCAGTTTTCTTTTGTATGGGACAACTACAAGAACAAAAACGTATTCAGTCGGTTTCTTAGTTTTTCAAATGGAAGATCATTCGTAGCCTTATAATGGCAGTGACTGAATATCATCAATTTAAATACTCCTCATATTAGCAAGGTGACATTTACGCCATCTCGACATTATCAAAGGATTAGCGTTCGGTCCATCTGCAAGGCTTTTAGCTCCAAGATTACAAAAAAGAATAGTATGGGTACTGTTTGATCTTACAATACATCATAGAAGTTATGCGTGGCCAGATGCTCTGGAAGTTTATTGATGATAACTTTTCATAAGCCCCGGATCAAATTCATAGAAAGTACTTTCCACTCATGGTCAATAGGATAAATTTGGCTGCATCAATATTCAGCGTACCTTATTAGTTCGCTAAAAGATGTTTCACCAAACAAATTTGCTCGGTTATTAAGCTCATTTGAAATATAATTATTTCATTTTAAGGTATACGTTATTGTTTAACCACGTGAATGAATGTTGAAAAAAGTAAATCAGACGCCAAGCTGAGTTCGTCGAAAAACCATTCTGAGTAAACACCAGCAGCAGAGCATACTTAGGAATCATGAGTTTCCTGGAAGTGTATTGCAGCAAAATACGAGAACTTGACCCAGTTGTTTTGTTGGGGACATTTTCAGTAGCTGCTCTGACTTCGTTATACTTAGTTGTTTACGTGTTCTCACATTCTCCAAGAAGTCCTTTCGCCGAAGAGCTGGAGTATTCAACCAATGGGATAGATGGTGAAATTGAACGCGGTCGTCTTTGTGATGTTGTTACTGAGGAACGGAACGTGGAAGATATTGAACTTTCTGTCGTGGTTCCCAGTTATAATGAGACTGGTAGAATTCTCGTTATGCTCAGAGAGGCCATTGCCTATTTGCAACAGAACATGCCAGACAACTGGGAAATAATTATTGTGGACGATGGTTCTAAAGATGGTACCTCGGAATACTGTCTAAACCTGGCCAAAGAGGAGTTCAAATTAAATCCAGGTCAGTTGAGAGTTGTGAAATTAACCAAAAACAGAGGTAAAGGTGGCGCTGTAAGACATGGTCTACTTCACATTAGAGGTAAATATGGTCTGTTCGCTGACGCTGATGGAGCCAGTAAGTTTTCGGATGTCTCCAAGTTGATAGATGCCATAAAGACTGAAGAGAAGGAGAACAACGCTGCTGTGGCAATCGGCTCGAGAGCGCACATGGTTAACACCGATGCAGTCGTGAAAAGGTCCTTCATAAGAAATTTCTTAATGTATGCATTGCACACGCTAGTTTTCGTGTTTGGAATAAGATCTATTCAGGATACCCAATGTGGTTTTAAGCTGTTCAATAGAAATGCGATACGGGAGATTTTTCCATATCTGCACACAGAGGGATGGATATTTGACGTGGAGGTTTTAATCTTGGCGTTACGGAAAAAAATGCCTATAAAAGAAGTTGCCATCTCATGGCATGAAGTCGGCGGGTCCAAGATGGATCTCGCCAGAGATAGTATAAATATGGCCAAAGATTTGGTAATAATCAGGTTGGCCTACATCATTGGTATTTATAGCGATAGAGTTGCATGCTAGAATTCGCCACAATAATTTTTCCTGTAATTCCTGTTTGCTGGATTCTGTATTTTTTATATATATAGACAATCCTTAAAAACCTATTTTCATCACTGTTACACCTTCTTTTGACCTTCAAAAATTTCGTAAGAAAGAGAAGTTAATTTTCTTCTGATGATCGTGCCATTGTTCAAGAATGTTCTCAGGACGGAAGCGTACTCCTTGCTATCATGAGCAATATTCTCAAAGGCTGTGAGCAGAGCTGCAGTGTTTACTTCCAACTCAATCTCATGCGTGTCCTCAGTGTGTCTTTGTTTCACACCTTGATTATGATTGGCCACTTTCGTAATATCTATTCTAGTGCACGAATCGTTGTGAATATAACTCACACGTTGTTTTGTCCTGGTATTTACTGGAGTGTGATCTTTGTATTTTTCAGGCGGGTCATTATTTGCGACGGGTAATTCGAGGTTAATGGATATTTTCACGTCGTAACTGTCTTTGGGAGAAAATAGTAGCAGCTGTGATACGTGTCTTTTTTCTATGAACTGCCCCACACGTCCCGTCTTGACGTCTTTACTCATCCGCAGGAAACGAGGTCTTTGAGTCGATAATCCTACCCTGTACAAGGCGTCAGTCGTATGAGATTCGATAATGTTGAATTTGCCGTGATTTTCGTTTAGCTCCGACACACCCTTGATGTATTTTTTCAGTTCTGTGAATACTCGCTCGTCCACGTCTGGAGTTAGGTGGGCATCCATCTCTGTATATACGGTTTGGGAAGACACGGGGGGGCTCACTCTGTTGGAATCGCTGCCCTCAACAATAATACCAAACTTCATTTCCATTTCAATGAATTGTCGTTGGTCTGGCGGGATAGAAATTATAGTCGCGTACACCCAGTCCTGCACGGATTTTGTCAAGTCATCATCAGGTATTATGTTGGTGAAAGAAACGTCGATTTTGAAATCTTTGGTGTCGATGCTTTGGAGTGCTTTTATGGTGGGTTTCCACTTCTGTGCCCATATGGGTGCCACACGATACCTGCTGGGTTTCGCTGTCGCTGCAATTTCATGGAGAACATTTAGATCCTTCTTGATGTTGTTCCGCTTAGATTGGGTCGACATCTTTTCTTGGAAGATATCACGCACGTCGGACTCGTGTTTTACCGCGTCATCGAGTCGCGGATTCTGCAATTTCTTGGCCGCGTTCTGACTTTCTTGCTTGTCGTAGTCGAATTTGAAGTCGCCATTTTCGAACACCACGTCACCAGCTCCGGGCACTTCGTCATCCGTATCTGTTTCCTCGTTTAGGTCGCTGAAATCATCTTGAGGCTCCTGCTTGAGTTGCGAGCCGGCAGTGAGGCCATCGACGCTTAACCGTTTCTTGATTTCGTCGGCTGGAATGGGGTTCAGATTGGGAGTGCCGCGTTGTTCAGCCTTGTCATCGTGGTTCACTAGGTCCTCCAATGAGAGTGCGCGCTTTGGCATGGCCCTAGAGTCGCTCATCTATGCGCAATGTGCTGACGAATATCGCTGGTCAAGGTCGATATACAGTTACAGTCCCTTGCAATATTGGAAAAAAAAGTTGACCAGAAAGTCCATGTTTCTTCGTACGGAACGAGCTCCCTGCTTCTATCACGTGGCAATCCGTTTGTCTGTCAACTTCACCACATCCCACGGCTCGAGCTCGAGCTCTAGATATCAACCTGTATATTAACGATATATGTACACACGCGGAATCACGTTCCTATCCGTGCGTGCCCGCCCCAGTGCGGACCGCCTGCGCCCGCGTTGCGCCGCGTGCGTCTATGAGTGCGGATGCGAGTGGGGTTCGACCACTGCGGGAGCCGGGCTGAAACTCTGCGACGTGTAAGGGTTAAACTTTGGGTGTGCGTGCAGCACGCCAGCAGCAGCGGCAGCGCCGCTGTCGCTGTTGGGAGTCGCAGTCAGCATTGGGTCGACGGCAGACTCACGCAGATGCTCCAGCATGAGCAAGTCCATCTGCTGGCACGTGGACAGTTCCTGGGACGAGAGCAGCCCGCGTGGGCAGAAAAACAAGTCGTCCTCGAACGACTTGCAAATATGGTTCTTGAGCCGTAACGACATCTCGGACTCGAGGCTGCCGGACTGCATGGGCTGGTACGCTGCACCTAGGGATTGGCCCGCCATCTGGACGGGCTGCGACGACAGAGTGTCCAGCAGAAAATGCTGTGGAGACCCGGGTTGGTTGAGGCTGGCGACTGAAAGTGGAGGTGTCAAATATGGCATGAGCTAAAACGAAAACGATGTTCCATGTGGATTGGAAAGATGGAAGAGACTCTCCACGAGGGTTCGAGTTGATGTTGTTCCCGCCATACCCCTTGATAACGAGCTCGTGGCGATGTTGGGGGGAGGAAGAAGAAACAAGCGCGCTCAGAACAGCGCGTGGTGGCCCCAGACGGGGCAGGAGCGCGTGACGGGGTGTATGGGCGGGGAACGCAAGTCCCACGTGAATGCCACGTGCCCTCTCTCATTCGGTACGTCACAGTCACGTGATGTGTTTCTTTTTCCTTTGGCCTACACCCACACACCCGTCTCGCGGACGCCTGCCTGCACGCCTGCCCCCCTCGCTGCTGCCTGCCCCGCGCCCCGGCCGCACCCCTCTGCCCCGCCCCTTCCCCCACCCCCCCACTCCAGATCGGGCGATCCGCTCGGCCTCTCCGCGGGTCGCCCTCCGTGCCCTCCCCGCAAATTCCGCACTTGCTGGCAACCGAAGCCAGGCACATACCGCTTTGTACCATCGAAAATGCAATTCATTATATACGGACTAGCCTGGGTCACTATTTACAGAGTCAGATTCGCCGCGCGGGTTCTTGCCCGCGCTCGTACGAGTCGCGGCGCTCTCGCGCTGGCGGCTGCACTGGTGGCTGCACAGGCGATCCGACGGCACGATGCATGCGATGCTCGCGCCGTTGCAGCGGTTGCGAATCTGGCCATGGCTCCGGGTGATGTTCCACCCACATCTCACCACTGTTTATGCACATATTTGAGGCCTGAAACGGTGCGCCTGCAGCCCACGCTGCAGGGTGCGTGCCTACGCCGTGAGCGCTCCGGCCAGGGGTGCCTGGCGGCGGCAGCGCGTTGGAAAGACTTCCTAATCTGTACCATGGAGCAGGCCTCGCGCTGATCTCCGGCAGCGCGGGAGGGTGTACTCCGGGCAGCGCTACCGTGGAGGCCGAATCTGGTGACGTTTTTTCTCTGTCGGTCAGTATCGGGCGAGATGCGCCCGGGCAAGACGCCGCTGGCAAGGGCCCCGGCGGGTACATCTGCCGACGCCACGCGTCCGGAGCGTGGTGCGGCGGAAGTAATGCCAAGGATGTAAGGGTTGGTAACGGTAGCGATGGTGCGGGCTGGGGCATAAACGCCGGGCGAAGACGCCCTAACTCCGGAGAGTACACCGGCGGCACAGCTGGCGGGGCCGCCGGGCCCATCGGGGCCATCGAAGCCGGCGATTCTGTGGGTGGGCCTGTGGCTGGCCCTGTGGCTGGCCCCGTAGGTGGCATCGTGGGTTGCACCGTGGGAAATGTGTGCACTACCGGTGTTGCGCGGCGGACTCGAAGTCGGCGTCCGCGGGGCATCGCTGCCGCCCCGGTCGCGGCCCCTGCCCCGGTGTGCACCGCGTCGCGATGCTGACGCAGGTTGTCCGCCCGGCTGAAAAACTTATGGCATACGTCGCACTCATAGGGTCGATCTCCGGTGTGCTTGCGGATGTGGCGGGCCAGGTGCTCAGCTCGTGTGAATGACATGCTGCAATCGCCATAACCCTCGCAACGGAACACACGCCTCTGATCTGAGGGCCGTGCTCTGGCGGGCCCCGCCGTGTTCCTCCTAGGACTACTCATACAACTCGCAATTGAACTCCACTCCCAGAACGTCCCCGGTCCAATTCAATGCGGCTGCCGCGATGCAAACTAGCGTCGCTTACACTTGGTGTCCGCGCTCGCTTTCAACTTCATATATACATTTGCGATGCCTGCAACTGTACCGGGTCCGCCTCTTGCCACATAGGGTAACTCTGTTCGTCACCACGGAAGGGATCTTCCGCTGCATATCTGCAGGTTCCGCCCAAACAAGATTGAAATCGCGCGCTGCGGCCGTTTCTGCGCTCGTTTTCCCGGCTGCCACACTATAAGTGTGCCTGCAAAATGCCACCGTTCGAAGAAAAGGGAACCGCCGAGAGAAGGCACAGCCCGAGACCGCGTCCTTTTCGGCTGGCCGCGTTGTCACAATCGTGGGTCGCAGCTCGCAGCTCGCGTCTCTGTGCTAGCGTGGGCAGCGGCGTCTGTGCTTCCGCGTCATTGCATATCTAGACAATCGCGTGAGGCCGCGTGGCTCCCGCGGAACGCGCTACATGCCGCGCACGGCTGCGTTCTACGTTCGTTTCCCGCATTGCCCTCTGCAACACCCGTTTTGAGATACGCACGGCTCTTCAATGCCCTTGGTCATGTGGGTTGAACGACACATTGCCAGACACGCAGATTTGATTACTAAGTCCAGTTTCTTATCATTATAGACGCAGGTGCCGTTTTACGACTCCTCTAACTACGCATTCTACCTATACATCGATACCAAGCCACAGAAGCTCATTTTTCAGAAACGGCTACAGCGACCGATTGGAAATCGTCGTGTGAGATGGAAACCTTCACATTCTTAACACCAGCAGCGGATGCGGCCTCAGCGGCAGCGCCGTGCAACACAACACGAGGAGCGGAGCCCGCGCCGTCGCGAACGATCTCGATCTCCTTCAAAGCGGCTCCGCCGCCTTGGGATTTCACGCCCAACGACTTGAACACAGCCTCTTTGGCTGACCAAGTTCCGGCGTAAGAGCTCTGTGCGCTTGGTTGGCTGGAACAGTAGGCGATTTCGTCTGCAGTGAAGTTGCGCTCGATGAAAGTGTCATTTTCAACGTTGATGGCCTCGATCAACTCCACGTCCACACCAACACCAACGTTACCAGCTGCAGTCTGCTGGGCCAATTGGCTGACCACTTCAGCGGTCTTGGCGTTGGCATCGGAAACAAACGACGAAGGCTGAGATAGCGCCTTCTTGTCGAAAACAAGAGCACCGGTCTTGCCATCAGCAGCAACACGTGCCAAAGGATCCAAGTACACTGGTTGTTCAAGTTCGTCGGCGTATGGCGCGTGCTCCTTAGCAACGAACAAGGTGTTGTGAATCATACCGTTGTGGAAGTACTTGTAGGCAGCCTTTTCTCTGGCGGTCACCTTCTCCACGTAAGCACGGTAGGTGGATTGATCCACGGCAGCGTACAAGTAGTCTGGGTGAATTGCAATAGCTTGGGCACCCTTTTGACCGAAACCAAAGGAAGTAACAGAGACAGCCTTGATACCATCGGTCTTGATACTCTTCGATGGGAACAAAATGTAGTCGAATTGCTCCAAGATCTTGTCGACATTGTCGGCATTACGGTTACCGGGGACGATACCAGAGTTCAAGATTTGCAAAGCACCGTTCATCATCCAGGCACCGGCAGCACCCTTAGGATGACCAGTGAGGTATTTCTGGAACACACCGATAACTGGGTTACCTGGGGATCTTCCTAGATGCTTCATCATCTTATCCATGGTAGCGGATTCGTTCTTATCGTTGGCCTTGGTGGATGTACCGTGGAACGACGCAACATCCAAGTCATCGATGGTCAAGCCATAAGCGGCAAGAGCACCTCTCAATGGAGAAATACGTGGGTCGTTCTTGTAGAATTCGTTACCCCATTGAGCTTGAGCAGACTTGAATTGTCTGGAAGCCTCACGTTGAATTTCTTCAGTACGCTCAGCGTAAAAGGCGGATTGGTCCTCCTCGGCAACTTCCTGGGCTTCGTATTGTAGCAATTCCAATTCGGATTCAACCCATTGCTTAATTTGCTTTTCGCGGTTCTTCAATTGGCGCTTTCTGTACTTGATGTCCAACAATGGAGATGGGAATTTTAAGTTACCATGGTGCTCTCTGGCGGTGGTCAAGATACCCTTACCTGGAGCTGGAACAGATCTACCAATCTTGTCAGTAGCAGTGGCGGTGAAGGCCAAGATACCGTAGATAGGAACACCCATCTTCAAGGCCAAGTCAGCAGTCATGATCACCTCAATACCAGCACCTTGCGCTTCCATGAAACCGTTACGGGTTGTAGTAGTTGGTCTAGACATTTCAGCTGGGGTACGACCGTGCTCAAATTCTTCCAAGGAATTGGAGGTAGCATTCATGTTACCGAACTCGTAAGAACCTTCTTCTTGGAAGTCATCATAACCACCAACAATACAGATCTTCGCCTTACCAGACAAAATGGTTTCAACACCAGTGTCTAGAGATTCAACTGCAGTAGCACAAGCACCAACAGGGGTCTTGATTGGACCGGAGGAAGAGATCAACAACATGTTAACCCAGGCAGACATTGTGTTAATGAAAGATTCTTGAAGAATATCGTTTTGAACTGGTTGATCCTTGTAGCGGTCTTTGAACATACCACGTAGAGCAGAAACACCACCCATACCGGAACCAGAACAGTTACCAACTTCAGAAACGTGCACGTATTTGTACATTTCGTAAGGATCGGTAATACCAGAGGCAATAAAAGCCTCAACAACGGAAACCAAAACGTATAAGGTAATTGGATCCACTTGGGAAATGGTGTCGTCAGAGATACCGTAGGTCTTGGCGTTCCAGCCGGTAGGGATTTGACCTGCAACCAAACGGTCGAATCTCAAAGCCTTTGGAATGTACAAAGTAGCGCCCTTCAATAGTCTAATTGTGTATTCACCAGATTCAGGAATCTCGAAGATGTCAACCTTTTCACCGTGCTCCAACTTGAACTGTTCAGCAGTTTCTTTAGAAGCTTCAAATGGTTCCAAATCTTCTTCGATTACAACTTCTTGAATCATGTGCTTTTGCTTTGGATCATAGCCGTTGAATAGCTCAGGTTCGATCAATCTGATACCACAGTGCTCCAAGATATGAGACTCATACTTCTTCTTGATGTCTTTGTCATCAACTGGTTCATTGGTCTTGGCATCCACCCAACCGGTGTATGGACGACCCTTCAAATTACCGTTGTGATATTTGATCAAGCCCATAATCCAGGCCATTTCAACACAACCTTCCAAGGAGAATTCACCTTGAGCTTCCATTTCCCATCTGGTTCTGGCAGAACCCCAAGGACCAACCTCGGAGAAACCAGTAACAACGATAACTCTTTCCAAGTCCAACATACCCTTGAGTTCTTCAGGAGCAATTTTCTTGAGTTGCTCATAAGGCTTCAACGTTGGGAAATCCAATTGAATGTTAGCTCTTGGTTGAACTTCGGCCATAGAGTAAGCGGCATCGGCGTTCTCACCATTAACAACCTTGTGTTCCAAAGCAGTCTCGATAGAGACTGCCTTTCTAACTTCAGATGTGTTCATCAAGTCTAGACGCAATTTAGCAGTGAACTCCTTCAAGTCTGGCAAGAATTGGAAACCACCGTTCAAATCGGCCATCACAGGTGAAGTTTGACACAGTTGAACGACTTCTGGAATCAACAAACCTAGTAAGTTGAAAGCCATTTCCTTTTGGGAGAAGGTACGAACGCCCAGTTTTTCGATACCTTCTGCAATGATGTTATTGGCGGACATCAAACCAGTACCTCTAGTCCAACCGATAATAGCACCACAAACGGTCAATTGGTTGGACCAAGATTCGGAATGCCATCTGTTTAACAAGGTTTCCAAAGAAAGCTTGGACTCAGAGTACATACCGTCGCCACCGAAAGTACCATGGTTAGGAGACAATGGTAGGATAACTTGAGCAGGTCTGGTCTCGATACCTCTAGCAGATTTTTGCTTCTTCACGTTACCCAACATTCTCAAGATGTTGGTCAACATGATTCTGTGAGCGAATTCAGACTTAGAGTCGATGTTCTCTAGCTCGATACCATTTTCTGGAATAGCAGCAAATGGAATCACAGCGTCCAGATCCCAGCCTAGGCCACCATTCTTTTCATCATCGTAGATGAACTCAACCAAAGCTTCGACATCTTGTTTGGAACCTTGGTTGAAAGGCACAACAACCAAAGTGGAGCCCTTCGAACCATATTTGGCGTAAATGGACTGATAGTAGTCAGTAACCTTCTTGGAGAAACGAGAAGTGGTAACAACAACCCTGGCACCACCTTGGATCAAGCCTTGTAGAACTTCGGCACCAATGGAGCCTTGGCCAGCACCGGTGATCAAAACACATTTGTTCTTGAAAGTAACACCGTTGATGGCAGCTTTTTCCAAACCGTCCAAAAACAAAGAAGACAGTTGGCGATCGTAAACCCAGTCGCCGCATGGTAGTTTCTTTTTCAAGTGCAAGAATGGCACGGTTTCGGATGGAATAGTAGAGGAAACGGTGCTGGAAATCTCTGACTTGTTTGGTAATGATGCAACTTCCTTAGTGGCATCTTTGTCTAGAGCATCGTCAACGACACCCGCAACCTTAGTAGAAGCAGAAGCGTCAATTTCGTGAGATGTTTCCAAGAATTCCAAGAGTTCACCATAGAGCTTCTCGAATTGAATTTTGGTAGAGTCGGAGATATTGTGTGCGGCAGCTTGAGCATTGATGGCCTTGTAAACACGGGTCAAGTCTTCTTGAATGGTTGGTTGTTCGATCTTTGTCAATGGGCCACCTAGAGCCATCTCTTCCACGTATTGAGATAGCTTTCTAACAGCAGGTCTAGGAACTTCTGCATAGTTGATGTTACCATTCTTGTCAACAACAGTTTGAGGACCTGTTGGTTTAGTGATGTCCTTGTAAACTGGGTCCAAGTTCAAGACTTGTTTACAGTTTTCAATTAGTTGCTCACCCAAAGACTTGGCCAACTTGTAATTCTCACCCTTTTCTTCCTCGGTGTGGGAAATGTGGTATTCCATGAACTTAATCAAAGATTCGTTAGATCTGTTCATGATGTTAATGGCCTCTGTGACCAATTCTCTATCAACGTTCTTAAGAACACCGTGAATAATTTCGAAATACAAGGACAGCAGAGATTGTCTGGCCCAGTTCCAAGAGGAGTCGAACACTCTAGCCTTCTTTCTAGAAAACGAAGTAGAAATACCTTGAACAAAATACTCACCCAATTCAGCCGTCAAATAATCTAATTGAGCTTGTAATTCTTCAGCTGCTGACTTTTCCTTCAAGAATTTCTTCTCACCGCTGCTCAAGTCCATCTTCAAGTAGCGAGCCAAGACTTCCAACTGTTGACGAGCCAAGATCTTTTGATCCTTTGTTAGCTCATCGAAAGCTTCAGCATCAATGGTAGCACCACCGGCACCACCAGCCGCACCACCAGTAGATCCAGCAGAAGCACTGGATAAGTCGATACCACTGATAGAAGCGTATTTCTGAGCCATAGTGTCCAAAAATTGTTTGGCATCAGCCTCGGAACCTAAACGAGCAGCTGGTTCATTGGTCAAAGCGATCAGTAGAACGGAGTCTTGCCTACCAGCAGGTAAACCCCAACGGGTCTGCAAATACTTTCTGGCGACTGTGATTGTGAAACCACCAGGCATCTTCGAGGACATCAATCTTGAAATTAATGAGGAAGATTGCTTACCAAGAGAGCCAGAGAATGTGTCTTGGAAAGTCTCGGCCAACTCTTCCAAAGGTGTTTCTTCTGGTTTCTCTGGGGTGTTACCGAATTCCTTACCTAGATCACCCAAAATTTCATTTTGCACAGTGGATTTACCGCCGACCAAATCCTTAATGGTCTTGGACATTGGCACTTGATCCAAAGTCTTCTTCAATTTGTTAGCAACAAGAACGTGCAATAGCAAAGCAGCCTTGACAGGTTCGTCAGCAATTTCGGCAACTGGACCAGCTGGTGCAGCGACTGGTGCAGCAGCGGCGGCGGCTGGTGCAGCCACAGCAGCGGCTGGTGCGGCAGTCTCTGCGGCTGGGGCAGCCTCCTCCTCTTTTGGAGCCAAATCAGCAGGATCAGGAGTATAGTAGATTTCCTTCGCATCCTTAGAATAGCACAAGACTTGTCTTTGTAAGGACAAGGCCGCATCGTAAGACTCGTACTTGTTCTTGATAGTTCTCTGGGCCATACCGGCCAAAGTGGGGGATGGACCGATTTCCACAACTCTTTCTGTGTTAAAGTCCTTCAAGAACACATCTTGAGTCTCAATCCATCTAACTGGAGAGGCAAATTGGTAAGCTAATAGCTCAGTTAGCAGCACATGGGCTAGCTCTTGTTCAACCTCAGGCTTCATGACCATTTTGATCGTGAAATTGACGGTTTCTAGTTTAATTGACGCGTCAATGGCTTTCGGTGATACGGTATAATAAGCGGCCCTTTAAATATTGCCCGACAAAAGTTTTTGTTGGTTTTGTTGGAACGACCAAACGTCAACGACGAGAGTAATATGTCACGTGTCTGGTATCATTTATGTCCGTTAAATGAAAACAAGGCACGTGATTATCCCAACAAACTTAAAAAGAGCTAAAATAAGGTAACCTCAAATCGCTGTTGCACAATCCGAGGGTTCACTTGTTTTAATCGTGCCTCGTGACAGCGCTTAATATACACGATTTCTGTAAACGCTCTCCTTTATGCTCCAAGTGTTAACGTTGACTTATCATATTACCTCTCCTATCATGAGGAGGTAGCTGCGATTTTGTTGCCTCATGTTTTCACCGCACGCTATTTTTAACTATCTTCAGACTTTCTCTCAAGTGTTAATCACTTCTGTTTCGTAGTTCATTAAAGTCGAAGGCCCATGTTCTTTGGCCATCACCAAGTTTAAAAAAGTTTTTTTTGGATGAAGATTTCGGGTATTGTCTCTTTTCATATTCTCTTGTTAACGAAACTATCGGGTAAGTAAAAGGACTAGCATTAGCCGCTGAACTATTTTGGTACTTCACTTTATAATAATGTAATAATACCTGTAGGATTGATAACACCCGTACATCTTCTGTGTTAAAAAAGACTTTGATGTGTGTCGTTCCATACGCCCAAAAAACGTTAATGATTCTAAAGTTTACCGTGAATCCGCAAATGTTCTTGTATAACTTAATCTAAAGATCAGTCTAGTGTGAATTTTAATTAGCCCTATAAAAGATATTACTTTCGGTTGGATAAATGTTCTCAATCATCGTCTCCAGTATTGAGTAATGATTAGATTTTCTATAGTTCCTCAAGTTATTAATCTGTAAGACGTGCGTCATGATTCAGACCTTGCTCTTGAAAGTAGCAGAGAGATCCTTGGGCCATGTGGCCATATGTCCCGAGGAATGAATTTGATGACAAACATTGTATTTGAAGTCATGTTGACTCAAGTTTCGCATCTCATTCTTTTCGAATATATTTGTACGTTCATGAAGTCGGCGAATACCCCGCGATTTAATATGAACTTTACGCACATGAGTATTCTAATCGCATTAATACATCAAAGCGCATTTACAACTGCAATATAGCGTATCTATTGCTACATGATAACACCCCGTTTGACCCGGGACCCTCCATAGTAGCATAGGCATGTAGGGGCCTCTTGGCTGCAAATACTTCGTCAAGGGTTCATTTTTCTTCTCGGAATTATCTTTCCGAAATCAGACATGACTTTATTCGGCCAAGATGATGTCGCTTTTTGCTGCACAAATTACGCAGCCAAGATAATATCTAATCAAATATACACGATGAGTTACGAGCAAGAATGAATGGCTAGCATCCACAGTAGATGGGAGTGCTCCGCTTGACCAAATATGTACCTTCTACGCTTCCTTTTCGTTGGTGAGATACTACTCATCAGTCTTATTATAAGCACGTTCTTCGAGGGAAAGTCCGAAGATTCAACGGTTTTTTTTATCTTGCTGTATCTTATCAATTAGTGCGTGCTGTACGAATGCCACCTTTTTTCATTCAGATTCGCAAAAACTCGACCGAAAGTGGGTATTTTCAAAGATAATTTCCGTCATCTTGACTTCTCATTAGTTCAAAAAGGACGATATATTAGAGACACAAACCATCATCTGTTATGAGAGCATCCAGGTGCCTTGCTCTATAGACACAAGAAAAAGTTCTTTTCCTAAATATCAAATTGTTTTGTGGAGCCCATTTTCCTGTTATCTCCCACAGAAGGTTGCTGCAAAATGATAAGAGCAGTCACAAAAGTTCTGGACCTTTGTGCTGCTATGATGTGATTGAGATAGGATTTACATTCTTTTTAATCGAAGACGTGGGGCGGAGATGGGATAGCATTCAAAGGGCTCTTATAAGTACAGCTTGTAAACCTGATCTGAAATGAAATCTACGATATAAAGTACCAAATATGACGGAAACGAAATCTAACAATGTCTTTCAGGAAAAGACCATGTGTGACGACAAAAAACCGCAGGTCGACGCAAGAGCGTCCGACGCAGAGTCAGGTTCTGTCATAGATACCACGGATGTTCAAGAAAATGGTTATGTCATAGATTCCAACGGTACACTGAAGTTGAAAAATGGTTTGAAGCCGGGACTGAAAAACAGAATGATTAATCTAATGGCTATTTGCGGTATATTAGGACCTGGAGCGTTTGTGGGTATGGGAAGTATGCTGAGAACAGGAGGGGGTGCTGGCATGCTTGTCGGATTTGCAATTGTTGCACTTCTCGTCATCAGTATGATGTTTAGTGTCGGTGAACTAAATGCCACTTTAGATTTTAATTTTTGCAAGCATGCATCCAGATACGTTTCACCAGGATTTGGGGGAAGTATGGCACTAGCATATGCTGTTCTATGGATAACAAATCTAATAGCTGAGTACACTTCCCTTAGCAGCATATGCACGACTTACACTGATAAGGTTCCTTTCTATGGTTGGTATTTGATATTTTGGGGGTTTTTCACTTGCTTTCAGTTTTTGGGGGTCACCGCTTATGGTGAAGCTGAGTACGTTCTCGGTTTTATGAAGTTGTTCTTCATTGCAGGTTTTTACATATTCGCTATAATTTACGCATCCGGAGGAGTTCCAAATCATAAACCCGGTAATCCATTTGGTGAGACACCTCTTGTGGACGGTTTCAAAGGTATTGCGAATTCCTTTGTATACGCCGCAATTCTTCTAAGTGGCATTGAAAGTGTTTCGGTTTTCGCCAGTGAAGCCAGAAACCCCAGTAAAGCTATCCCAGTAGCCGTGAGAAACACGATGTTTAGAATATTCTTTGTTTACTTCGGTCTCTCGGTATTCTATGCGATCACTGTTTCTCCAAATGATCCTGCTTTAGGAGGTGCAAGCAAAACTTTACGTGCCCCAATGACGATAGCTCTAACGAACGCAGGTTGGGTGAACGCAAAGTATTTTGTCACAACTATCATCGTTTTGACCTGCATATCCTCCATCAACTCTGCAATCTTTCTTTCATCGAGATCCTTGCTGACATGGGCCGAAATGGGTATGGGCCCTAAAATCTTTACTAAAACTGATAAAAAGGGTGTTCCTTGGGTTGCCGTCCACACTTGTCATTTGTTCTCTTTCTTATGTCTTCTCAGTATGTCTAGTGGATCATCCGTGGCCTATAGTTATATTGTAAATGTGACCAGTGTGGCTGCTTTCATTGTCTGGACAGGAATTTCGTTTACTCATCTGCGCTTTCGAAAAGGATGGGTGCTGCAAAATAAACCATTAGATGGACTAGGATTTATAGCTCCATGGTATCCTTGGTCGAATTATTTTGCAATTGGGTTAGGTATCGTCTTGGTGTTGGTTCAGGGCTGGTCAAGTTTCGATCCATGGGATGCTTCGACCTTTGTAGATGCTTACATTTTATTGCCGGTATTTTTTGTGGTATGGGCGGGATACGATTTTCTATATCTCAAAACAAGAGTGATCAAGTATAGTGACATGGATTTTGAAACGGGTAAACGTCTCGATGTAGATGATGCTTTGAATAAATTTCAAATAACAAGCTTAACATCTGCACTCTCCCATTAGAAACCAGTGGTTTCAATCAAATTTTGAGTTGTATTTCAAGCCTAAAAAGCATTCCATAGTTGTCTTACTAAGCAGCGATCATTGTGGTGAACAATGTAACAAATAAGGTTTGGAGTTTCATCGCACGCAAATTAAAACTATGCCCTGTACTCTCAAATTTCGAGTTCTATAGTTTTAATCATGACGTGTGTAACGATTTAATCTCGTTTCTAACGCCTTCGTTATGTATTATCTTAAATCGCGAAAATTTTTCACCATTTTTAAGAGAGTTTTTCAGCGGCGAGATCTTTCTTCCTAACCTCATCTCGTTAAAATGCCAATGGCCTACAGATGTAGGCAGGGAAAGTAGCATAAGACTTTAGCTACTGTCCTCTTACAATCGATCTAATATAACTACCAGGAACTTTTAAAGCCTTTCGTTGAATTGATGAGTTAGCATTTTGCTTCTTAGAGTGCGGCACCTGTAGTTGCGACTACAACCGTTGCATTCGACCCCACGATTCAAGTGAAAACTGGTTCGACTGGAAGATCAACTCACCCTTTTTCCACCCTGAACTGTAGGTTTTTCTTTCGAAAAATTGCAAATTGCATCTCGGGACTATAATATCTGGGTTACATATTCTTATTGACTCGCGCTTGTGACGGGCACGGGGAAATAATAATCGCGGGCGGATGCCGGGATGGCACTTCTCGTCGTGTCGTATTAGCACTCTTGGTTGAATAGTATACTACATAAGAATCTTGGTTTTAGATACGATAGTCTAACTTTTATGGGCCCATCATTGCGTAAAACGTCCCCCTTTGTCAAAGGTGTTGGTCACTCAATGTCTGGTCTCCACAACCGAAGGGACAACAACGACAACAACAACGATGGCAAACACGATGGCTAAAATAATTATGCATCTTATCTTGTTTCTTCTCGCTCTCCTGGCGCTTTTCACGGCCTTGTTCGTGTGTCCCACACCTTGTTCGACGTCCTGTTGGGCATCTTCCACATTCTTATCGATGACTTCGATGTTTTCTTGTTGCTCAATAACGAGTTGCTCCATGTCGTTGAACAGCTGCGTCAACTCAGCCATTGTCTTCTCTAACTTCAACAATTCCTGGTGTCTGGCTTGAACCTCTGCTAATGCCGTCTTGGCCTCGCCACGTCTATTGGCATTCAAAAGAGCCTGTGAGAAGATTTGCTGTCCGCCTACGTCGCTAATTGCTGCCTCAACCTCATCGTCAGTAGCCTCGGGTTGGATAATTTTGTACTGCCTCTTGGCCTGGTCCTTGTTCTCTTCCTTGTAGTTGGCCTCGATGATTCTGTAGTCCTGGATGAGCTTTAAAAACCGTTGCCTTGAGTTCTCAGCCTGCGCCTGCTTGCTCGAGTCCGTAGCACCTTGTTGCTGCGCGGTCTTTATCTTGGACTTCAACTGGTATTGAAGGTCTGAGGCACGGGAGACTAGCCCATCGAGCTGTTGTCTCAGCGCAAGTTCCTGGTCTTCGTTTACCTCCGTCAATAGCCTCTTTTGGTGAGCATCAATCTGGTTGATGATTTGTGTGTAGTCGTCCAATTCTCTGTTAATCTCATTGATACCGTGCATAAACGTCACGAAATCTTCGCCCGCACCCGACGTCGCCACCCCATCTTGCATTTGGTAGTTTTCCGCGTACGGATTGTCGTTTTCATACGGATTGTTGTAGCTCATCCTTCTTCTGACTCGTGCCTTTTCAACAAGTACTCGTGACTACCGGTTGTTGTAGTGAACTTGTTACAAGATTTGCTGGCGATATTATTTTGTGGCTGCGTCCAAACATAGAATTTTCGGACCGGGAATTAACCAAAACGCGCTTTATACGACGACGTCAACCACGTATTCTAAATTAGTAGTTATATGTCATATGAAGATGGCTTCGTGGCGGAGCTCTCCAAACGAACCGTTTGTTTAGTGTCAATTAAATTTCTTGAGAGTTTGTAAACAGTCTAACAGTCAACACAAGTAGATATACGAGCTGCCGAAGTCGTTGCCAAGCTATCGCGCTGTTTTTGTCCGCACGACGTCAGAGCATCAATGAGCCTTCAAAAGTGCCTTGAAATGTACATGGTGCCATGTCAAGGTATGACAAACACGTAATGTTCACTGCATTTCACTCTATTGATATGTAGGGTATGTAGCTATAACAAGTCCTGACGAAACTCGGAATGAACAGGGGACATGGATACGAGGGAAAACTGTGCCTCTTAGTCCGTCAGAAGCACCGAAGCCTGCACGATACTTCCTCAAGGGCATTAGTGGCGAAGCCTATATCTAAGCTTTATTGATCGACAATTGGCAAAGTGCCCGCCTCGCCCTCCAGATACGACAGTAGTTGGCCTACCTTCTGGGCCTTAGCACGAGTCTTTGGAAGTTCGCCTTGTGCATGAGCTAATTTGACAAGAGACTCCCTGTAATCCATGGACATCTCATTATTCAGTTCTGAAACAACATCGGTTTCTTCCTCTGATTCGATGCCCTGCTGTTGGGACAAGGCCTCGATCGCACTGTCGGCGCTCGACAATGCTGATTCTAATTCTTGTTCGTACATCACTCGTAGTTTCTTGGGTGCCTCACGTCGAAGTTGTGCCACTTTAACTGCGTGGTCTTCCCACTCTTGGTACTTTTGTCTCACTTGCTCATTCAACTCGAGGTCAAATGGCTCAACGAATTCCTGTTGTGATTGCGCAATAAGGTCGGAAATCGAGGTTCCTGAGTTGGCATTCACCACATTCAAGGAGCCAGATGTCATTTCCATAGTTTCTACCAAGAAATGCTGCAACTGGAGCAGAACTTCCTGTTTCACTGTGTCCTGTTCTTGAGGCAGATGCAAAGCGACTTTCTCATCAAGGATTCCCTGGAATTGCGCGTATATACTTCGCAATTGCTCAACGCTTATATCGAGCTTCGACGGCTGCGTATTCATTTTCACCTTCGTGATCTGTTTTCTTGCGTGTTTGACTGATCAAATGATGGTAAACAAAGAGCCTGCAAACTTTTCGCGCACCACGAAATTACAGAAAAAGCATTTATGAGCAGCTCATCATGGTCTGAAACTTCATAGTAATCATGAACTCAACATTTTGGGAAGGTATAGACTCTTCTAGGTTATTATCCCATCTCATTAACAAGTTAGCTAGGGGAACCTGTGTAACACGTGATTATATTCGTTCTTGATGATTTCTTCTAATGGGTCTTCCAATGGCTGTAAAAAGAGTTAAAAAATTGTAATGTACCACCTCATAGGGGAGGCGACAATTTATAATAAGCTCGTTAGCTTCAGAAAGACTATGTCAGAAGTGCTACCTATTGATGAGTATGCACCTTTATTTGCACCCTTCTTTGGGTTTGCGGGATGTGCCTTTGCAATGATCCTTTCTTGTCTCGGTGCTGCTATAGGTACAGCCAAGTCCGGTATTGGTATCGCCGGTATCGGTACGTTTAAGCCTGAGCTGATCATGAAGTCTCTAATTCCAGTTGTCATGAGTGGTATCTTGGCAGTTTATGGTCTAGTTGTTGCCGTTTTGATTGCTGGTGGCCTTTCTCCTTCAGAACCCTACACTTTGTTTAACGGATTCATGCACTTGAGTTGTGGTCTCTGTGTTGGTTTTGCATGTTTAAGTAGTGGTTATGCCATCGGTATCGTTGGTGACGTTGGTGTGAGGAAGTTTATGCATCAACCAAGACTTTTCGTGGGTATTGTTCTGGTGCTAATTTTCGCTGAAGTCCTTGGCCTATACGGTATGATCATTGCATTGATTTTGAACACTAGAAGCTCTGGTTAACCGGGGCGTACTTAGAGTTACAGATACGCGTAGCGTCTCGCCCATTTTAAATAACATTAGAGTGAGAGTTGAAATATAGAAAACGTAATGCAGCACTTTTCGTCGCATCGAAACCTTATTTAACATTTTTGGCTTACTACTGAAGCCGGATGGTAGAGCAAGCGTCCTACGTAGAATGTACATTATGCGAGATGAATTTGTCCTAGCCAGCAAATTGTGCCCAGTTTAAAATACAAAAAATTCAAATACTTATAGGAGATTTAAGAAAGTGTTCTCGCCCTAAGCAGTAGTGTCCATTGCATCTGCAGGGGCTGCACTGTTGATCTCAACCTTTCCTTGATCGTCAATGTACTGAGATTCGTTTTGTTGCAAAAACTTAACAGATCTTGAGCTGTCAAGGAAAAGTAAGTACGCCCTCTTCACGTCAGTCACTTCAACAGTGTTATTATTGCGCTTTAACGCGATTTGTTGCGCAACAGAAATCAAATTACTAGAATAGCGAAGACTTGTTTCCATACCAATCTTCGTAAATAAGTCCAACGCATCGGGGGCTATTTCGACTTCCTCTTCTTGAGCCCTAATGGAGAGGATTGTTTTGATTTCCTGCTCATTATAGTTTTGTGTTGTTATTATAATGGATCTGTCAAGTAAGTCCAAGGGCAGTCCGTGAGGAGATTTATAATTGGTTCCTCTGGTCTTGGAAATACCTCTGTTAGTAGCCATCACAACGATAGGGGCAAATTCGTCTTCGAGGGCTCTATTAATAAATGAGAAACATTCGATATCTAGCATGTGCACCTCATCAATGAACAAGACACCAGGAACGATGTCAGCCTTACCTTCTTCCTTCCATTCGGCGACCTTTGTGTTTATTTGGTCTCTCACCTCCGATCTAATTTCGCCAGTATCACCAGTAAATAAGGCCAAAAAGCCTTGAGTTCTAGAATTGATTACATCGATCTCATGCAGCGAAACTGTGTGTACAACAGATTTTCGCTTTTGTAGTTCACCTTCGGGACATTGAACAAATCTTGTATCGGCTCCCATGGCATCATAGTCTCTTGAACGCGCAAAAGATCTTCCTAATTTAGTAATCTTACCACTTGCTTTATCTATTGAAATTACATCACCCGCCAAGACTTTCTCTTTAGTCAGGCCATCAATCATCTTGCTACCCAGCTCGTAAATGGTCTCCATGTCAGTGGTTTTAATGGTCAGCTTTCCCTGCTTGTGACCACCAGTAATAGACTTATCAATTTGGATTTCGACAACTTCACCTTCAATTAATTCAGTTTCCTCCTTAATTTTAACGCCAATTGATTTTCTAAAAGCCTGAGTTAGTGCCTCGGTTTTGCTGAGTTCTAAAGAGAAAATTTCAGAGCCGGCTATGGCAGTGAATGGCACATCTTTTCCTAAAGATTGTGAGAGGCCCATTGCTAGAGCAGTCTTACCAGTAGATGGGGGACCAGCGATTAAAACTGCACGGCCTGCAATCAATCCACTTTGTACCATTTTCAAAATCACACCTGCTGCGCGACGAGCCTGCAATTGCCCCACCATACCTTGCGAGGTTGGCTTGGGCTGTAGGCTCTCGTCCAGACCAAGTCCAGATATATGGGAGTGTGCTGCAATCAAAGAAAGCGATTTTGCATACTCCTTAGAGCTGCCATCCGACGTTTGAATTGACATATCGTTATTCGAAGATTTCTACTGGTATTTTGATGATGGCAAAACTTTGTCAAAAAAATGATTTTGAAAACAACGAGGTCGCATCCTACGATTACGTTACAATTCAATTGAGCAGACCAATGAAACCACGAAAGTAAAAAGGTGATACTGCTCTTCATATTGCATTCGCATCATTGTTGGATAAATGAGCGTGCACATAGACTTATGGCTTGTTTATTGCCGACCGTTTTGGTTACAAGTTCTCAACCAACGCGTACATAATGATATTCTGAGAAATGCTGTCCCTGTAGCTCAGAAATTTTAAAGGATATCATTGCATTACTTGAAGGAAATAGTTATCTGGGTCAGACATAATAGTGCCCTTACTTGATGTCTGATTTTCTTCGAGCTATCTGCTGCTGTACTAATGTCCGGTCGTCGTACGTATATGTGAACGATCAGAAGTTTACCATTCAAAAATTATTAGGAGAAGGCGGATTCTCATTCGTATACCTCGTCCTTTCCAGTCAAGGTAAAGAATTTGCCCTTAAGAAAATTCGCTGTCCTTTCGGAAATATTGACTCTTTATCACAGGCTATGCGAGAAATTAATAGCTACAAGAGGTTTCAAAGCCCATTTATAACTCGTTTGGTGGATTCGCAGGTTGTGCAAGAAAAGGATGGGTCAAAGACTGTGTTCATTTTACTACCTTTTTTTTGTAAAGGTTCGCTCCAAGATGTGATCAATAGGCATTTACTCGATGGTACCTCCATGAGCGAAGACGAAGTGGTGCGAATTGCAACAGGCATAGCACGTGGTCTCCATTCCATTCATGATGCGACAACCCATGAGGATTCCGAACAGTACAGCATGGTCTCGACTGCATACACAGATGATGTATCGCTTATGAATGAGCTTGAGCTTGATACATTTGACGATTCAACGCAAACATATGCACATCGTGATCTAAAACCAGCTAATGTTATGATATCAGCAGAGGGTATTCCTGTAATATGTGATCTTGGATCATGCTCGCCTGCCAAGATAGAAATCACATCTCGACAAAACTTGATTCATTTCGAGGAATGGCGCAGTGAGCATTGTACCCTAGCATTCATTGCGCCAGAGCTCTTAAATGTCAAGCTTCACTCAGTTATAACTGAAAAGTGTGATATTTGGTCGCTTGGTTGCACTCTATACACGCTTTGTTTTGGAATTTCACCGTTTGAACGAGAGGAGCAAGTGAGTGGTGCCTCTGTGAGGTATGCTATTGCAACTGGTAAGTACTCCATTCCTAGTAAGCCCAAGTTTAACGGAGAATTCATAAGGCTGATCCAACAGTGCCTAAGTGTCAACCCAGATGATCGTCCATCGTCTAGCTCAATGATATCTGGCCTGGTACAATTACAGTCTGATATTTCTTCGTCATAAATGACCTGCACGGAACAATTGATCCAAGTGCGAGGCTAGGCCTTTTTTATCACAAACGAAGTAGGGCTCGAAGCATAGAGTTTGTATTCATCAGTCACCCATAACTGATGCTCAATCGAACCAAAAGTTTTCAAGATTGTAAGGAAACAGAAGTTCCAGGGTACAATGATTGCCCTAACTTACTATTTCGGGTAAATAGTAGTAAGCGTTCGGTTTCGTCCAATCAAGTGGACACGTATGGGAATACTAAACCAGCTGCAGCACCACCTCCTTCTATTAAGAGGTCAATTGCAACAAAAGCAACTGAACTCCCATCGAAGTCGATTGTGAAAACTAAAGAAGAGGTCATGACAGAGATCCAAGCACTCCTAAACAGAGAAACAAAACTATCCCCCGGTGAGTTCGAGTTTTATAAGAGAAAGTTCATGACGAATATTTCCAAGAGTTTAGAAAATGAACACACGCGCCTTACCTTGGCAGAAATACTTTCCCACATTTCTGAGAAGGACCAGGCAAAGAAACTCATTACTGGCTGGATGGTTTCGGATACTTCAATAAGTAGCTGGTGCCCTGCATTTCGCAAAATTGTTGAAAACGTCATTATATGAAAAATCTGAACCAAATAGTGACTTTTGATGACCGATTTCAAATAAATCAGAAAGTAGGAAAGGTGTATATTAAAACTATTTAATAATGTGCAAAAGATGGCCCGTCTTGAGAATTGATGCTTCACATCCTTCTTCTCTTACCCACAGTAGCTTGGAAACCGGTCTTGATAGAGGACACCGATCTTGTGGAGCCACAACTCTTACAAACAAGGAAGAATAATCTGTTGGATTGTTCCTTCTTCAATTCAGTGTTGATACTCTTACATGTCTTACAAGTAACGTATTCCAGGATGTATCTTCTCAAAACATTCTCCATCTGCTTGGGCAAAAATTTACCCTTGATAACCAATCTCTTTTGACCGTCCACCGAACCGGACGTACCCAATTCAGCGAATAAATATTGGATTAGGTGCTCTGGAGATCTTTGTAATTTTTCGGAAATTTCTTGAATATTACAGAAAATCGTTTTCTTACCATCACGTTGACAAACAGGAGGTGGGATTCTGAATTTAGGTCCGCTTCTATCGCCAGCCAACTCTGGATTGTTAGCCCTTAGGATTTTAAAAAATCTCGATAATAGCTCATTATATGGTAATCCAACATTCTGCTGGATGGCTGAATCGGTTGTTGGAACAGGAGTCCCCTCTTTACTACTTTCCTGAACGGACACACCAGCTTTCTCCAACTCTTTCTCAAAATCATCTAGAGATGGTTCCTTGGTCTTCTTTTTTTTCTTTTTCAACTTGAGTTCACCTAACGCTTCGGATACTTCGTCAACCACCTTTTCATTATCATCTCCTTCCTTTGCTTCCTTTGATTTCTTCTTCTTTTTCTTTAATCCAGCAAACAAATCATCCTCATTTCCCGACTCCACCGGGCTAACAGTATCCTCGGATGCAAGCTTCTTGGTCTTTTTCTTCTTCTTCTTTAGCGTTGGATCAAATCCCAACTCATTAGCTAGATCAGACATTGCAATATGAGTATGCGGTATTGCTGCTTTTGTTATAAAACACCTCCATCAACATTCAAAAATTTTTCATTTTTAGTCAATTTGACGCTAATTTCACACGATTATAGTCACTTTTCTAAGGTAGGGTAACTATGTAACAACCGAATATTCAATTCATTGGCTGATATAAAAGCGAATATAACCCCTCTTATCAGTCATATCTCTACCTTCTCGCTAAATTAGATTAATGGCGTATATACTCTAGAGAAGTTTACTGATTTTTTGCTGAATGTTACCGTATGCCCTTCATCAAGACAAATCTAATTCTTGAGTCTTCTGTCTCAAAGCTTCCGTAGCATCTTTAGTTACTTGTTCAATCTCTGTGCCTTCTTTTATCTGAACACTTTGAGTTGTTGTTTCGTCATTCGCCTCGTCGTATTGTTCAGGTTCGACGTCGTACTTCTTTAGATAAAATGTTTCAACTTCATCTCGGCCATTCTGTTCGGCTTCGAAAATAGCATCATGCTCAAATGAGTTTCTTATAAAGGGATCTGCATTGTATTCGTCACAGAGAAGCTTAACGCATTCTAGATTTCCATTGAGAGAAGCCCAATGAAGTGCAGTATTTCCTGTTTCATTTTGGGCATCAACCCACTTCTTTTGCTGATCAGCTGGCACTAATGACATTAAATATATGATCACGTCAGGGTGATCATTTGCGGCCGCCATGTGAAGAGGTGTTGACTTAGACAATGAATCTCTGCAGGTTGTAACTAGTGTGGGCGAAACCAGCGTGGTGAAAATTTCTCTCAAAGACTCTAAATCACCGGCTCTTGCATCTAAAATTATAGCATCTTGGTCTTCTTGGTCTAGTGGTTCCGTATGTAGAGGCATTTGAAATTTCGAAATGTGCTTGAGCGATGAGTTTAGCAGATTCCATCTGTGCATTTACTAAAATTTTTCGAAAAGTTGTGATACTACGTAGCCAATGACCACCGTTACTTCTAGAATACAAAATAGCTGCTTTGCATATCACGTATTGGCTACGAATTGGGCCATACTTCACGCTCCGTTAAGTGTTTAATCAGATTTGAATATTTAACTGTGGACTTCTTAGCGCCTCTGTTACTGCTGTGGTTCATCAAATTGACTTGGGTTATCAAAAAGTGGTCGCAGCGCTCATCGGTTACACAATAGGAAAATGAGTGGGAAGTTAAAAAGTCTGGACGAAGTGCTTAAAAGAGAACCTCAGTTCGACAATAATACTTTACTGGATCGTTTTTTCAAACGCTTTCATAAACAAATTGCATCCCAGATCAGTGATGATTCTAATCAGAGCATATATGCAGAATTAGGATGTGTTGATAACGCAGAGTTTGCTTCATTGTGCATGAATCATCTAGAAGAACTGAACAAGATAGTGTTGCAGACTGGAAGCATCAAGAAAGATGGACAATATTTGCTGCCAATTTCACTTCATGATATGAAGGACTTCGATTTACTCGTTAATTTAATTGTAGTCCATGGAATTTATGCAAATTTACCAAAGGGATTCGGTATTCCATTGGAACAAAGGAAAATGGGTAGGTTCAGAGACCAAGACAAAAGATTCATTATAGCCAAAGAGCACATTCCTAATTCGAATACTCTTCAATATATTTGCTTTGCGTTGTACAACATATTTATCTCGAACCCCATAAAGGAAAATGTTATTAGTGAGTTACTTTTGAAAGGAACTGGATATACCGACCTACTCACAGGGCTAATTGCTTTGTTGTTTCAACAATCATCGCAGCACGAAATCTTTTCGAAAATGATAGACAATCTTGAGTCTTTTCAATCAACTTATGAGCTATTGTCTCTCTATTCATTATTAGTCCATTCCACAGAAATGTCGGATATGAGGACTTATGTTCTGGAGAAACTCTCAACGTTACCGATCAGAAGAAACGATGGAGTTATTAGTGTAATTGAGTTTATCGTGGGTATACGTGAAGAGGAAGAAATAAACGTTGAAAAGCTTCGCAGAGTTAATCAACTGCTTGTCGCGAGACCTAAAACATTAAAAAGTACAGAGTACTTTTCAAAGCTTTTTGACCAAATATATGATGGCATGGTAAATCTCAATAGGCCAATTATGATAACTTGTTTGAATAGTTTGGTCACTGAATTCTTCTTCAAGAACAGGCGAATTGTAAAAGACTTCCTCTTCAAGAAGATTTATCGAATCCTCTATAATGAACAATTGGTCGATATCTCTTCTAAGGAGCTGAATGACACCATCAATGTGGTTATATCACTTTCCAAAAATACCTCTCTCGAGGTTGTACAAGAGTTCACCTCAGGAGGTGCGCAGAATTTCTATTTGAATTTATGGATCTACGCAATGTACTTGAAGAAAAATCAACGTTTCCAACCAGGTATATCACCGAAAGATCAAAATACAGGCTCGTATTATAGGGTAATCATTGGATTAATCAAGACCTTCATAGTTTTGACGTCAAATTATCACGCTTTGGATGACATCGTTCTTCAAATAGTTAATTTTGATCATGAAAGCTGGGGTTACGGGATTGATCTTGAAACTCAGCTTCCGTATGTCAAGCTTCTTGATGATAACAAAGTTCTAGAGGATTTAAAAGTCACTCCGTTAAATGATGAGATAAAATTGCAAAGGATTCAAGAAGTTTTTCTGGATATTGATCTTGCGGTCAACTGTTTTAATGAATTGCTGAAAATGCTCAATGAGCCTGATGTTATCAAAGACTTGTTTTTATCGGTTATGAATAGGTGGGTTCGAGCTACTGGTAACAGTATGAAGAAAGAAGATACATTGAATGAAAATGTTCAAAACAGTTTACTTGTTCTAGTCGATCTGAAGCTATTAGAAAAAATGAACGAACATTTCAAAGATGATATTATTCGAAAACCTCAGGATGTTCTATTGCTTGTTGATGAGCTGTTGGATTTTTGTGGGGAAGACGCAATTGACGATAAATACAATTCTATTGCAGGGGCAACGCAAGATTCGGATGATGAAGATGATGAAACAGAAGATCCAGCCGTAAATGAAGAAAGCTTTCTTGTTCAGCCTGAATCATCTAATACATTTATAACATTATTGAAATTGTTATCTGCGGTTTTGTCGTCAACAAAACCGGAAGAACTGATCGGTTCCAAGACCATTTTGGAATCGATAACGAACACATTATCTAGGTACGACAGGAATGAGAGCTGTCAAAGTTTGAAAACAAACATTGGCAAGATTTTGGCAAGGGACTTCGTCTTAAATACCCAAGAAGATGGTGATAAACTAAAAACCCAAAAATTTCTTCTTCAAAAGGCTATGGCAAACCTAAATGACTCATCTGTTCCAATCAGAGCGCATGGGCTTTATGAACTGCGGTCTCTCATCGAACAAAAGTCCCCACTTCTTGAAACTGAATTGGTTCTCAATCTACACATTAAACAATTACATGAACAGGATCCTTTCATCTACTTGAATGCCATCAAAGGCCTTGTATCATTATGTCAAGTTCAACCTGAGAAGAGCATGGAGTTTTTGTTGGACTTTTATCGAAATGAAAATAGAAAACATTGTCTTGATGATCTTTTGAGAGTGGGGGAAGTTTTAATGAACTATATTATGGACAGTGGTGAGCTGTTTAGTGGTAAGAGCGCAGATGCCCTCGTTGGCGTTTGTTTAGAGAAAGTACAACAAGTTGAAACAACGGATGACAGATTGAGAATGTCGGCAATGTCATTACTTTCTATGTGTCTGCGTATTAACGCAAAGGGAGTTCGGAAGCATATAACAGATCTTTTAGATTGCGCGTTCGGGATTTTACGGTTAGAGATGAATGACGAGGATTCATCTAGTAGTAATCAAAAAAATCCGAAACTAATGAGAAGAAGCGCAGTCCACCTAATTTATGACTTAATCCAAAGTACTGGTTTGTCTGCGCTTCCACAACAGTATAGCGGATCTAAGTTGGTGAGTTTAATTAATTACGCAAAGGAGAATGATCGAGATTACTTGACTTGTGAACAGATTGACGCACTATTAGCTCTAATAAGAAGCGATTTAAAGGAACAGCTTCAAATAAGCGATATTCCAAATGAGGTGGTGCAATCTTTGAAATTATGATTTTGTTGACGTCCACTAGTTTTTTCTAGAATTTAAATAACTACACTTCAGCGTCAATTTATTCGATATTTGTCACTATGAACGTATTGTGTTTTTTCTAGAATTTTCTTCGACAACGACGTCGCCCACAATTTTTCGAGTATTTAAGGGCAGAATAGAAAAAAGGATGACAAAGTATTTGAATTGCGATTCAACTATCAACAAGTTTGTTTTTCATTTTCAGGCAAGATGGCTAACCAAGAAACTTATGAATTCCAGGCTGAGATCACTCAGTTGATGAGTTTGATCATTAATACAGTCTACTCCAACAAAGAGATCTTTCTAAGAGAACTTATTTCTAACGCTTCAGATGCATTGGACAAGATAAGATACCAAGCTTTGTCAGACCCAAAGCAGTTAGAGACTGAGCCAGAGCTCTTCATTAGAATTACTCCAAGGCCAGAAGAAAAAGTTTTGGAAATTAGAGATTCCGGTATTGGTATGACAAAAGCTGAGTTGATCAATAACTTGGGTACTATTGCTAAGTCTGGTACCAAGGCTTTCATGGAAGCTCTATCAGCTGGTGCCGATGTTTCCATGATCGGTCAATTCGGTGTTGGTTTTTACTCTCTATTTTTAGTTGCTGACAGGGTGCAAGTCATTTCTAAGCACAACGACGACGAGCAATATATTTGGGAATCTAACGCTGGAGGTTCTTTCACTGTTACCTTAGATACTCAAAATGAAAGAATTGGTAGAGGTACCGTATTGAGATTGTTCTTGAAGGACGACCAACTTGAATACTTGGAGGAAAAGAGAATTAGGGAAGTTGTAAAGAGACACTCCGAGTTTGTCGCTTACCCAATTCAGCTCGTTGTCACCAAAGAGATTGAGAAGGATGTTCCGGTCCCTGAAGAAGAGAAAAAGGAAGAAGAAGCAGAAGACAAGAAGCCAAAGCTAGAAGAGGTTGATGAAGACGAAGAAGAAAAGAAACCAGAAACTAAGAAGGTGAAGGAGACGGTCAAAGAATTGGAAGAACTAAACAAGACAAAGCCATTGTGGACCAGAAACCCCTCTGAAGTTACCCAAGAAGAATACAATGCCTTCTACAAGTCTATTTCAAACGACTGGGAAGATCCTTTGGCGGTTAAGCACTTTTCGGTTGAAGGTCAATTAGAGTTCAGAGCTATTCTGTTCATTCCAAAGAGAGCTCCTTTTGACTTGTTCGAATCTAAGAAGAAGAAGAGTAACATCAAGTTGTACGTTCGTCGTGTGTTCATTACCGATGAAGCTGAAGAATTAATTCCAGAATGGCTAGGGTTTGTCAAGGGTGTTGTTGATTCTGAAGACTTGCCATTGAACTTGTCGAGAGAGATGCTGCAACAAAACAAGATCATGAAGGTCATCAGAAAAAATATCGTAAAGAAGTTGATTGAAACTTTTAACGAAATTGCTGAGGACTCCGAACAGTTTGAAAAGTTCTATTCTGCTTTTGCCAAGAACATCAAGTTGGGTATTCATGAAGACTCTCAAAACAGAGCTGCTCTAGCAAAGCTGTTGCGTTACAACTCTACCAAGTCTGTAGATGAAATGACTTCTTTGGCTGACTACGTCACCAGAATGCCAGAACACCAAAAGAACATATACTTCATCACTGGTGAATCCTTGAAGGCAGTCGAGAAGTCTCCATTCTTGGATGCCTTGAAGGCCAAGAACTTCGAAGTTCTGTTCCTCGTTGACCCAATCGATGAATATGCTTTCACACAATTGAAGGAATTTGAAGGGAAGCCGTTGGTTGACATTACCAAGGACTTCGAGTTGGAAGAAACCGAAGAGGAAAAAGCTGAAAGGGAGAAGGAAACCAAAGAATTTGAACCATTAACTAAGGCTCTAAAGGAAATTTTGGGGGACACTGTTGAAAAGGTGGTTGTTTCACACAAGTTGGTTGATGCCCCTGCCGCCATCAGAACTGGTCAATTTGGGTGGTCCGCCAATATGGAGAGAATCATGAAGGCTCAAGCGTTGAGAGACTCCTCTATGTCCTCCTACATGGCTTCCAAGAAGATTTTCGAGATTTCTCCAAAATCATCTATCATTAAGGAGCTAAAGAAGAGAGTTGACGAAAACGGTGCTCAAGACAGAACTGTCAAGGACTTGACCAATCTATTGTATGAAACTGCCTTGCTGACTTCTGGTTTTGCTCTAGATGAGCCAGCTTCTTTCGCATCGAGAATTAACAGATTGATCTCTTTGGGTTTGAACATCGATGAAGAAGAAGAAGAAGAGACCGCCGTTCCAGAAACTGCATCCACTGCACCAGCTGAGGAAGCACCAGCTGAGACCGAGATGGAAGAAGTCGACTGATTTCTAGATTTGCTTTAGCTTGCGAACCTTTCATTCGTTTATAACATAAACCATGTATTAAATCGAAATTCTGTGTATAAAACATCTAATTTAGTTTATCTTTTGTTGGGAAAGGAGAGTAGATCGTGAAACATTACGTTGTCCAATTTTGAATGTCTTACCTTTTCATCTAACTCGCAAGAACACAGGTCGTAACATGGAAGTTAGCAGCTCAAAGAACCCCTCCGAAATATCGAAGCGGTTCAGCGAAGCGGTGAAAGGTATGTCTTTTCTACGAGTCTGTCATTCTTGTTCCTCTATGTATTCTAACAAAGCTTGTCAAGAAATTGAAAGTCAACTATCAAAACCAACGCCTACAATAGATTTCAAAAAGCTCAAAAGTGAAATAATTGCATTGTCCAATGATCTTACCTCGATTTCAGGGAACTTGCCCTCATATGGCATCAAAATGTATACCGCTACGATCGATAACCTGCTGAAACGGGTAAACTCAGAGGAACTCCAATCTCAAGTCTCGCAGATGCCTGTCAAATCTTTCAAATTTAAACAGAAGCCCAGACTTCTGAATAAAATGAATGCGCTAGATCAGGTACGTATCGAGGATAATTTAAAAGATGACTCGCCGATCATAATGAACACGGAATTTACCCTTGAGCGAGGCAAGAGTTTCTTTCAGAACCTCAAGTACTGTACCATTTCTGATGGCTTGGTCCATGAAAATTCAGGTAAGGGTACTTCCTTGGCATCTGGAACATTACACGTCCGTAAAATTGACTCATGTCTCATTAATGTTAGTCGGCTGCCCTTTTCCCAAGGCAGCATATTTTTAGAGGACTGTAAAAACTCCATAATCATTATGAAGCTCAATTATCAAGCAGACTTTAGTGCCTCAAATAATATTCAAGTGCGATTGACCAAATTGGTGAACTGTTCATTATGCATCTTAAAAGAAGGCGAGGATAGGCAAGTTATTGTCATGGAGCAGTGTTCAAACTGTACATTTCACGAATGCACTAGAAAACATATTCATATTCAAGATTTCAGTGACTTGAATTTAGGTGCCGCACATGTTTCATCGAACTACCAATTCAACAGCTTCGAGCTATTTGACTTTGATACCAGTGCATTGAAAACCTTGATTAGCTAATTATCCGTTTGATATGATATCTTTGTTGACACTTGTCCCAATCGGGAATAAATGAAAATACCTTCGAAAGTACATCGAGAGAATCAAATTTCTTAATAGATTGCTAGATAACAAAAGTGCCATCCGACAAATCTTTCTCAGGTCCTTGACGAAAGACTGTCAGCATTTAAAGATATCCGAGATGACTTCACTGAGTGGATCCCCAATGAGATCTAAAAATTCATTTATAAATAGATACATGGCAAACTTGGAAAATTCGGATACAAAACTCCAGCCCACATCACCTTCGAGAATTAACTCAGTAAATAATTCCCCAATTACCAAGCTTAACATACAAATTTCAGATTTATCTGATGACAAGGAGAACATATCATACATGACGCCAAAAAGAACAAAAACAGAAGGTCCTGTATTAGGACAGAACTTGCAAAGAACTTCGTCTTTGTCACCATCCAAGACTTTATGCTCTTCATCTAGCTTAATGAACCTCCCGAAAAATTCATCACCATCGCAATTATTTGACGTTTCCACTTTGTCAAGGAAAGATGCTAAATATTACGAATTCCTCTGTAGAATAACCGAAGCTAAGAATTGGATGGAAGAAATAATCGGGGAGCAATTGCCATCTGAAATTGACCTGGTAGCTGGAAATGCTATGAGGGATGGTGTTATTTTGGCAAAATTAACGCAGAAAATGAATCCGGGGTTAGTCAAAAAAATTGTACCTCCTGGAAATTCTTTACAATATACGCATACCCAGAACATCAACTCCTTCTTTGCGTTGGTGGAAAATGTTGGAGTTCCCGATAATTTTAGATTTGAATTAACAGATCTTTACGACAAAAAGGACATAGCCAAAGTGTTTGAAACCATTCATGCGCTAGCTAACATAATAAATAAAAAGTGGCCCGGACGAATCTCGGAAATTCAAAATCTGTCAGGCTTGATCTCACCATCGCCAGAAAATATCAAAATTTGTCAAAGAAAGCTACCTGCAATACATGATTTCAGATCTTTTAAAAGCGAGTATTCTCCTAGTGCGTCCCCCTCAAAACCCAGCTCACAGGGACTGATTGATGACTTCACTTCAGAGACTGTTATCCTTGATAAACAAGCTACTACTATTGAAAAAAATGAAAAGGTTGGCCCTAATCTCGTTAGCCCACCAGAAATTCCACAAACTCCTACTAAAGAAGATGTTCCGAACTTATCTTTTCCACATGTCCTCAACACATCTCTCATAGATATTCGGCGTCTTCCAGACCGATCAAGTCCATCAAGAACGCCCATTGACTTGTCCTTGACACAAATTCCTCAGTTGGATTTCAATCACATATACAGTCCATCCAAGTCGTTCTCATATTACTCCCCAACCATTTCACGGCATTTATCATATAAGACTGACGAGTTCAACTTTTATTCCAGACGGAGGTTTGAACAAGACGATGATAGTGATCACTATGATACTTTCAGATACACAAAAATTTCTTATTCTCCAATGCGGAAGAGGCGTATGGCAGAGGTTGATTTTCTTGATGCCGTAACGGAAATCCAAGCAATTTGCAGAGGTGTGAACTGCAGATTTGATCTCCTACTGAAAGAAAGGAAATTAGCACTCATAGTTAATTTACTTCCCCTATTCCAAGCTAGGCTACGAGGAAATTTGATGAAAAAATCGATAAGTGCAAAGTTAAAGTCTCTAGAATCCGAGGCTCTATATCCGCAAATCTCCAAATTTCAATCTCTGGTAAAGGGGGTTCGTGTACGTCGGAGGTTATTCAATATCAAGATTGGTTTACTAAAGGTTGAGTTGTCGTTATTCAACGTACAGAATTTATGTCGTGGGATTGCCACAAATAGAAAGTACAAGCAGGTCTTAACAAACTATAATATCACTAATCCACTATTCCAGACTTTACAAGCATATGCTAAGGGTAAACTACTCAGAATGATTATCAATAGTAAGTGCAACACGATAGCATCGTACTCACAGGAAATCATAATGATTCAAGCCTTCGCTCGCGGATTCATCCTTAGGAAAAATCGGCAATCGAAACTTAATTTGATAAATAAAGAAGGCGCTAGTCTTGTGAACTTACAAAGTGTATTGAGGGCCAAAATATTTAGAAAGAAAAAGGCAGAGCTCGATTTAGAGCTAGAACATTTTGAACCTAACAGAAGAGCTTTTTTGGCGATTTTGAGGGGAACATATGGGCGTTTAGGAATAAATTCTTTAGTAACGGCCGTTCGGGACAGCAAAGATCCAGTAGTATCTTTTCAGGCATTAACAAAAGGTGTCCTAACGAGATATTCTCTAGAATTAATAGCAGATTATGTTGAGTCCAGCGAGATTGCTGAATTTCAGTGCCTATGTAAGGGTTTTCTGCAAAGACGAAATCTCGAGGTGATGCAGGCTTACTATGAGAGAAATGCTTCAGATGTTATCAAAATTCAAAGTCATTTCCGCAGCGCACAAATGAGATGGGCATATCTGGAGTTTATGTCATCGGGGAACCCTAGTTTATGGTCAGTGAGGAGGTTTGTACATTTGGTAAATGAACTCCACGTCTCTCACGAATCAGAAAGTAAATTGGAGGACCTGAAATCACTCATTGACCAATCGAATAAAGATTTTGACAAAAAACAATCCAAAGTCGATCTTTTCAAATCCAAGATAAATCTACTTCGAGAAAATCATTTTCAAATCTCACTGAATTTGAGTGATGCAGATGACACATTGGCATTGGAGAGTGATGCTACAGGAACGTTATCTGTTTTTGAAAAGTTGTTCTATTTACTGCAAACTGATACGTTCTATTGGAAAGCCTTATTTCGCGTAGAGCCGAGCTTCTCGTTGAAATATGTCACAAAATCCTTTTTGTCAACGAACGGTATGATGGGTCGGAGAGAAAATGTCTTTTTCATCAAACTTATTTCAGATCTCATAGCAGCCGATATCGAAGAAAGGCATGATATTAAAAGCTTCTTAGTTAATGATCAGGTATGTGTGTGGTCAGAATTGGTGCACTACTATCTGCTCCATCAGATACCCGAACTGATGGTTGAGCTATTCCAACCTGTTTTAGATTACATTACTAGGCCTGACATCGATTTCGAAGCAGTTCCGTCCAATATCTACCGAAACTTACATCCTGAGAGGCCCGAAGTGACTTCCAGCGAAGCAATTGAAGATATGGAAACAAAGTCAAAGTTCATCAATAATTTGACCTGCATGTGGGGTGCTGTGGAACTAGTCAGTGAAGCACTTTCTAGAAACTATTCGCGAATTCCAGAGGATATCAAATATCTGTGTACAAAGGCATACAAAGCCGTCGCCGATCGCAGTTCCGAGGAAAGTGATGCCTTGCTTGCTATCTCTAGAATCCTGATTGAGGAGTTTGTATGTTACTTCTTCGAAAACCCAACAAAATTTGGTGTGCAAAAACTGGGCCTTGCTTCCGCGGGTAAAGTGTCAATATTCATCGAATCATTGATTACCGTATTCTCGTTTGATGATTTCCAGGGCTACATGACTCCTCTCAATCAATATGTGGATCAAATAAGAGGTGATATCGCAATTTCTCTGAAAAGCATGTTAACGTCCCCTGAATTCGAAAATCATTGTGACAAATTAATTTACTTTGATATGAGTCAAGGAATAAGGCCTCTACTAAATATCCCAAAACAGTATCTATTGGATATTGTTAACAAGCTGCAGTGTTGTAGTGAGAGCTTTCCGCACGATGACGAAATACACGTACTCTTCAAACTTCTAAAGAAAGGCGATTGTCAATCAAAAATAATGAAGGATAAAAGGAATATTATAATATTGAAGTTAAATCCAAGTGCATACAAGCTGTCCTCTAGTGATGATAGAGTCTCATCGATTTATAACGAAGTTAAGAGGGGTTTAAGTTACATGATGCAGATCGAAGATATTGAAACAAACCTCTACGACCTTCTCACGAGCTCTGTAATACCAAGTGATGAGCCAGTTTTCCAGAATTTTTTGAAGAGCTCTGCGGCTATTAGAAGTGATCCTCTATTCAAGGGCTTAAAATCTTTAACTTATTTCGATCTGAAGGAACATGTCCTGGAAAGATCATATGAACTTAAACAAATGGGTGCGTTAAACATTGACGATCACTGTCAGGGCCTATTGAATGACATTGCCAATACTATAAAATCTCGAAAATTTGTGGTGAAATCGATAACAAATGAGGTTGACGTTGCAGAGGCAACACTTAAAAAACTTGATGCAAAAAACAGATCCCTGCAAAATCAATTGCAGCTGTTGGAAAAATCTGTTATGCAATCGGTAAAGACTGTTCAACGATCGAACAATTATCTTCCAATGAAGAAGAACGGATTTGGAACCAAGTTGAAAGATGCTTATAGAAAAGTGCATAACAAGTCAAGTGGTAGTTCAAACTGTTTGAGTTTGGATTGGAGCGCAAGGAGACTTTATGAGCTTGAAGTGCTGGTAGATATCACGGGCGAAAATTTGGGCAAAGTGGCAGTGAAGTTTTTTGGATCAAGTGGTCCTAAATTTCCTGAAGTTTACTTTAAAATCTCTACTTCAGATGGTGAAATGTTTGGTGTAGAGATGATTGATGAAAGGAAAAATGACAAAAAATTCAAGGGAAACAACATTGATAGCTTCACCTTTAGGAAATTGCTTGAAATCTTGGCGCACAACCAACATGCTCAGCTAACCTTCTTCTCTGCGCAAGCAAAATTCAACGCTTATCACTTATTTCAATTGATTATTGGAATGTTCTACAAGCGTTAGTTTTTTACAGTATAATTTTTACAATTGTCTTAATTTCGTATCAGACATCAAAACATAAAACTACCGACATAGAAAAATGAATTCCATTTTAAAATAATGTAGGTCTCAGTGGTTATTGTTGTGAATACATCCAATCGCATATTGAAAATATTTAATGTAGGTATCTCCAAATATAAACTGATTTTAGAGTATTACTTTTGCTGACCTTTCTGATATTCTAGAGACCGTTCGATATTTTGTTTCATAACCAAATATCGAAGATAATTGACTCTGCCATGAACTGTAGGAATGCTGTAGCTTATTTTTATCCATTGATCGTGATAGACCCTCCCCAGTAGTCGTTCCGCATGCTCTTCTAGAATTATTTCCGATTGGTCATCCTCACCTAACGAGCTCAGCCCATTCAGAACTTGACCCATTTTTGAGTTAATTATATATTCCCATTCTGGTGACATGTATTCCAATACTTCCAAGCTTTCAAGCTGCCTCACCCTTCTCCAGGTGATGAGAAGGTTGATAAGGTCTTTTAATACCACTGTAACGCAGCACCCCAGTAAATTACCTAAATAGATAACGTCATCAGAAGTAGAGGCATGCTGACTCAATAGTTCTTGAAATGCCGAAAATCTCATTAATACGAAGTGATTGAAATATTTGCCCGATAATGGCCAGTAGACGGTTGAGGCAACTTTTTCCCACATTGACGTCTCAAGTAAAGCTTGTGAATAATCAAATTTCAATGTCATAAGCAATCTACGTGTATGAATACTCTCATTGATATGATCATCACCTTTTGAGAAGAAAAGCGATTTGATTTTGGACATAATGCTCTCGCTATTATTATTCGATAAACTGAGCTCCTTCCTCGTTTCAATGTAGCTTTGCTCTGCTTCAAATATTCTCAGCTGGTCGATCGTCATTTGATCACAAACAAAGTAAGGTTTGACACGGTGTACCCATCTGAAATAAATAGGGTTGAGAAGAAGCTTAAAAAGAATCTCATGCAACAAACCTAGAGGATACTGAAATAGCATGAACCTTTTCACACTTGTGTTTAAATTTTCTTTGGGCCTCAAGAATGCTAGAGGGTATATCCATCTAACCCAACTAGTAAAGGTGTTATCGAATCGTAAGCTCAGTAAATAAATAGGAGTGGAAGAAAGAAGTAATACTTGCCGAAAACCAATGGAATCCCCGTGGAACGCATGATTTATACTCGAGCAGTTACTCAAGTCAAGTAACTTTAGAAGAGTGCTTTCAGGTGCTAATGTCGTTAAAACCTTTAATCCCCACGAAAGAAATAATCCGGCACAACTGAACAAGATAGAACCTCCCACAGTTCCAACCAGCGTAGCCTTCGTTATACCCTTCACAGCCCAATCAATAAATCTCGAACATGTAGAAGACAGCAGAAGCATAATTCCCCTGTTTGTTTTTAGTAATATAGGTGCGTTGCACTGAGGGCATACAGTATTAATGACAAATTTCCGTGAATGTCCGTTTGAATCGATCTTACGCTCTCGAGCACCGGCAGACATCGCATTTGTGACCCTCATTATAACTTCCTCTTCCTCTCCGGAAGGAAATGCCCTTCTTATGCTACTGGGATCAAAACCTGTCCATTCATTTCGTGGACGATCTTGTGCTCTGAAGTTCAACCAAGAAAACGGATGAAATGCAGTTGATGCTCGATGAAGTGACGAATACGAGTCTAAAATATTGACCGATTCAAAACCAATATTCAGTCCATTGGTGTTGAGTTCATTTAAAACTTCGTTTTTGTACTCCAAATTTGTGTTTGCAACCCATTCAAGGAGACATCTTCTATGTGCCTTGAGAGAACATCGACAAGGATGCACCCAATCATGTGCATCTTCAGCCGTTCCCAGAGGTGGAGATTCATCACCCGAACCAAGGCATATCCAACACGTTGCATCCTCAACCATTTTACTCTTTATTTTTCATGAAATCTATGTATCGCTTATGAAGTCTTGAAAAGCCTCAAGTTCCTTAAGACGTCGAAATGTTAAATACAGTCTAATCAAATCCTTTCCTAAAACAACAGCAACACACCCAAAAACATTCATTGCATATTCACATTCATCTGGGGTGGCCTCAGGACATATGCTTGTGAGGCAGTTTGCAATCCAACCTATTCTAGAGAGGATTTTGGATGAAATCTGCTTTCCTAGCCAAGGCCAGATAAGATTCTCAATAAAAATATCACACCATGTGGACTTTATAACTAAATCAGCTTGATCCGCCTCGTCCGCATACTCAAAGGAGTAATCATGTACCGCGGCATTCCATTTAGGCTCAAGGAAGTAAGGCTGCGACTTTGCTAACCAGCGGTTTACAATGGAATTCGAAAGGGTGTCAAACAGAAGGGGATAAAAAAGCACTAATAGTTCGGTGTACGATGAAACTTTTGCTAGAAGACCATTAGTAAGTTGATGTTTGACAAGTAGAAAGGGATAAAGAAATCGAAGATGTGCAAACAAGGACTTCGAGAAGCGAAGACTTGCCAGATAGATAGGAAATCCTAAAACCAGCAGTTTCGTGTGTTGATCGATGCTTCTGAAGCCTGTCATGCTATTGAAGTAGACATCAAGAGCTCTTGTAGTGGTAACTTTTAATGCTTTGCGTAGCACGCTTTCTGGCATAATACATCTGAGTTGCCATAAAGCACATTTGAGCCACCATTTGACAATATTAGTAGATGATGCAACACAGAGAAAAATAACTGCCGCATACCTATTCACTTGCTTTGTTAATCTTAGCAGAAAAAGAACAGGTGAACCGCTTGTGTACTGCAGAGGTCGAGCTAACACCTTCTTCTTGCACTGTGGACACTCCACACTCTCAATTGGAACTCCTCTCCACAACTCGTGCGAACGGTATTTGGGGGTAGATAGTCCCAAGATCGCTCTTATAGCAAGATCAGTGACACAAATAAAGCTTGCCCAGGTTTGCCCGACAACGGGCAAAGACTGAATAGTCTCTACGGTATTCATATCTTCATGCAAAATTCTATTACCGTCAACCAAGTAACAAATACGTCGCTTAAGTTCTCTCACTGTGTTAATTTTGTAGAAATCGTTGATGTCGTACCCGTCCAGTCTCTTCTTGTTGAGAGTAAAGAGCCATTTGATAAGACAACGTTTGTGAACCTGTAGATTACAACCGCAATCGTGTACTATATAGGAACCATTTGCGTTTGACTCTTCCAAGCATATCCAGCAGGTATACTGCTTTCTAAGGCCCATCAACATCGGTGTGCGGGGTTATTTCGTTTATAGTCAACGCGCTATTTGCTGAAAGTTGACATTGGATAATGTCATAAGGGTGGAAATCAACCAACCATAAATTGTCAACCAAAATGAAAAATAGCGAAAATATCTAAGAATAGTTTGAAGTAAAATTATTTGAACTAACTAACGACCAAATAGGCCAAAAATACCCTTCTTCTTGGGTATTTCTGTTTGTGATTGGGCGGGCTCTTCAGATAAATGCTCGACGGGCTGTGGAGTACCTTGAGGTTGATCAACGTATGTGATATAGTTAAAGGCAAGATCAAATAGGTTAGGCTTTGCTGAAACGGGCATAATGCGTGGCCTCATTGGGAAGAGATTCTTAATATCCACATCCTGAGGACCGACTGGCTTGCCCAAAAGCTCAAGTAACGTAGGGAAATATTTCTTGCTAGAATTGCATGAAGTAACCTTTTCGAATTCAGCAAGAGCGATAACACTGTTTGAACCGGCGATAATCATGTCCCCCAGTGTCTTTATTTTCTCTGGAGTTATGATATTCCCAGGTAACGAAGCCTCGATGCCACTTTCCTGAAGGCAGCTATCTAGCCTCTTGTGAGCATCAACATACAATGCCAATGATTCCAGATATTTATTCTTGGCCTGATACAGGGATGCCAAACATCCTGCCGTCAGATGTAGTTGATAATAAGCCACGGCTATCTTCAGAGTGCTCAGTAGCTCGTCGTCAGAATAAACACCGGGAAGCTCCATTATTTGCCCCAAATATGTTACTATATTGCTGACAATACGCTCAATTTCCTTATATTTCGTGAGCTTGCCAACTATTGAACCCTTTGCTGAAGTCCACTGTTTCCACAATTGCTGGAAGATCTGGTCATCACGCTCAACCGTAGTGAAGTAAGAACTGTATTGAATGTAGGTCAATAGGATTTGGTCATCCTCTCCATGATCCTCATCTTGTTCATCTTCTTGCGATTTCTCGATGAAACTTCTTTGAGCATTAAGCGCTTCTTGCCATTTTGCAAGCTGAGTGCTGTAGTCCGACAATTCTTTAGGTTGAATCTTAGAAGCCTCTGAAATGACTTCAGCGACTTTCGAGTCCTTGATTTTTGCAGTGAAAGAGCGCCATTGAACCTGTCTGGCAGCTGTAGCCTCGCTCTCCATTTCAACATCATTATTTTGAGAGTCAAATCCATTGTCGATCAAAACTTTAACCAGTGGATCAATAGTATTTGCTTGTACTTGCCCTTTGATAAAAACCTGTAGCTCTTTAGTCGTGAATAAAGCAGCATCTGCGTGCTGTCTGAGAAGATATTCAAACTTTGATGTAATGGCTTCGGAAACATCTTTGTCTAGCTTTTCGAGCTGCTGGAGATGCTGAAGTGCAGCAAATGCTAGGGCCAAATCTTTCGCTATTACTGAAGAATTCTTGCGCTTGACTTGCTTGCCAAAAACGAGATACTCGACTTGACAAAGCTTATCGTAAACTAGATACTCTAAACGCGTAGCCCAATTCGACTCATTTTGAGTGATTTCCAGTAGCCTTTGGGAAGTCGTATGCGCTTTCTTCAATCTGGTTGCCGTTACTTTTCTTTCACTGCTTTTGAGCGATCCTCTTTGTCTCGCCTTCAATTTCAAAGCTTCAACGAGAGCAAGGTCCCTTTCTGCGTGTAGCAGAACAATCGTCCCAAACAATTTACTTTTGGTGTCGTATTCTTCATGCCCAATCTTGGAATACTTCTCCTTTGAGGAGTACTTTTTGGTGTCCTTCGTCGTTAACCGACAATGATGCCTCAACTTTTGCAATTTCCGGTTCAGCTTTGCATGATATTTGTCAAAGTCTTCTGGAGTTTCCAGGAATTGATTAATACGAACCCCATAGGTAGCACCAAGCGGTGAATAGTGCGACATCGTTGATTTACCACTCTCACGGATCGGCGTAACAGTTTCGTATTTTTTCATGTCTGCGATTGGAAGCGAAAAATTTTCTCCATATTGAATCAGATCACATGAACGAGAAAGTGCAATATTTACGAACTTCGAGTTGTTAAAGATCTCGCGATATACGCGTTTGGGGTGTATCTCAGTTCATTAACTGCGCTATCATACTCAGAAGTGTGAATAATTGAGGTTTGAACGCGTATCCTTTGAAATGGGCTCCACGGTAGTTTTGATCTTTTCAGTTTTAGGTATCTATGCTGCATTTCTAACATGGTCTCTCGTGTATGAGCCATTAACCACGCGAGAGTGGCCCAACTCCCAAAATCGGTTCCAAAAGCCATGCATTGTGGCATTGGTGCAAGCGGTAGTTGCTGCGATCACAGGCCTAATATACATGCGTTGCAAGTGCACCAAATACAACGCGAAGAAGCTCCTACGAGATAACTACAGGCAGTTATTTTTAATATCGTTAATGCAGAGTACCTCGGCACCTTTGGCCACATACGCATTACAGTATGTCGACTTCTTAACCTATATGCTGGCGAAAAGTTGTAAACTAATACCTATTTTAGTGGTGAGTCTTTTAGTATACCGCACTCAAGTTCCTCTCGATAAAAGAGTAGTGGCCGTTGTAGTGACACTCGGTGTACTCATTTTCAACTTGGGTTCGAGGAAAAGTAGAACGCAGGGTACAGATATTCATATTGGTTATCTGAAAGGGTTTTCGATGTTAACATTGAGCCTTCTCCTCGATGGCTTTACAAACGCTACACAGGACAACCTCCTCAAACGTAACAGATCTGAAGGAAGGCATATCATCACTGGAGCACACCTAATGTTTGGTCTCAACTTATGCATAGTAATATGGAACATCTTGTTCCTTATCTTCATAGACCCTGATCAGGGCCGTAGCGCTCGATCTATGATAGCTATGGACCCGGAAATAATGCTTTACTTGTTTACCTACGCAATCTGTGGTGCGTTAGGTCAAATTTTCATCTTTTTCACTCTAGAGCAGTATGGCTCTCTCGTCTTGGTCATGGTTACTGTGACAAGAAAAATGTTTTCGATGATTTTAAGCATTGTAGTATATGGCCACCATGTAACGGTTATGCAATGGATTGGCATAATGATAGTATTCGGCGGCATATCTACGGAGGCCATGCTTAAAAGAAGATCTTCGATCAAGCCCAAAGCCGAATAATATTCCTTCTAAGGTGCCTAACCGACGGAATTTTTTTGTCCGTTGCAGCCAGCTTCAGAGTCACAGAGATGGAAGGCCCTATATAAAGCAAGTGTTGTTCAGCTTGATAGTATTACATTCTTAATTGTTATCACTTGATAGAGTCACAAATGCCAAAACAAGTTGTAGCTGCCTTACAAGTTGGAACCTCTCCTGAGGGTACCCAAGATACCCTGAAAAAGATCCTTTCGTATGAGGAAGAAATAAAGAAATCTGGAGCAAAACTAATTGTGATTCCTGAAGCAACCTTAGGTGGATATCCTAAGGGCTCTACCTTTGGTACTTACTTGGGTTATCGTTTGCAATCTGGTCGCGAAGAATTTGCGCGCTATCACGCCCAAGCAATCGAAGTGGGAGCTGGAGATCAATACCCTGAGATCAATCAGCTTTGTGGATTATCACAGCGTACAGGTGCGGCCATATGTTGCGGATGCATCGAACGCGACGGCACAACACTGTATTGCACCATGGTGTTCATCGATCCTTATGCTGGCTATGTAGGTAAGCACAGAAAGTTGATGCCTACCGCCACTGAAAGACTGATTTGGGGACAGGGCGATGGTTCAACATTGACAGTTGTCGATTCACCGGTCGGCAAAATCGGTGGTGCCATATGTTGGGAAAATATGCTTCCACTTTTGAGACAAGCAATGTATGCTAAAGGGGTTCAAGTGTGGTGTGCCCCAACTGTCGATCAAAGACCAATATGGAGAACTGTAGTTCAGAATATTGCATACGAGGGACGTCTTTTTGTAGTGAGCGCTGTGCAATTCATGCCTGACGCTACCACGATGGGATTTGGAGACATCGTTGACGAATCCACTGGCAAAAGACAACTTCCAGGCTGGCCAAGCAGTGACGACAACTGCATCAACGGTGGAAGTGTGATTATCAATCCTTATGGTGAAATTATAGCGGGTCCTTTGATCGGAAAAGAGGGCCTTTTGTCTGCAGAAATTGATACTGATATGATTGTCGAGGCACGCTACGACTTCGATCCAGTTGGTCATTATACTAGAGGTGACGTTTTCCAGTTGACCGTTAACGAGAAAGCCCAAGATATAAAGTTCACGAATTAAATGATTACAGAATATATATAGATGTATCTATTTATAAATGTATCAAAAATTAACATCTTGTGAGTCTCTCTCTCAATTCTGCATCATAGGCGTAAATATACAAGCCCTTGACGCCTCTTGTGAGCAGGACATTTATGCTGTTCATGATAATTTTGTGCTTTACCTTCTCTGGATTTTTGATATTTTTCTTCTTTGTGAAACCAGCACGGTCATCATACAGCTCTGGCTTCAATTCTATACGGTCAGTTTCCTTGTTGTAACCAACACTTCTTCCAAGGATTACCCCTGCATAATTGAGGTCGAAACCCTGAATAGTGTATACGCTTCCAACCTCATCAATTGTATCTTCTCGCTCACTCCAGGGAGTTTGCTCACGGGGTGTATAACGATCCCATCTTACCTTAAAACTGTCACCGCATGTCACAAAATAATCTTTTCCGTCAAGGCGATATGGGAAATCATAGGTGGCCAGCATCCTACATTGGCCATATTTCTCATTCAATGCTTTGAGCTCCGAGAACATCGCACCACAATCTTCCCATATTCTGAAGTCAAAATTGGAATGTTTTTGGGAGACAGATTTAGGAAAAGGCAGAATTTTGCCAACGGTGCTCAACTGTTCGATCCACTCCAGCATGTCGGGTTCAGCAACAACTCTAAACTGCTGCTTCAAAAATTGCCAGTTCTTATTTTCTTTGGGTAATTGGTTGTAGAAATATGACAGCGATGATCCATCAGCAGCATCCTCCTCCCAGTAGGAGCCCATTCTCAGTGCTTGCTTATCGTCATACACCACCACCAAAACTTTCCCCAATTCCATCAAGTCTTGCAAGTGATTCTCTCCATAAAATCTCTTGAAAGCATCTTTTGAAGTAGATAACAAGTGAGCTTCGTCAACGATAATGATATCAGCCTGAGACTTCTCCTTTTGCAGTGTGTTGATCAGCGAAGTGGGTCTTTCCAAGGACGACTTCGAAATATAGGGAAAAGACTTACTGATTCGGTGATAAAGTTTGAGCATCTCTGGATGGTTGACAACCAGATAATTTCTTGTGCTATTGATAACGTCATTTTCGTCCTTATCATGAAGCGCCAGCCGCTGAATATCATTGAACAGAGCATTTAAGACTACAGATTTTCCTGTTCCGGCATCTCCCTGAATCACATACATCGATGGAGTACCATTGTAGTTTTTCAGCTTTTCTCTTGCAAAAGCTAAGATGCTTTCTTTTAAGTTTAATTGTTCATCGGAAAGCTTAACGTGCGACAATTTGTTGATTGCATTGTCTCCAGTTTGAAGCGAAATTTCATTTTGCCTTTTCATCCGCTTATAGTTTCGTGTCATTATGCCAAGAGTTTGCTTATTTAAAGCATATCGTGAAGAGTATTTCAGCATAGTGCGCTCATTTTTATTTATATGATTCGAGCATCAGCATCGGCCTTAAGAAAAAGGAAAAATTTTCCGACCTTAAAAATTGATCTACTTCTTCACCCTTTGAATTGATTTAGAAGATATGAATTGGAAGAAGCTAACACTTCCCGATGGACAGCCGCCTGCTGCCCTTACCGTCGGGCTTATGATTTTTATGACTTTCATGTACCTGCTGAATTTAGCATTTGGCTTGAATGATCACATCATTCTGAAGCCAAATTCTTTATTCAAATTAGACCGTATGTTAAACAATCATCGTAAACTTGCAAAACAAGTGTGACATTACTAACGCAGCAGTAGTCAACCGTATATCACTTTATCCCTTGGCTCACCTTTCAGTGATACATCTATCGCTTAATGCATTTTCCTTATTTGGGCCCCTTACAATGTTTGAGAGAACTCATGGAACAGTTCACACAGCGATCATGTTGAACTTGCTAGCAGTCACAACTGCAATTCTATATTGCCTTATCGGGTCTTTGTTATTTCCAAACGTTGACGTTGCTGGTAGCAGTGGCTGGTGTTTTTCCCTCTTTGCCTATTATAGCGTCAAAGAATCGGTGCTCCGCCCTACCCAAAGAATCGTGTCCACGTATTCATTCCCAACTATCTATATACCCGTTGTGCTTCTCCTTTTGATTACAATTATCGTTCCTGGATCGAGCTTTTGGGGTCATTTTTTGGGAATGATAATGGGTTACGTTCTTGCATTCAAAGAAAGCATTTTCTGCAAATTAGCGCCTCCAAGCTCACTAGTGATCAAAATCGAGACAAAGCTCGATCGCTTGATCAATTTGATACCTTTGGGTGTGAAATATTACAGGGAGCAAGAAGCGGATAGAAGCTTGGAGTACGCTTCGATTTTTCACTCTGAGGATGTCCTTCCGATTCACAATAATGAGAATTTTCAGGGTCAAGGCAGAGCTCTAGGAGCATAAGTTTGGTGTGAACCTATCCAATCATATTATTATATACAAGTTGTCTGTGCTCGGCTCTTTATTTACAATTCTTGTTGCATGACGTACTTCCTCAATAGATTCTTTCTAATGTTGCTTTTTAATGAAGCTGGATCTTCTACCCCATTACCTTCTAGAAACTTGTTTGAGGCTTCTTCGTCTTCTAGAAGTTCCTGTACACGTGCTTGAACAGTAACTATCTTGGATCTCTGTTTCAACACTTCTTGCTCTAGCGCTAACACATTCAACTGTAGTAACTCCTTCACAGTCTCAGGAGTAAAGCTCTCAATTCCGTATCTAGCCTTTATCTCCGCAAGCGTCTCCGGACTCTCCCCTCTTGCAAGCGTATCTTGAATTTGGCGTATATCCTCCAACAAAACACTTTTATCATTCTCTAACATTTGACGTCTTTTCAAAAACTCGCCTGTCTTCTTCGCTTCTTCCTTGGCGACATTAACCTTGGCTTGCGACTCGAATAGCGCGAATTGTTGACCCTTGTTTTTTATGATCTCAGCGATACTAAAAAACTTTCGCTTCGAAAGTGGCCTTGTAGCTTCAATACGTACCAGATCTCCTTCACGCGATACTTCACCTTCATCGTGCACTAAATAGTCCTTTCTGTGGAAAAGCTCCTTATTGATCCTCTTATTGAAAACTTTTCTTTCCACACGAACCTTCACCGTCTTCTGCATCTTACCCTGGGAAACCACCAGTCCAAGGAAGTTCTGGCGTGCCATACTTTCTTCAATCAACTAAACTTCTACTCTCTGGCTAATCCAATTCATGGAAAATTTTTAAATAACGTGAAATCATATTGAAGGTTTAGTTCGGCACGTGATACATACCTCATTTTAATAATGTTATTAAATGTCACTCAAATTAGCTCTTACCATCAAAATTTCAGTCCCATCTCATAAGCCTTTGTTACGCCATTTACTGATTCTTCTCTGTGAGTTTTCCCCTCATCTTTGCACTAACGTGAGCTGTAAATATTCGCAAACAATTATTAGCAAGGGAAAACTTACTTGCATTTTCAAGAACTAGCAAAAAAGGCATGGATCATTATAGAAGTAGCAAGCGCAGCTCGATATCCTTTGGGAGCTATCAGAGGCCGTCAATGAATTTTGGCCAAAACAGTTCCTCTTATTATACACCACGCCAACTCTATTCTGCACAGCAGTCTCCTCAAAAGACCCAAGCGATGATACCTTGCCACTACGAAGCGCATTTCCCTCTATTTGCGCTCGATTGGAGTGAGGATGACTACGTAGCACTAGGATCTTATAAAGAGGACGCCTTCAACAAGATACAAATAGTACATTCAAATGATTTGATAACGTGGGATAAGGTCAGTGAGGGGAACGTTGTTTTCCCCATATCGAGAGTTCAATGGTGCCCCAACGGGATGTCCCAGAGACTTGCGACATGCTCGGATTCTCTGAGGTTGTGGAGTTTCTCAGACTGCACGTTACAAGAACAGTTGAATTTGTCGCTTTGCAGATACAACAAGGGAACAACTACCTCGATGGCTACGCTAGGGCAGCTTCCCCCAGTATCATCCTTTCATTGGAATAGCATTGACAACAATCTAATCATATCGTGCTCCATAGATACAACATGTACCGTATGGGACTTGCAATCTACCAATTACGTCAAAACACAATTGATCGCGCATGACAGCGAGGTCTTCGATGTCAAGTTTCTTACACAATCAACTCAACTGTTTGCAAGTTGTGGCGGGGATGGGAGTGTGCGCGTCTTTGATTTGCGCTGTCTGGCACACAGTACAATTATCTACGAACCAAGCGCAGCTTCGGGTGTGCTTCGCGAAAATAGCAATTCATCCTCCCATGCTTTACTGAGACTTGAGCCATCTCTTTACGACCCTAACGTGGTTGCCACTTTTACACAGGACTCTAACAGTATAATCATATTAGACATGCGATACCCAGGATCTCCCGTGCTCACTCTGGAAGGCCATATCAGCGCAGTAAATCAGATCCAATGGCATCCTTCAAGGCGTAACGTTTTGCTTTCGTGCAGTGACGACTGCCAGGTTCTTTACTGGGATTTAAACACTTGGCTCAGCTCCAGCGCTGTGGCCTCGACCGCCTCTAAATGGAACGCTAACAACATAGTTCACTCGCTAGACGTACCTCAACAGGCCTACACAGATGCTCCATATGAGGTAAATAATATAGTATGGAGACCACAGGACGACTGGTTTGGGTGTAACATGGGACGCCAATTCCAAAGTGTTAGAGCATGAGGATGCGGCGACAAGTCATGCCAATGCCAATAAAACAATTCGTTGAATGGCTTTTAAGAGATTATCCATCCTATATATACTACTAATGTAACATAATTAAAGTACTTTGGGGTCCTAATAATATAACTACATGAGTAATATGCTTCTTACTGTTGAGTATGTATATACGTATATGTTCACGTGACGGATTACCGGAGTCAAGATGAGATCTGAATTTTCGACTCCTTCTCTCACTGCAGTCAAGATGAGTTGACAGCGATGAGACTTATCAAAAGTGACGCGCTGAAAGCAGCAACCTCAACTGTATAAATAGTCGATGGTGCGCATCGGGTACCCTTTTATACTAGATGCTCAAATCAAAGGAAATGCTTAGATCGAGATTGCTGGCAAGCTCTGGATCAGTTACTAGATCATTTCACAGCTTAAACCGATTGAGAAACGTGGCCAAAGTAGCCAATGTTTCCTCTGCGGAATATGATAAAATATACACTCCAAGAGTGGGCTCTTATGCACAGCTGGACACATTCCAAAGACGTCATCTGGGCCCCAGTACCACAAATGTCAGTGATATGCTCAAAACCATGGGGTACAAGGATTTGGATCTTTTCATAAGTCAAGTGATCCCTCCCCAGGTGTTGAGTAAGCGTGCGTTGAAATTGGAGGCACCTGTGAAGGGTTACACAGAGCAGGAGATGCTGAAATGCCTCCATGAAGTGGCCAACAAAAATAAATGGAACGTTAAGAACTTTATTGGTAAGGGCTACTACGGAACCATTTTACCACCAGTCATCCAAAGAAATCTATTAGAATGCCCAGAGTGGTACACTTCTTACACGCCTTATCAGCCAGAAATATCTCAAGGGAGATTAGAGGCTTTGTTAAACTTCCAAACGGTTATTTCAGATTTAACAGGGTTGCCAGTGGCCAATGCCTCCTTACTAGATGAGGGAACAGCAGCAGGTGAATCGATGCTATTATCCTTCAATGCTGCTAAAAAAAAGAGAACTAAATTCATCATTGATAAAAGATTGCACCCGCAAACCAAATCGGTCCTCAGGACAAGAGCTGCGCCATTTGGTATTGAGCTAGTCGAAATTGATACATGTGACACCGAAGCCGCTAAGTCTTTGCTATCAGATAAGCAGGTCTTTGGTGGTTTGGTTCAGTATCCCGGCACAGATGGTTCCATAACGCCGGGAGAAACCATGAAACTGATTGCGGACACATTGCATGCCAACAAGGCGCTCTTTAGCGTTGCTTCTGATTTGATGGCACTTACCTTATTGAAACCTCCTTCTGAATTTGGAGCCGATATCGTCCTAGGTTCCTCTCAAAGATTTGGTGTCCCATTTGGTTACGGTGGACCACACGCTGCATTCTTCGCGGTTGTCGAAAAATTGAACAGAAAGATACCTGGCAGAATTGTTGGAGTCTCGAAGGATAGATTGGGGAAACCAGCTTTACGTCTCGCTCTACAGACCAGAGAGCAACATATTAAACGTGACAAGGCAACTTCCAACATTTGTACTGCCCAAGCTTTGTTGGCCAATATTGCTGGAAGCTACTGCGTTTACCATGGGCCACAGGGTCTAAAGAACATTGCCAACAGAATTTATGGATTTACCAGTGTTTTGGCAGAAAAAATCCAGAAGGAATCTGTTCATTCTTTAATCAACGAATCTTGGTTTGACACCTTGACTGTGAAGTTGGCTGACGGTGTGAATTCTAATGATATTCTACAAAAGGCCTTCAACGATTATTCCATCAACCTATTTGCTGAAAGCGACAACATTGTTAGCATTTCGCTCGATGAAACAGTCACTCAGGAAGATCTAATTAGTTTATGCAAACTGTTTGGAGTATCTTCCAAACTGCCAGAATCTCTTCCATGTTTCCCGGATGCCCTTCTGCGGAAAGACTCAATTCTTTCCAACGACGTCTTCAATAAACACCATTCCGAGACTGCGATGTTGAGATATCTCCATCGTTTACAAAGTCGTGATCTTTCGCTGGCCAATTCTATGATTCCTTTAGGATCGTGTACAATGAAGCTTAATGCTACCGTCGAAATGATGCCAATAACATGGCCTCAGTTTGCGAACATACACCCCTTCCAGCCAGCTGACCAAGTTGAAGGCTACCGTGAACTTATCGGCTCTTTGGAAAATGATTTGGCAAACATAACCGGTTTTGATGCTGTTTCGTTGCAACCAAATTCCGGCGCACAGGGTGAGTATAGTGGGTTGAGAGTAATCAGGTCTTATTTGGAATCTCAAGGCCAAGGTCACCGTAACATTTGTTTAATTCCAGTTTCAGCTCATGGGACCAATCCCGCTTCTGCTGCCATGTGTGGATTGAAAGTTATTCCAGTCGATTGTTTAAGTGACGGTTCGTTGGATTTGAAAGACCTAAAGGCCAAGGCTGAGAAATATCAAGACACCCTTGCTGCAATCATGATCACCTATCCTTCGACCTATGGTCTCTTTGGCCCCGGCGTCAAGGATGCAATCAACATAGTCCATGAGAACGGGGGACAAGTTTACTTGGATGGTGCCAATATGAATGCGCAAGTGGGTCTAACATCTCCTGGAGACCTAGGTGCAGATGTCTGTCACCTGAACCTACATAAGACTTTCTCCATTCCACACGGTGGTGGTGGACCCGGTGTTGGCCCAATTTGTGTCAGATCTCATTTGGCGCCTTATCTGCCAGGTCATGATGTTGCTAAGATGATCACTGACATTGGCAGTGCTGACAGTATAAGCTCTGTGTCGAGCGCTCCATATGGAAGTGCCTCGATCTTGCCAATCTCGTATGCTTATATCAAGATGATGGGTTCCGAGGGCTTGCCTTTTTCATCAGTTATCGCGATGCTGAATGCCAATTACATGATGAACAGACTGAAGTCACATTACGATATCTTGTTCGTTAATGACAGATCTAACATCAAACACTGTGGTCATGAGTTCATAATCGATCTGAGAGCTTTCAAGACTAAGGGCGTTGAAGCTATCGATGTTGCTAAGAGGCTTCAAGATTACGGCTTCCATGCACCAACGTTGGCCTTCCCCGTGCCTGGAACATTAATGGTGGAGCCTACAGAATCGGAAAACCTCGATGAGCTTGATCGCTTTGTTGAAGCCATGATCGCAATTAGACGCGAAATCGATTTATATATCACTGGCGACGCTAGAGGTCAAGTTCTTAAAAATGCACCACACTCTCTAGAGGACCTTATCACTAGTGAAGACTGGCAGACAAGAGGGTACACGAGAGAAGAGGCTGCATACCCTCTAGGTTATTTGAAGTACAACAAATTTTGGCCTCCTGTTTCGCGCCTAGACGATACCTACGGGGACCTAAATCTCATGTGCACCTGCCCATCTGTGAAGGAAATCGCTGAGGACACAAACGACCTCTAAACTATGTAGACCGTTATGTACCATAGAATTGTTGTTACCACGCAATCTTAAAAAATCCACAAGCACCTGCTGCATCTCGCAAATGAAATTGAAGACATTGTCTTTAAGCGATGCGGTACCTGTTTGCTGTTGCTACCTTCTACTCTGGTGCGTTTCGTGGGGATTCGGTTTTAACCGGCAAGTGTGGCGTTTCTTGGATTTTCTCGGTATTCTTGGTTTTCTTGGATTTCTTGGTAAATATCACCGATAGCATCTCGAAAAAAATGACTGTGGCTCGATGAGCTGTGGCATGAATGAAGACTATGGACTAAAACAATGGTTGCCCAAGTTGAACCCGCAAATATTGACTTTTTGGTATACATATATTTAAACTGAATGAGATACGCTGGTTCATTGGTTTTTTCCTTCGACAGTACGGTGTGATAGCTATTGTGATTTAAGCTGAATATGACTTCGCTCACTGAAGGATCCCTCGCAGGCACCTGGAAGCGTACGCGGTCAAATTTTGCGTCTGCTGGAAAAGAATTGATTGTGGACCCTTGGAAACGTCTAAAATGGGGCTTCATTCCTGTCAAGAGAATAGTCGACGAAAACTATGAAGATACTGCGGTTGCTGGTGAACAGCATGAGGAGATCTTAGAAAAAGAAGAATCTAAGGTCATACCAAGTAGTGAGTCACAGGGCTCAAAAATATCCGATTTAACTGACGAAAAAACTAACGAAGGAGCGCCAGCCAATCTTAAATTGGAGTACAGAGATGAAGCTGACCGCAAATGGTGGAGTTTCTTCAATGAACAAGAATATCGTGTTCCTAACTTGAAATCCAAAAACTCAAAATGGTGGCAATGGTTTGGTCCTGATGTTTCAACCAAAGAGAAAAAGCTCTTGCTCAAACTTGATATTCTTTTGGCATTCTATTCTTGTATTGCTTACTGGGTTAAATACCTAGATACCGTTAACCTGAATAATGCCTACGTTTCAGGAATGCAGGAGGAATTGAACTTCAAAGGCAACGATTTGGTTCAAACTCAAGTTATGTACACTGTGGGCAATATTATCTTTCAAATCCCATTTTTGTTTGTATTGAACAAAGTCCCTTTGAATTATCTACTACCAACATTAGATATTTGCTGGTCCATTCTCACTGTGGGTGCAGCAAAAGTAAACTCTGTTCCTCACTTGAAAGCTATCAGATTTTTCATCGGTGCTTTCGAAGCACCATCCTATTTGGCTTATCAATACTTATTTGGCTGTTTTTATAAGCATGACGAAATGGTTCGTCGCTCAGCGTTCTACTACCTCGGTCAATATGCCGGTATTCTCTCTTCAGGTGGTATTCAATCTGCAGTATATGCAACCATGAATGGAAAAAACGGACTTTCAGGTTGGAGATGGAATTTTATCATTGATGCAATTATCTCAGTTGTGGTAGGTATTATTGGATTCTATTCTTTACCAGGCGATCCTTACAACTGCTACTCGATTTTCTTAACTGATGATGAAATACGATTGGCACGTAAACGTTTGGATGAGAATAATACCGAAAAATCTGATTTTTCATCCAAGATATTTGACATTAAAGTCTGGAAGAGAATTGTTTTTGATTGGAAGATTTACGTTCTCACGCTATGGAATGTATTCTGTTGGAACAATAATAACGGTTCATCAGGTGCTTATCTATTGTGGTTGAAATCTTTGAAACGCTTCTCTGTTCCAGAATTGAATAGGCTAAGTATGGTCACCCCTGCTCTAGGTATGATCTACTTGACACTAACAGGATTATTTGCCGATAAATTGCATTCAAGATGGGGGGCAATTCTTGCGACACAGGTCTTCAATTTCATGGGAAATGTGATTCTCGCCGCATGGAACGTACCTGAAGGTGCGAAATGGTTTGCTTTCATGTTACAATATTTTGGCTGGGCCATGGCCCCAGTATTGTATTCGTGGCAGAATGATATATGTCGTCGTGACGCCCAAGCTAGATCTGTGACATTGGTAATAATGAATATGCTCGCACAAACATCAACAGCTTGGATATCGGTATTGGTGTGGAAAACTGTAGAAGCACCACGTTATCTCAAAGGTTTCACGTGGACTGCGGTCGCATCATTTTGTCTTTCTGCGTGGACATTCGTCGTGCTCTGGTTCTACAAACGCGATGAGAAACGTAACGCGAGAGCAAATGGTATTGTTCTGTACAATTCAAAGACGGGAGAAAACTACCCACCAAAAGACCATGAGGCTTAATTAATATGCGTCTTACTACTTGTTACGATATAATATAATATAGGATAATATAATCAATGCAGCAGATATGCTAATTAATTTGCTGAAGCAATTTCTAGAGCTTCTAATAATTATTCAAGATCAATTTTTCTTAATGACGCGCAAAAAGCCAAAATCTTCCTTGTTTTAGTCAAAAATTCTCCACACCACTGGTCGTGAGAGTATGATTAAAAAGTGCTACCAGTACCTTATGCTTTGCGATGATTTCTTGCAAACCACTTCCTTCTTGTTCTTTTACCTTTTGTAGAATTTCCTCTCTTGCTTACGTTGCTCTCCGTTTGTTTCAATAACCTCCCAGGCTGTGATAATGCAACTTGTGTTTCTCTTATTTGATTTAAAATTGCCTCTGTTTGCTGCCTCATTCCATCATCCTCTTGAAACTCATCATTTTGGAACCATGGTGATACTGAACCAGTCTGACTTGAACTACCTCGTTTACTTTTATTCCTCCTTCTCTGGTTCAGTTCTATCATGATATTCTTGAAATATTTGTAATATTTTGTTTGGTTCACATTTAAACCCGGTAGGGCTGCAAATTCATTCACCGATGATGGCAAAACGACGGCTGCTTTTCTTAAAGCACAGTCAGGTATAACAGTCAGAAAACTGTTAAACTTGAGTTCTCTTGCAATTTCACTAGCCCTATCTTTCAGCTTGTGGTAAGAATATGTAATTTCTGCTTGCTCCAAAGTCGAAAGCATATTGGTGTTGTCCTCAAGAATAATTGGCCTCGTCTCTGTTCTTTGACGAGTGTCACTTGACGTAGTGTTATATCCCTGGTAAACAAAATCACGTAAATGTGTCTTTGCACTTTTAAAAGGAACAGAATTATTGTTTGCCCCGTTAATGATTCGGCTTGCCTCAGCAGACGTCGGGCGATTTTCGAAGTTGGAAGGCGCTGGTGAACTTCTCGACGCCATACCATTACTAACAACAAATTGCATACGAATTTTTGCGTTGTTATTCAGAAGTTGTCTTGCTTTAGGGCCAACCTTGACGTAGTTGGAGGCAAAGCCGCGCCCGTTCATCACAGAATATTCCTGCAAGACCTGGGTGGTTACGAGATGAAAGAATATACGTTCAATATCAGATTTATTCATATTCTTACCTTGACCATGAAATTGAAGCCTATCATGCCCCAATTGTACGATTTTTGAATTTCTTGATCCTTTGTATATGTCCTGACAATGTATTAGCGTTACCTTTTCATCTTGAACAGATTTAACTAGATTAACAATTTGCAAGGCTTCCGTAGTCATGTCTCTTTCTTCTGTGATAGTGTTTCGACTCTCTTTACAGTTATCACAGTTATTCTGACAAAGCTCACTAGCAAATTTTTCATTGAAATATGACAAGACCAGCTGCCGCCTACAATCGGTCGTATTTTCACAATACTGCATCACCTGCTGTAGTTTTGTTAAATGCTTTTCTTTGTTCTCTCGATCTAAATTCGTATCCTTCTGTATCATTGTTTGTATTGTTCTGACGTCACGAAAAGAATAATACATGATGCAATAAGAAAAGTTTCCATCTCTACCTGCACGACCTGTTTCCTGATAATAGCCTTCCAAAGTTCGGGGAACAGTGAGGTGATAGACAAATCTAACATCAGGCTTGTCAATCCCCATACCAAAGGCGACTGTCGCACAAATAACCTTGATGTTGTCCGACTGCCAGGCTTGTTGGACCTGCATCCTTTCGTCAGATTCCATCCCCGCGTGATAGTATGCGCAGTTAATACCATTCCGTTGCAGCAAAGAGGCAGTTTGTTCACATGAATTTTTAGAGTGGCAATATATGATACCAGTTTGATTATGGAATCGGGATTTGATAGCATCGCTTATTTCGAATACAGCGTTTTTGCCCTTTTTGACAACTTGATAAAATAAATTAGTCCTGTTGAAACTCTGTTTTAACAAAACTGGATTTGATAGCTGAAGATTATGAACAATATCCATTCTCACCTGTTCACTTGCTGTTGCTGTTAGCGCCATGACAGGAATATCAGGGTACTCATTTTTAAAATACTTCAGCTCCTTGTAATCTGGTCTAAAATCATGACCCCAGTTAGAGACACAGTGAGCCTCATCAACTACAATTCTTGCCAATTTCTGATCTCTGTAAAGTTTGTTTATTGCTTTTTTACACTGCTCTGAAGCACTTATCATTTCGGGTGATATGTAAATCAAATCCAGTAAACCGTTGATAAACAAGTTGAAAACCTGCCGCCTTTGTTCCGCAGTACCTTTGGAACTAAACATACACGCCTTAATATTTTTTGCTAGCAAATGTTCAACTTGATCTTGCATTAAGGAAATGAGAGGTGAAATCACAACCGTGGTCCCACACGTCTTACCAGATCTAACAATGGCAGGCAATTGATAGCATAGTGATTTACCACCTCCTGTAGGCATGAGCACAAACACATCTTTTCCTTCCAATGTAGCATTTATAGCGTCCAACTGATTTGGTCGAAATCCTGGCAATCTGAAGACATTGCGAAGGCGATAATTGACTTCATTAGTCCATAAATAGGTTGGCAATGAAGCATTGGTAGAATTGATCTCGGTAGAATTGACCTCCTTACCCGACTTCCTTTTCGAGCCCCGAATTTCACTTAACGAAAAATCATCTTCATCATCAAATGCACTATCTTGCTCTTCGTCGAATAGAGAGTCCACATTTATCACTTCCTTCTTGACATGCAATACTGGAAAACTCGCTTGATCCAGTTTTTGTTCGGATATGATTTTCAGATCGTCATCTAGATCTTTCAAATCCGCTTTTTGGGTCTGATATTCTCTCTCAGCATCAAAATCTTCGAAATCATCAAGATCACTGTTTGTGAAGATATCATCAAGCTCTTCAAGCGCAGCTTGGCTTCTTTGAGGTACACTCAAATCTAATGACTCTACTATAGGATCTCTTAGCACATCGTTATTACTGATTGCGGTATGTTGTATGCTGTCAATAATAGAGTCGTATTCAAAATCATCATTGTACTTTTCTTTTTCAACTAAATCAAGCTCCGGCGTTCGATGTGTTGAATGTTGGCCATCAGCCTTGCGGTTGGAGTTTAAAGGTGAAGACCCAATTACTTCAATATGAGGAGTCGATATATTAACACAAGATGGAGGTTGGGGTGTACAATCGGCGCCATTTTCGGTATTTGAATGATCGCCATCTACACTATTGTACTCAGCATCCTCTATATCCCCTAAGAAGTTCTGCAACCCATCTTCGACGAAATCCCTATCGCTGCTGTGAACTTCGTCGCGCATTTCATCCTCTGTAGTGAGGAAATTGGAATCTTCTGGTTCAGCTTCCATTGTGGTATCGTTTTCTTCAATTTGAGAATCTCCACGCCCCATTTTGTAATTGAAACTGTCCTCTAGACTGGGAATTTTATAATTGATATTCTTCTGCCTTCGTAGTTTTCTCTGATTATTGGTTTCGCCGTCCAAATTGTGAGTTGACCGCTTCTCAATTACTTTCTGTGATATGACAACCGGCTCTTCGTCCTCTTCATCCTCATCTTCCTCATCAAGAACAGTTACTAAGTCAGGGGGAGCAGATTTCCAACTTGATGTAGGCTCATTGGCCAATTGGTGGTTGCTATCTTCTTTCTGCGTGGGCGCCGCGGCGCGAGATAGCAGTGGCGCCATGTAATCTTTATCAGCTGTATGAGTCGTTACCGACTGAGATTGGGTATATTTATCTACCAGGTGTTCCTGTGCTTGTAACTCTTGTTGTAGCCTCTTCAAAGTAGGGTTTACTTCTGAAGCCAACCTCTGACGTTTTGCATCTTCGGATAGAGATGTTGATTCAATGATGCTACACTTCTGCATCAGTAATTTTGACTGCTGTCGCAGTAGCTCTATGAGCTTAGCTTGTGTCTGTATTAAGTTTGGTTGCGGTTGGCTTTCGCTACGGGTCGGTTTTAATGGAATCTCAGATATCCGCTTACGCGAAACATTAACCAAGTTGTTAGAGCTTAGACTCCCCGACTCCACGTATGATGTTGCAGGCATCGAAACGGTTCTTTCAGATGACTGAGAATAAGCTGATGAACGAATTTGAGGATCGGGATTCGACATTGAGAGCCCTTGCCTTTGCGTCGAGTGAGGTTTAGATTTAGCATTTTGTGATTGGTCAACTTCTACGCTACACGCCAGCGTGCTTTCAGCGTTTTCATAAACCGGTCTACGTCCTTGCTCCAAATTTAAAGCGCTGCTTGACCGCGGGCTCATAACGCGTTCTTCGATCCTAGGCCGCTTATCGGCTACTTTCTCAGTAAGTACTCTTTTTAAAAACCCTGAGTTAGGCTCATAGGCTTTTTGTCTCTTTAGCCAAAGGATTTGAGCATTGAGGTTGTTGTTCATGGCCGCGCCTGCCTTGTTACCTCTACCCGTCTGCTTTGTCAATTAACCTGATGCAGATGATCCATTTGTTGACAAAACGCCTTCAGAGATAATATATCACGTGATATAGTTGATATTAAGATGCTGGAGGGAATTATCACAACTGTAAATAACAAGAAAACAGCCAGCTTTAGTCGAAGAAATTGCCAAATTTTAATGTTCCAATTTATCGAGACGTAACCGCACTCTTTCTCTTGTTGTTAATATTAAACTGGCGTACGCTCATCGAAAAAAAAAAACATGTTTTTAATTTTTACTGAAGTTTATCACGACTGGTTTTTATTGTCACCAAGGAATAAATTAGCAAAAAGCTCTGCGGAGGTCATAGTAGAAGCGTTCGTACGAACAATTGGCTGCAGGTGCAGCAAGTGAGAAAAATAACGTGTGCTAGAAGATAATCGTCGGAGGAGCACCGGTTTACGAGAAAAAGGCACCTGACAAATAGCACTGCTATCAAAGAGTAAAAAGACAAGTTTACAAGAAAAATGGTATCAGACTCTAACGTCGAGCAAGCGTGTGATTCTTGCCGTAAAAAGAAGCTTCGCTGCTCCAAAACATTACCGACATGCTCCAATTGTGAACGACATAATTGGGAGTGTCGTTATTCGCCAAAACAGGTACGTTCACCGTTGACAAGGGCGCACCTTACACAGGTAGAGAAGAGGCTATCGCAGTTCGAAAATCTATTTGAGGAGCTTTTCCCCGATCAATCTATTGATGAGGTATTGCGCAAGAGCCACGGCTCAAGTTTAAGTATTGCATTGGCTAATTCCAGAACGTTGAATGGAGGGCCCAGTACAGTGAACTCCTACAAAGTTGATAAACCACAGCACGGAAAAAACTACCGGAAGATTGAACCGCTGTACGATATGCAGCTTCCGAAAGAGGTTTTGCATGGATTTGAATGGTCTGAGAGAGAAGATCACGAAGTTCGAAAAAGCGATGGCATGGGCGCCTTAAACGTTGATGTCGATCACAGGGGCTATTTTGGAGCAGGCTCAAATTCTGTGCTTCTGAGATCATTATACGTCACAGAATCTATGTTTCAACTACAGAATTCGCCTCAAGTGGCCAAGGGTAGCCTCCCCTTAAGCGCCAGACACGTCACTTCGAGGTTCATAGAGGCATATTTTCATCATTTTCATCCTTTATTTCCTATCGTTGACGAGAGCCTCTTTCGGATGTATTATACCGATAAACTAAAGCCATCCTGCATGGATGTTTGGCAAATAATGTTGAACTCAGTGCTGGCGCTGGGGTCATGGTGTGTTAACGGAGAAAACTCCGACATTGATATTAACTATTACCAAAATGCAAAGTCATATTTATCAAGTACAGTATTCGAAAACGGATCAATACTGCTAATTACTTCTCTCGTCCTTTTGGCTAATTATGCTCAGAAGCGGAATAAACCTAACAGTTGCTGGAACTTTTTGGGGCTTGCTAATAGTATGGCAATATCTGTGGGGCTCCATCGTGATTTGAGGGTGTCCTCCGAAGACCGCATTTCAGATCTTGAAATAAGACGCCGAGCTTGGTGGATGCTTTATACTTATAGCTGTGCCATGTCTGCACAATTTGGCAGGCCAGGGCAAGTGCCGAGTCCCGACGATATTGACGTATCACTTCCAAGAAACCACGTCTCTAGTAACACAGATATTGAAGGTCCAACTATATACTCCTTCATTATCCAAGCTGCAAAATTAACCAATGTAACTTGGGAAGTATTTGACGGCCCACTATACTATATCAAGGCAGATTCTCTCTCTCCGATAGACTACTTACAGAAGTATGAAAAAATACGATGCTTTGTGGATGAACTTCCTCCTTATTTTCGGGATTCAGGACCCTGTACTCATGATCGCTCGGTCGACTCCATTGCTGACTCAGGGCAAACTCCTGACTGGCATAGACTGAACAAATTTCGTTTGAAGTGGATGCAACAACACATTATCATTGCACTTTTTAGACCGCTAGTCTTGAAACACTTAGAATCGGACAAACAACTCCCGATGAACGAAAGCGCTAAAAGATGTTTGCAAATTTGCCTGGATACCGCAGGTAGTACAATCTCTTCTATTTCACGGTTTTCGCAAGAATTAGAGATCACAACGCTTTCTGCGTGGCATGCAACTTTTTATCTCATTTCTGCGGTTTTAATTCCCATGGTAAGCATGATTACCGAACCGGATTCAAGCTCCAGACATGAATGGAAGGCTCAAATTGATCTTTCGAAACAGACTCTTGAGTTTCTAAAGGAGAAAAACGCTACTGCGGAGAAATTTCTCAATGTTATAGACAACACTTGTGGAGATACTCACCACGAGAGCGAAGCCTCAATTCCGAGACCTAGAACCATCTCCAAAATACGTCAAGCACCCAACTTAGAGAATGAAAACTCCCCAGTAAGGTCACCCAGCTTGCCTGTCTCTAGTACTAACGATGCCTTTAAATCATCGGCCAGTCTCTCGGATCTTATCAACCTGTTGTCTCCTAGAGCTGCCGGGAATCAGCAGTCGCAGACCAGAATTGATGGAAACACTTCAAGACCCTCTCAAATACCATCTAATATTGAGGAGCCTCCACCGGTTTCACTTCCAAGACATGACACTACAATATTTCCACTTTGGAACGGTGAGAGCGTCCAAACATTAATGAACACAACTACGAATAATATGTTCAACACTACTACAATGGACGACATCTACAACTACATCTTTAACGACGATGGTGCTTCTTCGCCCCACTCTGACAGGTGAAAAGCTAGCCGAGAACAAGCATGGGCCGTTGTATTTTTATTTCCATTTGGTGTATGTAAGTACATTCAGATACTTATTCTATTTCTAGTTATAGTTTGCTTCGTACAAAAATACTTAACATGTGCACCCCTCTCCTGTAGCTTGACATCATCTAATAACAAGTATCTGCGACTCCTCACAAAGAGTTAAGTAAGAATAGCTTTCTTCACTGCACAAAATGCCTCCCAATAATTGGAAGCAGTGGCTTAAGCTTACGAAGAAACAGCTGAAGCAGCTTCGTCGATCTTTGGATGACGAGTTACAAGGGCTCTTAGAGCGAAACCTCCCCCCTACGTCAAGATCGTTAGTGCGCATCCCAGTCCCAGTCAGACAGGTATATCCCGTGCGTAACAACTACAGAAACTTTTCCACAACTACAAGGACTTTGAGTCGTCTGGCAGATGCGAGTGGAAAGACGATAACCCCAAACGCAAAGACAGTCGGAGGGTCCTTTGTCCGAAGCTCTGTTCTATCTAATTTTGGTGGAATGCAGAGATGTCCACGGGGTGTGCCTCGCGGCCTTTTTTCCAACTGGAATATGACCACTGCTAAGTATGCTTATGGTAGGGCGTACTCGACATCCGCCATCAAAATTACGCATGACGCCGTTCAGAACATGGCTATTTCTCTGAGGTGTTTCTTTAATCTGTGGGGTGATTTCCTTCCATCAGGACAAGATGGTAGTTTTGAAAGTGTTCCTCTCTCTCCCAGCTACTCTGTCCAACAAGTGGGAAAAGGTGGAGCCTCTCTTCTTCGTGATCAAGAGCTCTACTCTATGATCCAGCAGCATAAGCAAGAAGTTCCTGATGAATTCCAAGTTGAACAAACTGGATGTATGGTTGAATTTAAACTTCCAGAATTGGACTTGTCTTTTCTACCCGTAATGGTTTTTGCTTGTGAGGAATCCATGAATAGCTGGACAAGGGAGATGGCAAGGTACAAAGACAAACTGATGCGATTGGAAGAAAATGTGCGAAAAATTTACGATCAATATGGCTCACTGCCACTCAGTTTTGACAGAAACAAAATTCGGATCCATTTTCCGAATTTGACGGTACAAGAGACTGAGAGATTGTTAAGAGACGCCAGTATTACACTAGGCATCGTCTTACTTGAATCTGATATACTTTCAGAGACAAATGATGAATTTATGAACTCTACTGAACATTGCCTCGGTAATGATTCCGCAACGGAGCACTCACCCTATTTCCCCATACTGTCATCAGCATCTGAATCAGAGTTTTCACTAATTTCTTCAGCTGGTTAGCTTGAGGTTGACATATTTGCTAATTGGGTAGGATAATAGGGTTTGTTGGTCGTCATATATTTTCTTATGGCATGTATTTTTGAGTTAGATGTAGCTTTTTCGTTAGCTTCTATGGAGTATTTTTTTTAAATGAGGCAAAAGCTCTGACATACGTTTGGCGTGATAGCCATCGCTATTTTAAGGTTCAAACTGTTGAGAGATCGACTAGGCTTAATTAATCTGGTAAGAGACCTCATTGAGAATGGCAGAAGATAAGAGTGAATCGGACGTAAACACCAAAATCGGAACGATTGTAAGTCCTGAGGAGGACGTGCACACGGACTTTACTGAGAATGTTGAGAAGATCATCCCGAGCACTCCTGAGGGGACCAAGGAAGAGAATACACAAAACTTGGCTATACCTGAGGAAATCGAACCTGAACAAGAAGCCGAACCAATTAAAGAGGCTGGTGTGGAAAACGAAAAAACTTCTTCGGCAGATGTCAATATAACTGAGAAGTGTTCCACCACTGAAGGTGAGAAGACAGCGGCGGCTGACGAAAATAAAACCGCACCGGAGGGAGTCAAGTCGACTAAGCAGCGAGCGCAAATCGCTGGATCAATAGAATTAAAAGATGAAGAAATTGGTTTGTCTACTGAGGTTCATAATGAAATATTGACTTCTAAGGAAAAGGAGAGTAGGCCTACGGAAAAATCAGAGGAACAGGCGGAAGTTGACCCTTCTGCGCATGAGCCTAGCATTGACGATCTATGTACTTCATTGCAATCAGAGGAAAGTAAGCTAGCGAAACAAATCGAGCATTTGAATAGTAAGACAAACTCACCTCCTCTGCCTCCAAGAGATCATATTCAATCCGAACTACCCTCTAGAGAAATCCCTGAGCTTCCTCCCAGAGATCATCCTGAGCTACCTCCAAGGCAAAAAACTCCTCCGATGTCGCGAGAAAGTGATTCGGATGGGGAAGCAGAAAGAAAGCAAGTACATGCTGTACCACCGCCGTTATCTGAAGAATTGCAAAGTGAGACTTTCAGAAAAAATCTTGCACTGTCGCATGCGGGTAGCTCTCCCCCGGTTCTTCCTCCGAGGTCACATCAGCGGTCAGAAAGTGCAGACTTTGATTTAATCATCAACAGGTTCCATGACAATGAGGAAGATTATCTTTCTAAGAATGAAACAACTAAGGAGGATATTCAAGAAGGAGCACGCATTTTAAAATCCAGTTACTCAGCTATATTGAAAGAAATAAGTGCTTCTGAAAAACAAGACACTAGTGAAGAAGAACAGAAAGAATTAGGTAAGATCGATTGGCCGTTTTGGACCAAGGTGGTGAATAATTATGCCGATGTGGCAAAGAATGACTCGATGAAAATGGAAAAAGAAGTAGCGGCAGGGGTCCCACCTCAAATTCGTGACATAATTTGGCAGTTGATGGCGAATTCAAAGTCGAAGGAAATTGATGACTTATACACAGCTCTATTCGACAAACATTCAGAGCATGAAAAGTCCATTAATCGTGATCTATTGAGAACGAAGTTCATCCCCGACGACAAGATAACCTCACTTTTCAACGTCATAAAAGCTTATTCGCTTTATGATCCGGAGGTGGGGTACATTCAAGGAATGGCTTTCATCACCACGCCTCTGCTACTCAATGTTGAAACAGAGTCTGAAGCTTTTGGCTTATTGATAAGTCTCATGAAGAACTATGGCCTTCGTGATCTGTTTTTGCCTGAAATGCCTGGCTTGCATTTGAAACTCTACCAGTTTGACAGACTTTTGGAAGAAAACTCGCCAAGACTATTCAATCATTTAGCTCGTCAGGGAATTCGCTCTTCTATGTACGCGTCACAGTGGTTCTTGACTTTCTTTGCGTACAAATTCCCATTGGGTTTTGTGTTAAGGATATTTGACATAGTTTTTGCAGAGGGTATTGAATCAATTTTAAAGTTCGGAGTGATTTTGATGCTAAAGAATGAAGATATATTGCTACAATTACAATTTGATCAACTCCTCGATTTCCTCAAGAATGGTTTGTTTGCATATTACCTGAAAGAAAATGTGAAAAAGAGACAAGAGAACATCTCGAACCAGGATGAATCGTCCTCGACTCTTTCATTTGTTCATAAAATTTCCTCGCATAACAACCAAAGAGAACATGAAAGTGAGGTCAGAGATGAAGACTATGCAATTGACACTTTTGTGAATGATGCTATTAATGAGGTCAAGATCACACCTATAACTCTCAAGAGATACGTTGCGGAATACCAAGAGATACATGAGATAGATCTGCAGAAAGAGGCTCAATTCGAGTCTTTAAGGATCAAAAATAAACAATTGCATAATGAAGTCCGCAAGCTAGAGCATGATTTCACGCTATTGAATCGTGAACATATAAATATAGCGAACGAACTCATCGCAAATCGCCTAAGGATTGAAACATTGCAAGATGAAAATAACGATTTGAGGGAGGAAGTAGTACAACTGAAAAACCAGCTTCGAGAAGAGATTAGAAAACAATCCCTACCAAATCCTGATTCTGAATTGCCCACTGATATTCGTACTGATCTGGAGAACACAATGGCAAGAAATTTAGAAGTGATGAATCAGAACCAGGAATTACAAGAAAAGATAACACATCTAGAAAAAGAAATAGAAATTCTCAAAGGCACAAAGAATCCCCTCGAGAGGGTTGCTTCGCCACTGAAGACATCTAATTGGGGTGGTCTGAAAAAGGTGTGGAAATGAGAAATATTATGTGCTTGTCGAATAGTCTTACATAAGAATATATGAACATCTTCCCCAGTTTCATTTACAGGTTTAGCATTATGTACGGATATTTGGTCGGAGGGAAAATTTTTGAACTGTGTAAGTGGTGGAGATCTGTATACTATTGGAAAAAGGTATTCAATTGTTGAGTGCTGTCGTTCTGTGGCAATGTCGTTCTCGAATATAACATTTCAGAGAGGATTTTCCTCTATTCCCAGGGCTTTACGGGAATGGAGACTAGTTGAAACCAGAAAAGCTTCCAAACTACCCGTTTACAACGTTGGTGATCGCAAACCTGCATTTGTGCCTAAGCAGAGGAAAGAGTTCCCAGACTATAAGTACGGGGAATCTAATATTTTTAAGCAAAGTAACAAGGGTCTTTATGGTGGATCTTTTGTTCAATACGGTAATAATGTGTCTGAGAGTAAGAAGAAGACAAGGAGGCGGTGGTTGCCAAATGTAATCAAAAAGGGTCTATGGAGTGAGACTTTGAACAGGAATGTCAGTATCAAAATGACTGCTAAAGTTTTGAGAACTATCACTAAGGAGGGTGGCATCGACAACTATCTGGTTAAAGACAAATCTGCAAGAATCAAGGAACTCGGCCCAACTGGTTGGAAACTGCGTTATAGAGTTTTACAACAACAAGAGAAAAAATCCAATCCCCCTCATCAGAACGCACCAATTGTTGAAGACGCTCAAGGTAATAAATACCGTGTTTACTTTGAAGAGAATGTCAATGGGCAGTCTTTGAGAATCACTGTAGGAAGAAGAAAGCTTTTGCACTTTCTATATCCGCTAATGAAGATGGAGTATAAGGCAGACGGGAAAGAACTTTCTCACAAAGAATTTCTAGAGCTTTATGAACAGCATTCGGCGCACAATATCATCACCGATCTCTTGAAGCTTGGCTTTGATGTATCTACCATTACCGTTTGAAATTTTACTACTGCCTCGCATTTAATCGCGTACGTAGAACTACATTTCTGTAAATAGACAATAAAAGCATTTCACATACAATACGAAGGGGTATTTTTGTGACTGTACAAAGTATACATCCGTACATTACTTGTGTACCCCCATACATCCAAAATAGTTGTAAAAAATGTCACAATATTTTTGGGCATCGTCGAATCAGTGACTTGCAGGACCCTCTCGGCTGGTACCAATGCCGCAGGGAGTTTCCCTGCTACTGGCAGTCCGCCGGTGGCAGACCGCCAGCAGGGAGACCACTGGAGGCCTCCGCTGACCGCCGCCCGGTGGTGGCTAGCGTGGGCGGATCCCTCCCTAGCACCTCCTGGGGCTAGCCTGGGGCTAGCATGGTATACACGGTGAAGGGCGATGGGTTAGAATATATCTCCGGGTAACATTTTCTTGAAGTTTCTCTACGACATTTTCTAGGTGAAGGTCCGTGCCACAGCACTCGAAAATTTTTTTTCAACTGGTAGGCTAGTCTAGAAAACAGTTTTGAATTTGGAGGTTAACACTTCAATAGCTTAGATAGAACAAGGATTACAATGGCTGTCAAGAGTGGTATGTGGAATAATGAAATAATAAGGTATATGAACAGAAGACAAGCATCAGTGCAAGTGGCATTTAATCGAGTTAATGGGGATATAATTAAGATTGTTCGAGAATATAACAAATGTCGAAACTTCAAATATTTACGTGGGTGAAATGAGTTAAAGAAAACTTTGAATATGCGATAGAAACCCAGCTGTGAACATTGAGGAATGCGCTGTTTCGCAAGGGGATATTATAGCAAATTAGAGTCAGGCTGAAATGCTTTGGCAACTCATCTCTAAAATCGAGGGGAATGCACTTCAGATACGGAATTAACACCTCTCCACTTGAGCTGTCTCGTTCTACAACATCATTGATCAATATACTAACATGCAAACAGGTATTGCTACTGGTTTGAACAAGGGTAAGAAGGTCACCTCAATGACCCCAGCCCCAAAGATCTCCTACAGAAAGGGTGCTTCTTCTAACAGAACCAAGTTCGTTAGATCTCTAGTCAGAGAAGTTGCCGGCTTGGCCCCATACGAAAGAAGATTGATCGATTTGATCAGAAACGCTGGTGAAAAGAGAGCCAGAAAGGTCGCCAAGAAGAGATTGGGTACCTTCGGTAGAGCCAAGGCTAAGGTTGAAGAAATGAACAACATCATTGCTGCTTCCCGTCGTCATTAAGTTCATTAGAACATTCCAATACGTTCTCTTAAATACTTTGTAACTTAATTTCAGCAATTTCAGCGTTTAAATGTTTAACAATAAGTAAAACGACACTTTAGAGATTTACTTGTCAAGTACGTTTGCCTCGCTATGCACCTGGGCATTTTAATCGTTCGCATGGTTGTTGTGCGTTGAGAAGGCAACTCTATTCATTACAAGGAACTCAATGAATGTAATCTTCTGCACTGACAATTCGAATTTCATTTTCTGAAGTGGAAAGTTTCCTTTCGAATCAAATCAAAAAAAAAGTTAGGCTATAAAAAAGATCTTGACAACGACAGCAAGCAACTACCAACACATAATTATAACGTGCAAACAATTACTCTTAAACGTACACCACTTTTCGGACCTTGGAAATATTTATCCAGGTTTTGGGAATCAGCTTTTACAATTTCGAATTCGTCTGGAGCCTTTGGATAATATTTTCAACACAATTATCCGCCTATTCAGAATTGCGCTATTTGCATGATGTGATACGTCACGCAAGAGAAGTAAAAATATCTGTCACCAAAATTTTAGTGTGGAGCTGTTTGTCGTTTGCAGAACAGTTCAAAGCAGACCTTGGCAGGACGTGGTCCAGAACCACCCAGGGCATATCATAATGTCGCGCGCGTACAGTGGGACCAAGATCCACGCCGGACTGATTGAAAAAGATTTACGACTCCGAAGTATGTGCCTTGATAAAAATTAGATCATTTAGAAACTTGATACCCGTTGAATGCAAAAATGTGCGATCCTATGAAGGCAACGCTTCGAATTTGTTGGCTTTACGTCTCTTGTCTGTACGGTCGATGAAGTGTTCGTAAAGCGATTTAGAGATCGATTGGTTACGTAAGCATATAGCGTTGAACGGCATTGGAGAAGTGTCTTGACCAATACGTAACTTACATATGCCGACGTGAGAATCAGCGGCCGTCAGTCAAGCATGTTTAAGGCCGGGTGTCGCTGGTGCGGCCCAAAACCCCAAGGTTTGATTAAGCGAAACTACATCAGGCCTCCTACTTACTTCAACAAGCCCGGGCTTGCGGGACAGCCAGCTCAAAACGTAACGACGCTTCCACTGTATGCTCCACCGGTCAAGCCGTCCAAAGAGGTAAGAAAGCCATTCTTGGAAATCGCAACCGGAATAGCAGTATTGGTTCTATCGTTCTTTGCGCTCGATAACTACAGAATACGACTAGGACTGGAGTCTAAGCTAGAGGACCAATTGCTCAAGATCAAGAGCGCGCAAGAGCTGTATAACAAGCAAATCAATGCGCAACGTAAAAAGAGAGAATTGCAGATTCTGAATGAGCGTAAGCAGATGCAGATGCGGCAGATGAAGATATCACTGCACGTAGCGTTGTTAAGAAAGCAGCTTCTAGATCACGATATCCAGCCAGTTTCGATTGAGGACGCGTTACAGGAGTACGAGAAAAGTGTCAGGATGGAGAACAGCATAAGCAATGTTAGCGGGACGAGCCTGTGGGTCATTGACGATAGCCCCACGAAGGCGTTTGTGCCCAATGCCAGAGAGTACGACTCTAAGAAGGAGAACAGTTAACGGAGCAGATGTGGCGGGGAGGCCCTGTCCGGCCGGCTGCAAGCGTTACCCGGTTACTGGGAAAAATTTTTTTTCTTTCGCAGTATATAAGCACACGTTTCGGGCAGCTACCGCCAGGTGTATACGTTTATAAAAATCACAATGTCTTTAGACGCCCAGAGTCACGGTACGTTCCTTTACTACCATGGACGATGCGCATGCCAGGATACTCCAAGACCTGGCATCTTCGTGCTCGCGGCAGTCTTATAGTGAACCTTTAACATGGTGTTAATGGGACCATTACGTTTTGACCAACCTTTAAATGTCGTGTCTAGCCGAATATTTGGCTAGGCTATGCGGTTCTAAATGTACATTTTTTTTTCTTTCAAAAGATACGTAGAGAGTAGAACTACTTGTCGAGTAACTTGGCATCGAGCTCCTCCCTCGCGCGCTGTTCCATCTTGAACTGGAGCAGGCGCGGGATGGGGCAACAAGGCGAGCGGGCCTCGGATCCGTTTTCCAGGTAAAATTTCGAACAACACTGGTACAGCTGGTCGATCAACTGCGTGCAACCGCTTTCATTGAACCCGTTCTTTCTGAGACAGTCTGCTTGTTGAGTTAGCGAATGTTATTGCGTCTGTTGGTGGCGAGCGCTGCGTGTTCTACCTAACCCGGCTTCTACGTACACAGCGTTTACATACCTTGAATAGCGCAGGCCTGTGGCTTGCATGGGTCGGACATGGCGTGTTGAGTGGGGTGCGTGGGCAGCAGAGAACAAGCTCTATTTTCAGCTTTCCTTGTTCGTCAAAGTTGCTATGACGGTTGGGGATCGCAAGAGAAATGCAGTAATAAAGTTTGCGCTTGAAATCGGCGGACTCCGGCTCGAGAGAAGTCTGCCGGGCGGGCTTTCGCGTCAGAGCGGATCTTTGCGTTCAGCGGTGAGCAAAAGCGTGACGCGGCGTTGCTAGCGGCGGCGGCTGCCAGACAGCTGAACGTACAGCAAGAGAATGCCACTGTAGCGGTAGTCGGTGAGTTGGTGTCGAACGAGCCTACTTAAATAATGACGAGAACAGCTGCGAAATTAGAAAAAAACAATTATGACTTAGTCATGTAGAACAACTATCAATTAGAGAAACTAGCAATTAGCTAAATCGTAGTTGGAGTAGCATGAGAAGTCACTTGGAATTTTAAAGCCATGGATGATGATCATCATGATTTTGATTTTCTTAAGCAATGAATGACATTACGGTATTTTCCGTAGAAGATATCTAAAATATTCATAATTTCTCTGAAGGTAACTTACTCCATTTGATATTGCATAATGGAATCCATCATATAAAGGAGCACAGAAATATTAGAATAAAATCTACTTTTTAGTACCTCCACTCTTTTTAAGAAGACAGCTGACTGGAAACCATTACTTTTATGGATAGCGGTGTATTATCATTTTGCGTATCCGACAGAAGCATTTTTGGCGCTTTGGAACAAACGCAAACATAGCTACGGACAGGAATGCAGATCACAGATTACATTGAAAGAATGATGATTACAATATATTTTTGGTTGAAACGGGTACTCTGAGATATTGTATACGCTCATCAGACGAAACAAAATAATTATAATCTAGGTATTGATAGTGTTTAAGTAAGCAAAAAAACTAGGCTATTCGTAGATTGAGACAACGATAAAAAGAAAAAGCCCTGACATAGTTTCTTTTTGAAGAAAATTTGGTATCTACCGTATTCCTAACATTGCAACTTCAACCAGCCCTCCGAGACTATTTGAAAAAATGAAAATTGGATTTTGAGCCACGCTGAAGGAGTCTGATCACAAATTATTTCAGCTTTGAGAACTTGCTAACAGGTGTATTATCACTCTTATGAACCAAGTATCTTTACCATATGAGGAGCCTGATATTAAGGTGATTCTCATTTTATCCTCGTTTCTGCTAATTCTAAATATTATTGGTAAAGCTCTAGACAATGTCATCTACTGTGGATTATTGGGCCAAATATTCATAGGCGTTGCGTGGGGCGTGCCCGGAGGAGGTTGGCTTTCGTTATCGACGCAGGAATCAGTGGTTAAATTCGGCTACCTTGGCTTGATTCTACTCGTCTACGAAGGCGGATTGTCAACCGATTTCTATGCAATGAAATCTCATTTTTTTCGGTCAGTATTTTTGGCCCTTACAGGTATTATTGCGCCTATCGGATTGTCGTTTGTGCTAATGAAACTTGCGCATGCAGATGCCCTGCAGTCCTTTGCCGCCGGCGCTTCGTTGTGTTCGACTAGTTTAGGTACCACTCTAACAGTTTTGAAAGTTAGTGGCCTCAAGCAAAGTAGACTAGGTGTGGTTTTGACTTGCGCAGCCATGCTAGACGACGTAGTGGGCCTTGTTATGGCACAAATTATTTCAAATTTGGGAAGTGGCCATTCATCGTTTAGTGCAATAATCGTGGTCCGGCCTATATTAGTTTCAATTGCGTTTGCGGTGGTCGTCCCTCTTGTGTGCAAATTCTTAGTTGAACCCTTCGCAGTCAAGAGACTATCGTATCTTTTGGCTAACTATCGCTTCCTTCCAAACAAGATGCAGATAACATTTTTAACGCATACACTTGTCCTTGTTGGATTCGTGGTGGGATCTAGTTATGCTGGAACTTCTAATCTGTATGCCGCTTATCTTGCCGGTGCTAGCATCGGTTGGTATGATAGTGAAGTCCGTAAATCTTTTGAGTCTACTAAATGTACGACCATGGTTTTTATTGAGAAAATTAATAATGAAAACGATTCTTCAGTTGGAAGAGAGCGCACTGAGAGGAGCTCGGCCTCACCACGGAATTCGGAATCCTATAACAACTCTCCAATCAATGGCTCTTCTCTGAAACTTCCAAAGCGGCCACCGTTTGCTGCTTTAAAACATGTAAAGGCTATTCTAGGGCACAAATATTATACTGAAGGAAACACGGTCAGTGTGCAAAATAATTTTGGGAAGTCAATCACCAGTCCGGAACCAAATGTTATGATTGAAAGTCCACATATCGAGCATGTGTCAGGCCTTGATATATGGGATAATTACTATGAAACACCTGTGTTAACGGTGTTGCGACCATTTTTCTTCGCGTCAATTGGTTTCTCAATTCCCATTAAGGATATGTTTAGGGGAAGTATCATATGGAGAGGTGTAATATATGCTATTTTGATGACGGTGGGTAAATTTATCTGTGGTGCTTGGCTTATAAGAAGTACTTGCTTCAAAAGTTTTAAGAATGAGCCTGAGTACGCTTGTACTTTTTGGAGTATACGAAGGGCTAGGTCTTTTATTTCTCCATCAATTATGGGTTGGGCAATGGTTGCTCGTGGGGAAATTGGGTTTCTCATTGCTGCTCTAGCGGATAGTAGAGATATATTTACCTCAGAGCAGTTTTTAATTGTTACGTGGGCTATAGTTATATGTACAATTGTGGGCCCTATAATGGTTGGCTGGTTGACTAGCAAAGTAAGAAAAATACGTCAATCAGAGGAACTGGACTCAGGGGAAAACGGTGACCCTATGGAAATTTGGGCATGAAGTACTTAGAGATCTCTGATCGGGAATGTACGTTAAAAACTTGCGAATTAGGAATTGACCTACTTCACATCGGTGGGAGAGAGCTTTCCTGGCTCAGATTTTGCCTAAAACTCCTGTCAGGCAATCAGATGGTCGAAATTGTTAAGTCTTCTCATGCTTTCTGCTGCGTTTTTACTCGAATGCTATCCCCAAAAGGAAGGTGCAAAGACTGTTTCGGGTGACAATACTTCGATCCTGCCAACTGCTTCTCTCTGCGAAAAATTTCACTGGGAAGTAAGCGCACAATGCAATGTTCTAAAAAACGGTCATGAAGAATACACATTTAGCCGGATTGGCATGATAGATACAAATGCGACATTGTTTAGGGCATGATGTCATGCAGCCTTCCAGAATATGTTAACGGGGAATCTACTTACAAGTTATATACATGATACGAAACGCATTTCACGTTGCAATGTTTGGTGTCGAATAAGAATCATGTCATGGTGAGGAGCAAAACGTCCACCGACCAAGGAGCAGCAGAGCGTTTTTCAAAACTGTGATTTCATTGAAGTACAGTCGTACAAGGATCATGAAACCGATTTGTGTTCACTGTAACTGGGAGCCCTGTTTAAACTTTTGGAGAACTAGAGTCAGTTCTTTTGGTGAGATCCTGGTACTAAAATTATGAAGGTAGTGAACAGGAGAACAAAGTGCGGCTTTCTCGTAGCGCAGCAGCCAAGAATGTTGCGCCCACGGTTTTCGAAGAGAACAAACATAACTGCCTCCATTCCAGAATTAAATCGCCAAATCAGGAAACAGAGATGGAAAATAACCTTCGAAGAGATAAATGAAGCACTAATGTCTGCAACAGAGCGCTGTAACAGTATACCCTACAAGCAGTTAGGTGCAGATTTGCTTGTCTTTACAAAAAATGGTATACAGATGATAACACGGTTCTGCACATTTAAGGATGAGCACAGCACCAAATGCGAAGTCGCTCGTCAAGCGATATACAGAAAAGCAAGAGAACGAAAGACGCTCCGTTACCAAGTTACGCTGACATTCAGGAGATCTCAAACGGTCGAATCTTTCCGTCAGCCTTTACATGAAAAAGCATCAACACCCACGCGGTATATTCCATTTCCTTCCCCAACATGCTGCTGAACAGTAAATAGCTTTTCATCCTAATTGCGTGCTTCCGTGAGCAAGCTGATCTATCTGATGAGGTTGCACTAAGTAACGAGCTATGGCCGCGAAGCGCTTGACACACTAGGTGAAGGTTACGGATTAGAAACGGCTATGACGACAGTGGTTCGACTGACTGCCTTTGACATTTGGTCCCAGCGTCGAGGACGTCGAATAGACGATGACGACAACGATGAAGACGACAAAGACGACGATGAAGAAGTTGGACAAAAATGCAGATTCTCCTTAACCTCCTACACATTCGATACAACACCCAGATTGGAGGATCAGGAGACTTCTGGACGCAATGAACGGTTTTGCGGTTTACTTATACCTGCCGACTGCAAACGAACATGAACTCTCCGATGAGGTTGACAGGATACCGATATGGTGCTGGGTTAAAAGAGTATTCTGTGAGGTAAGAGCGAAAAGGGGTGGGGATATAAAGCATTGCGGCCGGGACGTGGTAGTTTTCTCTGATTTACTTCTCAAAAAGAGATGGATTCCAACTTTTTTTGATGCCGGATCAAGTATGTTTTTCAGTTATTTTCAGATCGCTGATTTGGGGATTCAAGACGTGGAAGGGGCACAGTCTCGAGTAATGTAATACTGGCCGCTGCATCAAGCCGTAGCCGTGAGAAATAGAGCCTTCGTAAATAATGCTACAGAATATACGCTTGAGACGATTACTTTTGAGGAAGGATTTCCACTGTCGCCATACTCAGTTTTCTTTAGGTGCTATGACGATAGACGCGCCTGTAGTGTGCAGTGCTTCATTTCAAGTTATCTACGAGCCGCACCTAATAATCTTATGGAAAGAAATGCGTTCAGCTGGAGAATGCTGCTGTAGTGGGAGCCGACGCTGGATGAAGGACGCGGCTGATTCGAGCACGTGACCCACGCATCGCGTCCGGGTCACGTGCCATCACCGCTCTTCTCTCGTGGCCCCCTCGTGAGGATCGTGCCCTGCCGAATGCAGCGCCCAGTGGCCTCCCAATCGCACTCCCACCCCAGCTGCCTTGCACCTCGCGTCGCAGCGTGCCTCCAAGCTTTCTTCCCACCTGCCATTCTTGCACCCGCCTCACTGTCGACACCCGCCGGCGTCTAGGCCGATCCCAAACGAGTGCACTAACGAGTGCACTCAACAATAAGCAGGTGTCTAGGCTTGGCATGCACCCTATGTAGCCTGAACCGCACCGCACCTCTAAGCGAGAATGTACCTTGACAGTACCCCCCGTAGCGAAAGTACGGGGTGCCGCGTCCGGCAGGGTGTTGGCCGGGAAGGGGTGCATATGGCGGACGCGGCGCTAGCACGTTAGCCGCCCAACGCGTGGCGCAACACTTGCGGCGCGCTGGGAAGGACATTGCCATTGGTGCGGTGCGGACACTTGGCGACGTAACGTCGCGGCGACGCAACGACATGGGCCACGATCCGCGTCCGGTTCCCTCCAAGTGCATCCACGGCGGGGTGTCCACCGGGTGGACGCTGGGTTTCAGCCCTGCGATCGCGCCAGCGCACAAACCTACTTGAATGTCCACTAGGGTGGCTACACAGGCTGAAACACGTCATCTAAACAAGATGGGACATTTTGCCTCAAGCCATCTCACGCACAGCCGTTCCTGTAGGGTGTCTTTTGGCTTAAACTACAGAAAGAGGTCACAGTACAGGCCACTGTACCGATCTGACACGCAAACCTTGCATTCACGCCCCTGCTTGGTATGACTCTACGAGACACCTAGCCGGTTCTGCGTGCGCACTACGTAATCGCATAATTCTCACACTCACGTTCGCGCTCGCGACAAGACTCCGAAGTCCGTCACTAAAACCCAAACGTAAACAAAACCAGAAAGCCTCCATGCGCCCACCGCACTCCCTCAAGACAGAGCTGAGTGTGTCGGAGTCAGCGTCCGGCGCTATCGCGCGAGTCATCGCACACCGCCCGCCGTGTTTACGTCGCGTGGTCACACCGGCTTATCTGAGTTAGTCATCAGCACGGACACTTTGGCGCGGGCCACAAAAGCGCGGCGGAGGAAAAGCAAGGCCGCGCGCACGTGATCTGCCCCTCTTGCCCAAATTGCGGTCACCTCGACTCGGGCTCCGACCGTTTGCTCGTGGGGCGGTGGAAGGTTCTGGTCACAATCGGGCGGGCCAGACGGGTGCGCAGGGCCGGGGCGGGCCGTACGGGGTGACCGGATGACGAGCTGGCCCGTGTGGTGTCGGTCGTTTATTAGCGCGTGTTTGTTTGTTGGGTGTGGCGCTGAAAAATTTTTAGACACATGCGCGGTGGTGACTTCCGCGACTGTTTACTGTGCGGTGACAGAATGAGTAATTTTAAGTAACCTTCCAGGTGCAAAAAAACTGTGACTTAGCTGTGAGCAATTGTCAGCGCAAGTCGTGGGCTTGATATAAGTAGAGTGACATATTCGGGTGATGAAAAAAGCTTGAACACGTTAAACCATCAAGCGATACCCGCACACACAAGCAGCTACCACTGCCAATTGACTAGCAGCTACCTCTGCAACTTGTACAACCCACCGCTTTTCTCGACGATACACACTACACACACGCACTCTGCGATGAGCGACTCTATTGAATATCCTACCGAAGACGACGTGTTTTCGTTTTCGCTTGCCAACCAGCCCACAGCACAATGGAGTGCGCAATGGAACGGCCTGGGCTCTACTGTCACGCCTCCACTACTCTCGAACACGCCAGACTCGTACACCCACGAAGAACACGAGGACGAGTTTCTGATATCCTCGCCGCTCATGTACGCGGTTCAATCCAACGGGCGTCTGGACGACGACCTGTTCCGCCTCGACCAGGACGAGTTGGCATGCGGGGTCGCGAACGACGCGTCGTTCGCGGCCTGCTCCGCCACGCCTCGCGTGCTGGTGGAGAATTCCGAGTCCGAACTGTTTGCCAATGCCGCCCAAGAAAACTACAGACTCTGGCTGACGGGCGTATGACCGCCGTGGAGCAGCGCGGCGCGACGCGGCCATGCGCCGCGTCGCAATGCGTCGCGACAAAACTCATGCATGGGGCGGGCGAGAGCGCCCGCCCACGGGATAGGCATTTTTACATATCGACACGCTAGCTAAGATACGTTTTACATATTATAAATGGGAATACAACGGTTTACAATCATCAATTGATGCGCAAGCGCGTCGCTGCGCTGCGAAACGTGGTGTATCTGGGCGTGCGCGGTTGGGGCCGCGGATGTGTCACGGATCGCGGGGTCACGCTGCACGTGGCGCGATTGGCGCGCCATAGCACGTGCGGGAGCCTCGGGAGCCGCGAAGCCGAGCCGCGCCGATCCGCGCGGGATCGGCGCGCCACGTGCTGGCCGAGGGCACGGGGCGACCGAGGGCAGGGGGTCTGACGGCACGTGAATAGACGTCGGAAGTGACCGGGTCACGCGTCTAGTGCACCCACACACACGGGTGCGCACGTGACACGCGGCCGTGGGCCAAAGGCGGCGGCTGTTTTTCCCTCCGGGGAGCGGGGCCGCGCTTCCCTCCGCGACGCCCGCCGCGACGCAGTTGCGTCGTCGCATCGCGTCGCACCCGACGTATTTGCGTCGGCGCCCCAGCTCGCCCCCACCCCTTGCCAAAAAGACCCTATGCTCTCGGCCGCAGGAGCTGCGGACAAGGCGGCACGACTCCCGGCCTGCTACGGTCGGCGTTTCTCGCAGTCGCTCGCTGCCACTGCCATTGCCGTCAAGGACTACAGCACGCTTGCTTGCGTCCTCTCACGCTTGCTTGCGTCCTCTCACGCTTGCTTGCGTCCTCTCACGCTTGCTTGCGTCCTCTCACGCTTGCTTGCGTCCTCCGCCCGCTCTCCTCCGCTCTCTCGCCCGCTCCTTCGCTCCATCCGTGCATGCAAAGTCTCCCCTTGTCGATCGAGATGCCTCGGCGACAAAACGAGGACGGGCGGCAAGGGGGGATCAACCAAAGCAAAGACTGGCCAACATCCATATAAAGCTCATCAGAGTGCGCTAAGCGCTGTCGCAACCTCTCAACGTCCTCACAACCTCTCACCGTTGACAATTGGTGTAAACGAAACTAGTTCTTCTCCATTGTAGCCAGAAACATGTCTCAGTTGTACAAATCGGATCTCAAGGACGACTTCGTCGACACCACGCTAGAGGAAAAACGGCTCCACGAGAACAAAACCCACGAAAAGTACTGGCTCAAATGGGGCCCCTACCTCAGCGAAAGGGCGTGGGCCACCGTCAGAGAGGACTACTCGCTCAACGGCGACGCATGGTCCGACTTCCCCTTCGAACACGCAGCGTCGCGTGTGTTCCGATGGGGTGAAGACGGCATCTTTGGCGTCTCTGACAACCGACAGCTCATCTGCCTCAGCCTGGCAATGTGGAATGGCCACGACGACATTCTCAAAGAGCGCATGTTTGGCGTAACGGGCCCCCAGGGAAACCACGGCGAGGACGTCAAAGAGCTCTACTATTATCTCGATAGCACTCCCACACACTCGTACATGAAGGCCCTCTACAAGTACCCCTTCGCGCGCCCGTTCCCTTACAAGGAGCTTGTGGAAGAGAACGGAAAGCGTGGCTACCAAGATCGCGAGTTCGAGATCTACGAGATCGACAACCTCTTCACCAGCGAGGAACATGGCGACAAGCCCTACTTCGACGTGGTGTTCGAGATGGCAAAAGACGACGAAAACCCCAACGAACTGAACTTCCGTATCACCGCCTACAACCGAAGCGACAAGCGCGCCGGAGAACTCTATCTCATCCCCCAAGTTTTCTTCAGAAACACCTGGAGTTGGTGTCGGAAAACCGCCCACAGACCTTCTCTGCAACAGGGTGGAGCCAATTTCATCAGCCTAGACTCCGAGAAATATGGCAAAAGAACTGCAATCTTCGCGCCTTCTCCTGGTGGCTTCGACGATGACGATATGGACACCGATGACATTGAGCCTCAATTGCTGTTCACAGAAAACGAGTCCAATTTGGAAAAACTGTTCGACAGCGGGCCAAACCCTGCGCGTTTTGCCAAGGACGCGTTTCATGATTACATCATCGACGGCAAAGCTGATGCTGTAAACCCGGACAAGGAAGGCACCAAGAGTTGCGCCGTTTATCACTTCCCCAAAGTACCTCCGGGCGAGTACGTCACAGTCAGATACAAGTTCACAGACCAGGATCTTTCCCAATGTGAAGGGGACGAATTGGTCATCGATGAAGAAGAGTTTGACGCAGTCTTTGACCGTCGCGAAGAGGAGGCCGACAACTTCTACTGGAAGATTACACCTTTGCACATTAGCAACGAGTTGAGGCGTGTCCAAAGACAAGCATTCGCAGGCCTTATGTGGTCCAAACAATTTTACCATTTCATTCAAGACCAATGGTACAACGGAGACCCAAGCGTCAAACCACGTCCACCTCCAAACCGCGCAAATGGCAGAAACAAGGACTGGAAACATATGTACACCGACGACATTTTGTCTCTCCCAGACAAATGGGAGTACCCATTTTTTGCCTCTTGGGATACAGCATTCCACTGCATCCCCTTGGCCATGATCGATCCCGAGTTTGCTAAAAGGCAACTGGATTTGCTGACACGCGAGTGGTACATGCACCCCAATGGCCAGATTCCCGCTTACGAATGGAATTTTAGCGATGTCAACCCGCCAGTTCATGCGTGGGCCGTCTATCGTGTATTCAAGATCGAAAGAAACATGTACAAGCGTGAGGACCGTGTGTTTTTGGAGCGTGTCTTCCAGAAATTGCTTTTGAACTTCACATGGTGGGTTAACCGTAAGGACTCGCACGGCCAAAATATCTTCGAAGGTGGTTTTCTGGGACTAGATAATATTGGTCTCTTTAACAGGTCCGAACCGTTACCAACAGGTGGCACTTTGGAACAAGCAGACTCTACTGGCTGGATGGCATTTTTCAGTCTACAGATGTTGAACATAGCGCTAGAACTTGCCAAGCAAAATCCAGTTTATGAAGATATCGCATCCAAGTTTTTTGAGCATTTTATCCTTATAAGTGATGCAATGTCATTCCATTATGTGAAGGATACCACACAGGACGAATTTCAAGAAGAAATCAAAGAATCTTTATGGAATGAAGAGGATGAATTCTATTATGACGCGATATCTTGGGGAGGCCCCTTTAAGCAACAATTACCTATCAGATCTCTTGTTGGATTGATTCCTTTGTATGCCTGTATGACGTTGGAGCCCCAAATATTAGATAAATTCCCCAGCTTCAAAAAGCGAGTAGACTGGTTCATTAATAATAAAGGTGACATTTTTGGTCGTAACATAGCCTCCATGAAAACGAGAGGTATAGGCGAAAGGCTACTACTTTCCCTTGTTACAAAGGAAAGACTAGTTGCAATTTTGCGCAGAATGCTTGACGAAACTGAGTTTCTGTCAGACTACGGAATTAGATCCTTATCCAAGTACCACGAGGAACATCCATTTGCAATGGATGTTGATGGCGTCAAATATACTGTAAAATATTTACCTGGTGAATCTGATTCAGGCATGTTTGGAGGGAACTCAAATTGGAGGGGCCCCATTTGGTTTCCAACCAATTTCCTTTTGATCGAATCTCTCCAAAGGTTTTTCCTCTATTACGGACCAGACTTTAAGGTGGAATGTCCTGTGGGGTCAGGAACCTTCTTGAACCTTGCTGAAATAGCCGAGGAACTAGAACATAGGTTAACACACTTGTTTATGCCCGATGAAAATGGTTTACGTGCGTGCTACTATGGAGAGCATCAAGAGATGCTCTCTAAAGACGAATATTTCAAAGATTTAGTTCCATTTTTTGAGTACTTCGATGGTGACACAGGTAGAGGTCTCGGGGCTTCACACCAATGTGGCTGGACCGCAGTGATTGCAAAATGGATTCATGATGCTGGTATATCATGTATTCGGTTGCCTCGTACATCTAGAAGCTCTGTGTCACGGGCCAGTATTGTGTCTGAATCTTCAACGCCTACTGAACGTCCCTCGATGCCTGTGAAGATGACAAGACGGAAGTCTGCCAAATCGCTTGTAAATCTTACCGCTACACTTCTTGATTTGACTGAGGAGGAAAAGATGATGCACAGAATTGGGAGCGTGCCACAGGGCTTGTCGCCAAAGACAAGTAACACTGAATCAAAGGAAAGCTCGGCTCCTTCGGAAGAGAAAGTAGACAAGAAACAAGAAGAGTCGTCTATAACAGGTGTTGAACACAATCCAAGCACCCATGAGTCGGAAGCAAAGGTCATCAGTAAGTTGAAGCAAAGGATTAACAAATTCCGACTAAATCCCGAACCCGAGAGCCGGACTGATAAGGAAGAGCTGATGACAGACAAATAGGTACCCTAGCTGAACGTTGGTTTTTAATTTTACTACTCTTAGGCAAAATAAATATATCGCGATACAAATTACTTTTATACGCCACCGTTTTCATTCATAGACGCTCTGTATATTGGTTCTATAGAAGAAAATGAATAATCTCTAAACTTCCAATGCGAGTATTAGATCGTCGGCTCTCTGGTCGTTTCCTTTATTAACTTCACTTGAATTTAGCAAACAAAACAAGCAAAATTAGGAGAATCAAGACTGCAATTATCGCATAACTGATAAACTTGTTGGCAACGAGTCTCCTGCTCATGGTCTTCAAAGTTCTTATACTCTTATCCACATACGAATCTGCTTGAAATAGCGTCTGTCTTGCATTTTCTAAGGTTTCCCTCTGTGACCTCAGGTCCATCATAATTTGAGATCCAATTCCTTCGGTTTCCACTGCCATTCTCGTTGCATCTCTGAGCTTGTCTCCCGTCCGGGATAAGGTGGCATGACTAGATAAAAGTTGCTGTCTTTGCTCATCGGTTTCACCAGATTGAGGTATACCAGCTCCCTCGAACAGCATGTCACGGTTTCTGGAGTCTACCAGTTGTTGCAGGGGCAATTTCACATCTGATTGCACCCGCTTCTTATAGTCACGCAATTTGGCCTTGAACGAGGCTTTCGCACTTCCATCTAGCGAAGTGTTGTTGAGCTCAATATCCATTTGGTCGATCAGGTCTAGGAGCTCATCCTGTTGTTGCTCAATTTCTTTCAGTGTGCTGTTCCTTTGAGATACGGGCTGGGAGGGCGCGACTGAAAGAAGCGTGCGGGCCTGCTCTAGAGTTGTTTTAAAGTCAGACTCATAAGACGATAGTAAACTGCTCATATTATCTTGCGGCCAGTAGTTGTCTTCAATCTGGTATTCTTGGTTTCGATGAGGGGTACACTGAATGTCGAAAACCTTGAATCCTCAGATTTATAGCACGTGACAACGTTGTTCGTAATCGAAATTCAAAATTACTGCTCCAGTATTATAGTTCCTCGTTCATCAACCCTGACCTCTCATGCCCTTCTATATTCATGCTTGCAGCTCTTTTGAGAGATTCTAGTAAATTACCTCTTTGATCGGTGTTATCTCCACTATAATTCCGGCTAGCCTATACAAAAAAAAAAATATGAGTACCAATTTAAAAATGCTTACAATACAGCAGCCATGCTCAGACTGACAGGATTCTCACGACAGCTAGTTCGCCACTCGTGGACGGCATATCGCACAACTACATTTCCAACTTACCGTTTGTTTTCGCAGACCGCACTCAGATTTCATGGCCATATAAAGAAGCCAAAGCCCGGAGAAGAGCTCCATGTAACCTTCATTCTGAAGGACGGGACACAAAAGACTTTTGAAGTCAGTGAAGGAGACACATTACTAGACATTGCCCAGGCTCATAACCTCGACATGGAGGGAGCATGTGGAGGTTCGTGCGCATGTTCGACGTGCCATGTGATCGTGGACCCCGAGTACTATGATGCCCTGGAAGAGCCAGATGACGATGAAAACGACATGCTAGACCTTGCTTATGGACTAACTGAAACCAGTAGACTGGGCTGTCAAATTAAAATGAGTAAGGCGATAGATGGTATAAGAGTGGCATTACCGGCCATGACACGTAACGTCAGCTCCTCAGATTTTGAATGAGCATCTTATGTGCTTGCCAGAAGAATGTGGTGCCTATTTTGCTCCTGTAAATATGAATATCAAGCACTATATTCGTTTTATTATTATTATTTAAGATCCTATTATTGTTAATAAAGTCACGCATGACGAAGGGTTCGGTTGGCTTTTTGTTTACTATTTTGAAGTTCTTGTATGAATTGCATGTTTACACTATTACACTAAGCAATTCCTTTCTTGTGCACAATTTTAGCGCACAAGTTGGCAGTCTAAGGTCCGAAAGCTTTGATAAGATCTTCAGGTGCCCTAGATATTTGCAGCCTGTTACTTACCTCAAGTTACCTCAAGTGTCAAATACCCGAGTCAGCGCTTCTAGTTCAAACAAATTTGAAACACCGATGAGCCAAACTAAAATTCCGAGCATTTCCGGGCGAAAACGTGCATCATTGCCATTGGAGAGTACGGCAAAAGAGTCCTATAAGAAACTCCATGCTTTGGAGGATGTCACTAATAAAAATATAGCGAAGGTAACACAATCAAGGATGCCGAAAGTCGCTGATCCGAATGCGAGGCTGATGCACCGGTACTATTATGGAGACGTGAGAGTAATTGAAGAAGTTAAAAAACGTGAACGCAAAATTGTACGTGACATTCAACATTTCAGAAGATCAATTGCTGAGATCGACTCAGAAACAAAGCTCATCAAGGAAAGGAATCTGCCAGACGTCAAGTATAACATATCCAAAAAAGCAGCTATATGCGATGAGCTGCGAAAGGAGCTGTTACAGGTAACAGCAGATTTGGACGAGAAAAATGGTGAGTGCGAATTAGTTGCTGTAAATGGCGATTTGACGATGAAAAACCTACAATTGCAGCACAAAGTTGAGCTTCAAAACGCACAAAATGAGCTTGACAAAGAATTGAGTGATGCCAGAGCATCATGGGAAATTAAATTACGAGAAATGGAAAATTTCAAGCCTGATGTACAAACAGTTAATGAGATTGAAGAGCTTAAGGAAAAGAAGCAAGACAGAGAAAAAGCAATCGAAAAGCTTGAACTACAGAACAAGCAGAAATGCAAAGAATACGAAGTACAGCTTGATGAGCTTTTAAAAGATTTCATAAAAGAGAAGGAAGAGCCTCTCAAAGAAATTCAGGAAAAGCATGATAGCTTACAGGCAACATACTCGCATCTCAAATCGGTGGCCCAGAAGATGAGCCATGAGACCACAATGTGTAAGGACGAATGTGAATCTACTTCAAAACAAATTGAAGAAATAAAGAAGAAACTTAAAGAGGTGGAGAAAGAAAACACAAAATTGAGGGAAATCCTGTTGAAAGTTCAACATGAATATTACGGCAAAAAAAACATCACCGACAAGGTACAAGAAAAAGCACACGCTGCTGAAATGCATTATAATACGCAATTTGATATGATGGAGCATGAACAAATGAGAAGACGAAAACTTGAGAATTCTATCGATGAACTTCGCGGTAAAGTGCGGTGTTTTGCATATGTGGGTGAAAATCTGGGAAATAATTATGCGGTGGACTATTCAAGCAAAATAATCACGACAGATACGGAATCAGCGTATTGTTTCACTAGAGTGATACCACGCTCATTAGTTACTGAGCAGGATCTCTTCAAGCAAGAATGTCAGGCCTACATTGAAATGTGCATGAACAAATCCTTTAACTTTAACATCGTATCACTTCTTAATGACAACCCCAATAAGCTTAGGGACTCTTTTGTGGATTTTATGGCAAATCAAACTTACAGTCATATGGAATTGCAGTATGTGTCGCTGTGTGAACGGCTTGCGTCTGCTGACATGCTATTGACTCCAGCTGAAGAATCAGATAAAGAGATCAAAGTGAAAATTGAAGAAAATTCGATAGAACTCAATTCAAAATCCGTGATTGTCAGATCTCCGGCAGAAATTCAAGATTTTCTAAGATTAACGGAGGAGCAGACTCGGCCGGCTGGTATAGGGATGCTCAAACTAAAAGTTTGGATAGAGGAGAATAAAGCAATCGATGTTTATTTTGTCGAGATCAATGATAGAAAAACTACTGAATATTTGCTATCGATTATATCTCCTGGTGAGGTCGTTCAAACTCCGGTTACTATCATCTTGCAAAATCTTCTGACAAAAACGAAATCACTATTTCTTTTCAACTTGCTCGAAGGGACAGACCAACATTTGCCCTTTTTACTAGATTTAGCTAACAGGATTGGCCAGCTTGATAGTCCTCGCAAAAATGCTGTTCGTCAGCGTTAATTCAACAAAATGTTATGCATTATTTTTGTCATCTGTAAATTATATATGTCAGAGACTTTATGTAATGATACAGCACTTCCATCAGCCGATGACCCAAATTATTCCTTAGTTAAAATGTCCTTGATCAGCCAATTCAATTCGTCCCTTGTACCGACATTTTTATCGTCTACCGGTGTAAAATTGGGCTTATCTTCCAAAAACTCCGGAAGATCGTCGATACTACTCTTCATATTCACTAAATCATCGTAGTTCAAGAGTTCACAGGTATTTAACTTGAAGTATGCACCTGTATGAGCCACAAGATTTGGATATATAGTAAAAGTTTCCGCCATGTCTTCGTTAGTGAGAGAAATAACTTTGGACAGAGACTCTGTCTCATCAGGAACATTTTCATCCCCTCTATTCGAAACTTCTTGATAAAAGCCTTCGTTATTCAAGTCATAGTAGTCAGAGTACTTTTTTTCGCGGTACCGTACAGTGTCAATTGCAGATTCAAGCACATTTTTCAAGTAGTTCTCTAGCGCTAGTGAAAGAATTTCAACGCAGCGGCCATCAACAGCACCTACAAGCCCGTGCTCGCGGGCAATGCTTATCATTCTGAGATAAAGACTATCAGAGTCTGGTAACGAATAGCTTTCCGTTGCAAGGGGAGCAGAGAAACCGTTTACAATTTCTTGGGACCATTCTAGCGGAGTTTTTAGATTGCTTGCCTTAACTCTCTTTAAAGTTTCTGGATTTGTAACAATGGGAATTTTGGGTATAAGATTGAGACGAGCTTGCAGTACCGAACAAAGTACAAAACCTCGTTTCCCGGCTTCTTTGGTAATCATTTTTAGTCGGTTCCTATCCTGAATTGGTAGCGACATTACAATCTTTTTATAAGTCTCAATTTGTGAATTGTGCTTATTGAGTCTTCTTTTATTTGAATGCGAAGTTCCATTGTTGAAACCCCATGCCCCGTCTGCCGATTCGCCTAAGGCAGAATCTCGAAGGGAATTAGCAAGAATAGCTAGCAACATCTGATTATGCAATCGTATAAACAAACCCCGACTTACGGGCGCCTGATTCCCTTGTTGCTGTGATTCTGGAGGCGGTGTAAAAATCAAATCTAGTTCATTGACTAGTTCCTTTCTAGAAAGCTTTCCAAGAATGAAAAGACTGATGATTTGCGCGTATTTGCTCCAGTTTTCTTTTCCCAAAAGCCCACTGAATTCCTCAACCATCTTTTCCATATTGAGACGCTTCATTTGAGCAGGGGGGGTCATCGGGACGCCTGGTGTCGCTGATCCCGCTCCTGCAGCTCCAGCGCTGCCACCGAGATGACCTCCACCTATATTCTTCGCCACATTATCGGCTACCAAGGCCGTGGGCTGCTGCTGAATCATGGACATTTTACTAGCTTCTCGAGAAAATTACCGTAATACCCAGTAAAAGTTATTTAATACTCAGGAAGGGCGATGACTCAGTAAGTTTTAAAAAAAGCTCGAAAACACTCAAATTCTCCACCGTTCGAGAACAGAAAGATATGTATTTTGTGGGAATTTATTTGAAACTTCAATTGGCTTCAATAAAACAGCCCAAAACCGTTGGTCTTGTCTTTCCTGTAGCGCTTTAAATGCTCACTTTCTAATTGACGGGAGCTCTTCCATTCGTGTTTTTCATGTTGAGACAGATAAAGTTAACGTGAAAGATGATACCAATAAGTATTATGTGAAATATTACATCTACAGTTTTATGAAAGGTTCAAGAACAGCATGTGTTCGGACTACAAACCTCTTAAGGGATCCTTAAAAAAATGTCTATCTACCGTCGCATTGTAATCCTCGAATGGAGATTGTGGAAGACGTGGGGATGCCAATGGTCGTTGAAACAGAGACTCCAGCTCTGCTATCCTTGACTCATATTGTATTTTTTCTCGCTCACGTTCTCTTTGGAGCTCCTGATACTTTATCTCCATATCAAATATAGTCTCATTAAGCCGACGAACCTCAGTAGCCTTCCCAATCGACGTATCAACAACTTGTGCTTCGAGCTCCTTGATTCGACTTCGCAGGGGGTCCAAGTCTGTAGCTGCTGTTTTAAGCTCCTTGTATTTGGAATAAAGTTTGTAATAATTATCGTATATCCTTTTCGACTGTCGCAGTTCACTTATGAGCTCCTGACGCACGGACAGATACTTTTCGCGATAGGACGACTCCTGATGAATATGCTGCTGCCGCTGATCCTCGAGTTTGCGCTGTAAACCCTTCAAGTTTTGACCGTTAAGATCGAGCTGATCAAGTAGTTTGATGTATTCATCTGTGTAATCTTTTGCAGGAGCTAAGGGCAACCCACCGTTCGAAGTACCGGCTCTTTTCATAGGAGAAGGAAATTTTCCTGGAAGTGCGGAATTAAATGTAGGAAGATTCTCGATTTTGTCCTTACCAAATAGTTGTGAAACGAGTGGATCATCATATGCTGGTATCTTGGGCTTCAAACTAGGATCTTGATACTTTTCGCTAGGTACACGCTGCTTTCTGCCAGAGAAAGTGTCTGTCGGATCTTCCTTCTCATAAAGACTCCTTTTCGGTAGTGCATTTACTGGCTCTTCCGGATAAGATGTTCTGACTGGTCGTAAAAGGTCATGCTCTTCTTCATCTGGCAGAAGTTCGTATTTCTCAAAGAGATCCCTTTCAAAAGAAAAAGAATTGGACCTACGGTGCGGCTCATATATCCGACCATCCCACTGCCTATATTGTCTAGTCTTGTTTTTGATGGTATAATTTGTGTCATCTTGAGCGAACTCTTTGTACTTTCTAGATGGTGAAATCTTTCTTCCAAATAGGGCATCCATTGTCCATTTGTATATCCCACCTGTACTATCATCCGTATCTTGCTTACTCCAAAGCATAGCAAACGATCTCACTAACTCAATTTTCCTACTTTGTTCGTCTAGTTTAACTGATGGCTTCCCTATCTTCCAAATTTCTTTGTTGTTATGATGAAATCCACAAGAAATTATGTCGCGCTGAATGTTCAAGAAATTATGGTTATGGGCAAAACCAAAAATTGATCCCTAGATCTTGTAGGAATGTCTGTGGTAGCAAGGAAAAAAGAGTGGCTACTTTGTTACACAGACAAACGATTAGTTTTGTTCAAAGATGACGAAATATTCCTCGAATGGGAAGCTCAGCCATGTAAAACGTACCGCTGTCACATCGCCGATGATGAAATGAAAGTGGTGGGAAGCCGGAGAAATACAATAACGTGTGATTATATTAATCTGAAGGAAGGCAAAATTGATAGGCGAGAACGTTTGCTGGAAGTAAATTTCGAGATCACAAACTTCGAAGTCATCTTCTGTCTGGGCTGGCTTCTTTGCTGCGATAATGTTTCTGGGGCGCTGCATATGTTCGATAGCATGAGAGGGCAATACAAAGGCCTTCTGCGGCTCAATTCGACTCAAGATGATATCTACGTATGTGGAAACAACCGCTTCCAGGTTTTCTGCAACAACTTTAATTACGATACACTCACAGGACAAGTTTGCTTGAACACCTACGAGATTGTTAAGAATGAAATTTCGCTGGCTTCATCTGCAGCACTGGACAGTGGATTTACAGAGTTTTGCGTGGTTCACGATAAACGTTTCACGCATTTTGCAGTGGTGTCAACTTGTCAGTACGAAAAGCTTTTACACTTACAATTGTTTCTCCCCAACGCTTCAGTTCCCTTTTACGAGCATGCTTTTCTAGACGGCGACGTGAGGTTTCTAGGATTCCTGGAGCCCTTTTCTGTTCTTCTAGCCTCGACCGTACGTGAAAAACTCCGCTTGGAGCTTTTTAATATACTTGATGGCCACGTAACAAATTCAATACGAGTTTGTCCGAGTAATGTAATGTCATTTGATCGCCTCAGTTCTAACGGCGATGTCATATCTGCTAATTTCAGCCCAATGACGATATCTTCTGGACCCGAGGTGCACATCTTACATGCAGGGAACACCAACCAAGAAACAGTCCATTTTACAATGGCTCACTCTTCGTGCATTCTTTACACATGGCAGCCCAAGAATCATGGTAAACTACGTCCGCTACGGTTGCCCGGTTCCCCTATTGCCCTGACTGAGGGAGCAGATAGCGTCGTTTTCGTTCCTGAAAGAGCTCCTTCCCTTTGCTGTGCCAGGCTTCCACGAATGGATCAGCCACATGACTTGGCGTCCCAGGGCTCTAACGACACTACCATCCACGAAACCGGATGATCGCGGTTGGGAAGTGATTCTGGTATGGCAAATCTTTTTTCGTGGGCTTGGCATCACAGAAACGCGCGTAGCGCATACCGCGAAAAATGATGTTCATCGTGTTTATACTATTTCTGGTTTGACCGAAAAGGTGAAGATGCAAACTGAATGGAATCCAATTGTGGTCGAATGCACGGTATAGGAGGGTGGTCTATACATATTTTCGTGATCGCGATGAAGCAGTTCAAAGGCTGTTCATTTTTTTCGTGTTGTCTCAATATATATAGATTGAGGAGAATTGTTAGCATTCTAGAGAATACTGAAGTTTGGCTAAGGCGCAAGAAAGGCTCTTCAACACTCGCATAGGAACACTGAGATCAGCACTCATTGTCCAGTGACCCTACTAAGATCAGAATTGGATTTGATAACAGTTTATCGTTAGTACACTCGCTTGAATTCAGACACACGAAATTCTTCCATCGTTCTCCCGCATATTATAATAACTAATGGACGCGACCAAAGAGCTTCCCCAGGGACTGATTGTGACAGCGAAACAGACATACTATCCAATTGAACTGTCAAATGCGGAATTGTTGGCCCACTATGAGACTATCCAAGATTATCATCAGGAAATCTCCGCGAATGTTATATCGCAATCTTGCAAATTCAAACCAGACCCCAAGCTTATAGACCAGCAACCTGAGATGAACCCACATCAGACTCGGGAACAAGTGATGGGCGTTTTATTTGAGTTGTCAGTGAAGACTAGAGTTACCAATGGTATATTTTTCCATGCTGCCCGTCTTTATGACCGCTATTGTTCTAAAAGGGTGGTGTTGAGGGAGCAGGCAAAGCTTGTCATTGCTACTTGTCTTTGGCTTGCAGCAAAGACATGGGGTGGTTGCAATCATATCATCAATAATGTCACTATTCCGACTGGTGGAAGATTTTATGGGCCCAACCCCAGAGCACGTATTCCGCGTTTGTCCGAACTGGTACATTACTGTGGTGGATCTGAGGTTTTTGATGAAAGCATGTTTATGCAAATGGAAAGACACATTTTAGATACCCTAAATTGGGACGTTTATGAACCGATGATTAACGATTATGTGCTTAATGTCGATGAGAACTGTTTGATACAGTACGAGTTATACAAAAAGCAACTTGAGCACAACAAAGAGTGGTTCAAAAGATCAGAGCAAACCTCTGATAGTGACGCCACGGAGGAAGATGAAGACGAGGACGAAGATCTCGATAACAAGATCAGATCTATCAATATTAAGAAGTTCTTGATAGATTTATCGACTTGGCAATACGAATTACTAAAGTACGAGATGTTCGAAATAGCACATGGAATATTCTCTGTGCTAAACAAATTCACGAAGCAAGAGCAAGGTCCACTACTGATGGCACCCTTACCAACTTCGGCCAATCAAACGACTCTCTTAAAAATCTTCATCTCCGCTGTAGCTGATGCTCCTCAGGATCTAATTCAACTCTATAAAGAATGCTATGGGGTTTTACCATTTATTGCAACTGTCAGAGAACATCATACTTCGATGCAAAAAAAAATGCAATACGCAGCTGCTATGGATCTATCGAGGAGATCAACCCTATGCTACGAGGTTCCTTCCATGCCATCTCCCCCATACCCTAATCACAACTACACGCCTATGAGAAATGTGACAGCTACATCAGACACTAGCATCTTTAGCACCGTTGAATCCCAACCCTCCCCCGTGACACCGATCATGTATTCATTTCCTCATAACAAGGGGTTACCAGGAAGCTCTTGCGGGTCCACGTTGAGCGTGAATAGCATCACTAACAAGAGATCTAGAGGGGAGGATTATGATTACATGGATGAGGACAAAGAAAATCAAGATCCCACTTTTGTTGTCCCACCCCGCGCCAAATTTGTGGGTAACGGTATTTTTGCCTCTGGTGGCACATCAGCTACAAATAGCAATAGGTCTTCTCTCGTGTCTCTTGCGATAAGCAACATAAATAACATGGTCTAGTTTTCAACAGGAGGTGCACGGCACGAACATAAATAAATATAAATACACAAAAATCTAGGAAAATGGCAAGTAGAAAATAGAAATGAGTCAATCGAGAATGCGCAATTCATAGTTGCTGTGGATCTAGACATTCACAACAGCGATTTTATAGAGAGAAGACTTTAAATATCTCTTGGTCGAGGTCACGTGATCAGTCCTCAAATTCTTGTTACTTGTTTTTTTTTTTTTTTTTTTTCAGTGGCTTGTCACTCGAGGAAGCGCGAAGTTTCAAGTATCCTCCTGCAATAACCGTCCCATCATCCCTTCAACGGCAAATATGGTGTCTCTCGTTTCGTTCCTGACGGTGTCGTTGAGTATAATAGGTAGTGTACTAGCTGATGACTCAGTAGACTCCCTGTATGGTACGTGGACGTCAAAATCAAATCAGGTATTTACCGGACCAGGATTTTATGATCCTATAGATGAGCTATTAATTGAACCATCTCTTCCTGGAATCTCGTATTCCTTTACCGAGGATGGGTGGTATGAAGAGGCTACCTATCAAGTAACGTCCAATCCTCAGCAACCGGACTGTCCTAAAGCTGCAGTCATATATCAGCATGGGTCTTACGAGATTATGGATAATGGAACGCTAATCCTAACCCCCATCTCGGTAGATGGCAGACAATTATTCAGTGATCCATGTAACGACCATGGTACTTCATCTTACACGAGATACTCTCAGAAGGAGGTGTTCAAAAGTTTTGAAGTTTCGCTTAATACATATCATGGCAGATACATGCTGCTACTATATCAAAGTGATGGCAGCCCTATGCAACCGCTATATTTGGCCTACAGACCCCCATTGATGTTACCAACTGAGACTCTGAACCCAACCGCAACTGAAGACGCTACCAGTACTTCATCCGAGGCATCTAGCACCGGTTCTAACGAGAAGCGATCCGTGAGATCTTTGATCCGCAGAGGTCTTGAAAACAAATACAAGACAAATGCGGTCAAAAAGGGTTCTTTTTTCGACACCAAGTTCTATTGGTGGGTCTCTGCAGGCTTGGTTGGTATCGGTTCGGTTGCATTCTTGGTGTTTTAAACCCCAACTTATTGATTATTAAGAGAAAGAGAAATAAAACGGTGCTCTCAAATGGGGTGGAACTACAGGTCCACTCCGCAAGAAGAGTTCTGGAGGTCTTGATAATCTGATCAATTATCCATTATAAGAGCATAGATCTCTAATTGAATAGGACCATAAGACGAAAATTCTTGGGTTAGATATGGATGTCTCATTGTATATCAATTTCACGTTTACTGCTAGTTGATTATGTACATCCTTTAACTTATCTTCTTATCTTCCTCCAGCTCATATACAACACTCATACATAATATTAATCATAATCAACGGTTCTGGTTTAAAGCTCCTTTATTTAGATATTCAATTAGCCATCCTACTTTGTTGTTTTAAACGCCACATAAAATAAGACGCTGACCAATGGCTGCGCAGGTGAACTCGTCTTCACAACTAGATGCCTTGATTCAGCAGGCTACTAGTGAACATATTCCGAATGGTGAGATAGACTTGGCACTCTCATTAGAAATCTCCGATGTGATAAGATCGCGAAGAGTTCCTCCGAAGGACAGCATGAGATGTTTGAAAAGAAGGATAATAGCAACGCGTTCCAATCCAAATTCAAATCTATCCTCTTGGAGGCTGGCTGAAGTCTGCGTGAAAAACGGCGGTATCCCATTCATAAAGGAGGTCTGTTCTCGTGAGTTCATGGATTGTCTAGAGTATGCTATCCTGGAGAATGACTCAAATGAAGATATCGAGTCTGTTTGCACTAATATGCTCCAAAATTTATACGTGGCTTTCAAAAATGACTCGCAGCTCAATTATGTCTCCAAAGTTTATCAGAGACTTGTTACACGCGGCGTGGAATTTCCTCAGGAAACTTCAGTTCCATCAGAATCTGCAACTGCCATGTTTGATTCAAAAACACCCGCAGACTGGATTGATTCAGATGCATGCATGATTTGCTCCAATAAATTTTCTTTGTTGAACAGAAAACACCATTGTCGCTCTTGCGGTGGCATCTTTTGCCAAGAGCATTCGTCCCACACAATACCATTACCAGACTTAGGAATATACGAACCAGTCCGCGTCTGCGACAATTGCTATGATGATTATGACTTGAAGAGACAGTCAGGAAAAAAGCACCGGCGAAAGAGGAAGGGTCATAAAGGATCAACGGAAACCGAAGAAGACGAAGACCTTAAAAGAGCTATTGAATTGTCTCTTCGCGAATCTCGTCATCAGGATACAGCTGTTCCTGTTGTTCCGGTGGTTGATAAGCAGAATTCGGCTGCTAATGAGGAAGAAGATGCGGACTTGAAAGCGGCCATCGAAGCAAGCTTAAGAGAGGCAGCAGAGGAGAAGAAGAGAAGAGAATCAGCAGCGCATCAACCAGCGATGGATTATCAAGTTCCGGCTATCAGGTCTCCGCAATCGCCAAATGAGCTTACAACTGCGGAAGAGGATGATATCCAGCTTTTCGCTTCTTTAGTTGAGCGAATGAAGTCTCAACCGGTAACTGCAGTATTAGAAGATCCTCAACTTCAGCAGCTGTATCGAAAGGTCATCCGAACGGGACCAAAACTCAACGTTGCCTTGAACGAAACTGTCACTAAATACAATACTCTGCTGCAGATGAACGGCAAAATATCTGACATCATGAACATATATGATTCTCTGTTAGAAAAACAACTAAGAGATATTAATCTTAGCCAACAATATTCGGTACCACAGCTTCCTTCTGATCCTTATGCCTATTATAATGTTGCCCAAGCTAAAACCCAGGAGCAGCAGGCGTATCCTTCACCTCACCAACCCCAAGCATATGCGCCGCAGCCACAAGATTCGCAACAACTACCTGTCTATCAAAATCAGCAATACAATCCTCAACAGTTTGCTTCTCACAAATCCAACCAACGAATTGAAACGCAGCCGTATGCTCCTTCCTCGCAGCAGTTATCATCACGTTCGCAAGCACAAAAATATTCTCAAGCAGAGCAATCACAATCCTATCATTCTCAGCAATATCCATCGAACAAAGAAATGCATTCGCAGTTCCCATTGAATCAGCAATCACTTGTATCACCTCCAATTAATCATTCTGAACAGTTGCAGAATTTAGCTTTCTCGTCAGGCCTTTCACAAGCTAACTCTCATCCTTCAATAACACCTTATCCTCAAGAAGAGCAGCGACCAGCAGAAGTTTTATCTGTACCATCAGAACCACCTTATCCGCAAGACCGCGAAGAAAATATCTCTGCTGAACTGCCATCTGATCCTCCGTATCCAACGGATGACGTGCATCGCGCAGAAAACAATAATGGCGACAAGAGTAAGAACGGTATCACAAACTTTGACTTTCCTACCGTTCCTGTGCAAAAGCCATCCTTGGATGGAGAGATAAGCGAAGAAACGCAACAAGAAGTTGAATCTGATGAACCTGAAGAATTGCTCATTGAACTTTAATTTCAACTAGTTAAATAGTTATGGTAGAAATGGCAAAAAATTTGATATTTCAACGTTAATATATAATGCTCATCTGATGTTGGGCCAAAATGCACGGTGCCACTATAAAAGCGCAAACGTACACTTTTATTCATGGTAGCAACAGTATTCAAAAGTGGAAACTGATTTAGTGATTGAAGTAATGGGAGTATGAGGCGTGAGGAACAATTTGGTTCGTATGGCCTGAATATTTAACTACAAAATCTTCCGATCGTTCTAAATTAGTTTATTTATAACTATTTCGCAAGTATTTCAGTATAGATAAATCGAGTGAAAAGTGCTGATCATCATTAATTTCGTGTATCTATTTCGATATTCTAGACTAAATTGCAATCTCCTCAGTTTCCAAACCACACCCAATACACCTTCTTTTCAATACTTGAAGCCCATCATCATTGACACCACCATCAACTGCATTTGAAAATTCATGTATGTGCTCTTCACCATGCTTTTTCTGAAGCAGTCTCTTTGTGTATTCTTGTGCTCGTGTTTTTATCCTCATTTCCTTCATTTTTTGCTGATACTTCTTTTCCCGCCTCTCAGCTTTTCCTTCCTCCCTTCGTTGCCATTCCTTGTCTAATCCTTCTTCACCACCCCACTTCTTGAATGCAAACTCTTCTATTTGGCACCGAGCAAATAATTGCATTCTCGCAAAGGTTCCTGAGTGAGGATTTGGTTTCTCCAACCTGTAGAAAAGAGAGTCATCATTAAGCTCTGGATCAGTCAAGAAATAGTCTTCCTTACACTCTGTCTTCGTTAAAAGAGAATACTTTTCAGGATGAGCTTTCACACAGGATTTGCACACCTGTAAGTGGAAGGTATCCAAAAGTAGAGGGTCAAGTTCGGTGTTGATATTACACTCAGTACATTTAGGTGCAAGTGAAGGGTGATCTGGTGGAGGGGCATTTTCGTACAGAGCCCTTCTCTCCCGTTGAGAGCGTTGCCAGTCTTCCAATGACTGCTGTTTCTTATTGTCAGGTCCTTCGTAATCCTCTTCAATGTTGATGAAGCCACCATGAGAGTTCTTCATAGTGGCAAAGTCGTATTCGATATAGTCCTGCTTCCGTATCGTGGGGCGTATTTTATCTAAAGGCCGTTTTGAACGTTTTATGCCCTCGTCATTAGCGGCTTCTTTGTCTTTACTTGAAGCATCGCGTACCGAACTATTTACGTTGACACTTGCACTCTTGCTATTTTGTACCTTATCCTTCGGTACATCATCACTTGGCTTATCAGTCACAGATTTAGCTGGTTTGGGAGCGTTTCGAGCTTCCATCTTCTTTGCCTGTTCATCTCTGATAATACCCCTCTGTTTTAATCTTTCCAATGCCCTTTGTCTATTTGCTTCCTATACATCAAAAGGACAGATTATACAGTTAGTGAAAATTTAATATAACGTGATTTTAATCCTTGTAGACCAACATACAATCCTGGCCCTCTGTTCAGCGTTCATTGAAAGTAGTCTATAGCTTCGAACCGAGCTAGGGTTTACCCGATGAGGGCAACTGATGAGTTTAGAAATGGAGCGAAGAAAACCCTGCCGTTCGTGAATTTTGATCAAATAATACAGCATAACTTAGCGACTTGCGATATTCTTACAAGTGCTCATTATCCCTCGAGTTGCTTGCTTCACCAGCCCTCCATCGTGTAGTCATGCTCGATGCCTGGGGTAACGCTTGCGATAAATTTCAAAAAAACGATAAGATACTGGTCTACCCGTAGACCATCGTCAACGTCCTCTTGTAAATCCTCCCAGTCATCCTCGTTTAGCCCCTGCCCCCTCTTCACAGACCTTTCGCGCTGTTTCACAGCACGCACTTTCTCCATGAGAACTCTCATTACGTTTGCGTGTTTGCAGGGATGTATTGAGACCGATGTTGCCGGAGAGTTTAGAAATGGTAATTTCTCAATAGTCGCTGTCTTAGTCCTGTAGTCTGGCGATATATCTTGAAACATCTGTTCTGGTGTGAGGGGGGACCCATCTCCGTTGAACCCCACTAAGTACATCTTGGGTACCCTGTAAGATGTCGAATATGTGATGTACAAATCGTAATACCTCTTATCATTTGGAGCAATCGCGACAATATCCTCATCTTCCTCAACGTCTTCGATATCCATCCCTTCTAGCATCTCGTCGATATCTGCGGTTGCTGTCTCTTCTTGTGGTCGTGACTGTGACTCGACGACCCACCCGTCCTCATCCCCTTCCGTACCTTCCTCATCCATCGCTACTAGCTGTTCAGCTCTCGTACCACATGGAACTTTCCTCGTCACCAAGAACTGATTCCCCTTAGGCAGGAAATCTCTGTAGTTAACGTTCTTTGATTGTTCATTCCATTGCCATGTAGGGAACATGTGGCACAAGTAGTCACCAGCTTGTACAAACTCCTCAGGCGTGATTTGGCCGGTAACTTGAAAAGTAGATTTATGAGATACTGGTGTCAAGTACTCTCTCCAGCTGCTAAGCGTTGACCTTAACATTTTGTTCTTCGATTTTAAGTTTTATGTGCGCATTACAAAAGGTAAAGTCTCGTTCCGGATCTTACAAGTAGCTTTAATCATCTGACAAGGTAAACACAAGAAAGACTACGAAAATGGGGGTCAAGAATCGTAAGAAGAAGACCAAGGGGTCAAGTGATCATGACGAGACTGACAATAAGCCTAAGCATAGGCACTTGCGTCAGCAGGGGAAGAAGAGTGGCAAAACATGGAAAGAGTCTCGGAGAATGGTGTTTACGCTTGGTGCTATATTAGGCTTGCTGATAGCGCTGTACTTAGGATCGTATGTGGCTAGTCCTAATACCGTTCTATTCGACAACCTGGTAAACTTTGAATCGTTTCAAGATTACATGGAAGATTGGAAAGAGGTAATACCTCAAAGTGTCTCGTCTTTGATCAACGATTTCCAGCAACGTAATCTTCCCACGACTTCGCCAAAAGATCTCACAGAAAGTTTTGCAGTGGGTAAAGAACTGCATAAGGAGCTTGATCTGTCGCATACACATCCAGTCATCATGGTACCCGGTGTCATTTCAACAGGAATTGAAAGCTGGGGACTTTATGGAGATGACGAATGCCCTAGCGAAGCCCACTTTCGCAAAAGACTTTGGGGTTCTTTTTACATGTTAAAAACGATGGTTTTAGACAAGGCATGTTGGCTGAAACATGTCATGCTGGACCCAGAAACAGGTCTAGATCCTGCAAACTTTACATTGCGAGCTGCTCAAGGATTTGAAGCTGCTGATTTCTTCATGGCTGGGTACTGGATTTGGAACAAAGTTCTGCAAAACCTTGGGGCTATTGGTTATGAGCCCAATAAAATGAGCACTGCCGCCTACGACTGGAGGCTTGCATATCTTGACTTAGAGCGAAGAGATTCGTATTTTTCAAAGTTGAAGCAGCAAATCGAACTCAGCTATGCGCTTACGGGTGAGAAAACGGTGCTAACTGGTCATTCCATGGGGTCTCAAATCATTTTCTATTTCTTGAAGTGGGTTGAGGCAGAGGGACCATTATACGGTAACGGTGGTCGTGGATGGGTGAATAAGCATATAGATTCCTTTATTAACGTGGCAGGAACGTTGCTAGGCGCACCCAAGGCAGTCCCAGCCTTAATTAGTGGAGAGATGAAGGATACCATTCAATTGAATGCGTTAGCTATGTACGGCTTGGAAAAGTTCTTTAGCAGAAAGGAGAGGCTCGACATGATACAAACATGGGGCGGTGTACCATCTATGGTACCCAAAGGTGGTGATCTCATCTGGGGTAATCTTTTTACTTCCCTTGAAGATGAACTTCACAATAACACCGACACTTACGGAAAGTTCATCAGATTTGAACGTGCTTCAACCACCAAATATTCTGAACGTAATCTCACCATGACTGATTCGATTGATTTAGTGCTAGAACTTGCCCCTACATGGCTTCGTGATCGTGTCAAGGATCAATACTCTTTTGGTTATGCGACAACAGAGGCCGAAATGAGGGCCAACGAAAAACATCATAGCCATTGGACGAATCCATTGGAAGTTCCTCTACCCGATGCTCCAGATCTAAAAGTATATTGTTTTTACGGTGTGGGAAATCCCACAGAGAGAGCTTACGTATACAAGGAGGAGCTCGAGCACCCGGATTTAAATATTACGATTGATTATGAGAGCGAGAACCCTGTATTCTTCACGGATGGAGATGGCACCGTCCCGATCGTTACCCATGCCATGTGCCAAAAATGGGCCCAGGGCAAATCTGCATACAATCCAGGTGACTCCAAAGTCAAGATTGTCGAAATTAAGCATCAACCAGACCGGTTTGATATCAGAGGTGGAGCAAAGAGTGCAGAACACGTTGACATCCTAGGAAGTGCAGAATTGAATGAGTACATCTTGAGAGTAGTATCCGGAAATGGAGACACTATCGAACCTCGCGAATTGACCAACATGACGCGTTGGGTTCAAGAAATGCCATTTCCAATGTAGCTCCACGAAAAAATCGCGACTGTAAACAAAAACAAACACGGTAAAACTCAAAAAAAAAAAAGTTGGCAAATATTAAGAAGCAAATAGTTAGATAGATCGTAAAAGAAGAGTGTTGTTGCTACTAACTTTCAAAGCCATGACAATAGAACAGCAGCGTCAACCCTTGAAGGTCCTCTCCAGCTCCCGAGTCAATCAACTGAGCTCTAGAAATCTGCTGCATGAGGAAAAGAACGAGAAGCTACAACTGCCCTCCATAACGTCGATAATTGAGGGGAAGCCTACTCTAATTTCTACCAAAGATGGATTAGTACGTTCTTCAGCGAGAAAACACAAGACTTTCCCACTTCCAATCTCGCCCGTGACGTCTTGCGCTGTGGCGACTGGTTCACCACAAGTGCTCTGTGAGTCACTTCGCCAACAACCCTCTACCGCAGAATACGAAGAGCTCGCGCGCAGACTCAGGGTACGCCTTCAATTTGCATACTACAAGTACAAAACCAACCAAACACATCTCAAATTCCGCCAGCTACACCGTAAGGTCTCCAATACATCGCGTTCTACCGGCATAGGCATTAGCACCAATAACACAAGTACTAGCGCTAGGAGGCTTGTGGGCTCGAGGGGCCATTACCGAACCCCCGTTAAGCATGCGACATGGCGTTCTCGAGACGCATCCTCCAACGCGGTGCCCACGCCGCAGCAGAACACACCCATGTCTGTGAAGGCTGCAAAATCGCTACTGCAACTTTTCGCAAGCGTACCTTAAGCATATAAAGAGTGTTCAACCACTTCTTACATTACACATGCCTCAATCGGACACCCAGTACCCTGCCACAGCCACCGTGTGTGTTGTACACCGGTAAAATAGCTTTATCGGTCGTACGGCTGTTCAATCCAGGTCACGTGTATATCGTTTAGAAGCGAAAAATAAATAAAATCGTATCGATTTCTGTATTTGAACTGCAACCTTTTCCTCATCTTCCCTCTCAAGTTTTTCTCAGCTAACTATAGTTTCGTCGCTATGAAGATCCTCTTCTTCTTAACGTTATTTGGCCTTGCTGGCTACTGGATGAATCAATTAATGTACACCTGGTTGCCAAAGAACTACATCTTTGACCCAGTGACTTTAAACGAGATATGTAACAAAGTCATTTCCAGACACAACACCACAGATGAAGTTACTGCTGTGCCATTGTTCACCGATCTACGTGATGAATTGGCCGCAAGGTATGGTGAAGAATACATTAACAAGTACGTTGACGAAGAATGGGTTTTCAACAATGCAGGCGGTGCCATGGGCCAGATGATCATCTTGCATGCATCCATTTCCGAATATTTGATTATCTTTGGTACTGCGGTCGGAACCGAGGGCCACACTGGTGTGCACTTCGCAGATGATTACTTCACCATCTTGCGTGGCCAGCAGACTGCAGCCCTGCCATATGCGACGAACCCCGAGGTCTACTTGCCTGGTAGTACTCACCACCTGCAGAAAGGGTACGCTAAGCAATACAGCATGCCTAGCGGCTCGTTTGCATTGGAATTGGCCCAAGGCTGGATTCCATGCATGTTGCCTTTCGGTTTCTTGGACACCTTCTCTAGTACTCTCGATCTCTACACTTTGTACAGAACCGTGTACCTCACTGGAAGAGACATGATCAAGAACTTGGTCCAAAACGGTAAGTTTTAGAGGCCTTGTGCTGATACAGATTTAGTTTATAGAGACTATATATATCAAATTCTATTCTTATCAACTCGATGGTAATCCTAAATCCTCTTCCGACGCAGGAACAAGGCCAAGGAAAGTACTTAGTTCGCTCACTTGACATTTGAAACTTGGTTTAAACCTCTTTTATCAACTCAATGGCCTTCATTCACTTCTCCACACGGCCTTTCATAACTACAACACTTCGTTGCCCGAGGTCATTTATTACGCCTTCTATTTCGTCTTCCTACAAGTTGAGTCCATCTATAGTCCGGTGCTTGATTGGCGCAGAGAACACGGAATGGTCACTCTAAATAACCCACACTTGGCTCAAATCCACTCTACACTTGTACCGGACCCCAACTCCGAACACCAAACGCTAGAGTTCATACCTCAGTTGTACTACTCACTCTACCAATTGAAAAAGGAGCCAAATAATAGTTCCATCTCACTTGAAAACACAACTTCTAGCATCCGACACAGACTCAAGCAATGCAAGTCGTACATAGAAGAAAGCGAAGAGTGCAGGACGCTTCTTGGTCAGACGTGTACTGAGTGGGAACATGCCATTGAGCAACGCGAGCGAGAATTAGAGGTAAAAAAACAGGTATTAACTACACTAAGCGAGCAAATAAAGCAACTCAAGGGCACCTAGTGCAGTCGAATACCTCAAGCTATTGCTCATAGTGACGTTTCAACACCTCAAAGAGGAGCAGTAGTACTAAGTAGAATTGTAATATATCAAATCACGTGATTTCGTATGTACTTTAGTACGGCAAATCGGATGAAAATTTTTTATCCCAGACTTTTCAAGGTTGAAAATACAAGTTAGCAGTAGGCCGAACGCAAATAGAAAAATAGTTCAGAACTGTGATTCAAAGATGTCTTCTTCGACTCCTTTGCCGCTTGGCGACTTTTCCAAAATTAACACCATTCCTGGAGTCTCTCCAATGACTAATGAGCAAAAGAACGGGTCGTTTTGGTCTTCTAACCCAATCTTCAGCTATCTGAATGACGTCTACAACAACATTCACGCACACAGGCAGTCACTGTCATTGGTGAATCCTGGTACAATTGAGAACCTAAACAAGGAAGTTTCGCGTGATGTATTCTTGACACAGTACTTTTTCACTGGTTTGAGAGCAGATTTGAACAAAGCGTTCGCTTTGAACCCTGCTTTCCAAACCTCGCACACGCTGTCAATGGGTTCCCCTAACCTACCCAGCTATGCCTTCTCCGCCCTTTTTGCCAATGACAACTTATTCATGCAAGGTAACTTTGATAATGAGATGTCTTTGTCTGGAAGATTGAACTATGGCTGGGACAAGAACAATATTTCCAAGGTAACTTTACAAATTTCGCAGGGTCAACCTACTATGTGTCAATTGGAACAGGACTACCAAGGATCTGACTTCTCCTTGAACTTGAAGGCGTTGAACCCTAGCGTCTCTACTAAGGGTGAATTCACTGGTGTTGCAGTCGGTTCAATTCTTCAAAGTGTTACACCTCAGTTCGCACTAGGTTTGGAAGCCATCTACTCTAGAGGCCAATCTACAATGCCAGCAGATGCTGCTGTTTCTTATGTTACTCGTTACGTGTCTCCAAAGCAAGACTGGATCTTTTCCGGTCAATTGCAAGCCAATGGTGCTCTCATCACATCTTTCTGGCGTAAAGTTGCTCCAAACGTCGAAGCTGGTCTAGAAACAACTTTGCAGGCCTCCATGATTCCTATCTCCGATCCTGTCATTGGTACCCCAATTGGTGTTCAGCCAACTATTGAAGGTTCTACTACTTTAGGTTGCAAATATGAATACAGACAGTCCGTTTTCCGTGGTTCCCTGGATTCTAATGGTAAGGTTGGCTGTTTCTTGGAAAGAAAGATCTTACCTACTCTTTCGGTATTGTTCTGTGGTGAGATCGACCATTTCAAGCAAGAAAGCAAGTTAGGCTGCGGTTTACAATTCGAAACTGCCGGCAGCGAGGAGCTTTTGATGATGCAACAAGGTTTGGATGCTAATGGAAACCCATTGCAAGCTGCACCTCAAATCTAAGTTGCCAAAAAATTAGTAGTGCGATAACCTAAGTATGTGCACTTAGGAAACAGTCTTGTCTATAGCTCAGTTAATCACACCTCTTTAAAGCTTATGTACCATTTTCATAGTAACGAAATCTAAAGAGTCTTCTCATTATCAACTGACCTGGATTATAATCATTTTAACGCGATGGGCCAGCCATCGCCATGAATTTTACGTAGCTATCAAGTCTTTTTATAGACGTCTTCGAAGCTGATATCCATCCAGCCTCCATCGAAAACAGAGCGTTCTATTTGGAAATTATTTGATCTCCTGGAGGGGAACTCAAAAGGAACTGAGAGGGATCGCCTATTTTGATTGGCAACCAATGAAGGAGACGGTAAACCGTAGTAAGAGCTGTACCTTTTGATGAGGGGAGAGTGAGACTCTTTATTTTCATGCAAAGTGATATTTCTTATAGCATTTCTAAATGCAGCGTTGATCAATGTTTCTGCACTTGTTTCATCTTGCATTTCATCGAAGACACTGTCTTCATCAGAGTCGATGTCATCCAATAAATATTGAAGATCATTAACCTCTTTTTTTTCCATCTCACTCACGATTTCCTCACTCTGTCCGTCATTTTTATACTGGCAAATGGTCTGAACAACGGTTTCGAAGTCTTTTTCAATCTGATATGGAAAGGCTTCATTTGCAGCAGGCGGCAGAAATTCAATTTCCCAATATCTTTCTGGGTTGAATAGAAAAATCAAGAACTTTAACTCCTTGCAGCCTAACCTCGTTATCTGTAACTTCGGTAAGATAGGATGCACAATATTACCTTTACGCCCAAGGCATAGATAAGTCATCTTTTGAGGGGGGGCATTGATATTTTGTGTAATGATTTGATATATTTCCAGAGGACCATTGGAAACTAAACAGGTGGCCCTCTTAGAGTTTTTGTTTACAGGATCGTCTTGTGGATTTATTCTTTTTATTACGCTCGATTGTGAACTCAAAGTTGACGTTGATGATCCCGAGTTGCTTCTTTGTTTGTAAATTGTGAAATTCATAACCTTAACATGGTCATACTTGAAAAGAGTCACTCTCTGGGCGGATAATCGTTGGTTCTTCCGCTCTCTTTCTAAATCTCGAACAGAATCGTCAAATTTGGCCTTTCGTATTTTAGCATCGCCGGTGTATTTCAACGTCTGGCTATCTGCATCCAACTTTTTCCCCTTATTGTTACGCAAAAGAAGGGTATTTCTGATGCTTTTGAAGGGCGATTGTGGCTTCTTCTTTGGGGTACGTGATTGCAGGGAATGGTCCTTGTTAGAATTGAGCAAAGCTTTATTATTTCCATTACTTGCATTTTGAATGGAATTCATCCTTGCGCTCGGGTTTTGAAACGGTTAGTCGCAATGATGAGATTGTATATCCTTCAATTTTCTTTGTTTTCATTACTATGAAAACTGAGGAAAAAAATACTAGAAACTTCAACATCACTTAAGCAACGACAAAAGAATAAAAAAATAGCAGAATTTTAGACATCAGATTCACGCGTTAGTGGTATATATTTTATTGATTTATATATGGCCTTTTCCGTATATTGGAGTAGGCATTGTGGGCTGTAAATGACACTACCCAAGGAAACCACGCTATGCCAAAAAATAAATAGAATAAATTCCATCTCTTATGATTTATCAGTTAGTCGTAAATTTGCTATAAGACATCATTAAGTATACAAAGCATTCATAAAAGAGATAAATCAGTCTATATCGTACATTCCAATTTTAATGCAGTCATCTCCAGAAACAAACAAAGCGCATTAGTCAGTTTCCACCTTCTTTCTGCCAACTAGATGGTCAGCAATAGCCCTGGTGCCCTCCCAGTGGATGACCTTTGGCATTCTCTTGGCCACTTCGGTCTCGAAATCGTATAGTTGTCTAATCGAAGTGAAAGTGACATGAGAACCCTTGATACCCAAAACGGCAGCAGTCTCAGAGATAGTTTTGTCATCTGGGTCGAACTCGTCTTCGTCAGCACGAGCTTCACGAATGACTTCCTGGTTAGCCTCAATATATCCGACAGCTCTGATAGCAAGTCTAGTACCTCTAGTTCTGTCGATTGGGGATGGTAAGCCACCCTGTTGTACGTGACCTGGAATAGCAGATTTGGCATCGAATTTACCATTGGCCTCGGCTGTAATGACTCTGGCCAAGACGTCTGGGGTGAAGACCTTGGAAGCGTTCTTGGACTTCAAGATCAACTTACCGAATCTACCTCTACCTTGGGCCTTGTCAAAGGAATCACTTAGAGTTTCAATGTCTTGAGACAATTGCTCTAGGGAAATACCTTCCTCAGGAACGTAAGAAACTTGAGCACCAACAGCCAGGGCGGCGTTAGTAGCCAAGAAACCAGAGTTACCACCTTGAACATCAACAACGAAAGCTCTGCCTCTAGTCGAAGCGGCTGATTGCTTGATAACGTCACAGTACTCCATTAGAGCGTTCAATGCAGTATCAGTACCCAAAGAGTATTCAGTACCTGGGACGTTGTTTGATAGGGTAGCTGGAATCAAAACCATTGGAATTCTGAATGCAGGGTAATTGTCTCTTGCTCTTTCTAGTTGATGTAGAGAAACAAAAGCTTCGAAACCACCAACGATAATAAGACCGTCGAATTTGTACTTTTGGAAGTAGTAGGCAACCATACCAATGTCTGCCTCTTCTGGGGTAGTTCTGTTGGTACCGATTTCAGAACCACCACGGCTTTGCCATCCCAGCATGGATAGCCAGTCCAAGGCGCGAACACTTTCGTGTCTAGCCAAACCAGACCAGCCATTATAGATGGCATAAGGTCTGTGACCTTGAGACATACAGTAGGTAGCCATAGAATAGACAGCAGAGTTGATACCACCGGCTGGGGCACCAACGTTGACGATGGCGATTTTTAGTCTCTTGTCATGGCTCAACTTAGGCTCATTGTGGTCAGCAGAGTTGATGGCCATGAAGTTGTTCAAATGCTCAACAAATTCTGTGTCTCTTAAGCCCATAGCCTTTTTGAAATCTTTGGCATGGATAGCCTCAGCAACAGATTTAGTTAATCTGACCGATTCCACTAATGGCTTGCGCACAATTTTGTTTTCATTAATGGCGATCAAAGGAGATGGAGTATCAGGGGTAGAGTCCAAAACAGCATTGACTGCTTCAACACCTTGAAGCGTAGCCAAAATACGGTCGAATGCGACAGCAGTACCACCTCTTTGAACGTGACCTAAAGTTGTAACTCTAGTGTCCAATCCCAATCTATCAACCAAAACCTTGTGGACATCCTTTGGAGAAATAGGAGTCAAGTCTGCAGCGATGGCACCCTCAGCAACAATGACAATAGTGGTTCTCTTTCCTCTTGCTCTGTGCTTAGCGACAATGTCACACATTTGATCTTGCCACTCACGCGAAGAAGCTGGCTTTTCAGGTATCAAGATATAGTCAGCAGACGTGGCAATACCGGCCATCAAAGCCAACCAACCACAGTTTCTTCCCATAACTTCGACGACAAAGGCTCTTGAGTGAGAGTTCGCTGTGGCTTCGATGTAATCGATAGCCTTGCAAATTCTGTCCAAAGAGGAGTAAGCACCGATGGTAGCATCTGTAGTAGACATATCGTTATCAATGGAACCAACGGTACCACAGATGTTTAAGTGTTGGTATCTTGTGAATTGTTCGTCAGAAATTCTTCTAGTTTCTCTCAATTCCTTGATCAAGGATGGCCATTCAGATCTAAACAAGTCAGCACCAGTCAAGGAACCGTCACCACCACAAACAATCAAAGCGTCGACACCGGCTTCAATCAAGTGTTGAGCACCCAAAAGTCTACCAGCACGTTCTCTGAATTCCATACAACGAGCGGTACCAATGTTAGTACCACCCTCGCTTGACCAACCACGGACATCTTCCCAGGTGAATTCCTTGATGTATTCTGGACCACCACGAACCAAACCCTCGTAACCTTCCATAACTACGTAAGGACGGCAGCCTTTGAAGATGGCAGTACGGACAATGGCACGGACATTGGCGTTCATACCTGGAGCATCACCACCAGAGGTCATAACAGCAATAGCCTTTTGAACATTACCGTTTTTGGTTGGCAGAGAAGGATATTCCTTTGCAGTGGAAACTGCAGATGACAAGTCCACAGTCGATTGAGATGAAGATGGAGCAGTGGAAGCAAAGGAGCCTTTGGCAGCTGGAGGAGCTGTTGGCATTGTACTGACTGCGTTCTTGGTCTTGGTAACACCAACGATGTTACCCATAGGGTCGACGGTGTACAATTCCATGGCATATAGCTCTGTTGGGAATGCCTGGTACCGAATGGAATCAGCGCGCAACTTGGAGGAAATGATTTCAATGTCAGCAGTGTTGAACACTATCGAGTCTGACACGTGGGATCTCCAATCGCAGCTATCGCGAGAGTTGAGGATGTCCTTACGACGGGCATCAGCTGCGCTTTGCTTTTGAGCGTCTTCCTTTAAAACGACCTCCAACGACAAAGAGTCGCTGTGGAATAGGGTCAACGTTGATGAAGCGGAAAGACTTTTTAGTTGGAGAAGCTTCTCATAAAATTCTACAGTTGCCTGATACGCAACATTGGAATACGCTTCAACGGTATATTGTGAGGTACCGTTGACTAGAGGGATTTCAACAGTCATATCAAGTAGTATGTTCTTCGGGGGAGCCGGGGGTTCTTTCTTTCCGCTTCCAAGTTGTCTTTTATAAAAGAATGATGAGGTGATAGGCCGGCAGGGGATTCCACAGGTGATCTTGTCAGCGGAGGCCGGCTTCCACTATGCATCTGGCTTCCTCTTCCATAGACAGCTTCGCATCACACATGTGACGGCTACGGTTCTGAATTGGGAACCCACGCCACGTTCTGAGAGGCATTTCGTGAGTGGTCGGATTTCGCTCGTCGCGCGTGATTTTTGTATTCCTTTACGAATCACGTCACGTGTCGTTGCCTTTTGGGATTAATTGGATGGTGGCCGGTCAATCTGCGTCAGAGAAGCGAAGTTTGATTCAGTTGAGATTGTTTTATTTGCGGAAATGGTGGGCCCTCATTCTTTCTATTTTCTTTCTGTTACTGGTTTCCAATAGCAGCATGAACAGTTTTGTAAAGAACAGGAGGCAATCAAATAGCGGCGCGGGAGTAGCGACAACAAGCTAGAACGGTGAATTAAAATACTGTGGCTCTTCGATGTGATGATAAATAGCTCAGTTATTATTATTGGGTCCCGACCTGGGTTTATGTGTCCTCAATGCATGTTTTGACTTGTGATTGTTTTCTGACTCAGCGGCAAAAGTAAGAAATTGAAATGTTCACAACCTTCAAAAATTGAAAAAATATGACACGATCGTCGACATCTTCGTCTCCGTAAATTGGATATCCCAAAAAGGCCTGTGTAGCTAGGTAGGCAGTTAATTAATGCAAATAAGCTTGCGTCGACGCATATCTGTAATCTGTTAGAACGTATTTCAGTATGAATAAATATATGGAAAATAACATATAAATTGTAAGGCAGTTGTCAGGGACAGGATTTGATTTGCTTCCCTAAGCCTAGTTGTAGCCAAATGGGATTATTTCGATCGAATATCCATCAGGGTCTTTGATGAAAGCCAAGTTCTTCATTTTGCCCTGGTTAAATTTCACCGGCCATTGGATCTTGTCACCGTACTTATTCTCGATCTCCTTACAAAGAACATTTGGATTCACTAAGCTAACGCAAATGTGGCCGTATCCTTGAGGTTGTTCGTTACCATTGTGATATTTGAAGTCAGCGTCATCTTCAGTGCCCCAATTGTGTGTCAATTCGAGCACACCTTCTTGAGACCACCTTGCAGAATCCCTGGAGTAACCCAAAAAGTAGAGAGTGAATTTGGCATTGGCGTGCTCACTTACGTCTAATAGGTGCATACCAAGCACGTTTTGGTAGAACTCAAGAGACTTTTTAGCATCCTTCACACGGATCATGGTGTGGTTGAAAAGATAGCCTACATCAAATTTATCACTGGCACCTGGTCTATTGTACTGAACCAATTCAATCCAATATCCATCTGGATCCAAGGCGAAAGCAATGTCCTTCTGTCTTCCATCCGTCAATCTCTTCTTGAAATCAACACCTTTAGATTCAAGAAGCTCGCAGGTGTGTGTGACGTCGGGAACTGTGAAGCAAATGTGACCAAAACCACGGTGAGGCTCTTCATTGCCGTTGTTGATTTTGAAGTTGGGGTCGTTTTCCGTACCATAGTTATGGGTCAACTCCAAAACTCCGCTATTTCTAAAGACATCGATGTCACCATTGGCGTTTCTGTGAAAGTTGGCCTTGGGAAACGATAAAAAGTACAAATCAAACTTCGACTCTGGAAACTCTTTCTTTCCGATCAATTCCATGCCGAACTTTGATTCGTAAAAGTCAACACTTCTCTTGGGGTCCTTTACACGCAAGCATGTATGGTTAAATGTTAAAGAAGAGTCTGTATGTGCAGCCTCAATTGGAATGGGATAGTACTTAGCGTCTGTAGCCATTTTGCGAAATTGAAAATGTCTTGTTATGTTTAAAAGCCTCGCTAATGGACGGGACAGAGCCATCATGTAGTCATTATATACCAGCTCTTTCTCAGAAATTATTGGCAGCAAACTGACGAAGTCCACTGGAATGACAAAGGAAAAGTTTGTCACGTGGTTATTGTTATCCGAGTGAACCTGTGAATATTGGTCTAAACAGTCTACATATTCCCTTACATGCTTATTTCTTATTCGATTTGAATATATGTGGGACCATTTCTTGCAACCATTCTTCTCTTGCAATAGGCATGCAATCTCTCATAAATTCCTTTGAAGTCAGCACAAGACGCTGGTAGAGAATGAACTTGGTGGGTTTCTTCATTTCTTTCCTCATTTCCTGGAATACAACGCTGCTCGGGTGTATGCTAACGCTGACACCACCGCTCTGTTCACCAATTGTTCTGTAACCACTAGTGCCCAGTTGAGCGATATTCATAGGAAATCCACTGATAAAACTTCGAACAATTCGAGGCTCCAGATTAGCTTCGCCAGTAATCTTCTTGAGAGCAACTTCGTTCATCGCAACCAAGCCAAGTTTTTCACAGCATCCCCACAGCTGATCTCTAATATTGCGAACTCTTATCATAGTCTTGTATTGAACTTTGTGGTCAAAACACCACGATTTCGAGTAATCCATATCTCTCCAATTATTGTAGGTCTCGAGGTAGAGCATGTGGTCGCTTTGAACTGAGCCCACTATACCACTCTTTCTCGCGTTGTCGTTTTGATTATGCGCAAAGAGTGATGCAGTTTCATGAAGCATTGCAACTATAGTTACAACATCTTCTAGGACACCCTTACACTTTTCATGCGTTGCAGCAGTGTGCATAACTTTTCCCAATTCAGGTTCGCATGGGAACTCGCACATCATTCTGCCGAGCCTTGTAATTGTGCCTTTACTATTTAATGCCCCAAGTACGTATAGATTCTCTAACGCTTTCATTAGACTTGGGATGCTTGGCTTATCTAACAATGGAAAATTAATCAAATCTGTTATTCCAAGAGAGAGAAGCAATAGAACGACTTGCGATAAATTTATTCTTAGTATTTCTGGTTTCGGTAGCGGCTCCAATTCATGGAAATACGACCATTTGGTGAACAATCGGAAACACTTACCTGGTCCGACACGTCCAGCACGTCCAGCACGCTGATCCACAGACGCCCTTGAACATGGAACTGTTAGTAGCTGGGACATGCCAGTTGAGGGAACGTAAGAATTTTCTTTCACAAAACCAGGGTCTATAACGAATTTGATTCCGTCGATTGTAAGAGAAGTTTCGGCTATGTTTGTTGCAAGGACGACTTTCCGGCATCCCTGTGGCGTTGGTTGAAAAATTTTTGATTGCTGTTCTTGGGGAAGATTGGCATATATTGGAGCAATTATCATAGGTTTAACTCGAGATCCCAAGATATTTGCTATCTCTTCTATATTTGCTTGAGCAGTTTCGATTTCCTCTTGACCAGTTAAAAACACGAGTATATCACCAGGTAATTCTTGCGTTGTGTGTATTTGGAATACTGTTGTTACTGCTGCATTCAAATAATTGGCTTCGGGCTGTAGCGTGTAATGAATATCCACAGGGTATCGTCTCCCTGGTACATTGAATATAGGTGCATCATAAAAGAACTTAGAAAACTTGACAGCATTAATTGTTGCCGAAGAAATCAGCAGTTTTAAATCTTTTCGATGAGGTAATATATCCTTCAGTAGCCCCAACAAGATGTCAGTAGCCAAAGTTCTCTCATGTGCTTCATCAATCATAATACAAGCATATTTGGAAAGTTCTGGATCCACCAGAAATTCTCTTAGTAGCATACCATCAGTCATGTACTTTAGAACAGTTTTCTCAGGTGTTGTCCTGTCTTCAAAACGTATAGAGTATCCTACCTCCTTTCCGAGAAAGACATCCATTTCATCAGCCACTCTTGCAGCAACAGACATAGCGGCCACACGTCTAGGCTGTGTACAAGCAATTTGCAAAGTTCCATTCTTAGTGTACCCTTCCTCAACGAGGTATTGAGGGAGTTGAGTCGTTTTACCTGAACCAGTTTCACCCACGACAATCAAAATCTGATTTTCTTTGATGGCATCTAACAACTGCTGTCGGTACCTATAAACAGGCAGGGATTTCCGAGTAGATTGAATTGATTGCAATCTTGACTGCTCTTTGTCCAATTGCTCAAGCAATTTTGTGTCATAATCTCCCTTTTCCTCCGGTAAAACATCATCGGTCACTTCTGTAAACTCTATTAATGCGTCTTCGTCGAAGACAAAATCGTAATCTTGGGAACCTTCAACTTGTATTTCATCAACATCCGGCTTTTGAACCGCTTGTTTCAACTGCTGCTCTTCCCAACGTTTGTCTTTGCTAGTCCTTTCTCTTTTTGGAGATTTCCGATTCAATAGCTCGCGTTTCTTATTCAAGTCTATCTTCCCATTTTCGTCAGTGTAGTCTTCCTGTAATCTGAAGCCTTGCAGTTTCTCATCCTCTTTCTCTTTAATTAAGGCAAGCAAGTTTCTCTTGATGGTAATCTCCTGTTGTTCACTCTTCGTTAGATTATCCCAGCCATATGTATTTACATCTTGTTCTAGGAATTCAAGTTCTTTGGCCAAGATCTGCAGCTTGTCCTTTTCCCTTGCGGTTAGGTACTGCTGTCTTGCCAACCTTCGAAGCTCTTCCATATCTTCTTCATTTGCTGATACGCTCTCTTGTGCACTATTCTCCGTCTTGGCAGCATTGTCTTCATTAGAATCGCTGTTCCATGTTTCTGATTCTCCATCTTCTTGCACTACGGTTTCAAGCGTAGTAGACGGTATAATAGCATCATCCTCCGAGTTACTGAGCTTTTGTCTTCTTTTTCCTACACCAGTTTTGACTTTCTCCATTCTTGGGCTGTTGTTTAGGGTTCCATCTTATCTCATCGCTAGCATGAAGGGCCACTTTCTACAGAAAATTTTCTTGAAATATCGTTTGAAAGACGTTGCACAGCAACGATATCGAACACGGAAGTGAATAGTGGAAGCACGTTGAGTTGTTTTGGTTGATATGAGTAGCCTGTCATTTGACCAAGGTAGTACTTCATCTCTATTTTTAGCAAAAGATAATGCTGATAAGGATAATCATGGATCGAGATACATCCCACCTTGGACTACTCCATACATTATTGGAGTAGGTGGCCTATCAGGTTCAGGTAAAACAAGTGTGGCAGCTAAAATCGTCTCATCTATCAACACCCCGTGGACGGTTTTAATCTCTTTGGATAATTTCTACAAGCCATTGACTCCAGAAGAGCGAGAGCTGGCTTTCAAAAATACTTTTGATTTTGATCAGCCGCATTCAACTGATTTAGATCTAGCTTACCAATGTCTTCTAAGTCTTAAACAAGGTAAAAAGACAACAATACCTGTCTACAGTTTTGTGCATCATAATCGAGTGCCAGATAAAAGTATCACAATTTATGGGTCAAGTGTGGTCGTGATTGAGGGTATTTATGCATTATATGACCAGCGTTTGCTAGATCTTATGGACCTGAAAATTTACGTAGATGCAGATCTCGATGTCTGTCTTGCGCGACGTTTGTCGCGAGATATTGTATCAAGAGGAAGAGACTTAGAAGGCTGTATCAAACAATGGGAAGACTTTGTCAAGCCAAACGCGGATAAATTCGTGAAACCTACAATGAAAAATGCTGATGCTATCATTCCCTCGATGGGTAATAATGGAGTTGCAACACAAACCTTAATTAACCACATAAAGTCGAAATTGCAATTAAAGTCGAAAAAGCACCTGAAAGAATTAGTCAAGCTGGGATATATTCAAAATACAAAAGCATTATCGGAAATGTCAAATATACACGAGTTAGAGCCAACAAATCAAGTTCTTTCGTTGAGAACCATGTTACTAGACAAGTATCTCACTCGTGATGATTTTGTGTTCTATTTCGATAGAATTGCCACTATCTTGGTCTCGCGTGCCCTTGACGACATTACTTGTAGAAAAGGATCTCAAATAATAACGCCATCGAACATAGTTATTGATTCTCCTACGGTTGTTGAATTTGATAAAGTGACTGCGATAAATATTGTCCGCTCTGGTGATTGTTTTATGAAATCTTTGAAGAAAACTATCCCCAGCATTGCAGTTGGAAAGCTTCTTATCCAATCTGATTCTCACACTGGTGAACCTCAATTGCATTGTGAGTTTTTGCCTCCGCAACTTGAAGATTTTGAACAAGTGCTCTTAGTTGATGCTCAAATTATATCAGGGGCAGCCATTATCATGGCCATTCAAGTTCTCTTAGACCATGGAGTCCCACTTCAAAAAATTAAGGTCATTGTTTACTTGGCAACGGAAATTGGAATCAGAAGAATTTCTAACGCATTCAATGATAGGGTTAGCATTTACGCGGGGCACATTGTGGCCACTGATGCTTTAGGAACTGACAACTGGGCTAGAATTCGTTTTGTTGACTCTAAATATTTTGGTTGTGATTAAAGGGTTGTTTGTGTATTAGTACTTATCTTTTATAGAAAGAGCTTTGATCAGAGAGAATCGAATGCAAAGTCAATATGTTGTAAGAAAAGTTAAAGAAATTTTCAAAGTATCTAGGGTTTTGAACTTAAGTTAATAGCCGATTACTTTCATTAAACCATAGCCAACAGTCACAATGAAAATGTAGGCAATTAAACTTGCAGGGATGCCTCGAGTAATGAAGTTACCTACAGTCAGGTATCTATCACCAACTTCGTCTATCATGGATATTGCTGTAACGTTAGGGAACCCCGAGGTAGGCAATCCCATTGCGCACGAACATAGGAATGCGGCCATCATGATTAATAGTCTAGAGTGGTCGCCATCGGGTAGATTGCTACCAATTTCACTCATTAGTGGAACAATAATCATCGCAGCGACTGTGTGAGAGACAAAAGTAGCCATTGTCAAGATAACAATACCAAAGATAAGAACAATTACGAAAATGGGCTTGTCTTCGACTTGTTCTTTGATTATCGTAGCAATTGCAGATAATAGGCCCGATGATGAAACTGCTTTACCCAACGTAGTACCACCCATGGCAAGAACAACAATTGTCCACATAAAATTATTGAAATCGCCGGAACTTAGCATACCGGAGCCGAATAAAACAACAATTGGGATGATAGAAATTATACCCATTTCACCAAAAACCCCGGAGAGCTGGTTTGCCAAACACCATAATACAATTGTGCCCACCGTACACAGAGTGACGAACCATTGTTCTACCGTGAATGGATCTTTGATTGGATGCAATTGCAAAATCTTCAAGTTCTTTTCGACCGGGAAAGTAACAAGAAGGAGCAACCATATCGCCAAAACACACATACCACAAAGAGGCAGTGCGACTATAAACCATTGAGCCCAGGATGGTTGCGGGTCCATCATTCCGATGGATATGATGTTTTGTGGAGAGGCGATGGGGGACGCCATCCCTCCGACGTTAGATGCAAGAGCAATCCCCATGATTAACGATTTCGCAAACGAGCTTCTCTTTGGCAATGTACGTAGTAAAGGTTGGATAATTGAGTAGCACAAGACAGGAGCAGCTACGTTTGACACCCACATTGAAACAAAGAGCGCCACAGCCATGTTCGTAAGTAAAATCGTTTTGGGGTTGGTTCCAGCGGAAGATAAAATGTGAGTTGAAATAACTTTGGCAACGTTGTATTTTGACAAAGCTGCAGCCAAAGTAAAACCACCTAAAAGTAACATGATCACACTAGACCACATAGTCGAAAGAATATATTGGGAGGCCTGAGGGGGGCTCATCGCGACACCGTCACCATCTTTCAAAACCGGCAGTACAACGATCAAGAGAGGTACAATTAAGGAGGTGACAAAAAGTGGAATGGTTTCAGTAGCCCAGAGTAAAGATGCATACACCAAGATGGCAAAACAGTTTTTTTGAAGAACGTCATCAATGGGTGAGAAGAAAAGCAAGATCAAAAAGAACAAAGTGATGAACAAAAATCTCAATAAGCCCGTGGATCTGAGAAGCAATTTGAGATAATGGGCTGGTGTAAAATGGAGGGCATCCGTCAAAGTAGCCTGAGGAAGTTCTTCGGGAGAAGGTGATGGTAGAGCTTCGTCGTCCATGAACTTGGCACTTGCCTTTCTCTTTAGCTTTTTTTCAGTCTTCACGTTTTGAGCTTTTCTTTCTAGATTCATCATATCCTTCCACACTGTGTTCCGTTCCCAGACAACATGTTCTCTCAAGTGAAGCGAAAGTTCGCGCTCAGCTTCCTGGAAGTTGATAACATCTTGTTGGGAGCTGTCTCCACCGCTACCTAGAAGCTTGGCATACATGACTATCGTGTCAGTGATAGCAGTTTCCAGCGCAGACATGGTTTCAGGTTCAAATACATGCGCCTTCGAAGGTAAAGAGGAAAGATACTCTGCTTTAAGATTGGTACCCAGACTCTTGTCGAATTTTTTGCAAATCTTGGAAAACCCAGTCTGGTTGAGCTCGATGAAACTCTTTAGCTCGCAAAGTTGCGTGTATTCCGCAACCAGACGTTTTTTCAAGTTGATCATATTTTCCAGGAACGGATCAATCCCTGTGTAGTACGTGTTTCGAGAGACGACCGGCAGGATGTCGCCCACGGAGTTGCCCATTCTGCTTGACACGACCTCCTCCGGGACGTCGTCGTCGTCGGAATACGACATGGCGCGGCGGATCGACGCGCCAGACGCACTGCTTCTGCCGCTAGCAGCATCGTGAAGAGAGCTCTCGGCTTGGTACTCGGCCATGTCATCGCGTAGCTCGTGGAAAGCAGCAAGGATGTTGCGCTCCTGCTGGACGTAGAAATGGTCAATCTTGACGACTTCGCGATCCAAAGCCTCGATGAACTTGCGTGTGTACGACTGCTGGAGCGGAACCTGCTCTGGGTCAGACGAGCTGCTCTGGTACAGCTTTTCCTTCTGCAGAGAGTATATGAGCCGTTTCAGCTGCGAGTAGGCTATGTAGCGCGACAACCATTCCGGGACCGCGTTGAACTGGAGCGAGTGTGAGAACTTCATGAGCCAGTTCTAGTGGGAGCAGATTGCAGGGAAGAAGTAGCAGCCGTTGTAAAGATCAAGGCAAATCTAGCACACGTTCGGCCAAGGATGGATGCACTTTGGACGCACTTTCCGAAAAGGAAACGGGCCTCATGCAGTAGGGAAAAAGAAGAAATATTATAAGAGAAAAAAAAGATTTCCGGACACGAGATTGCATCACGTGGCGCCAGGTTGGGCGACAGACTCTCTGCATTTTCGTGTGCCGTGATGTCGATACAGTGGTCGCTTCGTACGGCGCTTCGCGCGCTGCTAAAAATAGCACGTGTCGCTTTTGCGACGGTATCCCGTCACGTGGTTTTTGTGGCGTGAGCGCCGCGCGTCTGTGACCAAAAAAGAAACGACGGAAACCCAAACTCCGCCCATTTTTTTCGTCGTTTTTGCGGCGGGGCAAACCAAATCTCCTAGTCGTCGCAGGTGACCCTCGTACATCGTACGTTCTTGCTTGAAACATCACAAAATTTCACCTCATCCCCCCGCAATCTTGCGTGATAACCCTTTGTTTCGTTGATTTGTTGATAAGTGATTCGTGTAGTATACATAAGCAGAGGATTCAGCGAGCTTCTTGATCTGGTTTCCGATCAGTGTTTATAAAATCAGCTCATTTAGCATTTTTCTAGATATTCTACACAAGCCTTCCAGGATTCCATTCTTTGACGCATGTTGGAAGTTCTCAACACTCCTGTAGACGCACATCTCGTGGTGCATTATGACAATCAGGATCCCAGCCGCGGGCGGTGCGTGACTGGGACGTCGATCTGCGTCGGCGACGAGTTTGGTGGGCGCCAGGACAGCGCAACTCCGTTCCAGCGGCGGCTCTCTGCGTCGCTGCGTGTGTGCGACCTGTACCAGTGTGTTCACTCGAGCAGCGGCCATCACGCTCTTGCACGGCGCTTCAGTGAAAACATCTCGGCGCCCCGTCCCCGGCAAAGTATCACGCGAACCGCGTCGTACGCCGCCGACAACGACCAGCGCGTGCGATACCTGCCCGAGATGCCTGCCTTGCCTACGTGGCGGCCGCTCTGTGAAGCCTCGAGACGGTCTTCCGTGGACAGCGCCAACGAGGACGCCGTCAGCGCTACCAGCACAGGTAGCTCTGGAGGCAGCGCGTGCGGGTCCGATGCCCCAGCTACTCATATATGCAACGTTTGCGCCCCGCAGCAGGACTGCTGGGTGGATCTCAGCACGCCCTGCGGGCGCCACCATCATCGCCGCAACTCCACGGCCATTAAATTCCGCAAGGCCCTTTATAAAGAATCCTAGCCCTTACATTACATTAGTTCCTACGTACTTTCCATTTAAGATACCTGTTTTTTGTCCCTCAGCCCGCGAATACTCCGCTTCGTGCGCAGCACGACGTTTTTGATCATGGAATGTGATGGGCTGCACACTTCCTCACTGCTGCCAAGCTCGTTGCAGCAATCCAAGTCCGGCCACAATCCGTCGTCGTCCGGAAATTCGCTTGTGCACGTTGATACCCTGCGCAGTTTGTCGCGATTGTGGGGCGTTGCAAGGTGCAGCGCTGGCAGCGGTTGCTTGTTGTTCAATTCGGCCCGTTTCGTGGTTGTGGGAAGCGTGACATTGCACGAAAACCATGTCGCGGTCTTGGAGCTACCCAAATCTGCGTCCGAAGACTCTGGAGATGTATCGAGGTCTGCATCCTCGTGCAACGAATCCCCTGAGCTGCTACCTCTGGCAGCTGCCTTTGCGTTTTGCCGTTCATATAGCATACGCACACGTTCGAAAACGGTAAGTTCTTCTGATGAGAATCGTGGGTCCACGCTTATGGTATTGTAATTATCCAGCAGATCGCTTAGTAAATCGCCAGTCATGTTTGTACGGATCATGGCTTCGTCTTCGGCAGAGATTCCTGCGCGTTCCCTAGTCTCCACTGGCGATTCTGGTAGAAGCATCACAGAATATGGATGCCCCTTTTTGTCTGGACTGGTCTCGTCCTGCTCACTGCTCACTTGCGTTGTTTCGGTAGAATTAAGATTATCCTCCCCGCCGCTAGACACTGCTGTCGTGTCCGCGAATGAGGAGATGGATGGATTCTGAATCTTCATGGGACCCTTCGGTAGATGACCCGGTGGTGCTCTATCAACTGGAGTACCCATTGGTGAAGGTCTGACAACCTTAGTCCCAAGAATCAAGGGAGATAAAAGTCCCGCTTCTGGAGCTTTTTCCGGAAAGGTATTTTCCTTCGTGATTTCAGCATGGATGCTTTGCATTTCTTTGAATTCAGATCTTTCTGGGATTATCTGAAGCCTCGGCGTGCAGATGACATTGGGTGAAGCTTCACCGTGTTCGCTGCTGCTGTCTTTACCTGCAGGCATGTCCAAGTTTTCTGTGACGCGAGCCGCTTCTTTTGGGATGGTTTCTCCCGATTCGTTGATAGATTGGTTGGAATTTTTTTCTGTAAGATTTGAGTCGTTCTTGTTACTCTCAACCTCAATCTTATCAACAGGCTCCTCTTGGGAATTCGCTAGGCTCTCAGGATTGCCGAGTGCAGGGGCTTCAATTGTTCTGATTGCTCCAGCACCGCTCTGTGTTCCAAAATTTATTGGTTCAACAACCGAAGTTACCGCTGAACTAGCATCATTCATCGTAGCTACTTCTTCATCATTGTCTTCATTTTCCTCCTTCGGAAGAGTATTTAATTCCTGGGGTTTCTCTTTCGCGCTCAGGTTATCTCTTTCAGAGTTTTCGACAGAATTTTGGGGTCCGGCATCTTCTTGTTCTTTAGTTGAGTCTTCTGGAATTTCATCAAGAGCTAAGCTGTCACTTACTTGTTCAGAACTTCTTGGTGTACTTTGAACAGCTTTTTCTTTTTCAACTTTCAAGTTGCTGCTTGGTATCGAGCTCACAGATCTCCTGTCTGTAAATTGCTTTGCAACGTTAATCCTGGGCGACATGTTATGGGAACCACGACGTGAATGGGATTTAAAACTGGAATTCTCTGGGTACAGCCCTAGTGAAGAGTCAATAAGAGGTGACGATGAAGGTTCACCCAATAAACTTGGTGGTGGAGGACGAGATTTTGTAGATGAGATGCTTGGAGATGCGGTATGTGATGGAGTGCGGTCCTTGGATGGTAATGGAGGGGTATTAAATTTGGACCATTCCTGCTCCTTGGCCGAATCACCAGATTTGCATGGGGTCAGATAGCACTGAGATCCAACCCTTTCATCGGTAGTAATGACAAGCCACTCACAATCAGCAATTCTTTTAGTAAGCTTTATCACCAAAGTGTTTTTAACTTTGCTCAAAAATGTTTCATACTTCCAAGAAGAGATGAACCACTCCGAAACATCCATCTTTGATACTCTCACAGGGGGGAAAGCAGGAGCCTCATCTTTGGCCGACTTAAAATTGCTGCTTCCAAGTGCTAATGTGCCCTCACCGAAATTGTTGTCATCTAATACTGACAAGAAGTCATTAAATCCTTTGTCTTTGCAAGAATTAATCCAGGTTGCTACCGCGTACTGGTCACCAGGACCTAAACTTTGTAATCCAGAGCCAAACCCACTTCTCATACCAAAATTTTTGAAAATCTCAGGATCAAATTTGTCATCAAATTTATACATGTACCGCTTTGATGATCTTGAAAATAATGAAGTGACAACTTTGTAAGGGTCCTCCTCGAATTTGTCTAAAAATGTGTTGTCCATCTTAGTGAAAGTATGATTCGATGAGTAAATCCTCGTAGACGCCTTGGCTGCGAGTGTCATAAGCTCATTGAAATTATTCTCGTCCGGATTGGGTAGTTGAGGAACCGTTAGAGTCAAAGCACGTTGGGTCATTGGCTTGTATGGCTTTGGCGGATAGTCGTCAATTTGAAAAGTGTCGATTAAATAAAAATCTTTAATCTTGCCCTCCTCGACTAGTGATCGTAGATATGACACGAATAACCGATAAAGAGCTTCGCCTTTAGCTTGATAAACCTTGACAAGTGCGATCAAATCAGGAGAATCAGATGACTTATTTTTGATATAGTTTCGAAGATCTGGTGTACTGACAAAGCAAACCTGGCCTGCAGTAAATATGAGATCCATTTGCGTGTATTTGTCAACAACCATGTCAACCTTAGATATTATCGCAACAAGTATCTCCAAAAACTCAAATGCACAGCATGTATAGTCGTGGTCGGGAAGGACTCTTGGGAGGAAATTGTAGAAACACATCTTGGAAAAATTCTGCTTCGATTCAATTGCACAGAATTTCAAATAAGCTTCCCATGGAATAATACCTTGGGGAAGATGGGACCAGATGATCCGCAAAGCCAAAATGAGTTTGTTCTTATGGTTTCCAAAGCTCTTTTTGATACTTTCTTCTAGAACCTTACCGTTCAGAGAGCAACCATCCCAAGGGAAAAAAGATTTTAAAATTCTGGTTGCACCTTCGATCTCTTGATTGGAAAAATGTGAAAGATTGGGTTTGAATATCTCTATTGCGGACTTAATTGAACCTGTATCGCGGCTTCCCTGCGCAATGCCGTCGTCGATCAACGTTTCCTTGAAGTACCGCGTCAGATAGTGAATTACATATCTCGCAGACGTCGGATTTATACCTTCTTTCTTCTGGAAAATATCAAAAGTAGGATCCGACGTTGCAGATTCGTCTGTGGGACCTCGATACAGGGTAAAGTCATATATGTAGTATCTTTCGGATTGCTTACGGTTGAAGTTTTTTTCCTTTAGTATTTGCTCATGTGTTGAAGGTTTTTCTTTGGTAATTGTATACTCCTGTGTAGGAAGAGGTGGCAGATCAGTCTCTACATGTCTTGTCGATGGAATAGCCCTGCGGCGAAGACTCGACCGCGTTGACTTCACGTCTCTGTGCTTGGTTTCATAGGTTGCAACAGATGACCTATCCTTAGAATTGCCGTCGAATCCGCTCGAAAGTTTCTTCTTCAATGCCCTAAGTTTAATCATTCCTCTTCAATGGAGCTTGTAAACACATGATAAACAATTATGTTCATGTCGGTCGCTTCCATAAAACATCCCGTTTTATATCGATGAATTTCGCGTCCCCGAGAATGTCTGTTAACTGTGAAAAATGTGAAACGTCTGTGAGACGCGCTTTGCCGCATCGACCGTAAATAGCTGCATTCGCGCTGAGAACTCTACGACGCATGGAACTTGTAACATTGATGGGTTAAGCACCATGCTCTTGTTGCTGTTTTGTTCCTTTGAGCCTTCTTTGCTCTACAGTTTTAATCTTCATGAATTCATTGATCAAAGGTTGGTGAAGAGCCCTCTTGTGAGACACACAAAGAAATCCAAACTTGCGCAAGTAAGCATGTTCTAGCCCCTGTGGAGAACAAGGAGATATGAATGTTGCATTTCTAAAGAATGTTTGTAAGTCAACAAATCATGCTTGCTCGGTAAGCAGGACACTATCGAGTTGGCATGTGATCATTCTATTCACGTGATCGCTGAAAAAGATAATAAAAAAAATCTTTTAGCTCATCGCCAATGACATCAGTTTTTTTGGAAATACCTCGATAGATGCAAAAATGGTGACTTATGCTGGTAAATTGGTATTGGCCCCAATGGTAAGGGCTGGAGAACTGCCTACAAGACTTTTGGCACTCAAGTACGGTGCCGATCTTGTTTGGTCACCTGAAATTGTTGATAAAAAGCTTATCCAGTGCTCAAGACAGGTGAACGATGCTCTGAAGACAATCGACTTTGTGGTGGCTCCAGCGCAAGAGGGAAAACCTACTAGTGTGGTATTCAGGACATATCCCGATGTAGAAAAGGGCAAGTTGATATTTCAGTTAGGGACTTCAGCTCCATCTCTCGCAGTAGAGGCAGCTTTAAAGGTGATTCAAGACGTGGACGGGATCGATGTGAACGCTGGTTGTCCCAAACATTTTTCGATTCACTCTGGAATGGGTGCTGCTTTATTGAAGACTCCAGAAAAACTCTGCTCAATCCTCGTTTCTTTGGTTGAGGAGGTGGGAAAACCACATAACAAGCCCATTAGTGTCAAGATTCGCATTTTGGACAATGAGGAATCAACTCTCAGCCTTGTTAGAAAGCTCTGTGCAACTGGAATTGCAAACCTTACAGTTCATTGTAGAACTACTCCAATGAGAAACAGACAAGCGCCAATCAGGGACTACCTACCGCAAATACATCGCATTTGCAAAGAAAACCATGTTAGTCTGATTATGAATGGCGCGATTCAAAATCGAAGTCACTTTCTCAAAGTACGTGAAGAACTAGGGTTGGCCGAAGATGTGGGCGGAATGATGGCAGACTGTGCCGAGATGAATCCCACAGTCTTCCACCCGACGCCGTTGCCCTGGTATGAAGCAATTAGGTGCTATCTTGAAATAGCGCGCAAGTTCAATCACAATGTTAGTAATGTGAAGTATATGATCACTCGGATAGTTCCTGGAAAGTCGAAATTCTATCAGTACTTCACAAGATGCAAAACAATGGATGAAATCACATATGTAGCCAATCAAATGGATGAAACAGGTCTTCCACTGAGTGATCCCAGTAGCTACCTAGAAGAAAAAAGGCAAAATGAGAAAAATGAAAAAAAAAGGGCTAATGATATGAAGTCACAACGGACACAGCAAACTAAAAAGCATAATGTCAAGGAGAAGTTGAAGAAAAAGTTAGATACTGACCAAAAAAGACAGCATGAACAGGCATGGGAATCTATTGAAACAAAAAAAATCAGGACTGAATGAGCAAATTCTCCAGATACATTGATGTACTTTAGTTCAGCAAGTCTTCCATGAACTTAATATCGTTAAAAAATAATGAATAATATAGGACGTAACTACATATTTAAACACAACAATCCTGGTAGACATAGAGAGTATCTGTTATCGTCGAGGTAATCCAACAACAACAATTCCAGCGCCAATAACCTTACTCCCCATGGGAAAAAAGTACATACCCCAGAATAAAAATAATATAACAGCTTAAAAAAACAACGTTCTTATTTCAAGCTCTTAAGGATCTTTGCTTTATCTTCAGCAGACAGTAATTTCAAAACTTCGCTCAACCCACTGATTGTGTTTTCGTGGTCGCTTCTGATCGATTTGGCCAAGTTTTGAGCAAAAGATTCCATCTTCAAAGATTTTAAGTGCTCCTCCAACACTTGATAGTTATCCTCAATCCAATTGGCAACAACTCTGTCATCGTCTTGGTCAATTGAGGCAGGGTACCAAGATGCTAGTCTTGCAATCTTTTCGAGTCTGGACGCGGTTGGCAACTCGTTATCCAATCTCTTTACCAAGTACTCTTCATTTAGTCTTCTTCTCAATCTCCAGAAAAAGAAGCGACGAGCTTGAGACCATTCTAACTCCTTTCTAATGGCACCCTTTGCCAACATACGCTCAGATCTATCATGTAAGTCAGCAAATTGGACTGTGATTTGGTGATAGATCGGCAACAAAATCTTTTCACGATCAGCCAATTGGTTGGCAATCTCTTGATGTTGATCGGCAGTTAGAGAATCATCAGATAGCTGCTCCTTTAAGCTCTTATATTTATCATCCAACCTTGCCATGGTGGATAGAAGCTTTTCTCTACGGTATTTGATACCAACCATACCCTCAGGTTCCAAAACACCTGCTCTGGCGTTAATGTCTGCATACATTTCCATCTGTTCCAAATTGATAGTTGGATCGACAACAACCCAAGAACCACCTCTCAATTCACCAGTTGGTGGAATATAGGTGAAGATTGGTTGCTTGTAGTTAACTAAAGCATCAACAATGAAGGAACCGTATTTTAGCACTTCATTGTACATATCACGTTGGCCACCAGAGAAACCTCTCCAGTTAGCCAAGATCATCAATGGCAATTGCTCACCATAGTTGAAGTCGTTAATAGCTTGAGCTGTCTTAAAGGCGGAGTTTGGATACCAGACCTGACCAGCTTCCTGGATCAAAGATTCGGTAGAGTCAGGGTTAGCAGGATCAGCTGGGATCAAGTTTTCAACCATTCTGGTTTCAACACCAATCACACCCAATGGAATACCACCCAAACGAGCTCTTCCTACAACGACACCCTTAGCCCAGCCTGAAAGCGTTTCTTGGAAGGAACCCTTGTCAAAGAAACCATATTCAAAACCATCTGGAGCGTCGCGACCTTCAATCATCCATCTAACATCGTAAGGCTGGTTTGGAACAGGTGCAAAATCGATCTCTCTGTCCCATTTGTCTTCTGTCTCCAAAATAGGAACCGGCAAGTTACGCTTAGCTGGAATATAGGACAACCATTCCATGATCTTTTCAACACCAGCCAAATCATCTTGAGCAGTCAAGTGAGAAACACCATTGTTGTACATGATTTGAGTACCACCCAACTGCAAGTTCGATGAGTAAACTTCTCTACCAAGCAACTTGTTGATGGCAGGGGCACCAGTCAAAATAATTGGTTGGCCTTCGATTTGGATAGCTCTTTGACCAAGTCTAACCAAATAAGCACCAATACCAACAGATCTACAGGTAACCAAGGTAATGGTGAAGATGTCCTTGTAAGCACGGGAAGTGGCACCAGCGATCAAACCGGAACCCTTCAAACACTCAACACCTAAGCCATCATCAGCACCAATAATTGCTTTGATAACAAAACGCTCTTCTCCTTCTTCAACAACACGCTCAGTGACGATTGTGTTGTCCTTTCCTTGCTTCTTTAGCTCAGCCATATCCTCGGCACCTAGGTACAAGTAGTTGAAACCCTTTGCAGGGTTTTCCTTTTCGTTCCAGTCTACCTTGAATAGTGGGACCAATTCTTCAGCAATACCAATTCTGGCACCAGAGTTTGCAGACAAGTAGATTCTTGGGATACCACGCTTTCTGGCGTACTCAGTAACCTTGTTGAAGAAATCATCTTCTTGAGGACCAAATGAACCAATCTTGAAAGTGATATCATTAGCAATAACCACAAATTGACGTCCACGAGGATATTCGGGGGTCTTGACAGTGATCTTGAAGGCAACCATACCAATAGTATTAGCACCAGCTTCACGGTCAATTTCAGCCAATTCACCATTATCATCTTCGATTAATTCGTTAGAGATGAAAAACTCATCATTCAATTTAGTCTTTGGAGAATACTTCTTCCATTGAGAGACTGCGGCTTGACGGAATAATTCAGGGAAATCATACACATAAGTGGTACCCATCAAATGAGCCTTGTAGCGCTTTGGTTGCAACCATTCCTTTGCTGGGTATGGAGTGGCAATTGGTCTCAAGTGCATTGAACCAGGCTTGTCCATAGACTTGAAGACCCATTCACCTTGAGCATTCTTCACCTCTGTGTATAATTCAGTCCTGACGACATAACCAGAAACATTGTTAATCAATGCTCTCAAAGGAACAGGCGTTCCGGTTTGAGGATCCTTGATTATAATGCGGATTTCAGCGGCAGCGACACGCAATCTTAGCAATCTTTTACCAAATCTTTCCAAGAAACCTCCAAATGCAGCCTCGACATCCTCAGGGGAAACGTCAAAAACAGCTGAGAAATTGATAAAGATGTGATTCAAATCAGAGTTAGAAGTGTCGATAACTTCCAAGTTATCCAAAATGTCACTCATCAATCTGTTTGCTTCGGAGGTCAAATATTCTTGGATAGTGATATCATCGCTGATGCGGCCGGTTCTAATGATACCTCTAGTAAAGAATCTTTTATCAACTGGGGAGTTCTTACCAGTGGCTTCGTAAACGTGAATGTTTCTGTTTTCAGTAAAAATCTGCTTGATGTTGAAATTAGACATTCTTCCCAATTCCAATTGGAAAGCCAAAGCAGGTTCAATGTGACGAATAGTTTCATCCTCAACATAGTTTGGACCTCTGAAGGTGTAATACTTTGGATATGTACCATCGCTGTAACCAAAGATAAAGGTGATACGACGGATAGCGGCATTGACCAAATTCTGTTTTTCCATGTCAAGAATTTCTCTCAATCTACTCAAGATTTCCTTTTCGGATTCGAAGCCCTCTGTAGAAGACACGAAGACATTGGCAACGTTACTCAAAGTGGCGTTAGAACCAGATCTATCAGGTGCAGGGCCACTGGAAGAAAAGTGATGTGGGATAATCTGGAGACCCTTAGACAAGCCTTCGTCAACATCATCCAAATGAGGAGAAGCAACCAAGATACCAGTTCTCAAAGGCTGGTTATCAGTTTCGGAAGTGAAAGTTAAATCAGAGACAGAAATAGCTCTGTTCATACCTAGCTTGGTCTTCACTTGAGGAACGGATGTGAAAGCGGCAGATGGCAATTGGAATTTCCATTCAACCACGGTACTCTTAGGAACGCCATAATTTTTCAATTCACCGATCGTGTATGCTCTGTAAGCACGACGGATGTAGACTTCAGCAGCGGCAGCAGCAACTGCTGGGTCGCGGTGAGTCAAAAATTGGGTCAAAACATCGAAAACGACATAGTTGGAGTCTATCAAGTCCTTGATAATTTCAGGATCAGGTTCGGTGCGTTTCGTGTCAAAAGCGCCGTAAGCAGTCTTCACAACAGAGCTCTTCAAGATGTGTTCAACTTGATCGCTTCTCTCTTTAACAGAAGGTAGAGCACCTTGAATCAAGATTTCTCTAGCTTGAAGAGCAACCTTAGCGGTAGCCTTAGACTCTAGATCCACAATGTGTTTCAAAGGTTCCGCAATAGCTGAAGAAACCTCTGAGGATAACTTACAAAGTGGTTGATAATGCTTCAAAATAGCCAAAATCAAATTGTTTTTGGCAGACACCCTAGAGTGAGACAAAACGGTGACAACAACGTTATCCAAATTGTCGGAATTCTCATCACGCAGTCTCAAAATGACATCTTCTTCACGAATATTAGAGCCACTGAAAAGTTTTTCAACTTGGTAGTAGCTTTCCAAGAATTTGGCGAAAACTGAGTGTTCGTGAGCTTCCAATCCATTTGCATAACGGTTGGTAATGTCCAACAATGGTTCAATAACGCTGGCGAACAATGGGTCGCTAGCACGTTCAGTTTGAGCAATATCTAGAAGTTTGCCAAGTTGACGAGCTGGGAAATCGGCACCCCGCTTCAAAGAACGGTCAACTAGTTGTTCCAATTGTTCATCTAACTTGATTGGCAATCTAGAGTGCAAAGCTGAGATTTGCATTTTCCATTCTGAGTATGGCAATTGAGGGTTTCTCAACACTTCGATCAACTGTTGCAAAGAAGCATTCATAATGACTTGGTTATCGTAACCATTCAAGATGTTTACCAAAGTAGTCAACAATGACTTGAACTTGTAAGCAGGCTTCGTACCTTCCACGATTGGGGCACCAAGTTCAGGTAACATACCTTCGAATGGCAAAGCGTGCTTGACTTTAGAAGGATCGTCAAGGGCCAAGATAGCCAAGATATCACCAGCAGCCACAGTGGAACCAGGTTGTTTTAAAAGTTGGATAATACCACTTTCTTGTGAAACAAGAGGCATTTGCATCTTCATGACTTCAACTTCGGCATATGGCTGACCAGCGTCGACGTGGTCACCGCTGTCAACCAAGAACTTCACTAGCTTACCTGGAGAAGGAGTACGCAATTGAGTTGGGTCATTTTCCACCTCTAGCAAAGTGGTCATAGAATCGACTGACAATCTGGTGGCAGACACTTCTTCCTTCCAGTAGATGGTATGAGATTTACCACCAAGAGCAATCAACAAACCACCATCGGACAATTTACGCACACCAACTTCACACTTGGAACCGTTGATGAACAAAGTGTAACGATCGTCAGCGGACTTGGCAACCGTGAATTTGTATCTTTTCCCTTCATGAATGAACTCGACTGGGAACATAGTTTGCAACAAGTTCTTGTTTGGAACTTGACCCCTTTGGAGACTGCTGATGTAGTCCTTACGGCCATTTTCAGAGGCGATGAAGGCCTTGGTGGCAGCACCGCAAATGACAGCCAAAGTAGAGTCTGGCTTTTCAGCGGTCATTTTTTGAGAGATCAAATCATCCAACCAACCGGTGGTGATTGTGTTGTCTTCGAAATCTTCAGTTTCCAGAAGTTTAATCAGGTATTCCACAGTGGTTCTGAAATCACCCCTGATAGACAATTCTTTCAAGGCAACAACCATGTGCTTTCTAGAAGCTTGTCTGTTTTCACCAAAGGCGAAAATGTGACCGAATTGAGAATCGGAGAAAGAGTGGATACCACCGCTGCTGGACACGGAGAAATAACCCCAGACATTGGAGGAAGAACGGAAGTTCAATTCATGCAAGGAACCACCAGAAGGCTTGAAACCTTCGTTTGGATCTTCAGAAGTAATACGACAAGCGGTACAATGACCCTTGGGAGTGGGCTTTCTTTGAGTTTGCAAAGAACCCGTGGAGCTGAAATCGAAGTCAACTTCGGTGGCGGTGTGAGGGTCGACTCCGTACAACAATCTAATATCTCTAATTCTATGCATGGGGATACCCATGGCGATTTGCAATTGGGCGGCTGGCAAATTGACACCGGTGACCATTTCAGTGGTTGGATGCTCGACTTGCAATCTTGGGTTCAACTCCAAAAAGTAGAATTTGCCGTCGTCGTGAGAGTACAAATACTCGACGGTACCGGCGGAGACGTAACCAACCAATTTACCCAACCTCACGGCGGATTTCTCCATCTCTGTGAAAGTCTCTGGTTTGGCGATTGTTACGGGAGCTTCTTCTATAATCTTTTGATGACGTCTTTGTACAGAACAGTCACGGCCGAAAAGAGAGATGTTGGTACCGTATTGATCGGCCAACAATTGCACTTCCAAGTGACGAGCTTTACCGGCCAATTTCATAATGAAAATTGGAGAGCCTGGGATTTCATTGGCAGCCTGCTGATATAATGAGATAAACTCTTCTTCTCTTTCAACTTTTCTGATACCTTTACCACCACCACCCTCGGAAGCTTTGATCATAACTGGGAAGCCGATTTTCTTGGCCTTTGCCAAACCGTCTTCTGGGGAAGTACAGCAACCTTTTTGGTACACGTCGTCGTCGACGGATACCAGGCCATTCTCATCGTCGATGTGCACCTTATCGACGCCTGTACCGGACCAAGGGATACATGGGACTTTGGCGTGTTGTGCGACAATGGTGGATGAAATTTTGTCACCCAAAGACCTCATGGCGTTACCTGGGGGACCAATAAATAAGACTCTTCTCTTGGACTTTGCTAGCCTCTCGGGCAGCAATGGGTTTTCGGAGGCGTGACCCCAACCTGCCCAGACAGCATCGACGTCGGCTCTCTCTGCGAGCTCGACGATCAAGTCGACGTTGGCGTAGTTATTGTTGTTGGTTCCACCTGGAACTTCGACGTACTGGTCGGCCATACGGATGTACTCTGCGTTGGCCTCCATGTCCTCAGGGGTGGCCATGACGACGAACTGGACGGCTCTCTCGTCGCCAAAGGTCTCGTAGGCCCATTTTCTAACGGACCGGATCTCTTTAACGGCGGCAATACCATTGTTGGCGATGAGCACTTTGGAGATGACGGTGTGACCTCCGTGGGACTTGACAAACTCTTTGAGAGGCGAGTCCTCGGCCACTTGGACGGTGTTCAGACCGATGAAGTGTGGCGCCAGCTTGGCGTGTTTGCTGGAGTAGTCGGTGACCTCGTATTGCTCGTTCTGGGACACGGCCACTTCTGATAGGTTTTCTTCGCTCATGTTTGATTTGGATGTGGAATAAGTGATGTGGGAAACGAATGTAGCGCTGGGTCGTAGGAGATAGGCGGGCCGAATAAAGCGGGTAGCGGCTACGGAGACGTTACTGAAAGGTCGGAATAAAAACAAAAGGCTGCAGGGTAAGCGGGTTAGTGACAAATTCTGAAGTGAGGAAAACAGGAGAGGGGGGCGCGAGAGTGCCGGGCGAAACTTGTGGGCCAAACAGGGGACACGCTGCGGAGCGAACTTGCTCTCGTAACTGGGGCAGGTAAGCGAGCGAGCGAGCGAGCAAGTGGAGGGCGTTGCCCGGGGCCCGTGCCGTTTTTACGACGCGACGCTCAAACGACGCGCGCGCGCTCCGCTCGAGCCAGTTTCTCGCCAAATTTCTCGCCCGTCTCTCGCCCGGCTCCGCGGGGCGAAAACTCTCCCTCACCGGAAACCAAAAAAAAAAAAACACAGAAATCCACATACTCTGCGCGGCAGTTCTTGTAAAACGCGCTCTAGACTATAAGCACAATCGGATATCCTAACTTCGCGCGTCAACTGGGTGGCGAAACGGCTGGGAAAGCTGTTGTGGGACTTTCTACCAAGGGAACGACTAAATGCGTGCGCTCGTGCGTGTATCCTCTGCTGTGCGAGTTACCAGGAATATGTTTATAGATCGAACACTGTAGGGCAATTGGGCAATTGGGCAATTGGACAATACAGTTTTTCGAACGTTAGACGTTGTTGTTGTTGTGGGACGTTGTTGTTGAAGCGCGTGTTTCGCACACCGGGGGCCCTTTAAAAAATGACAGCCATTTATAAAGAGCCGCCGACCTGGCGAGAGGCCCAACGCTGGAAAATTTCTCCCTGGGCCATGCTGGAAATTGTTGGGTTGGATTGTGTCCGTTGAGTTTTCCCAGGTCACGTGCGCCCGCCCTGCTGCCGCGGCCGCCTCTGTGCGCGCCCGTCTGGGCGCGCACCGGCAGGCTGCGCGGGCGTCTTCGCGGGCCTGCTTTCGTGATCCCAACAAAAATCGCCGCCGTGCGGCGCGTCTGGAGCCGCGCCGGGCCTGACGTCAGGGTGATGTTGGAAGAGTGGGTGGAATCGCGGGTTCGAAAACTGGCGCGGCGTGCTTTGAGCATCGAGCTGGTGGTTTTGTGCTTTGTGGTTTCTGCGACGCTTATGCGTCGCCTTTTTGCGACGCCTTTGCGTCTGGCAGGACACAAAAACCGCACACTGCGGGCCGCCGTCGCACGTCACCCCTTGTTAGGGATGACGCTTTGTTGAGTGTGGGCCGGGCAAGGGGCGGGGAGATGGGGCTTGGCGGCTGGTGGGCAGCGGCCGACAGCCGGTGGGGCTGCGGTGAGGCTGCGCCGATAGCGCCGAACGCGTTGCCGGTGGTAGCGGGTGGCGGTCGCGACGCACGGGACGCGGGGGTAGCCGCGGAGGGATGGCGAGAGAGGAGGGTAACAGAGGGCGAGAAGGCTGGTAAGAGAGGGAGAGAAAGGGGCGGGCAGGTTACCCGGCGCAGAGGATATTTTGCCGCACGTGACGTGTGTCACGTGGCTCGCAGGCGGTTGGCGATTCCCGTCACGTGCCCGCCCGCCGTCCGCTGTGACTGAAAAAATTTTCCACTACAACTGCTCAACTCAAGCCCGTCCCGCAACCGGCTTCTCCAGACCCAACCTGCAACACTCACATGTCCTGGCTATTCGGTGGCAACAAGAGCAGCAGCCAAGAAAAGCAGTCGGCCGCCGGCGCGGCCCCTGGCGACGCCAACCTGCAAAACTCGCTCGGCTTCGACCCAAACCAGGTCACCAATGTTTCCAACATCATCTCCGCCCCCGGCGCCCTGGACCCTTCGCGCCTCCACCCTCTTGCCGGCCTCGAGCGCGGTGTCGAGTACCTCGACCTCGAAGAAGAACAGCTCTCCACCATGGAGGGCTCCCAGGGCCTGATCCCCTCCAGGGGCTGGACCGACGACCTGTGTTACGGTACCGGTGCCGTGTACCTCGTGGGACTGGGGCTCGGAGGTACCTACGGGTTCTTCGAGGGCCTGCGCAACATCCCTCCCAACAGCCCGGGCAAGCTACAACTCAACACAGTCCTGAACCACATCACCAGACGCGGGCCCTTCTTGGGTAACAATGCCGGTGTCTTGACGCTCACCTACAACCTGATCAACTCTTCCATCGACGCCTTCCGCGGCAAGCACGATTCGTCGGGCTCCGTCGTCGCAGGTGCCCTCACCGGTGCCTTGTTCAAGTCCTCCAAGGGTTTGAAACCCATGGGCTACGCATCTGCAATGACCGCCGGTGCCGCGGCGGCTTGGTGTGGTGTCAAGTCCCTACTCTTATAATGTGGAACCACGTCCAACGCACCTATCGCAACACTCCCACCTGCAGACTCATAACAAGTCTCGGCGCGCTCGTTCGCGCCGCCTGCTCTAATGTATATTATCATCATGAAACTCCAAAACTATCTTCCGGGATGCCACATTGTTTCCTCTTTGCGATGACTTATTAATTATATCTGATGCACTTGTACATAACTCTACTTGCGTACATTTTAATAAAGATTTGCAAGTTCTACGTTTTTGCTGCTGCACCTCGCACATCACGCCCAAGGTGCCAGTGTCACTGCTGCTCGTTTGCGTACGGGCAAGATTGCATCGTCTTTGGACACTCGCAAATCTCTGTTATATTCCTCCAGGTCTTTCACCAATTCTTCGACGTTCACTAATGGATACTTGCTGTCTTCGAAGAAATCGTCTTCTTTGTCGACTCCACTGAACACAATTCTGTTAGGGGTGCCTGGTTTAAAGATCAGCGTCCGCTTCAAGAATACCCCATCAGTGGCCAACCCTATGATCGCCGTCTTTATGTCGCGCGGTTCCACACCACTGTCAAGAAGCAGAGCTGCAAGCCCAGCAACGATAGGAGAGGCCATAGAGGTTCCAGAATAAGTCACTGGCTCAAAAGGTGGAACGTTTGACAGTGATTCCACGGTGACGCCTGGAGCGAAAATGTCTACACACGACCCCCAATTGGAAAATCTCGCTATGGTGTCCGTGCGGTCGTCAAAAGCACCCACCGTTATTGCAGCTGGCGATGAGGCTGGGCTACTCCAACATGCATTTGCGTTGGAGTTTCCTGCAGCTGCAACGACAACTAATCCTGACTCCATCGCAGCTTCCACTGCCTGATTCAAAACTGTATTTCTGAACGACCCCAAGCTCAGGTTGGCTACACACCCTCGGCGGCTTCTCCTGCAATGCTTGACGGAAAATTCGATAGCGCTCAACACTGTCGTGAGATTTCCTTGGCCTACTTTGTTCAAGGCTTTCACTTCTATCAAACGCACCTCTTTTGCAACGCCAAACTCTTCGGATCCCACAATTCCGGCAACGTGAGTTCCATGACCGTTGAAGTCACCCGGTCCCTCTCCTACTAGGTCAGCTCCGAAGTGAGCACGTCCTTGGAATTGGTGATGGTCCTTGAATATTCCGGTGTCGATTATGTAAGCATTCACAGAATATCCGAGATAGTCCTCGTCGTAGTAATAATCAAATTTTTCCGGATCCTCATCAAGTTCGCTGTAGGGTAAAGGGCCCCTGCGTGAGATCCTTGCCAAGTGCCGAGGCGCATCAGTCTGCACGGCAATATCGTTCACCGGATCATCAGAGTCATCAATATCATCCTCCTCTTCTTCCTCGTCTTCTTCGTCATCCTCGTAGTGATCTTCGTCATCTTCATCGTCGTCATCGTCTTCTTCGTCATGCTGTTTCTTAGTTTTGTCTTTGCCATCATATTCAATGTGTTTTGCCTTTCCCTTACTACAACGGGTTTGGTTAGCTGCTTCAATTGTAAAAATATTGTTTTCATCAAAAATATTAAATTTAATATTGGGTACAATATCGGCTACCAGGGGATTTTTTCTTAACCTACTAGCCCACTCAGCTGGGAAATCAATTGCAATTGCTTCGAATTTGCCAAATGAAAATGATCGCAAGACTTTGCCCTCTAAAATGGATTTCAATTGCCCGTTTCCTATTTTCGATTCCATTAATTTCGCGAGAGTTTTCGGCGTTTTCAAGCGGACAAGAAATTCTTCAGCAGCAGCATTGCAGCATAGTCCTATGATTCCTAATAAGAGTATCAATATTCTCATAATGTTTAGAAAATTGACCCTTTGTTGGGTCAATTGATTCTCTATCTTAGTGTACTTGCTTATGATTTTTTCGACACTCCACACTCTACACTCCACAAAGCTACAACGACTGAGTAAACAAATAATGTCTGGGTGTGTGTCGCAGTTTAAGCTTGGACGAATACAACAGTAAAGATGAGTGGAATCTTTTGCAAGAAACAATGCCGTTTTATGACCGCTATCATCGTCAAACGGTTAATAGAATTATTTGGGTGAGATATAAGTATCAATTTTTAAGAGTTGAGTTTTGCGACTGTGAGCACACAGCAACATCGTTGAGATCAGAAATATTTTTAGACGCTACATCACTTGATCTCAGAGATTATTTGACTATCTGAGAAATCTATCATAAATGGAGTTAGAAGTGATACACCACCTGATTAGACTTCTCATAAACTCTCTATTTTTTAGCTGCCCTTTTTAATTCAAAAGAACATTTTTGCCGCTTGAAGCTACATTCTCCTATATAGTCACATAGCATAACAGTAAAATCACAAATTTCAATATACGATACGTGCCAAGATCCATTATTACGTCTTTTAGACGTTGAATGATTTTATCAGAAGTTTACTGAGCAGGCTTTGATAAGTGCGTGACAAGATTTTAGAGGTTGATCAATGGCTAGGGTTCAAACGTGATCGCCCATTTGGGTAATTCACTTTCGTTACTTTACAAGTACTGAAAGACATGTTTGATCGTCCCTTGTCTTTGTCGGTAGTTTCTTCACCACGAACAAACAGTAAAAAATGCTCAAAACTACCGTTGTCGGCGTTATCTAGATAAAAGGCCGACAATAGAAACATAAGTTAGCGATTTCTGGACGTACAGAAAACCCACGACCTGGATTTTATGCTTTAAAGCATAAATAGACACTGTGCATCCAATCCCGCCTTAATAAGCTGAGCTTCGTGGCTACATTCTAATCATTTCCCGGGACGGGATTTTCTTATCTTGAATTTCAGCCGTTTGCATAATAGTAACGGCGCAATAGCAAACATACCGCAATAAGCATTGGAATTCTGACCAAATATTTCACACTCTGATCTAATTTGTGCCCTCCCGTATTGGTGATGACATATCGACCTTGTTCCACCTGCCGAAGCGATGGCCGCTAAACGAGGTCTGAGTCGTATATGCAGTAACGGAAGCGCCGGCTTTTGCGGGCATCCAACTCAACGTTGCAGCTTCCAAGAATGTCACATATATGTCGCTCAGACTTCGCTGGCCAGATGCCGCACAATTATGTCGTGTTAGTTGGTACCTTAACGCAGGTTCGCGACATATGCTACTTAAGGAAATGACCGCAAATCACCATCGCTTGCATCTAGATATCTAGATAAAGAAGTGATTTACATGCGAGTAGTTATCATCTTGAAGTTAACTATTTTAAAGTAAACTATTTTTTATGCTCGCTGGGTGCGCATTGCGCGCGAAGCTAACTAGGATTGCTGGAGTTTTCATTGGTCTCAAATAGTGTAATAAAGAAGCTTGGCTGTGAATTAAAACAAGTTAGTGATCGACAACGATTACATTGATATGACGATACTCTCATGTCTTATCCGGAATACTTCTTTCGGAGTTACGCATTCGCCGGACTATACTTGTATGGTAACCACTTTTTCTTTTTCTGCCGATGGCGCCATCAGTTTTTACAAGTAGAAAGATCCGAGATTGAAAAGAAAAAAATTATATAAAGGCGCCAAAATTGTAAGGATTCCTTGCCCTCCCTTAAAACATCCTCTAAAAAACCCGTATAACCATCACTATTTACAATGAAACTGTTGACACAGGAGGAAATTGAAGCTCACCATTACCACACTCTTTCAGGGGGCATCAAGGGTGCCGTTGCAGGTTTGATCGTTTCTGGTCTTTTGTTTAAGTTTGCACCTGCCAGATATCCAAAATTCAACCCAGCTAAGATGCCATGGTCTATGAAGACTGCTATCTTCATCACTCCACCAACTTTGTTAGCATCCATTGCCGCTGAAGAGTCCTCTACGAGCTTTGACAATATGATGTACGGTTCTGGATCATCATCCCGTGAGGCCATTGAGGAACACAAGAGATGGAAAAACCTTCCTTTGTCAGAAAAAATTACTGAGGGTTTGACCCAAAACAAATATAAAATCATCGTTGCTGCTTGGGCTGCATCGATGTATGGTTCTTGGAAGTTTGTGGACAGAGACCCAATCATGACTAAAACTCAGAAGGCTGTTCAAGCCAGAATGTACGCACAAACCTTAACCGTGTTACTTCTGTTAGGCTCTGTGGGTCTATCCATGTATGAGCAAAAACTGCATCCAGATGCCTCTAAACTTGAGAAATCTCGTCGTTGGGAAAGAGCTTTGCAACAGGCCGAGGAAGAAGAGGCTAGAGCTCAACAAGCAGCTGGTTTCAGGTCCAACGAAGATAGGGTTAAGGCTAAGATCTTCAAATACGAGTAGGCAAAATGCATTGGTAAAACCTTTTGTACTATTATATCTTTTTAAGCCGGCTGGCGTGGTTCTTGCTTAGTCGAAGACATATAAACACTCTTTAATGAATTGATGATACGTGCAAGGTTAAAACGCAATATTTACAAGATTGTATACTAGCAAACTATTTTCTTTTTCTCATACCCGCTTCCAGGTCACCAACATCCAGTTTGGTGCCTCTTATGTAATAGTGCTTGTTCCTTTCTCTCCTAGCATCCGCTCTTCTGATTATATCAATTCTCTCAATTAAAGGAGAAAATAGTGGAACTCTAGTTTCAACAAATGTTTTGGAGATTTGATTTCTTAAAAGGAGAGAAGCGTCCTGTGCCAGAGCCTTGCGATCCACTGAAAGCACGTAGCCCATTATGTTGTCATACTTACATTTTTCTCCATCGTAAACAACTCTTACGACATCTCCTGCTCTGATACGCTCTTTATTGTGGACAGAGATTAGCTTTTGACGCCATCCATTAGGATCCAGTATGGAATCAACATCTTTTTTTGCGATTTTCTTGACAAGGTTGGATGCAGGAGCTTCTTGTACTGGTGGATACACAGGAATAATCTTCCGGGTCGTTGTAGGAACTTGATAATGCCTCACAAGCAACCTAGTAGCTCCGGTAACAGCTTTTTTTGAAAACATAATGTCCCTCTCAATTATGTCTAAAATGAATCTGATAGCTCCATCAAAAATTTTTCAAAACAGCTCTAAATTAACGATCACTATTTACGATAATAATTGTTCACTAGCAATTCCCTAACCATTAACAGAAATTTGTTATTTCATACTATACATTGTAGCTAGACATAGTTAAGTTCAAAACCGTGGCCTTCTCTTTCTACCTGTGAATTTGGAATCTTTGGCAACCTTTCTACCTCTCCTTTTCATAAGCTCTTTCTTTCTTGTAATATATTCTTTCCTGGACTCCTTCTCTTTCTTCTTATCGCTTCTAACTTTCACTGCTTCGGCATCCATCGTGATACCCTGTAAATTGACCTGCTCTTCCTCGTGTGAGGAACCTGAACTTAAAACCAGGTAGAATTTTTTATTTTTCTTGGACTCAGGGTCATCGATGACCAAACCACCGCTAAAACCAGCAACTTTGGCAGCCCCCAGTATTTGCTCTGTCTGCTCATCATTCTTGGGATAGAACTGTGCTACAAACTTTCCACCTTTCTTTAATGTCGCAAACAAAGTGTTAAAAAAGCGCATCAGTCTTTTCTTAGGATCATTATAGGATGTATCGGCATTACACAGCCATTGAATGGCACTGATACTGATAGCTGCATCAAATGTACCAGCACGGAAGGGTAAACCCTGACCCATATCCTGTAACATAAGATCGCCTTCGACTTCTCTTGTCAATCCTGTGGCCAACATCGAAGGTGAGATATCAACACCACACCAAAAGTGTCCTTCCTCAGATATGATTTCCCCACTCAGGCCGGAACCACACCCTATATCCAATATGTAAGAGGTGTGTGCCAAATTCAGAAGCTCTAGTGCACGTAATGTCATCTTAGCCTGAATATGTTGAACTCTTGTAGACGATGTATATTTCTGCGATTCAGAGTCATTATAGAAAAATTCTGGGGGTGCGAGCTCTTCTGGACGTGACATTTTTACTTGTACCTGTCGTGTATCGCCGTTTGCACTAAAGCGTGGAATGAGATGAGCTTGGGTTCAAAATTTTCAAGAAAATTTTGTATTTAGATGATTTCTCCGATGCGCAGGAAAATATTCAAACGCCTATGAATAGAGAAACAGACTACAAGGACCGCACGTACAGAGCTTAAAATTCAATAGGACACACCATAAACCAGCGCATTTGAATTCAGGTACTTTTCTATACCCTCTTAGGTATTGTAACGTATAAGATGCCACCTAGTGCACAACGGAGATTCTCCCCTTAGAATTCTTCCGCTTAGATTGCAAATCCCGAACTTATTTCATTTGCTGCGATCTACTTACGGATACAAGAAAACGTACCCAATAAAATTCTGGACGAATTAATGACGTATTTTTAGTGCCACTTATTGGTACGAATAGTTAAAACGACAATGTAATCGCCAAACGTTGGATTACTCCGTATTCACTCGTAGCAGATGACTCACACTAAGACACCCGCGGGACCCTTCCTTAAAAAACGGTTGCAACAAACAGAGAAGTGTCAATATATGCGAGTATTCATCTATAATTTTTGTAATATTTTGTATTTCTTGAAATATACGAAGGCTGTATAGGGGCGCCTGTGACACTTCTAAACTTTGCGAGTCGTAAAACAGTTGTGTTAGAGGAAAATTTAACCGGAACGCGGAATATTTGAAGATAGCCACGTTTAAACGACAATAAAATATTTCAAATCTTATCCCATTCAGCCAAGAATAAGCAGTACCAATGGCCCGAAAGAAGCTTGCTAAGAAGGACATCAAAAGAATTGAGGAGATCTCAGAGTTAAATGGAGACAGACGTCCTCTCCCACCAATTGAGTCAGGTGTCGAGGAGTACTCCTTCGATAGTGGCGCTATGATTAATGAAAAGCCGTCCAGAGTCCAATTGTACGCCAAGAGACTCCACCGCAAGGAGAAGCATAGGTTCCATAAAAACTCCGGTGAGATGCAATCGCTTCTCAGGGACGTTGACTTTGATCATAGAAGCTCCATTATGGATGAGCTAGTGAACAATAGTTTAAGAGAAACTTCGTTCCAGGGAACAACCTGGGGTAAGATCAAAAAAGGAGATGGCTCTAATGGGGGTTCTGAGAAAGACCGCCTAGTTATATTCGATTTTTCTGGGTTCTATGTTCTGTTTTGGATGATTGTAGCATTCATCGTCGCTAGGGTCGGAGTTGACTATTACGTCGCCCACAATGGTGATTTGACCCAATCGGAAATCCTCAAATTCATGACTAAGGACGTAGTTTCTGTTGCATACATCGACCTTATCATGTACCTATGCACGTATTTCGTGGTATTGGTACAATACGCTTGCAAACTGCGGCTTATTTCGTGGAATGGTCTAGGTTGGATATTAACTTCGGTTTATGAGTTCAGCTTCGTGGTCGTGTTTCTCTATGTCGCCGAACATATCATGAAGTTCCACTGGATCTCAAAGATCTTTATCTTCCTGCACTCACTTGTCTTATTAATGAAGATGCATTCATACGCGTTTTACAACGGTTACCTATGGAATGTCTGGGAAGAGCTGAAGTTCTCCAAGGATACATTGGCTAAAAGCAAAGACTTAGATATGGATGAAGCGACTAAAAAGACGCTTGAGAAAAGCTGCCAATTTTGTAAATTTGAATTGGAGTCTCAATCTAAGGCGCAACTATTTCCAGCAAACATTACATTGAAAAACTACTTTATATTTTCAATGTTTCCCACACTAGTCTATCAAATCGAATATCCTCGGACCAACAAGATACGGTGGAGTTACGTCTTCGAAAAGCTTTGTGCAATTTTTGGTGTTATCTTTACAATGATGATAGTCGCACAGTTTTTTATGTACCCTGTTGCAATGCGCGCAATTGCCTTGCGTGATTCAGGTGTGCCCATATTCTGGGATCGTATCCTCCAGTGGCCCTATTTACTCTTGCAGATCGTGCCTAGTTTCATTATGATGTATCTTTTGGTTTGGTATTTGATCTGGGATGCTATTTTAAACTGTATTGCCGAATTAACGTATTTTGGTGATCGCTATTTTTACGGTGACTGGTGGAATTGTGTGTCTTGGGATGAATTTAGTCGCCAATGGAACGTACCCGTTCATAAATTTCTCTTGAGGCATGTTTACCACAGTTCGCTCAGCTTTCTGCAACTGAACAAAATTCAAGCTACTCTGATGACCTTTTTCCTAAGTTCCGTGGTCCATGAATTAGCAATGTACGTTTTGTTCAAGAAATTGAGATGTTATCTATTTATCCTTCAGATGGCTCAACTACCACTGGTCGCATTGAGTAACTCCAAATTTTTGAAAAAGAAGAAGATTCTAGGAAATGTTATGTTCTGGGTAGGTATATGCACAGGGCCCAGTTTGATGTGCACTTTATATTTGACCTTCTGATTATAGTTTATGTACATGAAAGAATATCAGAATTTTCTTTATATCGAATTCGGGTCACCTATATATCTCCTCAAAGGGCCTGGTATCGTTAAAGCAGCTGTCCCATACCTCATCCACGATTTTCCTAGCATGTTCTTCGTCTTTGCAGTTGGGATTACCCATGACGCTCAGTGTTGCTCTCCTCTTGACACATTCCTGATGTCCCTGGCTGACTTTGAAGCTAAAACCACGTCTAGCAAATTCTTGCATAAATCTACATTCACCACTGAGACTGGATGCTCTAATCTCTGAACAGGCATGATGTTTTAAATTTAGCCAGTCAACCTGCCACTTTAAATTGTCGAAGTAGTGCACCAATTCATGAGCCATGGTATCTTCAAGATGCCACTTGTCTCGAATACGGTTCTGGCATAAAAGAATACCTAGCTCAGGATGGAAACCTCCACTTCTCCACTCAGGGCAGACGTCACATATGATTTTTGACTCGTCAAACTTTAGCACATCTGTTCTTTTGTCGTTCAATTTTGCAATCTGCTGAGTCATGAATATAACGGTGGGAGAGTACTTCAAGAGCCAGTCTCTATACTCGTAACACTCCTGACATTGCTTGCGTTGCAGGACGTATTTATAGTCATTCTCGTACTGTGCTTTTTCGTCTGGAGTCAGTCCTAAACCGGTCTTGTACTGGAACGTTCGTCTCCACCAGTTAAAACCTTGCACCGATGCTTCCGAAGCAGGTGGGTTTGGTTTAACTATCTCTTCTTTTGGTGGGATTGAGTCGGCCATTATTTTCTTCCACTGTTGAGAGCATATTGAAATTGAAACTCGACAAAATTTTTATTTAATGTCAAGAGCTCATCGCATCAAATTAGTAATAAAGACTAGCCAAGATATGAATATTTGGATTGCAGCTAGTGACGGGAAAGTGGACGTGGTGGAAAAATTCTTGGCAAATGGATTCAGGGCTGATAGCAAAGATCCGAATGGATACACTCCACTTCACGCAGCTGCCGCATACGGACATGAAGATTTGCTAAGGAAACTTTGTGCCGAACCTTACAACGGCGATATAAACGTCAGAGACAATGATGGAGATACCCCGTTACACCACTGCGAGGAGGTTGGCATTGCTCGCATCATCATAGAGGAACTAGGCGGAGATTATACATTACAAAACAACGAAGATAAAACGGCGTATCAGGTATTTGAAGAAGACGAATGCCTCATTGATCTTACGAAATACATGAGACAGGTGTGTGGTATTACCGAGCCATCTCTTGCTGATGTCAACGAGGAGCAATTTGCACAATTCAAAGAGAACATCAGATACACATTAGAAAATGATCCTTCTACTGACGATCCAGAGAGTATCCAACGTAGACAGAGAATACAAGAAATTCTCAGCGGTGACAATCCAGATGAGGAGCTTGAGAACTACGTCAGAGAAATGGTTAGATCCCAATTGTTGAACCAGAGCGACGATGGTTCATCTGCGAAAAGACAAAAGTAGAATGGTGGAAACAAAGACTTTGATACCATATGAGCAATATTGTAATTTATTCAATACCTTAAGTAAAGGCTAGTTGTATAAAGCCACTCAGTTTCTTCAAACCAGCGAACAAAGCATGCTGTTATCTATCATCACGTGATTAGTTGTTGGTGAAAAATTTCGTGAATTGGTTTTCAACCACCCTTTCGAACGATATCAACACCAGACACAATGTCCATTTTAAGTCCATTGGTCAAGGCGGCTGAGGCCGTCAATAAGCTTAATGCAAATTACACTTCCATCAGTTATGAGGAATTGAAAGCTATGACGTTCATGCAGCGTGTACGCGCATACAATTGGACATTCGAACTGGGCGCGGTGGCGGTTCTGGGATTGGTGCTCGTTTTCTATTTAGTGGGTACTAAACTAAATACTTCTCGTGCTGAAAAACTATTCGACTCCGTCAGCCAATGTTTCCACGATCTGGCTTTTGCACGCGTTGGATTCTCGACAAAGTCGGGGGACAAGAAGAAGTACATCAGTGAACATAACAATACTTGGTTCACGACCTTCACTACTGGGCGTTCCACCATCAAGTATATTACCGTGCGTTCTCACATGTATGCTCGTTTCAATCCCATGGCCATGATCACAGAAAGAGTCCTTGGAGTTTTCTTCCCAAGCTTAATCGAACGAGACTTACAAGAATACGTCGAGGTGGTTGTAGCTCCCAACGGAATCTATGTGCCAAACGAATTGGCAGAAGTACCAGCCAATGCTAATGAAGCTTTGTCCAAATTCAAGTTCATTGCGTCCATTGTTAATAAGGGAGACATGGGCAAGGCTCGCGAGCAGAACTACTTTTTATCTTTGACGCATACTGCCGAGAGTGAGAACCTTCCACTCCAATACGTGTTCATGTCGGAAAACAATCAATTGAATGGCTTTTTTTCCCGTTACGGTGGTGCTGAGTTTAGAACACTCTTGGAAAAATGTGCCAATATTTTGAGCTATATTAGCTTCACAGACCTACCCGACGAGAAGCCAATTACTGACAAGTTATGGAACGAAAATCAAGAACCTCGCTGTGTGATCAGGTGCAAGCTATCTACTAATTCTCGTGACTTGACTAATTTGAATGAATTGATCAAGTCCGTGGTAGGGATCTATGATTCTGTTACCCAAGAATTCTTAGAAACCCCCGCTAGTGCTTTCATCACAAACGATATGTTGAAGAAGTCGTACAATCTACGTACTCAAGAATTGCAGAAGATCCAAAAGGTAATGAAGCAGGTGGAAAGAGAGTTAGCCATGGAAAAGAAGCAGAAGCTCGAGAAAGAAAAGAGACGTGAATTGAGAAATAAGCTAAGCGGTGAAGAACAAGACAAGCTGGACAGAAAGATGAAGGAGAAAAGAGAGAGACGTATGAGAAACAGACAAAAGACTAGAATGTAGCACCTTTCTCTGGATTTTTACTTCTTGTTCTATGTACAGATTTTATTTACAATTTTGTGAGTTTATAAATCCAAACCAGGGATTTTGACATCCTTTAACGTCACTCCGCTAGAGAGTACCTTTTCTTCCTTCTTTTTAGGGTTCTCATCAGTTGAAATTGTAGCCTTTGTATTGCTGGTCACGTCAACCGCCGCAGCTTGGGTTTTAGGTTTGACTTGCTTGATCACTTTGCTCGTATCAACGGGTTTCTTTAACATCTTTTCAGCAGAGACTTGTAGGAGTTCTTCGTCCACATCGCTTTCGCTCAGAATATAGCGAGCACCATTACCAATATGTAGGTAGTTTCTCATAAGAGATGGACTAACCCTGGTTACCTGGCCCTTATAAAGCTGAAATTGAGGAAAGTCTTTGAGTATCTGAACCTTGACCTTATTTGTACGCTTCGAGAGAGCCGAATATGATCTAGTTAGTGCGACTTTTAGCATAGTGATCTCTATATTTTAAGTAATTGAACTTTAAGGAACAATTCTGCAGAAAATTTTTCTACTACAAATTGTTTTCTCTAGTGTCGAGAAAAGTTCCAATGCTGGTAACGGCAGAAAGATAATATTGTAGATATGAATGTAGAACTCTATTGCAAATCAAGGACCTTATATAATAGGACAGTGAGAAAGCTTGAAGATTTCCAACCCCATTCTAATCTTTTTGTGTATGGCGAGTGGTTGCCTCTCCGCGTATGTACCATGCAAAATCAGTTTAGTTTCGTTATAATGATACGAATACACCTAATCATGCATTGTATACATGCCGTACATGCATTTGTTTCTGAAGTTTAGAGGTTTTCATGAACGCATTCTGCAGGAGACAGCGTAAACGCGCGTAAGAAAATGAAAACTTGGAAGACAGAGCCTCGAGACATAATGAAAGAGCTAATGCTCAGGTATCAATCCAAATTGGCAAAACCGGGATTCGTTCTCATAAGAGTCCAAGTTCTTATGTATGTCACGTGACATATAAATCTGCTTTCAAATTTGTCGCTACATTTTCTCTTGTTAAAGCTAGCTAGTTAATAAAATCAACAACAGCTTTCAACGAGAATGTCAAAGATGCGTAAACCAGGTGTTGCTAACATGCAAGGGGTTGCCCAGCAACAGACAAATCCTATACCCGTCACACAGCCAACGGATGCCTACATACCCCCCTTCCTCGCGGCGAAAATACCAGAGTTGGATGCATATCAACAGCTGCTGGAAACAGAGCGCAAAATTGACGTGTATATTAGTCGCAAGAAAATTGATCTATATCAGTCAGTTTCACAGTGGAATAGCATAAAACCTGAATTCCAAGAAAAACAGTATTTGCGTGTCTTTGTTTCAAACATCGCCGAGAACCAGCCCTGGCAGACTGAAGAGGGGAATACTGAGCCCAGCTGGACCCTCAGAATTGAAGGAAGGCTTTTAAATGACCAAGAAGTTCAGGATCCACAAAGACCAAAATTCAGTTCTTTCTTGCAAGGAATCGCTGTTGACTTTAAGAAACCGCAAGACGAAGAAACACAGGCACCAGCTATTGTCGAATGGCACGCGGATCCCTCAACACCAGTTGAGTTCGATGGTTTAGACGTCAAGCGTAATGGCTCTGAAAACGTGGAATGCACCATAGCCATCCAGCTACGGGGAAATACAGGTGAAGTGATTCAATTTTCCCCACAGCTTGCTTCGATTATCGGCATCTCGAGAGGAAATTTACATGAAGCAGTCTATTCACTATACAAATACATTTTGCTCAATGATTTACTGACAAACGACGACTCTGATGTCACCACACAGACCAATGCATCTTCAAACAATACAAATGGTGAAAAAACAATTGCTAAAATTGACAAGTATCTAGCCACTTTGTTCCCAGAAGAGAGAAGAACGATGAAATTAGCAGAAATTCCTGCACTTGTGAACCATCATATATCTCCTTTACCGCCCGTGAAGATAGACTACACTGTTCGTGTAGACAAGTCTTCTACTTATGGTGAAACTGTTATCGATCTAGAAGTGCCAGCGAAGAGTGAGGACATAATAGGCCAACAGGGAATGTCTTTACTTGGTGAATTGAACCAATTGAGCACTACCTTAGAACCAAGACTGCAAGCTTTAAATCAGGAACTGAATATATTGCAGTTGCAACTTAATGCCAGTGCCAATAAGTACCAGTTTTTCAAGAAGGTCGCCGAGAATCCTGCTGTTATGCTACAGGAATACGTACAGTCTACTTCTCGCGCTTTGAAAATTCTCAGTGGCGACGACGGCTTCAACGAAGATACGGTGCGGAGAGCGAAGTTTTACAAAGAGAATGAAGCCATGCTGTTTGAAAATTTAGGGGTTCTTCTATCAAATGGGAGGATGTAGCTCCAATATACAGATATTATGCAGATACTATGCACTAAAATGTAATATAATCGGTTCATTTCCTATAATTGCTAATGATTCGTAAATAGTGCTAATCAAAATTTTTCATCATGGCATTTTTTATATTGAAGAGTCATCTCACTGAATCTCAGTCGTCGTTCTTTGCATAACGTTAGCACATAATGTCCCAAACCTATAGATCTACGAGATCCGCTGTTAAGGAGAACAAATCTTTCGAAGATGCTATTATCCAGGGCTTAGCATCGGATGGTGGTCTTTTCATTCCATCAGAAATCCCTAAGGTTAGCTCTGAAACTCTCGACAAGTGGTCTAATTTGTCTTTCCAGGAACTTGCTCTTCAAATAATGAAGCTTTACATTTCTAGTGATGAAATTCCTGAGTCAGATTTGAGTGATTTGATCAAAAGGTCGTACTCCACTTTCCGCGCGAAGGATGTTACTCCATTGGCTGAAAACATCACTGGTGAGGGCGAAAACCTCCACGTGCTGGAATTATTCCATGGGCCAACTTATGCGTTCAAGGATGTCGCACTTCAATTTGTGGGTAATCTTTTTGAGTATTTCTTGCAGAGAAGTAACAAGGATTTGCCTCAAGAACAAAGAAAGAAAATTACCGTCGTTGGTGCAACCTCAGGCGACACCGGTAGTGCTGCCATTTACGGTTTAAGAGGTAAGAAGGACGTTTCCGTTTTCATTCTTTACCCAACTGGCAGAATATCTCCAATTCAAGAGCAGCAAATGACCACGGTCCCTGATAAGAATGTTCAAACTTTGTCTGTGAAGGGTACCTTCGACAACTGTCAGGACATCGTCAAGGCTATCTTTGGTGACAGTGATTTCAACAAGAGACACAACGTTGGTGCCGTGAACTCTATCAACTGGGCGAGAATTTTGGCACAAATTACTTACTATTTCTATGCTTACTTCCAAGCTATCAAAAAGAATCCAGGAAAAGTTAAATTTGTTGTTCCAAGTGGTAACTTTGGTGATATCTTGGCTGGTTATTACGCCAAGAAGATGGGTCTTCCAGTTGAACGCCTAGTTATTGCCACAAACGAGAATGATATTTTGGACAGGTTCCTAAAGAGTGGTGTTTATGAGAGATCTGATGATGTCGCTGTGACACTATCACCTGCAATGGATATTTTGATCTCCTCTAACTTCGAAAGACTGCTATGGTATCTCGCCCGCGAAGTCCTAGCTGGTGGTGACGACCTCAAAGCTGGTGAAATTCTAAGTCAATGGTTTACTGAGTTGAAAACCAAGGGTAAATTTGAAGTTTCTGCGTCCGTTATTAACTGTGCCTTGGTTGACTTTGATTCCGAGAGAGTTTCAAATGCCGAAACTACTGCCACTATCAAAGACATTTACGAACACTCTCAAAACCCCAAGCATTACATTCTTGACCCTCACACTGCGGTCGGTGTTTGTGCTACTAAAAGACAAATGACAAAGGACAATGATAAATCTATAAACTATATCTCTCTTTCTACAGCACACCCTGCTAAATTTGCAGACGCTGTTAACGAGGCGCTATCTTCTTTTGAAGGCTACTCTTTTGAAAAGGATGTTTTACCTGATGAATTGAAGGCTTTGGCTGTTTTGGACAAGAAATTGAAGTATGTCGAAAAAGCAGATGTCGAACTGGTCAAGGCTGCCATCGAAGAAGAATTAGTAAAGATGGGATTATAAGTTTTTAAGCTACACACTTTTTAGCCCGCTTCACGAATAAATAACGCACTTAGAGTATTTAGTTAGTAATCAGTGCAGTACGCTCCACAAGAAAATGTGGTTATAATTTGGTCTTCAATTTATCACATTCCGTTTAGGCCCTAGCTCAAGTTTCCCATTGGCATTCACATTTAGCTCGTATCCTGCTGCTGCTAGAGTATCATCCTGAACAGCCTGCTTTGCTTCTAGCTGAGCTACGAATTGCTGATTTTCAGAATTCTCATCTAGCAAAAACTTGATGCACATTATGCTACGCTCCTTGATGAATGGATCGTTGTCGTCAATAACACAATTCGAAAGTACTAGTTCTAGCGCTTGAAGATTTCTCAACATGTCCTGAATTTCTTTGTTTTTATAAGTCAAGAACCCTAGTGTTTCGATTATCAGAATTTTGCACTCAGGGAAGTTAGTGGACTTGATCTTTCCTGTCTCAAAATCAATTCTACTGTGCAATATAGTTTGACTAGTGATTTTTTCACCGTTCATATTCGTGACCTTCATATTTTGAATGCCATTACCTCCCTGTTTTAGCATGTTAACTCGTAGTAAGTTCTGCTGCAAAACATGCAAAAGTTTGACAAGAAGCTCCACGCCTTTATAAGAAATGATGAATTTGCGAACATGTTCGAATTGAGAAAGGGTTGAGATGATGTCTAAACAGATGGAAAGACTATGATGTATAATTGCCGCCTTACCTTCATCTTCGGTACCAAGTGCAAAATACTGCTCGACGTCACGAACGGCTGATTCAAATACTCTGAAGCACCAAGCCATTATTCCCATCAGTTGAAATTTGTCCCACGCGGAAGAACTTGTAATTACCAACTGTGCCATTTTCAAGTAATCGAAGTATGCTCTAGGTTGGCTTGATTGAAAGTGCTCTAAAAATGGGCCGAATGATTCATGACAAACAATACGTGTGAATGTTGAAACCTCAATTGTTTCTAGCTTCGAAAGGTTCTCCAAATCACTCTCTTCAGTCAGTAAATCTTTTGAATGTTTAACGTTGCTGGCAAGTAGTTCGCGAACGAAATAGCCTAGAACCTTGTCAATCGCCTCGCTTTTTAGAAAATAGTATAAGAACTCCTCAGATCCACTAAGATTTCGGAGATACATTGCATACACTATCAAAATCGGCTCTTTATCCACTAAATCAAAGGGATATAGAAGGAAGGTCATAGTATCATTAAAAGAAGCTTTATCGAAAACGACTGATATTCTTGATAAATTGAACAGAAGCTCGCATAGCATACTGTAGAGAGACAGTTCTATATGCTCATAGTTTTTAGATATTGTTAGAGCATTGAAGCGTCGCACGAGTTTCTCTGCAAGCAGCAAGCTTTGTGGTAGATCTTGATTACTTGTGGATAGATTCCGTGCGAGCAAAACTACGCCTCTCAAAGTTCTGAGATACCAAAATCTGCGTTCAGGGCTAGCTTCAATATGCTCAACATTTTCTATTGGATCGCCGCATCTTGATAAGAGCCTCCAAACTCGTTCCGAAGATGACATTGCATGACGGTACTCTTCATTTTGAGAAGTCTTTTGTACAACGGTATTGAGTTTAGGTAGTAGTAATTCACATTCATTTGGTGAGAAATTTGCATCATTAAGCAATCTACTGATACTTTCAATGATGTCAAAGTCAGAGTCCTCCATCCGTATATACAAGTATGAGATGGTGGTAGAGAAGGTCAATCATTTTTTAAATTCGTTTCCGGCGATGATTTTAAAAGTAAATCTAACGTATACCTAACGTATATTTAACGCTACTTAATTATTATGCAATTTTTTTATCGAAACTAGAGCAATTCTTCATCAGAATCTTGATCTTCATTCAGCGGTAGGTTGTCCTTTTTTTCGGTGAAGCCTATCCATCCTTCCTCCTCGTCAGAAATGTCCATTACTTCATCCTCCTCAGAAGCCTGCAGCTCACCATCAGAATCAGCTATCTCTGGATCAGAGTCTTCTTTCTCGATGCTGCCATCAGTAGAGGTCAAGAAATAGTAGGCATACTTGTTATCATTAGCAGCTGAAACCACTTCTTTTGAAACTCTAACAATGAAACGTTGCACAGCTCTCAACGCACTAGCAAATTCATGTTTATGATTGGCAATGTACTTGCCATGGCTGGAAACCAAAGCTTTTATCCAGATCAAATTGAATTCTATGTGCTGAGATTCCATTGCAAAGTCACCTATGAATTTGAGTAGCCTTGGCACATAGACAGAGGGTATGCTGCTGCTCACCAAGGAAATATCTTTCAATGGCACTGCCTCGTAGACTTGATTGATGAGATATTCTTCGTTAAGCCTAAAGGCCATAATCAAAGCACTCAAATGCTCTTCTTCCTTAAGAGCTTCTAAAACTGCTTGTGGCGTCACATCCATATCCAAGTCAAACGGATCAAAAATAAGGGTGTCATCTACTGAGTATATCAACAGCCCCTCAGTAGAAGCTGCAGCAAAAGCGTGGGCCGTAGGAGAGAATTGCAAAGATGTAACTCTGATTTCAGGTCTAACTCTTCTGGTTGATAAGTCTCCTCCCCTCCTAGAACCAGGGAGTGTGTTATCGATACGATCTTCCAAATCTGAATTTTCAGCATCGCGATCAATCAAATCTAAAGATCCCGCTTCTGTCATTTTGCTGCTGTTCAAAAATTCCATTGTACCATTCAGGGACATGTTTCTAGACACTATGAACCTTTTCAAAAGAACTTCATTAGGAACATCATACAAGCAGATAGAATTATTGTTACCACCTGCAACAATTGAAAGGCCATCAAAGCTATAATTGATAGTGGTGAAAAACTTTGATCTGGCAGAATTCTTGGCTGTGAACCTATCTTCCAAATGTCTTCCCGCAATAATATCCTTTTTGCAATCTATCAAACCAACCTGCTTCCCATCCTCGATGTTAAATAATAGAATTTGACCGTCAAGCGTCGACGCTGCGACCTCTTTACCATCTGGTCGCATGGAAATTGATAATACATCAGAGTAAAGTTCTAGAGGCTCGACCTGTTGAGATCTACTGAAAATAGACCATATTCTGATGGTTTTATCCCAAGATGCAGAAGCCAAAACGCTGTTTTCTGAACTGAAGGAGAGACAAGATACCGGTCCCTCATGACCAGACAAAGTTTCCACCAATTGACCCGTTTGGACAGACCACACATGTATGTCAAAACTGTCAACAGATCCAGCACAGACAACTTCACCGGTAGGATCGGCAGCCAGACAATTGAATGGTATCCTTTCTGCTGCGGTGAATGTTCTGAAGTTACGGTATCTAATTAAATCCCACACTCTTACAGTCCCATCGAGTGATGAAGAGAATAATAGCTGTCCTCTTTTGGCAAATTGCACTGCTGTTACAGCAGACGTGTGTTCCTTAAAAGTGACCAAACAAAAACCCGATATCACATCCCATAACTTGATCCTACCATCTTCAGACGCTGTCACTACTCGGGAACCATCTGGAGAATATGCCAAGGCATTCGCAGAATCGAAGTGGCCCTGTTGTTTTAGGATATAAGACTCTGATTGCCATTCATATACCAGCAGTTGTCCAAGTTTGCTTGAACCGAATGCTAACCATTCGCCAGAGTGGTTGACAGAAACAGTGTTGACTGCGTTTTGGCCCATAGTTAGTTGCTGAATTAGCGTGAAATGAGGCAATTCATACAATCTGAATTCACCATTAGTAAATCCCACAATCAATATATTCGAAGACGCATGGAATGTTGCACACTTCACTTTTGCTTGAGAAGCATAAAAGTAATTCTTCTTGGTTATACGCCAACTGAAGGTTGAAGGGTCAGGTTCTTCGCCATCTTCAAGTAGATCGGAATCTTTTGCGGTGTACTCCCATTGGAAAAGTGCACCGTCTTTGCTAACAGTGTATATTTGTTCTTGATCTTGTGAAAAGAATGCGCCCATCACATAGTCTCTATGGCCTGCAAATGTCATTGAAGCCAAATTTTTTTCATCGGAATCAATGGACCATATGCGAGCGGTGAGATCCTTGGAGGTGGAGATCAAAAAGCGCGAGTCTCTCGACCAGGTAAGTGAGATAATATTGGCAAAATGACCGGCATGCACGCGATAACGAACGAAAGGAGCAAACTGTCTATCTTCAGTTACACTTGGAGTCTTCCAAATCTGCAGAAATCGGCCACATGCGAGGGCAAATAGCTTTCCGTCGGGAGAGAATTTAAGATCAGATACTTTTTCTTTAAAGTTAAAATGGTGTAGGACGGTTCTCGCTTTAAAATTGACCAGAATTGCTCGGCCATCTTCATCGACAGATAAAAGCAAAGTTCCTTGGGGGTTGAGGTCGATGCAAGCGATGTTCTTCCTGTGCTCATACTCAAATGTAAATGACTTATTGTTAATGAGGTCGAAAACTGATACCCTATTGCCTACCGGAGATAGTAATTGCGTGCCGTCTCTAGAAAAAAGCACATTTCCTCTACGGTATACAGTCCCAAGCAAGTTTGAAAACTTGAAATCAGACTTCATCGTTGTATTTGTAGACCTTTTTCTGATGGTAAGGTATCTTTTAGCTCATCTCATCAGCTCTGCGAAAAATTGAAAATTTTCCACTATCGAAAAGAAACGTGTGCGATGAGGTGGGACAGTACAGTTGCCCAAGAACAGTTGTTTAAAGAAGCTTAACTTCCCAGTCCAGAAGAGCAGAAATGTCCAAAGAGGTGAGCGGGAAGCTTTCAAATCGTGTCATGAACATGAAGTTCATGCGCCAGGCAGAGCATGCCGAGGAAGAGGCTAAGGAGGAACAGAAAGTGCGTCAATTAGTGGACTCGAGCGAATGGACCCTCGCAGGACGTGACAAGATCGCAACAAAGCTACGGTCGCAACCCAGTACTATCAGTCATACGGGATTGCGTGGAGAAGGACAGCATGAAGCTAGTGTTGGGCGCCGTAAATTTGGACAAAAGCCTGTCCCTCAATCTGAGAAACCATCACAAGAGACACTGGATGATCTTTGGGAGGCGCAGAAGCAGCAGCAATCTGACAAAAGTAGCAAACGTAAGCGTGGGTCCGAAGAATTGGAACCTGAGAAACGCCAGAAAGGCACCAAAAATGCCAGGAATGAGCAAGAGCACAAGCCTGAGCTCAAAGGTGAGCGTGAGCCCGCTGTGGGATCTAAAAATACGAATCAAAATACACGTACGTATGATATAACGGAATGCTAGGAGTTTATTTCTTCTTTTTGCCGGCTTTTGATGGATCGGCAAATTCACCGCGCAACACTGCTTCGCGCGCCGTGGAGTTTATATGTTTGAAGCGGTCAGGGCCAATGTGAGCACCTCCAAACCAGCGCACCACGGCAACCACCACGTCCCAGGCGTCCATGAGAGTGAGAAGATGTAGTACGCGCCCGCCCGCGGCGGTCTCGCCATCATCATCACAGTCCTGGTACACCACGCTACCAGCTCCGTGGATACGCCACGCGGTTATTACATGCTGCGAGCGTGCAATCTTCCCATCTGCGCGCAATTGGTCGAGCTTGGCACACGCATCCGCTTCGCTAGACACAGAAGCTGCGAAGGCGACAAATGTCGACCCACGGTCCACCACAGGGTCACTCTGAATCCACACTGCGGGTAGATCTGGCAATTCGTGGGCGGTGGCGCCGCTAGACGCATCAGCACTCACTGCTCTATTACCGTCTGCCATGTATCCTTCGTCCGATGTGATATCGTGATTCACGTGACCCGAGTCCTCGGCGTGTGCGTCGCAAGCATCACTGGCTTCTGCCAGAAAGTCGAAAATGCATACGTCGTGCAGCCATGCACGCTCCATGGCGGTCTCAAGTGCAGCAACTAACTGTTTGCGGGGCTCGGGTGCGACCACGTCGAGCACCTGCGGCGCTGCCTCCGTTGGGTATCCCGTGGGAAACGACATGTGGACGCGCACGTGCTCGTGACGAGGGATTTGGACGACCCACTGTGTGTCAGAGAGACACTCAACGTAGCCAGGATAAATGGCATTGATTGCCTCGAGCTCCAACTCTCGTTCAACAGAATGCTCTTCCATGCATATCAAAACCCGTTATGAGTCGTGGCCTCCAAAGAACGGCTTTTAGCTCGTGCGAGCGCCGCCGGCAGCCGGCGGGCAAAAGTTACAGATAAAAGCCGGGTAATTAGTACACGTGAACACCACGTGTACTATCTTACGGGCTAGTTGGCGAGAAGCGGAGAAGTAGAGGAGGAAGAGAGGAAGTTAATCATTCCTTGGACTCTTGATGAATCGTATCCATACAATTCCTTGCGGTCAAAGAACAATTACCATGAGGTGTGTGTGGCTTGACTAGATCATATTTTCTATAGTTTCGTGAGCAAATCTACGTTTTGGCATTGGAATATTGCAAGCCCTTCCAAGATGTGCGCAGTTTCTGAGGCAGAACTTCAGAGTGCATATAGTGTTCAGGCTCTCGTGGTGATATGAATTGTGCTCTCTTGTTTTTGGGGGGTGTGTACGTAACCATTTACAACCTTGCATGCTCGGATTTTTAGTTGTTCTGACAAATTAGGAAGAAGACGTAAAGGCAAGGAAGGGCGAGCTGAAAGAAGTATTGCTATATAAGAAAAGACCCTGCGGAGAAAAATGCGCAAACTTTTTAGTTAAATTTCTTACCATAAATTCACATAAATTCGCTACATTAATAGACTATTTACACCATGCAAACTGTTTTCGTATCTGGCGCTTCGGGATTCATTGCCCTACATGTTGTTAACGACTTATTGGAAAGCGGATATAAGGTAATTGGTTCAGTCAGAAGTCAGCAAAAGGCAGATCGTTTACTAAAACAGTTCAATAATCACAAGAACTTGTCGCTCGTAATTGTCTCCGATATTGCACAACTAGGAGCCTTCGATGATGTCTTCGAGAAGTATGGTGAAGAAATCTCGATCGTTCTTCACACTGCCTCGCCATTCCACTTTTCTACCACAGAATACGAAAAGGATCTGCTAATTCCAGCGCTCAACGGTACTAAGGGCATCTTGGAGTCGATCAAAAAATACGCTGCTTCTTCTGTTGAAAGAGTCGTGGTGACGTCTTCATACGCGGCTGTGACGGACTTTGCAGGCGACAGTGACAAAACTAAGACGTTTACAGAGGAATCGTGGAACCCGGTTACCTGGGAAGAGGCTAAAAAGGATCCTTATACCGCATACTATGGCTCTAAGACGTTTGCCGAAAAAGCTGCTTGGGACTTTTTGAAGGAAAACAAGGATAAGGTTAAGTTCAAATTAACTACGGTGAATCCCGTTTTTGTCCTCGGTCCGCAATTGTTTGACGAAAATGTTTCTGCCAACTTGAATACATCTTGCCAGTTCATCAACGACATAGTTCACTCCACACCAGAAACGGAGTTAGATAAAAACCTTTTCGGAGGCTTCATCGACGTTCGTGATGTTTCTAAGGCACACCAGCTTGCATTTGAAAGAGATGACTTAATTGGCCAAAGACTGATCCTTTCAGAAGGAAGATTTACTATGCAAGATTTCGCTGATATAATAAACGAAGACTTTCCAAAACTCAAGGGCAAAATTGCAGTCGGGAAACCTGGTTCGGGGCAAGATCTTTTGAAAAGCATTGCGAAATTGGACAATTCTAAGACTAAGAGACTCCTTGGTTTCAAATTCAGAAGCCTACAAGAGACTGTAGATGACACTGTATCTCAAATTCTAAAAGCTGAGCACAAGTAGAGTTACGTTTCTTTATAGCCCTTTAAAATACCTGTTTTATTGAACCATTTTGAAGTAATGGAAGAAGTCGTTGCTCTTGTATAGGTCCTTTTTATATAATAACAGATCTGCAGCACTAGAGCTAAATTTTGAAAAAAGAATAACATTCGTTGTAAAATTGTAAATGTGTATAAATGGATACTGAGAGAATTATGATTAAAAAAATAAGTTCATAACATTTGAGAATTGAGAGCAAGAAAAGATGTACAAAACGCTCCACTATAAATCAACACTATCATTAAGAGTTTTAGACAAAGCTATTTGAAAAATAAGTAAAAGCCTTAAAAGCAGGAGCATCAATCAATCACTCTCCACAGTATCTACACCAGAAACTACCTTGTGTTTCTCAACTACCACGTCTGATTCAGTTGGATTTTCATAGCTGATTTGTCCCATTTCGCTATCGTGTTTATCGAGAATGGCTTGCTTGTCTTCCCTTACCTGCAAATACCTGATGGCGATAGCAACAAAACCAGCGGAAATGGTCGTGGCTAGCATCGCATAACAGCCCTTTTTGAACTCTGGAACTGTTGTAGCGGCGTAGAATAATAAAGACCACCACGCGTTAACCGCACCAGAAAACATATTCATAGACGCCAAGACAACGGCACGCTCCTGCATATCCCGCCTGCATACAACATTAGCCCAAGCGAAGAAACTCGCTTGCCCTGCGTAAGAAATACCTGATAGATATTGAGCCGTGAACATAACACCGTCGCTGAGAGGTTTAGCTAAAATCATAATAGAGACCACAACCAGTGTGGCGCTAATCAATAAAGCGATATGCCAATGGTTCTTCCCACGAGTATGATCGACATACAAGGCACTGAAATACGTCGCTGTGATACCAACCCCAAAGATTCCCATTGGGTAATGATTTCTTTGAGCGACTGAATAATTGTTGTATTTCAACCATAAAGATAGTAGAGAGTTGGATCCAAATGATTCATTCTCACCTCCAAGCACCCATAACAAACTGAATAGCCACCAGTGCCATCTTCCTACAACTCTTTTGAAAACTGACCAATCTAGCTTTGTTTCCTCTCTAGGTGGTAAACGAGCCTTTGCCATATCCAGGTTTTCCTGAGAAAATACCCAGCTTGGCTTGGACTTACCGGGCAAACCAGGAAAGCATAAAAAGCCGTACACACAAATTGGGATTGTAATGATAAAGTCAATGATAAAAAGCCATCTCCATCCTGAAATACCATTCTTACCATCCATGTTGTTGTAGATGGCACTTTGCATGAAACCCGAAAAGATGGAGCCAACCAGCCCGCTACTGGTGAAAGTGGCACTTCTGGTGTTGATTTCTTCTTCTTTATACCATGATCCAAGGATTAAGTGAGTCCCTGAGAAAGTTGAACTCTCGAATATAGCTTGGAAAAACCTAATAGCGCAAAGTTGATGGTATGAGCTAACCTTATACATACCAAGGGTTAACAATGCCCAGGCCAAAGAACAGAAAGATAACCAGTAACGGGGAGGTACTTTTAGTAATATTAAGTTGTTTGGAATCATACCCACGACATAACCCACAGTAAAGCAAGTATTGATGATGTTATACTGATCACCGACCATGTTTAAATCTTCTTTCATACCGGAAACGTATGCATTGGCCAAATTGCTTCTATCCACATAATTGATCCAATAATTCAAGCACACATATGTCATAACAAGACAATCAATCTTGAGTAAGAGTTTTCTTTCTTTTGGATCCTTTGGAGGTCTACCCCAAAAGAAGGCCTTCACCCGGGACGGAACTGATAAAGACTTCAGATCAGCAAGCTCGCTGCCTTTCTCTTCAAATGTTGAGGACATGATCTCTGACTACTGAGTGAGCAGAAAGAATTAATGGAATAACGGCATACTCATATTTATAGCTTGGCGCTTCTCATTGATCTACTTGATTACAGCGTGGATAAGATAGATGTTTCGTTGTTAAAGACAATTCATATCTCGGCGATCAAGATCCTCCGCTATCTCGTTCCGCATTGTTAATTCTAAGCTTAAATTTTGGGAGATTAACTTCCTTCGCAACCTCTCCGATCTAGTTTCTTGCTCCTCTTCAGCAATTATTGCAGCGATTACCATCCACGTGAGAGGTAGATAAGATAACAGAATGCTATTATGCATTAGATAAAGAAATTTAGAATGATAAAAATTTCTTATATGCTACGATAAAAGTTCGGTGCAAAGTTTGATGTACCAATCTCGAATCTTTACGATCTCGCGGGTTGATCCCCGAATGGGATTGTAATTTAGTCGTACAATCGTTTTCTCTGACAAGGTGTGGAATCCAACAAATGCATCAATACATTACACCCTTTCAAAAAGTTGTCAAATCTTAAAAAAATAGTCACGCTATCTATCTGCCGACACCTCCAAATTGTTGTCGGAATTTGAACGCCAAAATGCCAACTACATTATTGTTCCTTAATCTACGATCTTTGCATTATTTCCTAATCTGACCATACTATGACCGTCAGTTGCAACATAAAACTGGCTGGAAAGTAATACCTTGATATTCTACGGTAGTATATATAGGAACTCTTCAAGATAGTTAAGTAATGCTTGGAGATCAAAAGCAATCACCAAGTTGAGAAGGTAAAAAAGAAGTAAGAATTAATGACACTACAATCATACAAGGAAATAGCTTCGAAGAAGAGGCTTGAAAGAGATTTGAAATTTAATAAAAAGTGGTTGATTCTCGAAGAAAAACTACCAGGGAAGGAAGTGAAGGATGTTCTTACATGGCCAGTGAAATCTGGTTATTTGAGCGAGAAAGAGATTGCAATCACAGAGTCGTCCTTGGTAGAAATTGCTGAAAAAATCAAGAGTAAAACCTGGACAGCGTATGATGTTGCCAGTGCATACTGCCATAGAGCTTCTATTGCACACCAATTGGTGAATTGTTTATCAGAAGTTTTTTTCGAGGAGGGTTTGCAGCAAGCCAAGGAGCTGGATGAGTATTATGAAGCTACTGGTAAATTGAAAGGGCCAATGCACGGATTACCAATATCATTAAAGGACAATTTGAATGTTAAAGGTCAGGCAACGACGATTGGGTTTGTGGGATTTGCATTTGAGCCTGAAAAGTTTGAATATGACTCTCAATTGGTTGCCACTCTCAGAGACATGGGTGCTGTATTCTGTTTCAAGACAAACGTTCCAGTTGCAATGATGATGCCTGAATCAATCAATTTTGTATATGGTAACACTGACAACCCTTTCAACAGGAGTTTGACCAGTGGTGGTAGTTCAGGCGGTGAGTGTGCGTTGGGAGCATTGTTGGGTAGTTGTTACTGTGGTATTGGTTCCGATATTGGTGGATCGCTACGTATACCTGCATCTTTGCAAAACTTGTTCACTTTGAGGCCTTCCTCTGGTAGGTTTACTACTTACGGCGCAAGGTCTGGACTACCAGGTTTAGAGTCGGTTGCCAGTGTCAACGGGCCTATTTCTACAAGGTTGGAGAACTTGGAATTTTATTGTAAGACGGTGGTCAATGAAGGGAAACCATGGTTGCACGATCCGAAATGTTTGGAAGTTCCGTGGAGGACAGTTGAATTGCCAGAGAAGCTAACATTTGCAGTACTGAAACACGACGGAGTGGTGAAGCCTTATCCTGGCATTAGTCGTGGTTTGGATATTGTCGTTGAGCAGTTGAAGAAGGATGGGCATGAGATCATTGAATGGGAGCCATTGCACCATAAGAGACTGGGAGACATCATCACCGAGTTTTTCCTAAGTGATGGTGGTATTCATTGTAAGGATTACGCCAATTTGACCGGGGAGCCCTTCTTCCCTTACATGGAGATGTACAACACGACCAAGGAAAAAGGCGTGAGTGAATTGTGGGATTTGCATGCTGAGAGAACCAAGCTGTGTAAAGAATACCTTGATAAATGGAATGCTACTGCCAAGAAGACTTCGAGCGGCAAGCCGATAGATGCGATTCTATTGCCAGTGTCGGCGTACTCCGGAGTGAGTAACGGGAAGTTCAACTACGTTGGCTACACGTCTGTTTTCAACGCTCTAGACTGGGCAGCTGGTACCGTTCCTGTTACTAGAGTGGATAAGGACATTGACGTGAATGACAAGGACTACGTTCCGGTGACGGATCTGGACAAGCTGACTTACGAGGAGTACGTTCCCGAGGACGTTGACGGGGGCGCGATCTCGGTGCAGATTGTGTGCAAGAAGTTACAGGAGGAGAAGGTGGTGGAGTTGATGAAGCTTGTTTCCAAGTCGATCAACACGTTTGACTACTGGAAGAAGCAGTGATGTGGCGAGCGCCCGCCGCGCTGCAACTAGACGTACGTTATATAGCAGTTCATAGAGTAAGACTCGATTTGCGTCTGGAGATGGACCGGCGGGGGACGCCGGTGGACGACGCCGGTGGACCCACGACGACAACGCCAGCCCGCGTCGGGAAAACGACGCGCTCCCGGCTCGAGAACCCGCGTCAGGGTAACCGCGGCGACAATGGCGCAGAGCGAGCTGGTTCGACAAAAGGGCGCGCAACAGCACAGGACGTGCCTCGCAGCGCCAGGTGCCGCCCGCTATAGGCGAAAAGCCAGTGTTTCGTCATCTTTGGCTTCTTGGCGGTGTTTCTCCCAGGTACGAAATGCGTCGGATTGCGTCGGGATGCGTCGAAATACGAGGCGAAAATCGCATATTCCCTCGTCACAAGCTGGCGCGGGGCCATTGAGCAAAAAGGGGGGTTGCGCTGCGCGTAGCGGGGGATTTCGCGTAGAGAGAGTGTTGATTGGACGTATTTCGAAGCCTATTTGCTCATCTTTGCGTGAGGAGGCAGCGCAGACGGAGCGCAGACGGAGCCACGCAACCACGCAGCCCAGCTCATTAGTAATACATGAGCGGGCGGAGACGCGGTCACGTGCCCGCCGGCGTTTTCGCGGAGTTACGTAAGGCAAGCGCCGTTTTTGTGGCGAGCCCGTTGCCGCTGACGCCTCCCTTCGGGGTCCAACTCTGGCACGCTCTGCATCGAGCTGGCCCCTGACGCATCCCACTTTGCGGCGCCCGCGCTGCCCGCGCGCGATCCCTATTTGCTGTCGTACCAGAGCCCGTTTAGCGTCCGCCATTTCTGCGGGCCCTGCGGCCTTCGGCCGCAAGGCCCACCTGACGTGCGGCGGCCTCGGCCGGCCGCCGTCCCCTTACTCGTTATGTACATTGCTTACCCGCCATCGCTTACGCAGTTTGCGGGCAAGCGCGCTGCGGCGCGGTCTGGGCGCTCGGCGGAGTTGGGGGCTCGGACGCCGGCATCATATACCGCGCTGCGCGGCTCCCGGATCCGAGACCCGTCACGTCGCACGAACATCCCACCTCGCTGGGCTGAGGCATTTTGCTCCGCGGCGCGGGCCCGGCGCACCAACGCCAGTATATAAGGCTGGGGCCCGGGTGCACAGGGAGCGCGGGCTCTTGGCCGCCCAGAAAGCGCAGCTGCTCGCCCACACGCTATACAAGGAAAGGGGAGGCTCACTACACGCTCACGCCCACGCTACCACCGCCGCATTCGCATTCCAACCGAGTCGCGCGTATCCTTTTTTTCCGCACCCTTCACACTCTCGTGCCCACTCAGTAGGCCCTCAAAGCAGCGTCGCAATTACGACATGAAATTCAGCAAAGCGCTGGCGGCTATTTCGTGCGCCGCGCTCTGCTCGCGCGCCGTGGCCATGGCCATGGACATGGACATGGACATGGACATGGAGGACGCGGCCCGCTCCGGCTCCGGCTCCGCCGCCGCCGCCGCCACAACCTCGGATCTGTCGCAGATCACACCCGTGCCCCACGAGCCAAAGCATCTCCACGGGCAGCCCATTCTCGACACCCAGCTCACGCCCGCAGAGCGGCTGTACTGGGAGAGCTACAACACCACCACGTTCTTCACCACCTCGCTGGGCAACCGCCGCGCGTTCTGGTACCACTGTTTCTCGCTGGCGGCCACCACGCTGGTCGCGTATCCGGCGTCGCTCGTGCTGCGCAGCGTGCGCTCCAATTGGTACTTGCCCGCGCTGTGCGTGCACGTGGCGCTGGTGGTGTCGTCTCTGATCGCATTGTCCGTGTTCGCATCCTCGTTCCCGGAGTCCTGGTACCCGGGCAGCGTATACCCCAAGCTGTCGCTCGCGGTGCTGATCGCGACGCTCGTGCACTTTGGTGCGGCTGTGATCACGCAGGCCGCGCGCTGGGTCGCGGGCGACGACGAGCTCGACGCCTACTTCGGCACCGACTTCATCCCGCTGCACGACTTCGACGCCGGTGCGGGCGAGCCCGCTCCCATCGGGTCGCCCGCCATCGGCGGCGCCGAGGGCGCCGCCAGCGTGGCGTCGCCCACCACGGCGACTGCGACGCTTTTCGACGCAGCCGCCAAGCCCCACGACGCAGACGACCCCAAGGGCAAGTACCGCGACGACTCCAACTCGTTCGAGCTCGGCGACGGCTTCCCCCGCGACTTCGAACAACGCACTGAGGACTCCGCCGGCATGGCGCTCCGCCACAAGTCGCGCACCTCCACCCGCAGGGACCACTTCCTCGGCAAAGTGTTTGCGCAGCCCCTAGTCAAGGCCGCAGCCGACAAGTTCGGGCGCGTGTTCGCGGTGGTTTACTCCGCGCTCAACTACCCGCTGTTGCTGCTGCTAGCCGCCGACTGCGTCACCGGCTTCGCTGTCGGTAACCTGCTCGGGAAGGGCCTCCGCGTGTTCAATCTGCTGGCGCACTGGATCAAAGGAGGCGTTTTTGTGGTTCTCGGGGTGGTGTCGCTCGCGCGCTACTGCGGGTTCGGCGTCGCGCGCGGCTGGGCTTGGAACAAGAGCATCGTGTTCAAGAACCAGATCGAGTCCGGGTCGTGGGTCGGGCGCGTCATGCCGCACGGCACGGTCACCATGGAGGGCATCGAGTCCGCGCTTATCTTCCTGTACGGGTCCACCAACGTTTTTCTGGAGCATCTGTCCAACCAGGACGGCAAGTGGGCCGCCAAGGACCTGCAGCACGTGTCGATCGCGTTCATGTACATCGGGTGCGGGCTGTGTGGGTTGATCGCAGAGCACAAGCTCAGCGACTGGCGGTTCAACCACGTGCTCACGCACACGCACATTTCGCCCGAGGTGATCCACGCCGGGTCCCCCGGCTACTCGCCCAACCCGTTCCCCGCATTCACGATTTTCTGGACCGGGATCCTCATGTCGCAACACGCGCAGGCGTCCGCCACGTCCACCACGATCCACGTGCAGTGGGGGTACCTGCTGTCGTACGGGTCGTTTTTCCGTCTCATCACGTTTGTGCTGCTCATGCTCGTGCCCAACAAAAACCTCAACCCTTCGCGGCCGTTCACCGAGCTCGTGACCTCGTTCTGTCTGCTGTGCGGTGGCCTCATCTTCATGGAGTCCACTGACCAGGTCGTCGAGGCCCTCGAGTTCCGCGGCTTCACCAGCATGTTCACTTTCAACCTCAGCGTCGGATTCACCGCGTTGTTCATGGCCTGGGAAATGATGCTGTTCCTGTGGCTCGACTGGCTCAAGGAGCGCCGCAACAAGCTGTGAGCTCGCGCGCCCGCCCACTATTCAAAATTTCGCTCATCGTCAAAACATCTGTTCCGTTCTTGCTGCTCTAGCTGCTACTATGTAATATTTAATGTGCCCTCGCGGACCCGCGACTACTCGCTAATCCCACGTCCCGTGCCACTGCCGTGGACCGTGGACTAATATATACTAATGAGGCTCGTTCACCGAGGCGCTAATGTTCTCCGTGTCACTTTGTTTTTTTCCGACGCGGCCCAGGAGTACATGTTTTCCCGACACTTAGTACATTTAAAGAAACTAACCCGTGAAAAACATAAACAACAGCATTGCCACACTAGGCCTCGCTAATCATTCTTCAAACGGTATCTTGAAATGCAAAGTATTTAGTTTAGCTATCATAAAGAGGCAATGCTGTTTGTAAGCGGGGTTACACTTCTCGAATCACGGCTACAAAATTTGCAACCGGGTATTCGACAAGGCATTCCCCCGAATTTGAATTCTTTGAAATAGATTGCTATTAGCTAGCGGGGGTTTTGATCTAGCTACGAGGTTCGCATAGCTACCAATACGGTTTTCCTTCCAGAGGCGACTGGCACTTTGAGCAAGACAGAGGAACGCCCTTTCTGTTCTGTTTCTCAACTTCACGTTGGGATGGCACATAGCGACACTGGTTATTGGAACACATGATCTTGGTATGAATGAACCGCTGACCGCATTTATGACACCAGTATTTGGATTTGTCCCATGGGAGGGTGTGCCATTTGATACTGGATGTGGGTCCGCAGTGATTACATTCTCTCGTTTCAGGTCCGGTTTTCTTCTTAAATCTATGTTTTGGAGGGCCTTCGCAAACCAAAACTCCTTGACAATGGTTGCATTTGTGGCCGGTCAATGTCTTCCCCTCTGGCGTGACCTTCGTCACTGTAAGATCTTTTCTGTCTACTTTTTCCCTAAATTGCAAGAACCCGATTACCCGATTGCAATCGTAGCAGCGTGTACGACTTTGGATGTAGTAATCATAGCAGCTGCGGCACAATTTGTAGCAGTTTAGGTTCTCTCTCCAAGGAACGTTCTTCCAGGGATTAGAAACGCCTTTACCGCAAGAATAGCATTTGTTATTGAAAACGTCAATGACCTTTGTTTCGCCTGATTCCCTGAGTGAATCTCGAGTCACAATTTGGTGTTCTGGTATTAATCGTTGTTTTGAAGTGTGCGTGATGTGAAAGACTTTAACTTTTCGATTCAGTGGGATGCTGTAAAAAAACTGGCGTGAATAATTGTAGCAAACCAGTTGTTTATCAGAGTCGTTCAAATCACTGTGGATCTTTGTTATCTCTACATCGCTTTTCCCCGTGGTATTACCTACAGATGCGTCTGCGACAGCCAACGTACGTTCAGATTCCTCTTCTGGGGCATGGTGTTCCTCCAATTCCTCCTCCAAATCTTCACCGGCGGTTGCGTCCTCGGCGGCTAGAGTAAGATCTGTATCCTCTTCGAGGTTTTCGCCCCTGTTAGCCTCGCGCTTTTCCCTAATGAACCTGTCTTCAAAAAGATCATCATCCTCTTCGATCAACTCAATGTCATTATTAGACTCACCGAAACATTCTTGCTCGTCCAAAGCTTGAAGTCGCTTTTTCTGTTTGTGGGTCGCTTCTGTGGGATTTCTCTTTCTTGTTGCAGAGCATCTATCGAGGACCGAGCGTAAAACATCTGGGTTACTCCCATTTGAAAGATGAAAGCGCCATTGCTTTTTTCTGATATACGGGGTATTTGCAACAGGGCCTGAAGGCCGAATATGAGTGGAGATATTTAACCCCAAGGAGCGGACAACAAATTGAATGCCATCTCTAATTAAAGGATATACTGTAGTTATGGAGGTGTAAAGATACCCGTTTACAATCGCTGCAGTCCCATCAGAATCGATCAAACCCGCAAGAAACGCCTCGCGGACCATTAATTGATCCGTTCTCAAGAAATGTGGAACGTTCTTGGCATCATTTATTTTTCCATTTTCGTAGAAAAATAAACCTTTTAGAACGGTGATAAAGGGGTTTCCCACATTCCATCTGCGAATGCCATTTTGAATAGTGTGAAGTGCAGCGTACGCACTGAAGGTTCCTGGTCTGGGAGGTTTTTGGGTATACGTCATTCCCCAGATCCTGGCATTTTCTTCTAATCTCCCATTTACCTCATGATCTTCCGAGTGTAGAGCAAACATTGCACCTGCTCTATAGCCATCACCCATCCAAAAACCAATCAACCAAGCCATCGCTTCTAGCTCTCTTGCAGAGACCTCTTTATGAAAGGTCTTTTCCAAGAAAGGTAACAATGTTGGTTTTTCAAACGCCAAGGGCATCAACAGTAGACGGGTGGAGGCACGAGTCTTATAACAGAGGTGTTTCAAATCACCAACTTCGCAACTCCAACGCACAAATCTGTTATTATCCGCTTGCTTTCTGTATTTTGATAGATGCTCTTGAATAACCTCGTTTGATGTATTGGAGGGGAAAACTTTTTCGACGATTTTCGCCAGCTTAATCAGTCTGCCCTCGCTAGTATCAAAGTCCTCCACGGTAGTGATGTATGCTCTGCGCTGATTGTCTTTTTCTTTCCTAATAGACTCTGCACTACGCTGGAAAGTTTCTAGTAACACCACTTGCTTTGCGAAAAAAGTCGTTTCAAAAAGGCCATATGGATTGTCGCGAGTTTTGTCCAGAAAATGAATATAGTGGTTTTTACGTTGCTTGATTCCGAAAGCATCTTCCCAACGTTCTTCAATTTTTTTCACGACGCCAGTTGAACCGTCTTCCGTTAAAAGCACATCTCCGATTTGAAGGTATTCAACGAGCCTGCAATTACCATCGGACATGATTACACTTGTGCCCTGTGTGAAATTCTCCGTAAGCAGAGTCTCAGGGTTTTTTGGAAAACTATTGGAAATAGCCATGCGACGTTTTTCCGTAGTCGCTTCTGGTGACCTGGGGCGCTTCCGACTAGATTTTTCGAGATTTTCCCAAGCATTGTCAATGCATCGAGGCTCTTGTTTTTTAGGAGTTTCTTGGCGCTGTTTGGGCCGAGCGTTGATATTATGGCACGCCTTACCACTCTCACTAGGAACTTCTTTCTCAGGCGTCACTAGATCAATCACAACAGGATCACATTTCTCATTCTTATGTGGCTCCGGCGTCACTTGGTTGCTTGGCAGTTTCTCGTTGGGATTTCGCGCCTCCTCATTGGGATCTGCACCCTCCTTAGACATGTCGACATACAATGGTTGGGATTCCAAACTCACACCGGGAGGGTCCAGATCGATAAACTGATGCTCGTGGCCTTTGTGCGTTGAGTTTTCCAGTTTGGATCCAGTTTTATGAGAAATAGCACAATCTACCCTCTTTCGAGGCTCACCAGCTTCGGATGGCCGCCGGTAATTTGCCATCGTTTTAGCCGCTGAGGTATATTCTAAGTAAAATTTGTCTCAAAGAAATTTAACCTTTCCTGATCAAACAGATTGCTGCTATCAGATTTATGGAGCGGCTACTCTCTTCAAATTGAGAATCTCCTTTGAATAGTTGAGGCGCTTGTCTCATGATAAGTGATACGTCCTTAAAACCTTGCGACGCGTCAGGATGGTATGAAGTGATATTTGCTAGAAGGCAAACGTGGAGGTAAAAAAGCCACCCGGAGCCTTCACTGTGAAACAAACCAGGTTTCGCACATCGGTTTTTGAAGAAACTGTTGGAACGAAATACGACTATCGACCATCGACTAGTATTCGTGTTACTAGCATATTATCATACACGGTGTTTTAAGATGACATAAAGAATAAGAAACGGTCATCGAAGTTAGTGGAAGCTGAAACGCAAGGATTGATAATGTAATAGGATAATGAATGAAATGTATAAAAGGAACAGAAAGAGTAAGAATATTTGTAAGTAGAAGTATCGACTCTTCTTTCTGGATTCTTAGAAAGATGAGGAGAACTTCCAGTACAACCGTATACCAATGATTATAGCCTTAATCAAAAATGGAATCCCAAAAACTATCTCAATATTCACCTAATTCTCAAGCTCGGGCAATAATGCGGTACCAAGCAAGAGACAGTAGAAAAAATTCAATTTTCTAATTTCCAATTCCTATTCCAAAAAGCGCAGAAAATTATGCATGTGAGCGACGTGATTCCTTACAGAGAGAAGTGTGGCGCTTCTTGCTCTCATAAACAGGCTATGGTTTGAACAGCCTTCTTTTATTAGCTGAGATGTGCAAAACAATTTGTTCACCAAGTACTAAGAGTTTGATTGGAGTTTTACAGGCAATTGAGATGAGAAAACAGAACCTGTATGTACAAAAAGAAGCGATTTACCAATTGATATCAATACATCTTTGTATTCCATACACATAGCCTGGAAGTTTTCCATTACAGTAATATACGGAACTAGTAAATATGGTGTCTAAATTCAAGACCATCAGGTAAAATATATGAATCTTCCTTTTAGATAAGTGTGCAACGTTAAAACTAGAAATTGAGGAGTACCGACTTTAAAACTTGCAGCCAAAATCAACACGCTTTACCAATACTAAAAAGCTGTCTACACGAGCTATTTTAGCGTTTGGCATTCTCTGATTGTCTGGAAAATACTTCCAAAGTACGAGCCCACAATGAAGGTAATAACCACTAGTAATATTGGAATAGCGTCGAATACGTATATGAAATATTCATGCGAGATAATGAATCCATCTGAACCTTGAGCAAATTCTACCAATCTTACGATAGACCGAACCATTATCAGAACACTGGAAATTAGTAAAGTGAAGTTCAGGAACTGCCACCTCTTAGAAATATATTGATAGAATGGACAAACGCTTCTTACCCTCCACGCAAATCTTAGTTCATTAATGATAAAAAACGCAAAGAAAACAACTTGAACGACGAGACCACCAGTTATAACATTTGAACCGGTTTTTCTCGAGCCATCTTGGCTCATTAAACCTCCACCCGCTGCTTGCATGAAAAAGCTTACAACATCCCCAAACACAAAAAAACTGGTACCGAAGCGAGATGAAATAATCATAAGTGATTGGCATCTCAAGACCTGTAGCATGCGCCCGAATATCATGTATATTGTAGCAGCGTATAATGCTGGTGCAATGAGTAAGAGGATGGACTGAATAATGTATGGGCCAGTTGCCTGTGGGTTAGAGCTAGAAAGAGCCCTTCCAATGTATCCAATTATTTCCATGATGCACCCGATCAAGAAAGGAATGAAAACCAAAGTCGTTGAAGAAATCTTAAGCTCTTTATAATCCTTGCTTGGAGAAATCTCGGATGTAGAATAATCTTTTTCCTCACTTTTAAAAGGATCGTCATAAATTTCTTTCGAAGATTGCTTTGCATCCCAGATAAATTGAATAGTATAAAATATCGTCAGAACAATAAAGAGTACTGTGACAGCTATAGCCCCTCCTTTGCTCGGAGTATAATGATAAAGAACCCATCCAGAGTTAGTTGAACTTGTTGACATGTTAATTTCACGCTGGTATTATTCAGTTGGCGACAATTTTTTTCGTATGAATTAGCTGTAATATATGTACTTCAATCTGGTTGAAAAGCTGCATATGCGGTTCCTCAAGGCTCATGTACCAGTGACGGAGCAATTTGTGCTAATTCGCATTAAAAATCACGTGAATTTGGATTCCCGCGGATAAATGGTTCAAACCTAGGACGAGGCGAATTATGTTGAAATTCAAAGACAGACCGTAGCATTTTTTTTCTTCATCATAGTATTTTACTTGTCGTTCAGTAACTTATCACGTGAGTTAGAGTTTTCCGCGGCTTCTTGGGAGTCAGCCACTTTCTGTTCTTTTTTCTTTCTTTTTGCAAAGGAAGACAGCCATGCAGGCCCTCAACATGTTCTTTCAGACGAAGGGTGGCTGGTGCTCCATTTATATTCAATTACAGTATAGTAAGGCTGAGCAGCAAGACAGCCGTGGAAACATCAGTAACGAAATAATACTATACTGCCAACTTCTTTACCAGGCTTAAACCCTCACAGAGTGGCCAGCGCCACCCTTTTACCAAGCCTCATCGTACCTTCAAGAATTAAAACGTGATTCAGACATCACGCAAATCTTTAAAGAATTAATTAGATCAGGACGAAGCGGACAAATAAGATTTCCCAGAAACACTCTTCTCTTGAAATCACACTACTAAACAATTTTTGAGAATGAACGTGAACAAGAATTTGGTGAAGAAGACAGGAAGAACCCCAAAAGCTTGCGCAAGGTGTCAGAAAAGGAAGATTAAGTGTAATGGTGGTAGACCATGCCTTAGCTGCCTGGGGTGCCAAGCAAAATGTCAGTATACTAATCAACAGTTTCCATCTCCTGACAAATTCTTTCTAAGGAGAAATCCACCTTTGGGGGTTAATGGAGCAAGTCTAGTACGTCAGAGCAGGTCTGCTGTACCCCTTCACTTGCAGAAGTTGTTGTCCGATGTTGCTATGTTCCTCGATGGAATAAATCTGCAACTTTTTTTGAATTTGGATTCCAGTCAAATCAGTGCTTACGAAGGTAAAACATCGATTGAAACTGTGTTAATAGGAAAGCAGATGCAATACTTGAATCGATTTTCAGACACTTTGTCTGCCACAGCAAAACACACACCTACCACGTATTTCGGTCTTTACTCATCTCTCCTTCATTTCACGCCTATGGGTATTAGCTGGTTAATTCAGAAACTTATATCTTACTCGGACGAGAGAGCAATCAAAGAGACCGTATATTTGATTCTAAAGTTCTTAGATACTAGCACTTCTAACTATGAATCGGATCAGCGTCTTAGACTAACGCATCCTCTGAAATTTTACGCCTGTTCAAAATCTCTGGTATATGATGAAGAAAGAATTATTATGCATATTCTAAATGAGTTAAAACGTAGTTTTGAAGAAATAGGCTCAGTTCCAAACTCCTTTCATGCATTTCGAGAGGCAGAAAATGGCTTCTCCTTCTCAGCTTTACTTCTAAAGCAGCATCAGTCTACTTTCAATCACTCAAAACACAATCAACAATCTTTGAAAAGGTTTCTTGAAGAGAGTGACTCAATTTTTTGTCTTTGCCTCGAATTTTTTCAAAAATCTATTTTTTCTCAGTTATATGATATAGGTCTACTCAGCAGTTTGCTCTCTTTGATCGAAATTGTTTATTGGAGAGAGGATAGTTACATTATAGGGCAACTCATCAGTTCGATCTCGAGAAGAAGCTTAGACAGCGGGTTGAACAGATGGGAATATTACGTTATGAAGGATGAATCGACTGCTGATGAGTATAGACGATTGTGGTGGAACACATATTGGTGGGATAAATGGCATGCTTCTATGACTGGAAAACCACCTTCAATCCCAGAAGAAATGTGTTGGTGCCTGTTTCCAAGAAACTTAATGCAATTGGGAATAGATGAATCAATGGATTGCCTATCATTGATTGATAACGTTGATCTAAATTTATCAGACCATAATTCTTCTACCTTATTTTGTCACATTTTGATGTCTAAGCTCATTACTAGACTATTTTCTGTTGTCTTGTATAACAGAAATTTTACAGATTACAGGCTTTTCACAGCGGAGGCAGCCAATAATTTGGCATGGACGGTAGAACAATTGAATGAAGAGTTTGATTATGTTTCCGGTTTATATACAGCATTTGAGAGGAAAATAGGCTCTTTTCTGCGATCCAACTCTCAGAATGAAGTTTACTTCGAAGTTTTGATACAGTATGAATTTATCGGGGCCGTTTCTTTCCAGTCAATGCAGAGTTTGTTGCTACGAATTCAAAACCTTTCACAAAAGAATCAAAAAGCTAATTGCTTTAAACAGATAAGCGTATGTGAGGAGAGGGTATCGCATTATTCCACTGATCTCTTGTTGAGTGTCATTAAAAATGGTGATCATTTTCAAATCATCAAAAGTATGAGGGCGGTGTTCACCACTGTTATCAATTCAGCGTCGTTGTTGATAAAAAACCCTAGGAACAATCCCTTTTATCATTTGTCTTTAATATGCGGTGTTGTTAGTAAGCTCTCAAAATCATTAAGTTGTACAGACGATGGGTCGTGCACCTGGAAGCGGCTACAGCAAGGAGTAAGATTTTCTCTGATTCTCGCGCGTGCCTGTTCTCAAGCTATCATGTCCTCCCAAAATATTTCCTTAAGCGATGTCAAAGCAGAACTGCTCAACTATGGACACAGTTGTGTGGAAATACTCGATTGGGCATTTGATATAAACAGTGCTTGGTACAAAAACTTGATGTGCAACTATAGACAATCGTGTTTTAGCGAGTCCGTCCTTCAAAATATTGATAAGAGAGTCGAAGATTTTGCTCACAGTGAAAAAACAGATGCCACTAGTATACCATTAGCCATTGGGGTTGACAATGGTGATAAATCAAGCTCTAGCGAATGGTCACCCAAAGAAATTGATCTTCAAAATCTTGACTTCTTCTTGAAGTCGGATGCTACCTTAGATTTTTTAACTTCCCTTTGGCATGACGCTCCACCACATGTATTCGATTTTGGTAATCAGGATTTTAGCTCTCCCGGTTAAAACAGGGTAACTGAACCAGCTTTCTTAGAAGTGTACTTGAATTTTATGGACTTTATGCCCGGAATTTTCGTTCCATGAGGTTTCTTAAAAATTTCAAGCATAATGTTAAGTATTCGTGCCTTTGATTCGGTTTCCTTTCCGTTTGGATGATTAGACCATAGATTGGAGATCATTATTTCTTTGTGCATACTTGAAAGCCGTAGGCCTGGAGACTGATGCCAGAATTTTTCACTACCGCATATTACAGGAGTTCCTTTTTTGAACCCCGAATATGACATATAAGAATTGAGATACCTAATTAGTCCATTTTTTATGTCTTAGAATTGCATTACCTCAAACTTTAATGGTTCTTGAAAGACGCGAATCCTTTTCTGTTTTGAAGACAATCTTTCGGAATCTGTGATTGTCTAAAATTCGCAACAGATTTCTTTTTTGCAGCAAGAGCAAGGGTATCGAATCTACTGATGAGTGGAGTTCGCTCCTTTATCTTCGAGTCTACTCTCCAATTACAGCGAAGATTGAGCTGACTTGTTCTCGATATTATCCTGGATTATTCCTTTTCCAGAATTGACTCAATATCAACTTCATTCATTTTATTCTTTTGTAAGTTTCAGACACCAGATAATCATTCTAACGCTTCGTTCATTAATGTTGCAGAAGAATTCGTCAAATGTAGCGGATAAAATAATCGAGCAAAGATGAAAACTTGTACGACAGATTTTTTAGTGTTTTGTGGCATTCAAAATTGTGCATAAATGGATCAACATTATTCAAATTCAATAAAGCTACTACCAAAAGAAGGTTCAAGATCTTGTTCTTTCAAATGTTGGGTTAATGTTAAAGAAACACCCCTTCCAAAGGACTTTTAGGGGATCATTTGACGTTGCATCAAAATTACATGGGCTTATATTGCCACTGAAACTGGTAAGAGGATCACCGTTGGGATTGTTGGCAGACTTATATAAATTTGAATAATATCTGCTTAACTACTTTCCCTAATTGGCGAATCCTCATCAGGCGATATGTTATGCTGCTAACCTCTTTGAATCGGCATAGCGACTATAGTAAAATCGATAAATTCATATATCTAATGACATATGGATTGATTTATTATGTTAGCTGCCTTCTTAGTTAAAGCAACTTCTACGCCGATATTCGGGCTTTGAAAGTCTCTGAATAGAAGCCGCTGAGGATTTATAACATTAAAGGGCTGTAAATATTCAACGGTTTTGATCTCTGTCGTAATGCAAGTTGGCATACACTTGAACAAAAAAGTGATAAAATTCAGAAAAGATACAATAATGGTCTATTGAACCATATAACGTCCATTTGCAGAACCTTGCATATTTTGAAACAAGGTATTCAGGCGCTCATTATCTAAGTATTCCGCCAATGCATAAAACATGTATAATTTAGGCCTGAAAATTTTATGAACGTCAAAACGAGCATATCTAAATTTTACATAAAGTGTAGGAGGATTACTGTCTTTATTTACATTTATCCTAATAGAGACATAAAAGGGCTTGGAAATCCCCTTAGGGGTCACTTCATGCGGGCAAAGGCCTGTAAATTAAGGTACATGTTCGTCAAACGAGCTCAAAATAAGCGCTCTGGCTGTAAAAACATCTCATTTCCACCTAGACGACATATCTCAGAGCATATGTATTTTGCCCAAACATTTTTCTTCGCTCTTGTGAAGAATCGAGGTTTCATAATGAAACGATTCAAAGCGGAACCAAATCTGCGCATGAAGAATACTTGTTATAAAATGATACAGCTCTTAAAAGCTTATTTGAGAAGTTTTGATGGCATCCAATCATTCTAGAGGAGGGAGAAAATGAGTTGGAGTTTAAATAATCTCAGATGGTTTATGTTGCCGTCTCTATGTGGTCAAAGAGGTCATATTCAGTGCTGGGTCTCTAAGTTGTTTTATATCTTTCAATATTAAAGACTAAGTGTCTTACTTTTACTCCCTGTTTTTTTTCTAGAAAGCCAACAAGCCCAACCTGTGGAACCTTTTGACTATCACAGATGCCGAATTTACTTGCCATTAATTAGCCCATTGTCTGAGGTCATAATTCCAATATTTCATAGTATTTTGGTATTTCTGCTATTCTTTATTTTTGTCTCGGATAAGTTGATGGTACGGTGGTCTAGGATCATAGCTCCCACATTTTGGGAACTTGGCATGTAAAAGATGTCGTCTGGTTCCGAAGTCTTTGATGTACCTTATTAAAGGGCTTACCGGATACAATCACCCCGTCTGGGCCTCGAAGTCTTATATCATAGTTTAAGAATATAAGAATATGTTCTCCCAACTCTTCCGGCAACTGGCAGCACAGGGTGAGAGTCGGTACTATCATGGCTCTCCAAGGCATGGTCCTCTTCCGATGGTTCGTCTTCTTCATTTTCATCCGCATCCTCACTTGTCCCGCGCTCCGCTCGAAGGTCAAAAGCAGTCAGCCGAACCATGATTTCCAAAATAGTTCCCAGTTCATCCTCATCCTGTAGCATCCTGATAAATATACGAGAGATTTCTTCTACTGTTATTTCATCAGAAAGGTCATCTTGTAATTCAACCTCGTCATAAACATCGTCTTCTTCACCAAAACATTCCATCAACAGGGGAAACTCCCGAATGTTCAGAAGCATGTAGAGAAAAGGTGAAAAATTCAGAGCATACTCGTTGATGCTTCTTTCGTGTAAGGTCTTGAGGAGGGACTCGCCTACTTGGGGTCTTCTGAATGTTCGTGTTGCTCTGTAACGAAGCATATTTCCCTCCCTTGACCTCTTGTATATGGCTTGGCACACACGCTTGGTTTTGGCGTTGTAATCTCCCCGAAATGCATGAAATCGTCTTAGCGACTGTATCCAAAGGCACGAGAGGTCTGCACGAGGTACTAAACTTTTTCGTTCTTCGCCCAGTTGACGACCAACTTCAGCTTCGTCGTACTCCCAGTTTCCTCCTGTTTCCTTGAAAACTATCGGTAAAACCGCTTGGTTCTGGTGGTAAACACTGTTGTCACCGAGTAGTAGGGTTCATGTAAAATTACTGGACCTGATTATCTACTAGATCGAACAAAACTCCTGAGTTGCAAGTACAGATCGGTTTCGTGGTCCTCGTACTTAACGTTCTGAAACCTACTTTGCTGTTTCTTGTTCACTCACGTTTTACTGTTTGCCATGACGTGATTTGATCTACACTATGTATGTACCTTAGAAGTAACTCATCCGTCAGCGGTGTTTGGAAGGTTTTAAAATTTTGGATTCAAACAATACTGCATTTGTCTCTTTTACCAGTTTCGCAAGATATCGTATTACTTAATATGGCATTGTTTTTGTTTCATTTTGGGTATGCAAACTAAAACAAATCAATTTTGCAAGGTGTCCGAATTTTCTATGCACTCCAACTCGGATTTGAATACGCCAGGAAAGTTCCTAGTCTATTTTCTGCTTAGGTTACATCGCACGCTTACTCGACAATATTTAAGTTTTGGGCAGGACGAAATATATGTTACCCGGCATCTTTTTCGTGGGTTTGGGAAAAAAATCAGCAGAAAGCACGAGACAGTTATCGAGAAAATTCGGAGGTTTGACGGCTCACGGGATTCGTACGGTGATTTCTAGGGAGAAAACAGAGCCGCCGCGCTCTGCGGAGCGCGGCCCCTCTTAGCATATTTGAATACAATATATTCTGGAAGAACGCTTTCTCTGCTCGCAACTTAGCCAAATCATGAGGTATTCCACACAGGCTTGTCAAACTGAAGGGATGCTCTGATCACGACTAGGACTTGCGGTGAGCAGCTGCTTGAAATCGTAGATTTGGGCATTTTGAAATCTTCATTATAGATTAGCAGTAGTTTAAGAGTGTTGATTTAATCGTCCTATTATTTCAAAAAGATCTGCCACAGCACTTGTGGGATAGACACTCCGAATTAAAGAATAGGTGTTTGGGTAGTGCAAATACCTACATAACCTGGTTTTGAGATCATAATCCCTCCCAGCCAATTTTATCATCCCTAGCGCTGTAAGGATTTGGTTGGGTGGCTAAATTGCTCAGTATACTCTACGAGCAGGCTCGCACTTACCTTAGCTGTCGCAAGCGCTTTGAGCAATTTGGCATAACCTCTGATGTAATTGAGCATTATATAGAATTGTTGAAAAGTAACTTCTTTCTTGGCGGGTGATCACCTGATGTTTGTATCTGCATCTTCGGACTTCTGCAGGTACGAGATTCGGCTTTAAAAAATAAACCTCAGCGTCACCTTCGGTTTTTACAACCACGCCAAGAAAAATATAAATACATGAGTGAATAGCTACAAGCACATCTAGCAATCCCCAATAGAGAGTGACAAGTCATCATGTCAAATTTACTTGATATTACAAATATACTCAGTGAAAATAGCACTCAGACTTTTGAACAGTGGTCGGAACAAATTCCAGACTCAGCATTTAGTCACTTCACCCACCCCGATAATCTCGACCACTTTACTATTTGTGTGAGCAGCATCAATGCTACTAACAATACAGTTTTGGACTCTATATTGTTGTCAACATTGGAGAACGCTACTGCTTGGTTAGAAGCAGCAGAAGCGCATATGCTAGCATTAGATGAAATTGACGAGGAAACAAATGAAGGTGCCGACACATATAGGGACGCAGATAACTCATCCAGTTTTGAAGCTTCTCCGACTTTTGCGTACAGTACGCTTCTCCGCTCACCCTTGGTTACAACCACCTTAGAACCTCTTAGGCTTGACAAACGATTACGCAGTCCCTGTGGATGGTGGTGCGGAAGCGTTAGACATTGTCGAGGAAGTACCTTATCTGGCTGCCGCAATTGTAATGCTTATGGTAATCATAGTCACAGGAAAAGATGCGCTTAGATGCTCTTGAGTGCTTAGGAAGAAGCTGCTATTTCTATAAACGTCATAAACCTTGGATAGACAGCGCTCATTAGACAATACGAAGAAAAGCAAAGCACACTTACAAACTATCCCAAAAGTACTCCAATAATTACGAATTAAATAATGTCAAAGCATGCGATAAGAATTGACGTGCTCTTTTAGGAAGCTCATATAAGAAGCTCATTTAAAATACATACCTACAAAACCTTTCTATACGCAACTCTAGAGCAAAGCTCTGAGAATTAGATCATCTGATCTGTATCTGAAAGAAAAAAAGAAGGGTTTCTCCACATAAGAGTTCCTACCTAGGCTTTGATTTCTCAAATACACGGCTCGATAATTGTGGCCAGAATTTCCTTCATTAACTCTATACTTAATTACTTCCACAGTCAATTATAACTTCACAGTTTTCATTACAAGACCAACCATTGTCAGTGTAGCTGAAATTATCATTAAGAGATCCAAATATCAGAATTAATAATCACAGGGAGACTAGGGATATCGTTGGAGCGCTCGTAGCCAGCACTATTTTGGAGAACTCCCACCGAATTACTAATTAGGCAGTCACATTTGTGAGCAGATTAACAAGATATTTTAGATTTCCTCTCAGGAAAGAGAACTAACATCTGTTTTGCAAAGCGCATAGAAATTGGGAAGAAGGCCCAATTATCATCGCCAGACTACTGAAATCTTTCACTCTATAATGATCAGAAAGTCCTCAGCAGGCCAAATGCTGTGTGCATTTTACCATAGTGCTTGGATTCAATGATTCAACGCGAAAAAACATGATCAAAGCCGGATGAAGCTCATCTGTCAACGCTCCTAAAACAATACTTATCAAACATAATAGTCAGTGCCATGGCAAGCAGAGCTGAGGCATTTGTCAATAAATCATCACATTCGCATCAAAATGTTACATCCCTTTGATCGTATTCTAGAAATCCAGTTCCTTTCATTTGCGCTTTCAACTATAGAAACGTTTAACTTAGCTTGAGCACTTTAAAAAATCTCAGAGATCTTCCGCAGCAATCACCCCCCATAACCTTAGTCACAGTTTAACGGAGAAATCAACCATTCAAAATTTCCTTCCCACAATGAGAATCTGACATGTGTGAGGTTTAGCTCACAGTTATTTTAACTCTCAATGGACAATTTTTTTTCATTGTTGTAATTGTAGTATATAGTTATACTTCTATAATATGAAAGCACTGGTTGTGTTGCTCTTTCCAGTCCTCAGTACTTTACTAGGTATTTGGAGGAAGTTACAGTCGAGGAACTCATATCCCAAGGCCATAGGGTTAAAATCGCAGATCTTTATTTTCAAAATGGGAAGATTTTAATTTTTTGTTCAAATTTTTATCAGGTTGCGGAAAACGATGAATTAATGTTTGAGACCTCCTCTAGGGCTGTTTACGCGTAAGAACGTCTTACCGATGATGTCAAGCTGGATCAGGAGAAAATCTAATGTGAAGACACCTTGCCGTTGCATTTCCTGTTATGACGGTTTTTGATGCCTGCATTATTGAGGGATGGGCAGACTGCGTTTTTCCTTGCGGAATATTGTACGGTGTCGGAAAATACGGTGATCAGTAGTATGTTGAACGCTATGGTGTTGGAAAGTCTGTTGGTGAATCTGCAATGCTTGGGTGGCCACAATAGACGGATGGAAAGATCATTATAGATATCGTGGTATCGATGGGATTTGCTCTTTCCCCGTCGTCATAGCATACTTTTTTTTCGGCTCCAGCATACTTCCATCATTAGCGGTTCCTCAAGCTTTTTAATACTGTCACTGTCTTTATAGCTGGTAACGTGACTTATCGTATGCATTGTATCAATCTAACGCTTGATAATAAGATTCCAACAACTCAAGTAATGATCAAAGTACTATAACTTTATTTCACAGTGCGGGACAAATATAAATACAAAGCTGCAGAATTCATTCTAACTATTGAAACTTCGATTCAATGCAGTATGGAATAGTCTATCTGCTCATATCAATAAGCTTCTTTCGCCATTGTGAGAGTTTTTATATTCCACAATAGGATTCTTTTGAGGCTATGTTTCAAAGCTGACTCAAGAAAGAACTCCACAACACCCGCAAAGTGCGAAGATACCCTTGTGGAAATGCTAACAAGCTATATGCGAAATCAGCTGGTTCGCATCACGAATCTAGCGTGCAAAAGACTTGAGGAATGTTATCTATGTACTCTCCAAGCTGTTCCAATATTCGGATACATTGTGCATGCCATTGATTCTGGAAGCTTAGTATCTGTAACGAAAATTTTTTGGGAAAAGACTGCAATCGACGGGGAAATTCCTAAACATGTTAAACAAAAGGCAAGTCTTAAATAGGGTTGGTGAGAATTTGGTGAATATTGAGCTAAATGTTGGGATTCCATTTTTGATTAAGGCTGTAATTATTGGTATATGGTTATACTAGAAGTTCTCCTCCTTTTTCTAAGAATCCAGAAAGAAGAGTCAATAATTCTACTTACAAATATTCTTACTCTTTCTGTTCCTTTTATACATTTTCATTCATTATCCTATTACATTATCAATCCTTGCGCTTCAGCTTCCACTAATTTCAATGACTGTTTCTCATTCTTTATGTCATCTTAAAACACCGTGTATGATAATATACTAGTAACACGAATACTAGCCGATGGTCGATAGTTGTATTTCGTTCCAACATTCTCAATATTCTTTAGCGTTCTGGGTTGAGGTTTCCATTTTCATAGATCTTTCCCACATTGAAAACGCACCACCACCTATCTTCGAGATATTTCCACCTAATCTCAACGAATCACCGCTCCTAGCGGAGCGGTGAGTATCGTTGCAATTCTCGGGTTCAATACTCTTGAGAAGCGTACAATTTGAGAGATCACTTTGTACGGCCTGACATTGTGGCCGAGGGGTTAAGGCGTGAGACTCGAACTAACTTGAGAGATCTCTTGGGCTCTGCCCGCGCAGGTTCGAATCCTGCCGATGTCGTTATTTTTTGGCTTCCGAGGAGGCGGGATCGTTGCGCACGGGACGTCTGGCGATGTCTGGGCATCTGGCGAAAGAACACAGCAGCGGGCATCTGGCTGAAAGACCGCAACACCGGATCCGTACATCGTCGCTACACATGCCGCGAATCAAGACGAGCAGAACCAAGGCGGCGCCCGAGGGCTTCGAGAAAATCAAGCCCACGCTGGTGGACTTTGAGCTGCAGCTCAAAGAGGCGCAGGGCGACAAGGCGTCGAAGCTCGCTGCGAAGGCGGACGAGGGCGCGTGGAAGGTGTTCCAGATATGCCACGAGCGGTCGCGGTACGTGTACGAGCTGTTCTACAAGCGCAAGGCCATCTCGAAGGAGCTGTACGCGTGGCTACTGAGGGAGAAATACGCGGACAAGATGCTGATTGCCAAGTGGAAGAAGAAAGGCTACGAGAAGCTGTGCTGTCTGCGGTGCATTCAGAGCACGGAGACGGCGCACGGGAACACGTGCATCTGCCGGGTGCCGCGGTCGACGCTGGAGAAGAACAGCGCCGACGGGGTGGTCGCGTTCAAGAGGTGCGTGCACTGCGGATGCAGCGGTTGCGCAAGCACGGACTGAGGCCTGCAGGCTCGTTGCTGGGATAGTCGCTCGTTGCTGGGATAGTCGTGGAGGGTGGAAGGCAGCAGCACGTGACCACGCGGCGACATCACATCGAACGGATTTGACAATTTTTTTTTCTTTCTTTTTCGGTTTCTCTCTTTCCTTTTTTTTTCCCCTGACGCGACGCGAACGCGAAAAACGTCACGGAAGATGCGCGCGACGCGAAATCTTTCTCGGCACATGTCAAGTCCCCGCGATAACGATATATATAAAGTTCACAAGGCTGACAACGCGTAACACGTAGATCGGGAACTGGAAATAGGAACGTAATTCGGTCGGAGTACAAGCCAGCGGAACAACCATGAAGGAAATCTTGGTGGAATGTCACACGGTGGATGCCGCTCAGCGAGCACCTCTGGAAGAGTTACCCCCGAACAAAAAGCGCAAGATGAGCACGGTGGTTGCCGCAGACGCGACGCTCACGCCTCCTCATTCGACACTCAGAAAAGTCTCCACGCCTGCAAACAAAGACCAGTCTGTGCGGCCGCTATCACCAGAGCTTTCGTCGCCCATACGGCCGCACAGGGCGCGTAAATCCAAGTCCGAAACCGGGATGATCACGACGCGTTCGTCCAACTCGCAGACCATCGAAGAGCTCATCGAGGCGTTCTCAGACAAAGAGCGCCTTTGCAGCCTCCAGGACCCTCAGAAGAAGCCGCCTTTCTCCTACGCCATGCTCATCGGACTGGCGATTTTGCAATCGCCCGAGGCGCGACTCACGCTCTCGCAGATCTACCACTGGATCACTACCCATTTCCCATACTACAAGCCGCGGGACGCCGGGTGGCAGAACAGTATCAGACACAATTTGTCTCTCAACGATGCGTTCATAAAAGCCGACAAATCCATCGACGGAAAGGGGCATTTTTGGCAGGTGAAGGCAGGCTGTGAAAACAAGTTCTTCAAGGGCGATCACTCGGGGGATGAAATAAAGAAGAAACTGCGCGCCCTGTGTGCCACGGTCGAGCCCGTAGAGGCAAGTGCGTTCCAGGTGCAAACTTCAACGCACCAGGCAATCCCCAGCAAGAGCAAACCACAGGAGAGCAGAGAATCGCATCCAAAGGCCGAAGAGCCCGTTCACGCCTCGAAAAGTAAATCCTATGACAATTACGAGGATTTCCGTCGCAAGTACTGGAATCCCGACACGTCAGATATATCGTTCGACTCTGACGACGACGCAGACTTGGAACATAAGAGATACGCTTGCAATCAAGATGCGGAGTTGGCATCGTCGCCTCATGCGGCCCAGAGGTCGCCTACTCCCTTCGGTTTGGGTAACTCCGTGGACAAGTCTGCAGATCAAGATGCGTTCGTCGACGATGTAAATGAAAATCCCGTTGCTGCAGATCAATATGACTATCAAACTCAAATGAGCACCAATAATCCCCCGCACTTTAAGAAATCACACTCCGCTATAGACGTACAGAGGAATAATATCTACGATTCCCAGGACGAGTTTTGGAGGGGTTCCCTTGGTATGACTAGCTCACCGAAAGATTTTAAAAAATACACTTGCTCATTCAACACAAACTTCGAACTATCTCCTATCCCTAAAACAATAAACTCGGGGCCTCTGTTGGAGCCCTTGTGCTCACCTAATAGAAATATGGATGGCGTGGCAAACCCAGCATCTGATTTACTAAAGACTCCAAAGATCAAACAGTTTGGCGCTTTTGCCGAGAATTCGCCGCTTCCACTTACGGAAACCCCTCGCGATCCCGCCTCTCTTCGCAAGTGGCGTACTCCAAATATCATTCTTGAAGACTTTTGTCGTTCTCCTGCCCTTATTCGTCCCTCGGGTACCCCGATTCTCTCCATTGATGATTGCATGATTGACGAATTAACAAACACCAAAGTCGATCCGAAACAAGCCCGCAAGCTCGGTGTTCCATCAACACCCGGCAGTCTTGCTCGGGCGCAGAAATTCTTTGAGAACATAAGGTTTTCATCAAGCGGATTGTTTGGTGTGGACGTTTGTTCTGTTTTGAAGAGGGCTGTCGAGAACTGCGATAGTGCTGCGCATTCGTCGTCGAAAGAGGATAGAAAACTCGGAGTGCCCTTTCAGGGGTTTAATGATAAGCTTTCGTCTACGAAGGACGTAAAATAACGGTTAAAGTTTTGGACAAGGATGTAGTTATAATGGTTTTTTCTAGTATAAAACACCACAGGTTAGAGGAAATAGATATGTATTATAAGAAAAGGGACCATTTCGGCACGGTATAGACATTTTGGTGTAAAGCATCAGTGGGTCACGGTGCTGTAGCCTGTTCCAACCGCATTTTTGTTGTAATCACGAGCGGCGCTTACCCATACAAAGATGGTTTTTTTCGTTATTTTTTCGAATTCAAATAGTGAAATCGTAGCAAGGTTTAATCTCAAAAGTTCATCGACCGAACCTTGAAGTCCGCATGACTACGAACCGGGGTGCACGCGACTCCAAGTTAGAGCAGGATATTCAAGATGTCACCGATCCTAGAGATTTTTTACAAACCTCGCTTCCACAAATGATGGATATCGACACACTATTAAGATGCCATATCTGCAAGGATTTTATTAAAATTCCTGTACTGACCCCTTGCGGACACACTTTCTGTTCCCTATGTATAAGAGAATATCTCAATCGAGAACTTAAATGCCCTTTGTGCTTGGCTGAGTTGAGGGAATCAATGCTCAGAAGCGAATTTTTGGTCAATGAAATCATAGAAAGTTATAAGCAGGCTAGGGTCCACTTGCTAGAAGCTCTGCATAAACACAACAAATCAGTGGCAGCTCAAGACGAAGATTTCACTATTGAGATAGCTTCCGGTGACAATGAGGAGGAGGCAAGCGATGACGATATAAAGATCATTGAGACAAGGGCCAGTAGGCCCGCCAAAAGAGTCATAGGTACTGTCACTTCCGGAGGGAAGAGAGCTCGACAAGAACTTGGAAATTCGGGGATAACTGCGATGTTTGGGAAATCAAAGGAAAAAGCCCAAGGGGAAACAGCTTCATGCCCAATTTGCAACAAATCATTCTCATTAGACTATTTGCAAAGAACGCATCTCGACGATTGCTTGGTGTCAATGAATTCAGCGGTGAAAACTGAGTATAAGCCCACATCTGAACCGGAAACTAAGTCCAAAAGCCCAGGATTTGAATCACACATTACCAAGCATACAAATAGGTACCTAGAATCAGGACAGAACAAAAACTCAGCGAGACTACCGAAGTTGAATTTCCCATCAATGAGCCAAAGTCAACTCAAACAGAAGCTATCATCTTTATCGTTACCGGTTAATGGAAATAGACAGCAAATGATCAATAGATACAATCACTTCGAAATGCTGTGGAATAGCAATTTCCTAGATAGCATGGAACCGGTAAGCGAAAGGGATCTTAGAAGAAAGCTAGCTAGTTGGGAAGCGTCTCATAATAATGGCGATAATATTCAGGGGAAGAGTTCAATTTCCACCATGCTAAGTGGCAAGACTACTCTGTCTAGGCTCAAAGACTTCAAAAATGATAGGTTTGATAGAAAAGGATGGATTAGAGCCCATCGTACAGAGTTCCAAGAGCTTCTTATGGAAGCAAGAGATAGTTTGAAAAAGATGAAAAACTCAGAACAAAGTTCGACTTCACACTCAATGAATAAGCCGCTCTTAGATCAAGTTATACCAGATTCTAAAGATGTCCAGTTGCAAGAAATGCAAACGGAAACGGATCAACTGAGGGAGGAGCCCTCATCGAGAATATAGATAATCAACAAATACGCCAACGTGTTGCAGATAAATCTGCTTTACTATGTAAGGAAGTATTACATCTTACAAGTTCCTAAATAGAGCTCAGATGGTGAGCGCAAGCATGGATGTATTCATAACTCATCGTGATCGATCTCATCTTCGATGAACTGAGCAGGATCATCAAGGTTGCTATCGTCACCTGGCTTTTCAAATGAAGTCTGGAAATCTGCAGTTGTTTCAACCGTGATTTCCTCCGTGAGCGTTGAATGCAATTCTAAAGAAGACTCACTATGAACTGCAAGTAATGATTCTTCATTGTTATAAACGCTGTCTTCTTCTGGAGCCAAGGCGTTATCATTGATATCTGGCGTGAATTGTTCATCAAAGCCTTCTGGAATGGCCTGAGATACGGAAGGCTTTGGACTGGAATGCGTAACAGCCGAATCCCACTCCGTAGTTAATGCGGTGCTCAAATTGCTGTCAAGATTGTGAATGTGTGAGTGTTTCTCCTCTGCGTGATTCTCTTCAATCGCAGAAGATGAACTAGTCTGGTCAACTGAAGAGGTTGAACTTTGATCCGCTGTCTCACTCGTGGCGAATTCTGAACTCACCGTTGAGTCGAGATAGATATTAATCTCGTCTATAATTGTACGTTCGGCATCGGCACTCGTATCGGAAGACGCTATTGGTGCAGATGTCATCGCCGATGCTGAGAACTCCAAAGAATCGCTGGTTGAGAGGACAGCTGGAGATAAAGATGCTTGTAAACTCGATTTTGGTTCAATTTGCTCCGAATTGCTCTCACTATTGGAAACGACTTCATCAACGAGGGTTGGAGTTTCTTCAGACGTTGTATCAGTTTTAGAATGATTCTTCTCCGTTGTTTCAAGTGTTAATGATGACTTTTCTATTCCGTTTGAAGACTCCGATTGTGGTGAATTGCTCGAATTATTATCTGAAATTAAAACTGCAGTTGTGGAATTGGATCCAGAAAGCGATAACTTACTCTCTAAATTACTAACCTGCTCTTCTTTCATCTTTGTAGTCAAATCAAGCACATTACTTTCCATCGAGCCACTTGAGAGATACTCGGTCTCAGAGACGCGATCATTGAGAGTGCTTAGCGATGAAGTCTTTTTAGATGATGTGGCGACAAAAGTCGAAACCACAGAATTGCTCATACCTAAGGACCGGTTGTCGGTATCAGAACTGATGCGAAGAATCTCACTTTCATCTGGGGTCTCAGACTGAAGAGCAGAGACGATTTCAGTAAGGATTGGCGAAGATGACTCGAAAGAGTTACTCTCGTGGAACTCTGAAGTCGTAGATGTAGTTGCGACAGATTCGCCGTCCGAGGTAGATGCTATACTAGTAAAACCTGTTTCGCCCTTTTCTGAATTCACAGCTGATTCTACAGTCGATGAGCGTTCTTCAAAACCCGCCTCAAAAGAACCGGCTTGTGAAGTCACTTGATCATCTGATGAGAAACCTGACAATGATATGGACGATGTTAATGAGTGCACCGTTGTCACAGGGGAATTCGATGATTCAAACGTATGGGTCATCGTTATAGAATTCGAATCAGATGGCTTATTAGCTATCATTTCATCGATCGAGGATCTCGACAACGTATGGGATATTATATCCCTTTCAGAAGATCCGAACGATTCGGATGATGCCTGTGTCGTTGTATCAAGAGGTGAAGATTCGGACGACGTTTGGGCCATTGTGACAATAGGAGCAGACAACTCAGAGCTAGTAAGCTGCGTGGTAGATGATACTATCGCAGAACTGGATAGAGTTAAGCTACTCGTTACGGTTTCAGGGCTCGCTGTTTCTGAAAAACGCTCTAGAGGAATTATCGATAAAAGACTCATTGTTAATCCAACTGTGTCGTCGGAGTCCAAATATACAGTAGTTTCTGAAAACGACTCCGGCATCACCTGAGTCGAGGCCATGAGTTTTTGGTCTGTAATGATGGAAGAAGATGCTGTATCCAGTGGTTTGGTATACGTAGACACGCTTACAACATCACCCACTAAAGTCGTCTGACGTAGAACTTCATTGATTTTGGAAAAAGGAGTTGTGTCATTTTTTGACAGATATTTCGAATGAATAAAGTGGTATAATTTCGAATGAAGGTTATATTTGTAAGACAACTGTGCTGTCAAAGCAATTATAACAATAAGAACGACATTGATGAAAAAGGACACAATTCTTTCCAGGAATGAACTAGAAGATGCCAAATTTTCAGGTATTGACACAACATGAACAGTATTTGCAGCAGATACACTTGCTAAAATCCTACTGTCAGGAGAGAAGACAATTCGTGTGACTGCAAAGGAATGAACCTGTTTAAAAAATTTTGCCACAGTAAAGTTTTTCAAGCGAATAATAGCAATTGAATTGTCATTACCGGCTAGGGCGGCAAGTTGGCCCTTGCTGTCAACGTCCATCGATGTTACTCCCTTGAATTTAGTAGTAACAACTTTCGTTTTCAGCACAGAAGTAGTTCCACTCTTCAAGCTAATTTTGACGAGCACTATTCCTGAACCTTTCTTTAAAGCGGCAGCAATTAAGACAGTATCCTCACCAATGAACCTGATTTTGGAAAGTGCCCAATTTTTATCGAAGTCTGTCTTCCTGATAATAAACCGTCCCGTGACAATAGATATGACTTCCAGAGTAGAAGCAGTAATGTAACTAAGTACCTTGCCATCAGGGCTGAAATGCAAATCTTTCACATCGTTTCCAGTTTCAATTTCATAGGTTTCGGTCAATGCAACTGGATTTAAGATTCTGATTATCGTTGGGACTTTCGAGGATGCAATTGCGGCTACTGAGCCATCTTGGGACATGTAAGTCAGTTTAGTATAATCCTCTACACTCTTTGAACGATCAAAATCCACACTGGCAACAAACTTAAGGTGATCATTTTCGAACACGTATTTCCTTAAATGATGATTCTCTCCAGAGGATTTGATTCTCGCTGAGTTTTCATTACACCCCATCAAAATGATATCATTAGAAGCATCTAGAGTTGTCGGAGAATCGTCGTTCGGGTCCAACGTGAGCTCTCTGAACCTCTTTATCACCTTTCGCTTGTTGAAGTTCACCTGCAGCGCCGTGAGTTTATTAGGGATACCATTATTTCCCTCGCCACCACCTCCAGCTACTAGCAATACATCATTCCTAATAAATCGAGCGCCATATGCAGGATAACCTACGTTATAGAGTGACTCTTCCATTTTCATGTTTTTCTTATAGATACCCAGAATAGATGAATAAAGCTCGTTCTTCGGAAGAAATTTTCATCTTTATCTACAACCAAAGAATTGATGGCCAAAAAGGTGTTGTCGATACAATCACACGTTGTTCACGGGTATGTGGGTAACAAAGCCGCAACATTCCCATTACAATATCGTGGTTGGGATGTGGATGCATTGAACACAGTACAGTTCTCAAATCATCCTGCTTACGGCCATTTTAGAGGATTCCGCTCGACTGCCGAAGAACTGCGCGAAATAATCGAAGAAGGCTTAGTCAAAGGTCTTGGTATCAAGTACGATGCAGTACTCACGGGGTACCTTCCTGATGTGGCAGGACTTCGCACTATTGCAGCCACAGTAACTAAGATGTGCAAAAACGATCCTTCTACTAAATGGATATTAGATCCTGTACTCGGTGATAATGGCCGACTTTACGTACCTGAGGAGACAATACCTATCTACAAAGGAATTTTAGAGCAAGGCGAGGTGTTTCTAGCGACCCCTAATCAATTCGAGATGGAGATTTTGACCTGCATTACGATCAAAGACTATGACTCACTTAAGCGAAGCATCAACAAATTTCATGAGCTCTTCCCCAGAGTCAAATATGTGGTAGTAACTAGTGTTTCTATCCCTGAACTACACGATCATTCATTCTTATCAGCTTGCAGTGATAATAAGGCCAAGTCAGCTCATTACTTTCAAGTTGAAAAGATCGACGCGCACTTTAGCGGGAGCGGTGACCTCTTTAGCGCACTCCTGGTAGATACTCTTTTGAATGACGAAAATGTAACGATAGATTTGCCTCTGGCCCTCAATAAGGTGCTCTCGCTGGTTGACAGCATCCTTCAAAATACATTTAATATTGTGAGCAACGAAACGTCTAAAAGGCCGCTAAAAATTAACGACTTGAAACTGATAGAGTCTCGAAACCTTCTGAGAGGCGAAATAAAACCTAGATACAAACCTATAGAGCTTTAAATCAACAATGTCCGATCCATTCATCTTTTACCTTGTCTTATCATATGCGTATATAACGACAAAAATCAACAATTTGATCAGATTTTGCACGGATCATGACTAGATTGAAACTGTTAGTTGGGTAATCATCTTCATGATGAAAGAAAAAAGCGATATTGGTGCAAATAAAAGGCTAGCGACACGCTGGCGTGTTTTCGTTTTGGCACTTATAGCATGTGGCATTCTAAGCTGGCTATCTTTTCCTTTGCATTGCCCTGGTAGGGAGTTACCTGATCAAAAACGAACCCCTGGCACATTTAAACTCAAGACAATATACAGGCATGCGGCTAATGGGCCTCACGCAGCGCAGCAAAAACTAGACATTACACCACAACTTTTGGAGAAAGGTCGGGCAGAATATGCTGAACACTTGAGTATCAAGCAAGAAGGCGATGACGAGCTATGGACAAGTAATGAACTCTATGCCACGAATAATCCATTAGACTTTGAATTCAAACTCAAAGTGGAACCGATTCGCATGACAAGAATGATGTACAGAAGTCCTGAATTTGTTGAATCGTATTTAGATTTTGCGCTCGAAAATCCCGATATGGCTGCGAAGGTTGATCTGGATTGGGTCAACGACATAGTATTGGCGCCTAATATCAGCGATAAAGACACGATTTTGAGTTTAGCTTTGATGTCATCCAATGCTTATGTGAGGTTACCACACACCGGTGACTGGAGAAACGTCACAGAGCCATGGCATAATTCTGGCGGAGATGGCCACGGCTGGGACGGGGATGGTATCAGAGGTCATATTTTTGTCAACGAAGTTGAAGACGTAGTCGTCATCTCCATTAAAGGCACAAGCGCACAGGGACTAGCAGGATCTGGTGAAGATGACACAACTGGAAACGATAAGGTAAACGACAACCTGTTGTTTTCTTGTTGTTGTGCGCGCGTCAGCTATCTATGGACGACAGTTTGCGATTGCTTTGTAAAATCTTACACATGTGATGAAACATGTTTAGAACGTGAGTTAAGGAGGAAAGATAGATATTACTCAGCTGTGCTGGATGTCTACAAGCAGGTCCTCAAAGACTATCCATCTTCAACAATCTGGGTGACTGGCCACTCTCTCGGAGGAGCTATGGCTAGCTTTCTGGGTCGCACATATGGATTGCCAACAGTGACTTTTGAGGCACCGGGAGAACTACTAGCAACAAGAAGATTGCACTTGCCGATGCCGCCGGGATTGCCTGCTTACTTGGAGGGCGTATGGCATTTTGGTCATACAGCAGACCCAATTTATATTGGAACCTGCAATGGTGCCAGTTCATCATGTTCTATCGCAGGTTATGCTTTCGAAACTTCTTGCCATTCGGGAAAAGTATGCACATATGATGTCGTCAACGACAAAGGATGGCACGTTAATATGCTCAACCACAGAATCCACACGGTAATTGATAATGTGTTGAGTGCTTATGATAAAGTGGCAAAGTGTAAACCCCCCGAACCATGTCACGATTGTTATAATTGGAACTATATTCAGGGCAGAGACACAAGCACTAAGATCCAAACGGAGACGAAGACAAGCAAGTCTAAGACTAAGACCAAGACTAAGGATCTACCGACATCAACATTAACCAGTGTGACTTCGACCACCGATTTTACTACTCCAGAACCCACAGCCTCCAGCTGCATAGGGCGCAATTGGTTTGGAATATGTACCAGATACGGATTATAGGAATTTCTTACGTAAGGTAATAATACATGGAGTTCAATTGAATTAAGAAGTGCGATGAACTATAAATCATCATCTACATTTATTTCGTACTCTGGAAATTTATCTTGAAGGCAGCTTTCGATAGCTTTGTGATATTGCAATATAACGCTTGGAACTTTCAAATCGACCTCTTCCACCCAAAAGCTTTTTAGTTCACCTTCTCTAATTTTCTGTAAACGGAGACTGAACTTTTTAACATCTGTGAGAATCTTTTCTAGGTGCGAATCCTTTAGTTGGCATTCTTCAGCGTGATAAAGACTATGTGCTACCATCAAACAGATAAGCGAGCAATGCATACATGAAAAGAATAACTGATCAGACAAGTATCTAAAACTTGAGAAATTATCGTTTATCATAGTTTCGACTGATCTGTGAGCATGATCCAGCATTTCCAGTTGCTTTTCATGGGGTATTGCACCGATCACCTCCTCAACTGGATACTGGGAATTAAGATATTCGCCAACTGCACTTCTTTTCGCGGACTTTAATCCTTGCGACTCTTGAGATTTCAATTCTTTTCTACCAACCTGAGATTTTGCCAACCTGTAGCATTTGTGGAACCAGGTGTAAAGAACTGTAGCATACCCGTAATGATAGGCAAATTCGACATACTGCGTAGTGGGTTGTATTGGTTGGGAAAAGAGATATCCCCATTCATCAATCCAATCTCTTAATTCATCAATAACTGTGTCAAAAGCCGTCGGATCGTTTGAAGGCTTTCCTATAATTTCCGTGTTGCATTGCTGCATGAAATTATAAACAATAAGTTGAAGACTGATCTCCGCCACCATTCTTCCATCAAAATTTGTAGAATTGGACAGTTCTAACGTGCGCCGGCACAAGTCAGCTCTTACTTCATCAACAATACACATCCTTCCGGAAAATACGCAATGTGTAATGTGCACCAGGCACAAATGGTTCCATAATCTGAAGGATGTCAGTCTCTCGAACCTCATATCTTGATCAAATATGTTTTCCTGAGGAGATACCAAATTGTTGGATATTCCAAAAGAGAAAAACTCTGAGGTAGTTGCTTTATCGTTCACAGATCGCAGAAGTGCATCTGCAATATTTCTGGTCAGATATTGTTGCAAACCTATCCCCGAGAGGTACCAAGCATCAACCGACATTATATCACTGCTAAATGATGAGGCATAGATTGAAAGGATGACAATAGCCTGAATGAACTCTGTGGTTTGTGGAACACATTTCAATGAAGTCTCCAAATCGGATTTCAGTTTGAACAACAAGTTCTTATACACTCGCGTTTTCAAATCATGGTATTTAACCGTATAACGGAGTGCCATGACACATGATGCACTCAGTAAAAGTGAAGCGTTCCGGGAACGAATATTCGAAACGAGCTTCTCAGTGGAAATTGTTTCAGGAAACGAACACCAATTACCGTACCGATCTCTGAAATCCTGCATCAGCCAGTGGACTTCCTCCAGCGTCACTAAATTCAACGTAACGATATCATCTAGTGGATCTTGTTGCAACATATCAGACTCATGCAATTTGAAAATAGGCAGAGGCAAATTATCACGAGATATCATCTGCGATACCATCGTGAATGGGCTTGCCAGATAGGGAGCAAAATGACGCTGCTCCGTTTTAAGCAGAGAGTCATCTAAAATAGGCGTTCCACACCTGGATTGCGAAGTGCTTGGATTAGATGGTATAAGTGTTTGACTACTCGTCGACGCCATCATCTTGACTGCGTCTATGAGAGCAGAGTCAATAGTGCGTGCCTTGGGTAAAGCCCCCACGGACAGCTGGCTATTATTACTTCCTTCCATCATGTCAATGACTTTGAGTACATTTTCATTGATGGCGTGTAAAAGTTTGGAGTGAAGAGCCAGATCATCTGTCGAGTAGCCGCTTTTTAGTAGACGCTTCGTCCATTCTGCCGATTCATGAAGCGGCTGAACTTGTGGGGTCTTTTGAACGCAAATTTCATCTGCACTATCTGTATCCTCCAGTAAGTCTTGAAATGAACATCGAATTTTGAGAGAATCACACCTGAGACATTGAATTTCATTTGGTAATGGCGATGGTATGCATCTTGTCTTCAACCTTCGACAACCATCACATGCTCTCAAGGCTCTTCTGCCTCTCCTTTTGATTACACCTGAAGGCTTATTAATCTTCTCATTCGACTCCACCATCGAAAACTTGGTTCGTATATCTTCAAGGCCTTCTCAAATGATACTGGCTAACCATAAGAGTTTATTTTTTTATGGTCGACGAGGCACTTCCGGACGGATCTCCCCGAGGTCAGATGACCTCACAACCAAGGTATCTACAGATAAGCACTCCGATATCACCGCGAAAGGCTCTAAGCTCAGCCAATTGAAATGCTCTGGCAGTAGTTGAGAGTAGCCACCAGGCTAGCGATGCAACCTTAGACACACGGCGCATAAGGGCGTCCTGCGAAAGGTCTTGGGAGTTCTGCACAAATAATAAGAAATCTTGTCGCATAGTCCTGTCAGTATCGACCGTAGGAAGTCCAGTGAGATGATATTCCGTCCTATACTATCATGAGTGGGGATTGAGCCTCATCAAGCCATGGCGTATGTGTCTTTTTCACGAAAGCGTTGATTGCTGACGAAATGTCCGCAAATTATGGTGCTATGAACCAAACATATGCCAATTGAAACACACTAGCGCTATCTTCTTGGCTGATTGGGCAGTGTACACTGGCCTCAGTATCACCTCCTCAAAATATACGTGTGATAGGCAAGCCACGAATACCTCTTCATCATGGTTTTACTCGCTAACAAACTAGAAAACTCTTCTAACGGCGCATCAGATCGCCACAAAGCCTTCTAATAGATTTTTTGTAAGCGGAGAACTGAATCGTTCGCTGCACCATGTGCTTTAGCGGGGCAAAAACACCAAAAATGAACTGAAAGATGGCTTCTGCAGTGCTAATCAATGAGTGACTACTTCATCTAGCTTCCCAGTTCGATATGCTCATGGAGCTATTCTGAAACCTTGTATGACTTACAGAGAGACGCGTTCTTTTCAACGTTATCCGCCCTTATCTAAATAAAGCGATACACGTAGTAACAATTTTTTTTCCTGACCCATCTTTTTGCATTCAGTTCCTTCGGCAACAAGCACATCGAAAGCTAATAATGCTGTTGAGTTACTTGTTTGGTTTCTTCTGCTTGCTATGTGGGTTAACAGAAGCTGCTGAAAAGGTATATGAACCCAATCCGCCTGTCACGCACCGCGTGCTTATGTCTATTGAATATACTGAAAAGGACGCCAAAGAACCCAAGTTGCACGACATAACTATAGAGCTATATGGAACGGTGGTCCCCAAAACTGTAGAAAACTTTTACAAGATCTCTCAAGGTGTTAGAGCATTGATTAGAGGTCAAGATGAGAAAAACCAATTCGCTTTGTCTTACAGAGATACGTTATTTCACCGTATTGTGCCAAATTTTGTTATTCAAGGAGGAGATGTTTTACCAGATGTAGGTCCCTTTTCGATTTACGGCGCTAAGTTCGACGACGAAAACTTTGACTTGAAACATGATAGACCAGGAAGGTTGTCCATGGCTAACACAGGGGAGGACACTAACGCGTCCCAATTTTTTATCACCATGACGGAAGAACCGCTCAGCCAGCTCGATGGAAAACACGTTGTATTCGGACAGGTAGTTGCAGGGCTTGAAGAGTTGATGTCTAAAGTTCAATATGTTGACACTAATGCTTCCGAGAAGCCAATTCATGATGTAAAGATCAAGTACACAACAGTGGAGCAATTGCGACTTGCCAACCAAGAAGAACTTCATAATAAGTACTTAGCACAATTGAAGAAATTTAAAGATGGCGACGAAACTGCAGGTGTTACAATGAAACAAACCTTCAAGGTAGGTGAGGAAGAAGAAGCTGTTATGGAAGATATCTTGTATGCCCAGCTGCATCACCCATTTGCAAAGGTTTTATGGGGTGTCGGTCTTCTTTGTATCGTCTACGTCGTTGCAAAGAATAGAAACCGTATCTTCCGCAAGACATCACAAGTAATTTCGGTGAGACATGATTAGATAGTCCTAAATATGGCTTTTTGTCTTCAACTGAAAAATATCTAAAGTTGTATAACTTTCTTGAGGATCTTCATCAATGAATCCTCCTTTATGCTTTTACCAATAAAAATTATCCTGCACTCGTTAACTTCAGGAAGACGAGTTCCAGGAAATACATCGAAAGTTTCCCGCACACCTTGAATGACTCTGCAGTCATTGCCAACAAGTATGAGTCCCTTAGTTCTGTGTATCTCAAACTCATCATCAATATCGTGACCGAAGTCCTTCCAATGAACAACTCGTAGAAATTCATTGAGAAAGCGGCTATATTCTGCTTCATTTTTAAGAGGTGGGAAGGTGAGTGTGACTGTCCGTATTCTGGGGTCATGCAATGTGCCCCGCTGCTGCTTTTTGAGAGAGGCAAGCTCGAAAGCATGGAGATTGAGAATTTTGTCAAGGTCTATCTCACCAAATTTTGTAAGATAGACGGGCGCTAAATTATTAATTGAATTCACCTTATCTTCGATTGTTTTCAGCTTCTCCGAATCATCAATAGCTTTATCAATTTTGTTAAGAAGAATGCAGTCTGCCATTGCAATCTGTAGATGGGCTATTGTGAGATTGTCATCGACTAGAACTTTCTCTCCGTGCCAGTGTGCTTCAGGCGAAATATCGTCCAAACATGCCAAAATATTACCCGCGTCCAACACTGTGATGATTCCATCAATGTAAACGTTGCTATATAGACCCTCGTCCTGCCAAAACATTTTTGCAATAGGGCCAGGATCTGCAATTCCTGAAGTCTCCAGTAGGATATAGTCGATTTTGCCAGGACTTCTCGCGATCATATTTTCAATAGCCTTAACACCAACATCTTTCAAACTGCAACATAAGCAGCCATTCCCTAAATCCAACCACTCTTCATAAGAATTTTCACCGTTTCTAATAGTCATTGATTTCTCAATTTCACTAGAGTCCCCAAATTCATTCAATATTACGGCTATTCTCTTGTCGGAACCCTTTAGTGCAATTTTTTCTAATAATGTCGATTTCCCAGAACCAAGATATCCAGTGATTATTGTCACTGGGATTTTTTTGGTGTGATCTCCACTTTCTTCCACTTGCTTGTTGGCTCGATCAATCTTTACCTCACTTACTAAGTTCACACCGCCATCGCTAGCGATGTGTCCCAATATTTGAGACAAATTGTTCTCATCACCTGTGACAAGTACAGGAATTTCGCCATCTTCCTCCTCCTTATAGCTGAAATCCTTTAAAGCAGACATCTTTTTGTGTATTAGCTCATCTTTGGAGTATTTTTTCGCAGACAAATTTCAGTTTTCTACTTAATACCTCTTACTATGAAACTAGCAGTACACATTAGCCGAGCCGAATAAAAATTGTTCTGAAATGCTGAGATGGTCTTTTTTGGACTCGTTCCTGCTGGTGGTAATTATTACACACCTTATGATTTCACCCTTTACTAAAGTTGAAGAAAGCTTTACAATTCAAGCTATTCACGATATTTTGAAGTACGGTGTCACTGATATCTCGCAATATGATCACTTAAAATTTCCTGGGGTTGTGCCAAGGACGTTTGTTGGCTCTCTTGTTATTGCTGCTATGACTAAACCATTTATTTACGTTTCCAGTTTTTTATCTCAACAGAGTGTTCCAACTTCTGGATTTGAAGCACAACTATTAGCAAGGTGCATGATTGGATTAACAAATGGACTAAGTCTGGTGTTTTTGAAAAACAAAGCTCAAAAACTAATTGATTCTGTTCAGAAAAAGAAGAATAAGTCTAAGGAAAGTCCAAATAATGATGACGAAGAGCCCCCCAGTACCATTGGTGGTTGGTTTTCAGTATTTTGCTTATCCCAGTTCCATTTGATGTACTATAGTTCTCGCTCTCTTCCAAATTTTGTGGGTGCTCTACCTTTGTCAAATATAGTGGTAGCTTACGTTTTGGGCGGTGATGCCGGAAGAGCAATTGGTTTATGTGCTTTTACAACAGTGGTGTTCAGGCTCGAATTGGGTGCTATGTGTGCAGGCTTGTCATTATTCAGTATTATATACAAGCAAGCGTCGGTTACTAGGGTGATCAAGTACGGTCTTATAGGTGCGATTTTTGGCTCAGCTTTGACAGTATTTGCAGACTCATACTTTTGGCAGCGGTGGACTTTTCCTGAGATGGACGCATTTGTTTTTAACATCGTTAACGGACAGTCAAGTAAATGGGGAACAAAACCGTTTGTTGCATATTTCACTGGGTTCTTGCCAATGATGTTTATGCCACCTACAGTACTTTTGCTGAATTATCTTGGATTCAAAATTGCTCCAAAACCTCTTAAAGTCATCGCCTTAGCTTCCTTTTTCCATGTCTTCGTATTGTCATTTCAGCCACACAAGGAATGGAGGTTCATAATATACGCCATTCCTCCAATAACTCTCTTGGGTAGTCATAGCGCCTCCTACCTATTCGAGAATATGGATCCAGGCTTGGGTCGGGCAACTATCACACGTATTCTTTTACTACTTTCTCCAGTTGTTTCTCTTTCCATTTCAGCCGCGTTCTTATACATTTCTTCGATGAACTATCCTGGAGGTCAAGCCTTAATGAGTTTCAATGATTATATTCTGCTCCATGATATCAAAAATGTCACTGTACACATTGACGTACCTGCTTGCATGACAGGCGTCACTCTTTTTGGCGAGTTGAATGATCAATATGGAATAACCTATGATAAAACCGAGGATGTTCAAGAATTGACAAGCATGTGGCCATCTTTTGATTACCTGATTTTGTCCCAAGGTGATTCATCGGCTCTTCCAACCTCAAACAACAATACAAAATGGGAACTCATCCACACCACAAAAGCGTTTGCCGGATTTAACACATCTTATTTGGCATACACCTTCGAAAATCAATACAGTAATGGCTTTTCAATTGTACACCATCTTTTGGAGGAACAAAGCTTTTCTCCACTAGTCGATTTGGTAAAAAATACCATCATCCAAAGCGATCTTTTGTTCACTTACAAGAAAGTTGATGACCTAAGGTAGACAATATATTTCAATTCCTATTTACAGATATTACGCGGGATATTATAAAGTATGCATCTCAAATGTTTTAAAATGTAGTAGATAGAACATGTTTAACATCTCTTACCGCGTCTCCTTCAATTACAATCTTTTTTGATTGCATTATAACCTTGAAAGCCTTTTTTGAAATGTGAGGAAGCCTCTCCTGGAGGTCATTTCTTAGTTGAATTGGGTCCCCTTGTATCTTCCTGATTTCAGTCACTACCTTTCCATTCCGTTTGTATTCTGAATAGACAGGTAGATTTCCCGTAGAAGACCTCTCTACAAAGTAAGTCTTGAAGCCAAAAGAAGCGCCCCCAACCAGCTCTTCAGGCTTAACATTCTCAATGCTGGGGAAAACGGTAAATGATTGGTGTGAGTCAAGGAGCGAGCCCGAATTCATCACTTCTTCTTGACTTAATGTCTCATAATTCTTAGGACTGCTATCCTCACTGGTCATCGTTTTTGCTCCAGTGCTAGCATCTGATACCGTAGATTGGAGTCTAAAAGATCCTCTCAGAATATGTGTCGAGGGTCTTTGGAAACTCGTAAGGGCCTTTTTAAACATGAATGATTTATGCTTTCTTAATAATTTTGATAAGTCTTAACTCTTAAACATCATCAAGGCAAAAAGTGCCAAAATTTTTTTATCAACTAATATACATCACGTGAAAATAACACGAATTTATATTCCCTCTAACAGGGTCGATAATGCTTTTGTATTAAGAAATGCTAAGACGAGCCTTCAATGAGTCCAAATCCTGACCATTTTATCCTTACCAGCACTGCACACACGCTTCCCGTCAACACTCCAATCCACAGTGTAAACCTCATCCTTGTGTCCCGGCAAATCAATTGAGAGCTTTTTGGTTCTCACGTCCCAAACCTTCAAAGTGGTATCCTTCGAGCATGAAACTAGGTATCTACAGTCAGATGACCAGCTCACTTGATACACACTGGCTACGTGCCCTCTAAAGGTTGTGACAAAGTTTCCGTTCCTTCCATCCCACAGCTTGATGGAGTTGTCGAATGAGGCCGATACGATGTATCTGCCATCAGGAGAGAAAGCCACCTGATTGACTAACTTCTGATGACCTGTCATTCTAGTGATTGGTTTCGTGGATCTGAGTGGATCCCAAAGATACATTGTGAAGTCGTCACTAGCTGTGACCATTAGTTCCTGAATCTCACCATTTTTCATAGCAATTTTCTCGTAGTTCTTCAACGCTTTTGCACGAGCTGCTTCAGGCGACTGTGGTATCTCTGCACTGTGGTCAAACGCACCCGACCTAAGAGCATAGTCTGTCGATAATGAGAGATGGTTGATCCAATGCGCATGTGACTTCAAAATGTTAATACATTTACCGCCAGCATTCATGTCCCAAGCTCTGATACTTTTATCATGAGAACCACTGTATAAGACTCCACGACCGCCCCATTTAACACAGGAAACTGAACTAGTGTGTCCGCTTAAGGTTAACAAACAAACACGTCTTGTCACATCCCAAATTTTAATGGTCCCATCCTTAGATGCAGATGCCAATCTTGGTTTATCCCCTGCCTTGACTAGGTGAATGGGCTCCCATGCAAGAGACGTAATCCATTTTCCATGACCTCTTAGAGCATCACCAGCGGATTCACCTTTCTTTGAATTCCAAAGCCTGATAGTATTGTCCATCGACCCAGTCGCAATCAATTCCCCATCAGGCGACCACGAAACACATAGTACCCAATTTGTGTGTCCTTTCAAAGTGGCCAAGGGGGTATGCGTTTCGCAATCCCAAATGCGAGCTGTATTATCCCCAGCACCGGTGACCATTCTTGAGCTAGTGTTAGGTGCAAAGGCTGAACATAGAATGGTTGATCCATGCCCAGCAATTGCTGATGAACTTCTAGTAACAGGTTTAACCTTGAAAATGGCCCTTGGCGTAAAGACAATAGTGAGGAAGTCTTCTGTTGTTTTGTGACCAGGCTTCAAAATAGAGCTGTATAGATTGTCTTTTATATCGATCATCTGCTCCGGTTCATCTTTGTTCTTACCGGTGACAACACAACCAAAACTGTAAGGAACGGGGTCCTCAGAGTTACCATGTAATTGATTTAACAAGTCTTCAAGTTGCTTCTCGGAAATACCACCAGGGACACGCAGTGAACCTCCAATTGTGTTACCAGTATCAAATGCCTGAAACTTAACAAGAACATGAGGTAGGTCCTTTGGGAGAACATCAACCTCTCTAGGTTTCTGTGCCTCTTTTTTTTGCTTCTTCGAAGGAGGAGGGATCAGTGTAGCCATCGGAAGGGTTTATATTCTGTCAATCAATGTTGTCGTCGACTAAGCTACTCATCTCTTCTAACCTCATCGCAATTTCTTTTTTAGAAAATTTTCTTTTTGTAATGATCTACGAACATGAAATTTAGTGAAGTAGTAAGATCAAATTGAACTTACTGACAATGCCACTTCTAGTCAACGTTAAAGTAATTCCATTCTTGGCATCATTCATCCATTGATCATTTTTTAAACGTCTTACACGTAAACCCATATTCAAGGGAGAAGTGCTACCTTACTCACACTTCGAGTGAAATTTATCAAGGTATTAATTAAAGACTAAATATTCAATAATGATAGAACTTCTGCGATGTGTGAAGACTGAAGAATTGATAAGAATGCCTTCTTCAAAGCAACTGAACGATGTTGACCATAACAGTTTATTTATTTTCCTGAGGCACACTATCTACATCAGCGACCTGTTCTTCTGGTCCGAAAGCTAATTTTCGTATCTCAACAATCCACGGGTCCATTAAAAGCTCCATGGCAGTATATCTGTTGTTTGGATCCTGCGTTAGACATTTTGACAAAAAGTTACGACCACTAGGAGAAATCTCATCCTTATTAGGAAATTGAGGAACGTGGCCCGCGGCGACATGATACATTATTGCCCATTCATTATCCAAATTTGACCATGGTCGTCTACCTGTGACCATTTCCAATACAACGCAACCCAGAGACCATATGTCGTCGGAACCAAACTTTCCCTTAACGGCGCCTGTAATAGATTCAGGTGACATATACATCGGCGTACCCATCATGCTATTGATACTTTCATTTTTCCCTTCGACCACATTGACAGCTTTTGTGCCATTTTCTGCAATCGAACGGGCAGCACCAAAATCGACATACTTTATAACCCCGTTGAAATCTAAAAGTATATTTTCCGGCTTGATGTCGCGATGCACAACTCCCGACTGATGAAGATATGCCAAACCCTCTAGCATTTGCAGGGTGTAAACTTGCGTGACCATCTCATCCTCGATTCGGCCGTGCTCAAGAAGCTGAGCCAGTGAACCACCTTCACAGTATTCCATGAAAATGTTAACCTTATCTCTGTGAACTTCAACACCATAGTATTGCACAATATTAGGATGATGTAACATCTCTAAAACGGTCATTTCCTCCTTAATAGAAGGAAAAACTTGCTCAAGAGACTTCCTGTCTTGAATTTTGATTTCTTTAACCGCCAATATATCACCTGTATCCAAATTTACCGCTGAAAAAACCGTACCAAACGTACCCCCGCCAATGAACTGGCGCTTTTGCCATCTAATGGAGACATTAGAAAACGATGACGCTAAAGACAACAATAATTTGTTTTCTTTATCAGTACCGTCCAAAACTTTTCCAATTTGACGAGGATTGCTTTTCACTCTCCTTTCAAGTTCATGAATAGCTTTGAGCCTAACTTGAGAGTTCAATGCAAGAATAGCATCGTCATCATCTTCACATACTTTCATGGTTGACCTAAACAACTTCATGTTCATCTTCTCCGCCTCATGAGTTCTTGCCCCCATAATATCAAAATGTGAGATTAGCAATGACATACAGCTTGCCACTTTTTCTCTAAGCGTGCTAAACTGATTTTCATCCAAACCTAGAATATTCCATCCTGTTGTCATTTGCATGGCGAACTCCATAGCAGGAACACACCATCTAAAAGTACGCGAATCAGTTGGATCGCAATCATCCACTAAGAAAGTAATCCAACCGATACTAATTTTTAGCATTAACATGATAATCATAGATTTTTTCTCATATGTTGCGACGTTTAACCTGAGAAAGTTACGAGCAAAATCCCGACAGAAAATGAAGAGGTTGTTCAACGTTTCGTTACCACGATATTGCCTCTGTACTGTATCCAACATTTTTGGAAAATTTGACAGCACAGAATAAGTCATTCTGAAATATGCTCTGTTTATTTTTTGGAGAGTATACTCTATGCTATGAATAGAGCATCTTCTTTCACTGAAAGAAACGGAATCACCAACGTAATGTTGGAATTTATCACATTGATACTCCATGGCATAAGTGGACCCTTGGTTAAGAAGAATGAGTGTATCAGGTGATATCTTCACATCAAAATCGCTCATGGTTAATGTTATACCTTCAGAAAGATTCAACATCTCTCCTTCCCACAAGATGGGCTCTTGTGGACAAACCGCTACAATATAACCGAGTGATCTTAATTTCATTTCGAGTTCAAACATTTCATCTTCTTGACTTTTCACATCCTCATAGATATTATTGGAAGACAAATTCATTTTCCTTCTTGTCCTTGCTAGTGGATTTCTCATATGCTGATCCGACTGCACATGATAATAGGCGATACCATTAGATCCGTATTCTTGATAGATAATAGCATCTTGATCCCATCCACTTTCAAGTGCATTATACACACTTAGACTGTTGTCGATTTCGACATTTGGTATCAAGTCCGAGCCCACTTCAGTATTATGCAAAATTCTTAATATATCTTCGTCGGAGGAACCTAATAACTCACCGCTGCAGAACAAATAAATCCCATTCTTTTCCAGTTCTCCACCCGTATATAAAAGGAAGTGTCCAGAGTTTTTAAGATTTTTCAGTAATTCTTTATTATCATTAACTTTGTAGTTTACTGAATTCTGAAATGCTTTGGTTAACACATTAGAAAATCTGTTAATTTTTCTTTTAAACGATCCAATATTCTCCATTGTTTGAATAAGCCATTTATCAACATCAGTCTCTTTATCAAACTTTGGTGGATTATTCTGTTCTCGAAGAATATATGAGTGAAGTCTGTTTAGTAACCTCAAAGTCAACTGAACAAATCCTTCAGCAATAACTTTTCCTGCCCCGCAGATGAAACAACCCACATTCTTCAGTTGATCCCAATGCTTTAGTAATTCATCGGGTTCCTTAAATGTCTTGAAAGACTTTCTGGCGCTGTCCAGTAGTTTCAGATGAAGAAGTTTGAAAAGGTATCGAATTGCCTCATTCACCATATCATCGAAAGAACTTTCTATCTGTTTCCCAAAATTCCAGTCTGAACAATAAACAACTACCGTGTGCTTGATTTGAACAGATATTCTAATATAGGAGCTAAAGTCATCAATCATCTGGTCAATCATCATCATCGTTGGATTCTTCAATTTCCTGGCGTAATCTAACCTAATTTTTATAATTTCTTGAACCAGCTTGAGTGGAAACATCAAAAGAATTTCCAGCTCTTTATTTAGCAGAGGTACGTTCATCTTCTCAAAAACTGGAGCCAGTGTAAACATGGCTACTTTTGCCTTCAAGATCCATGGGGCATGTCTGAAAAAGATTTTCTTTTGGAAAATACTTTCAATATCTCTTTCCTTGAGGACTTTTTCTGCGAATGGCCGATCATTCTTGTACAGTCCTTCGATGTCGTTCATTGTTGAGGCAAATTGAACGTCTAGCGCGTCATTTCCTGTCCAATCTTTGAGTGTTTGAATCTCTGATTCAAACGCATGCTTGAGAGTTAAGAATGTATTCATCGCCGCAATACGCTGGCCAAATTCCTCACTCCCGGTTAAAGATTTTTCGTAATGCATATGCTGTAGATTCTTCCAGTATGATGTAACTTTATGAAATTGATCAGCCAAAGGTTTCAAAATGTCTTCAGCCTCTTTTACGGTTGTATCGTCATCAAAATGAAGAGCCATAATTTCCTCGAAAAGTGAATCCGTAGAGCTTTTTAGGTACTCTAGAGATCGCGATTCATCCTCTACAGAGCGGCAGTTCATCCATGCTTTCAATTCTAGCCAGAGTTCATCTGCATATTGAGAATCGAAACCTATTTGTCTAGTTTGATTGGCTATCTTGCTCTTTTCACTCTTGACAATATCCCCTCGTAAGACATTGGCCAGCATTGTTTGCCACTCTAACCTTTCCATAACGAGAGGATTACGAGAAATTTTTGCCAAATAATACTGGGACTCTTTTTCACTTACGGCCAAGGTCGATGAAGCCTGACACATGACGGTGCCATTGCCCCCAGAAGTTCTCTGTATCTGGCCCAACATGCTTAAAACATCAGGATTTTCAGGATCTGCTTCACGAAGCCATTCCATTCTGCTCAACAGATAACTGGTACTAATACTTACTAACTCATCATCAAAAGTCAAGGTCCCGCCTTTCTCTGTAGTGGTGAAAAAGTTGGTGCCAAACGCGCTTTCATCATTATCAGTTTCGTCGGCATCTAAATCGGTTTCTTCATCGTCGTCATTGATTGATGCAGCAATACCTCTCGTGTAGTAGTCGTCGAGGTTACTGTTTTTCATTTTGTTAAGATAGAGCTGTTCATTTAAAACATATTGCTTTTGAATGGGCTTGAATGATCGCAATGTACTACTGGCACTATTGTTTCCCGACCTGTTAGAGGAAGAAGAAGATATCTGCTCCAGATGCGCGGACGGAGTCGTTCCATTTGTTTGCTGAGCTGACTGAAATTGGGGAGAAGAAATATTCGATGTGCTGTGAGAGTTCAGAGACGCTAAGTTGGGGGGGAGAACGAGTGTTGGAGTATTGTTCAATTCGGAAGTGCTCCCTAAAGGCTTGGAGCTACTTACAGAGTTAGAGCGATGCGTGTTACCAGGTGAATTCTGCTTACCTCCCGATGGCCCAGACAGTGACGGCTTCCTACTGGATTTTGCGGAAGAACCCGTAGATGGAGGAGATAACGCATTGACGGCTTGCTTCATCCCAGCCGTACTTATCTTTAATGTATTCAACGGGGAATGTCCCGAAATTGGTGGAGGGCTCCTCAGGTAATTTGCTGTATGATAACCTGGACTCCTCGGAGGCTGAACCGCTTGTCGAGAAGGCGAAAAAGATCTGGTAGGGGCGTTGATGGTACCAGAAGTTTTCAATCTTGACTTATGCCTCTGACGGATGGCTGCGTTAGTCAGCTCATCATAGCCGTCATCCTGCTTAAAGGAAAAATAGTCTTTATCAGCCATGATGTTTGGACTGAGGCTAAGTTTTTGGCTTGTGTTCCGCATTTAAGATACTTTCAGTTTTCGGCAAAACTTTATTCCTGGACGAGAACCGAAGAAGAAAATGGAGCTAGACAAGTGTTTAGAGAAGCTTTACGCTGGTCAGCTACTCCCAGAACCTACATTGAGGGCCTTATGCTTCAAACTTAAAGAAAAACTCGTAAAGGAATCCAACGTTGTTCACGTTTCGACACCCATCACGGTAGTAGGTGACATTCACGGCCAATTTCATGATTTACTTGAGATTTTTCACATAGGAGGCCCTGTACCAGACACTAACTATTTGTTTTTAGGAGATTATGTTGACAGAGGGCTTTACAGCGTGGAAACCATCACTCTCTTGATCGTCCTAAAACTTAGATATCCCAATAGGATACACCTCATAAGAGGAAATCATGAATCGAGGCAGATCACTCAGAGCTATGGATTCTATACCGAATGTTTAAATAAATATGGTGGCAGCAGCAGAGTATGGCAGTACTTTACAGATCTATTTGATTACTTAGTCCTATGCTGTATTATCGACAACGAGATATTTTGCGTGCACGGTGGACTTTCACCCAACGTGCAAACCATAGACCAGATTAGAATCATTGACAGAATACGAGAAATACCCCATGACGGTGCCATGGCAGACCTGGTGTGGTCTGATCCTGAAGATGATGTAACAAATCGGGAAGACGTGACGAGCGTGAGCAGTCATTTCCAAGTATCGCCTAGAGGTGCTGGCTACACTTTTGGCCGAAATGTAGTTGACAAGTTCCTACAGTTGAACGGCATGTCCAAAATTTACCGAGCTCATCAGCTTTGCAATGAAGGTTTTCAAATTTATTTCGACGGGCTAGTCACAACCGTTTGGTCAGCACCAAATTATTGCTACCGATGCGGAAACAAGGCGTCGATATTGGAGGTGTATAGCAAGGACGAGTTTTATTTCAATGTCTTTGAGGAGGCTCCAGAGAACAAACTGCTGAACAATTCCGCCATGTCTAATGGGAATTTCATTAATAATTTCTTCAATGATGGCATGGTGGACGTATTCTCTGACGAATACCAGGCCGCTTCTGCCACATCCAGACACGTTGACTACTTCCTGTAAGCATCTTTGAATGCACGTCACAAGTAATAGAGCTCCAGATTTGTTCCATCGTGTATTTCATAGTCATCCAAACATATATGATCCTTCAATACGGATCCCCCCTTTTGCAAAACAATCTTGTTGTGTTGCGTACCTAGATAAAGGGAGAGAACTTTCTTAAAGTCACCTACAGTATCCTCCTCCAAACACTTCACCTTAACTTTCTTCCCCAGACGATCGTTTACAACCACTTCTATCATTAGCTCAGATTCCCTTTATTGTGCTCTGGTTTAGGATTCGCAGAAAATTTTTCAAGATTCGATGCCCATTGCAATTAACGATGAACCCTTACTAAACCTAGCAAATTGGACTCGAGAATCAACAAACACTCCAATGACCCTCAATGTCCTTTTCATCGATTCATACGACTCCTTCACATACAACCTAGTCAGTTTGATTAAAAAAACAAGGCCGGACATTCATGTTACGGTCATTCACAATGACACTTTTGGCGATATACAGGACTTGCTTTCATACTTTTGTGCATTTGACTGCATTGTTGTAGGCCCTGGTCCAGGCAATCCAGTCAATGGGCCAAAGGATATTGGGATTCTTGACCAATTATACAAGCATGACGTCCCTATTCCAATTTTAGGCATATGTTTAGGGTACCAAGCTATGTGTCGTGCGGCTAGAGCAGAGGTAAAAGAACTGGAGGTTATTAGACACGGCCAAGTATTCGAAATTGAAATAGACAAACCTAACCATGAATTGTTTCAAGACTATCCTGTGTCATTCAAGTCTGTACGCTATCATTCTTTACATGTTATATCGCACCAGCAAGAGATCATCCCCTTATGCCACACCATCGACGGGGATCACACTGTCCTGATGGGTGCGCAAATTGCAGGGAAACCATGGTATGGTGTACAGTACCATCCTGAATCATGTTGCTCTGAGCTTGGGGGTCTCTTGATCAAAAATTTTATCACTATCTGTGAATCTTACAATCAAAGCTCCAAACGACTTCAATCACCTTTCAGCCTAATAACTGATTCAAGCATAAAATCGAAATTAGTATCTTACCTTGATTGCAAAATAGACAAGCATAATATCTATGATAAACCGAAACCTGCAGAGGTCGAAATTCAAATCGAGGAATTTCGCGTAACGAAATCCCCATCACTTACTTTGGGCATTTGCAATAAGCTATCCCAGCATTTCTTTCTCATGTCGTCAGCGAGCATTCATGCAAATCGGGGAGAATTATCTATTATCGCCCTTCCAAACGAACACTCTACGGTCTTCACACATTATGACCAAATCCATACTACTACTATTCACCAATGGAGAAACCCAACTTTAACCCGCACAAAATTCAAAGCGGCTTTAGAAGCAGGCAAGTCTATTGATGGGCTTGAGGTAGTGCGTCAAAAGAAGCCTGACTTTTACACCACAATTGGCAATTTCATGAAGGACAAAATAATTGCTAATAACCCGGAGCTACCATTCATTGGCGGTTTAGTCGGTACACTTGGATATGAGATGGGCCAGTATACCACAAGTTCCGAATTAGATCCCTTGAAACCAGATGCGAAACTGGTTTTCATTGAAAACTGCATAGTTGTAGATCACAAGAAGGAAGTCTTATATTTGATATCGTTAGCGAAAAACTTCCCCGATGATGTTAAATCACTAGTTACTGATGTCATAAGCAAAGAGGAACAATCCTTTGTTAGGAGTGTTAACTTGCCAGAAGGTATTCATTTTGACATCGAATTTCCCACAAAAGATAAATACTTTTCTGCCTTTCGAGAATCCCAGAAATACCTTCACCAAGGTGATTCATACGAAGTTTGCTTAACAACACAAACTGAGGTGTCACCGAGCAAACGGCTTGAACCCTGGGTGATATTTCAGACACTGATCACACGTAATCCAGCACCGTTTTCAAGCTACTTTGAATTCAGTGATATCGAAGAAGGCCACAGCGATTTATGTTTATTGTCAACGTCTCCTGAGCGGTTTTTAAAATGGAGCGATGATACCTGTGAACTAAGGCCGATTAAAGGAACCGTGAAGAAGAGTCCTAACATGGATTTGCAAAAAGCTACCAACATCCTCAAAACACCAAAAGAATTTGGGGAGAACCTGATGATCCTGGACCTTATTCGGAACGATTTGTACGAATTGCTTGACAACGTCACAGTCGATGAATTGATGTCTGTTGAAGAGTATGAAACTGTATACCAGCTTGTAAGTGTGGTGAAAGGCCATCAACTACGAGAGAGCGTTTACTCAGGGCTTGACTTACTCTACCACTCTCTTCCTCCAGGGTCTATGACTGGTGCACCTAAGAAAACAACTGTGGAGTTGTTGCAGCACGTCATCGAGCGCAGTCTTAACGGGCATATATACAAATCAGGCGGCCGTGGTCTTTATTCCGGGGTGACGGGCTATCTGAGCTGTAACGACCATGGCGATTGGTCCGTTAACATCCGATGCATGTACTCCTACGACAACGCAAACACTTGGCGCCTTGGAGCCGGCGGAGCAGTAACTGTCTTAAGTACACCAGATGGCGAGTGGGAAGAGATGCAGACAAAGCTAGAAAGTGCGCTACAAGTATTTATGTAAATAGTTTAATCTTGCACAAGTAGCAACACGTGAGTTTCTGTGTGTGTAAAGTGTGTCAAAAAGTTTACATCGCAAAAATTTTTGGAGATTGGAAGGGATGGGTAAAACTCGACGTATTCCACAAGTTGAAAGTAACGCACAGGTCAGCAATAATTGTGAACAATGACTACGACGGTTCCCAAAATATTTGCATTCCATGAGTTTGCAGGTGTTGCTGAGGCAGTAGCAGATCATGTTGTTCATGCGCAGAATACGGCTTTATCTAAGGACGGATACGGAATTAAGGGCAGTGGCCCAGGAAACGGAGGGCCGATGTCGCGCACGTCGTCGTCGCGAAGCCTGAAGAGCAGTAGTAGATCTGGAAACAGCAAGCTCAAAAAGGTGAAAGAGAGGAGATTCAAGATCGCCTTATCAGGTGGGAGTCTTATTCAAGTGCTTCACGAGGGGCTGTTGAAGAGGACAGATGTGCAATGGGGAAAATGGGATGTGTATTTTGCAGATGAGAGACTGGTTCCTTTTGAATCTGCAGAAAGTAACTTCGGGCTGGCCAAGAGGAAGGTATTCGACCTTATTGACACTGAAAGATATGGTGCACCCAAAATTTATCACATAAATGAATCCTTGATAGACGACCCACAGGAATGCGCAGACGATTACGAAAAAGTGCTAATTAAGGGATTTGCAGGCAGGGACTCGGTGAAACTACCGATGTTCGATTTGTTCTTGTTGGGTTGCGCTCCTGACGGGCATATCGCGTCTCTGTTTCCCAATTTTCAGGAAAATCTCAGGGAAAACCTAGCGTGGGTAGTCCCAGTTGTAAACGCTCCTAGTGGGCCTTCTAATAGAATATCGCTTACGATTCCGGTAATTTGCCACTCCCATCAGGTCACATTCGTAGTTGAAGGTGCTACGAAAGCCCCTGTGATCAAAACTATAATGGAAAGGCCTGAAAAGGGTTTGCCTAGCAGCATTGTCAATGAGGGGGCCGCTGGTCGTGTTGCATGGTTTATGGACGATGATGCACTGACGGATGTCTGCGTAACAAAGAAAAAGTACAAGTTTTTGGAATCGAATGACGTCGTGGAGTAATTATTTTGATTGCTCCCCATATATAATCCATTGTGATATGTAAATGAAATTAAAGAACAATGTTACTATGGCAATGCCAATTTTGCCAAAATTGGCAATCAATGCTACAAATGTAAACCCTCTGGCTTCTTTGGACAATTGTATTGCCAATTGCCACATTGAGCACACTCCTCCAAGTACATCGCACATCACACTTTGAATTGGAAATCCTCGCATAGACTTTCGATCATAGTTGTGTTTCACTTGCGGTATGTACTTCAGTAAAGACATTGATATCTTCAACAGGAAAAGGTGATTACAAAATGAAAGGGTGTTCTGATTACTCCAGCCCTGAATGGTGTTTTGATAAACAAATTGAATCAACAAAATGACGGCCATCAGAATGCTACCGAGCAATACCCTTCTGTACACGGCCTTCATCCTTGCAGCACCTCCCTGGAATTTCCAAATGGTCGTACCCCACAAAACTTGGGTAGTCAATACCAAATTCATGACAAATCCATGTAGACAGTACCAAAAGTCAAAGTGCGTAACCTTCGGTCTGAGAGAATTGTCTTCCATTTCAGTTTCTTGCCAGTGGAACAACTGCAGCCAAAGAGAGCAGATCAAATAGAAGTACCCTACGCTGTTTAACATAACGAAATCCAATGACATGGCAGAGGCAGATCTGCGTTTCCAATTATTCCACAAAGGTGGGTATATAGAAATAGACCATGCACATACGTAACAATATCCTAGCACCTTCTCGAGGTCCATTATTGAGAAGTCTTAGCAAAGGAATGCCTTCTATGGACCCCGAAAAAAATCATTATAGTGTCAGAGACGCGTTATATGCAGTGCAACGCGAGGAACAAGATTTTAATCTTAAAAAGCTCCTCGAAAGAGGCGTTTTAATAACTCATTCCTAATCCAGAAATGCAGCCACAGAATAATCTTGAGCTTTTCTTGTAGGCATTCATGAGACTCAATAAATTCACGAGATAACATGCTCAACCAAAATATGCTTTTCTCTAGACGTATAATAGAATATCACGTACAGAAGACAGAGAGATCACTCATCTTAAGGAGCTTGTCAGCTCAACTGAAAGGTGTCGTTTATTTTATATGATGCGCTGACAAGGTATGTTTATATAAACGTGCGTGTATCATAATTACTATCATTCTCCCCCATCCCGAAGTTGCTAGTTGCTCTCTGAAATAAATATCTACCGTCCTGCAAGGAGTATTCATAGTCCTCGTCTAATCTGGTTCTACCAGCGGGCGACTGATCTTCAGAGAGACGATCATATTGAGGTACAGGATCGTATAGAATACCAAACATTTCGTAGTAATAATCTTCTCCAAGCAGTTTTAACAAAACCTTTCTCTTGAGATCGAAGAAGTAGCTTAGTGGAACCACAATCACGAAAAGCATTGGCAGAAATCTATTCAGGAAATTAACGAGTGGAATTAACTCCAAATCCTTATAAAGAACTCTTTCAAAACTACTTTGTTCTCCTTTTGGTGCACGTGGAATCAGAGCCATAAAATTGAAGCAGAGTGGTAATAATAGCCTACTTGAATAGAGAGAAAAGTACAAGGTATTTTTTGGGTTGCTGCGGCCATTGGGAATCAAATGAAAGTTTTGAAATTTGATGCAACTCATTGCATAAAGTGAGACAAGGGTGTTGTAGACCAAGATAGAGATTTCTAATAGGAAATTCCACCAACTGTGCCCTTCAAAAATCCAAGCATGTGCAAATTTTGAAGGAGTCAACTCCAAAAGAGCAACTAATATCGAGAGTGACATGCAAATAGAACCAATGATGTAATTGAAGATTGTTTTTGACATAGAAAATGACTTACTCTGCGAGCGTGCTAAGTCATGAATTATACTATCCGAATGAGCTTGGTAATAAAGGTAATTATAATATTCTGTCTTGAACCCATTATAATGTTTGTTGATCTTCTCAAATGAGAGGTTGTTTCCGTTGCCCGCAGAATTGAGGTTTGGTATAGATATTTGGATTTCATTAACCAGCGATTGAACTTCAAGTTTACACTCTGTTGTGACTTGATTGAGTGCAACATCGCCATTCTGTACAGGAGGCAGTGTCAATATCTTTTCGGCAAAATCAGTCATTGATAATTTTGCATCGTTAGACTCATCATTAGCTTTACTCAATTCAACAAACATCCTATTTTCATTGTTATTCTCGAACAGCAACGCCTTTGGAAGTAGTATTAATCCCATAGAAAGTAGAATTAACGTATAAGAAAGAGAGTACAAATGTGAAAGAGAAATAATCAATGGTTTTAAGTCACTTAAACCACGTTTCATACCAAAGATCAAATACAACAATCCAATTCCTAATCCAATACCAAAAAGGGCATAAAACTTTATGTTTGTCATTATGGCCTTTTTAATACGAGTCCAAACAACTTTTCTGTGAGATGTGCCAGGCTCATTCGCGAATAGATATTTGAGTTCCGTGTATGATATCAAGACTGGAAGAATAAACCAACAAACCATGAACTCCAACCAGTACACAGCGTACCATATTAACGAAAAATTCGGTAGAGATTGTGAGGTATCTCTTCGGAGAAGGGGCGTTGTTTGTGCCATTCTTGGATAAATGCCAGTAGATGGACTTGTTGAATCGATAGTTGAGTTACCATTGTTACTTCTATTTGCTGCAGCAGAAAACACATCTAAAGGTAGCAGATAGGTGATCGATAGTAGAAGCCACATGTTTATGAGTAGTGTCGTTAAAGTAAAGGGGAAGGTATTCTTGTGAAGTTTAAAAGATAGATAGCGGTTGATGAAAATGAAAGAGCAGCCGGCAGAAGCCAGCGAGGCACCTATCAGCAGCAATGGTAGCATCTTCTCCTGCTGTACTTAGTGGTATTCGAAAATTTACAAGGGGCATCGTCTACGAATAATTTCATTCTTTCAGTTCAACACTTCCAAGAAATGAGTGATCAGCCAAACCAGAAGATTGATCTCGCACAAGTTGTTCCCAATGCCGTGGGCATGCTAGCATTTGATGAAAATGATAATGTAATTGAGGCCTCCGGTTTGGGTAAGGATAGAGTTACTGATATTGCGCAATTAAAACTGGTGGAACTTGATAGTGAGGGCTTTGGACTCCTACAAGTAGAGAACGTTCAAATTATAATTTTGAAGCAAGAAGGCAAAATGATTGCCGTTTACACATATATTAAACCTTAAACACCGCGGAATAATCACGTACTATATAGAATTTCAAAATGATATACCCTTCAAATGAAACCAGGGCCACCTCCTTGATGTGACATCCTTCCGAAGGGGTCATCAAATCGGGCACCTGGAAAAGGAGGCTTAGGCCCCTTAGAGTGCGTTGGGTCTCTTTGAAGTGGATTCGATGATGGGCCGCCTCCACGGAAAGGATCAAATATCATCCCACCCTTCTGTTCTCCCCTTTGCGTCAGTGGAACACGAGGATCCTGTAAGTTAGGAAGTTTTTCACCGGTAGGGTAAAGATCTGCATCCCCATAACCCGTATTCTGAGGTGGGAACGCTGCCAGACCAGGCACTCCGAACTCTCCGGTGACTGGAATGCCCGGAAACGACTGCGCTTCATATTCATCTTCAAATTCAGGCATATCCGAAGGTCTGCCACGTACATCCGAAGTATGCTGTCTAGGTGGAGCTCCGAATTTCAATTTTTCGATTTCTTTCTGCACCGAGTTTAGCCTTCGCGGCTCGCCCTCTAACTCATCTTTGCTGGGCCCATTAAGGTCTGAGTCTTGAATAAGCCGGAACTTGCTTTGCAGTTTCGGCAGGACGTGAGCAGCAAAATTCTGAATAGCATCATGTTTCTGCATGGGAAACTCTAGTTTCGATTCATCCAAGAACAAATCCGATCTGTAATTAAATATCCGCTGCTTAAGCGACTCCTCCTGAGAACAAAGGCTAATCATGCACTTTTCCCCATTACCCATATCCATGAATATAATTTCAAAAGAACTAACATTTGAACCGAAAACTGGAACTGAAGCTGCTTGATCAGCTGGGGCGGTAATTTCAACGTGTTTTCTCGTTCGCTCGTTGTATTTGATTGTGGAGCTTTCGTTTAGCAAGCCTGCTTTTTCAAGATATGCAACGAATAAGCAGGCCACCAGATCCAATCTTGTGTTAACTTCCTCCGTTTGGTTGCTCATTACTGGCTCTTATTAATATGTAGTATAAGTTACCAATGATGCATCATCTCCCTTTATAAAAAAAAGGATCATCGCACGTTGAACGATTTGTACAGATCTGGTACTCAAATATTTGTAATACTATACACAATTAACAACTGTTTCAATGGAAAAACGCTTCTACTTAAGTTCTGTAATCTCACCATCACGAGCGACTAGTCCCATGACGTTTAGGAACAGATTCAAATCCTGATACATTTTGTCCCTTTGGTATAACGCCACCTGTTCATCCACGGTGGTGGACTTTGCGAGTTCTTCAGCTTTGCTGATCGTTCCAAAAATTTCGTCTCTAATCTCATCGATAATAACACGTTGATGATTCAACTTGCCGCTCAAAGCCAGTGAGGCGAAGAACTGCCAAATGTATGAGTGATCGTAATAATGGTTTTTGGCAGTTTGTTCGCCGTTAGCCGACAAAAGTGATGGGGAGGAGGATATAGCCACCACTCTGTTAGTGTATTCTTCTGGAGGAAAGACCAGCGCCAATCTAGTTTCTAAAGCTGTGAACAACTTATCATAAATTTCATTCCAGGTGGAGATTTCAGAACTTGACAAAACTGTTCCTCTGTTAATGTCTTGCTTTATCAAAGCTGCCCGGGAGATCAATACGGTGATCAAGTTGAGACCGATTTTAGACGTGCTGATGAAAGAAACATTATTATCTTTAATCAAAGCTAGCAACAAACTGATAACTTCCAAAAATTCTGCGGAACTGGACAAAAATGAAACAATGATCTTTAAGAAAACGGATTGGAAGAGTTCAATTTTCTTCAATTGCACATCAGTCGGATGAGGATTGGTTTTGTACGAACTGGTCACGATAATGTTCAAATGAGACAGCTCGCTGAAGAATAATGTCAACAATCTCAACTTCTGGGCTTTATCCAAAAAGTTGAGAATACGAGGCATGATTTTAACACCTTTGTCAAAGGACAAAATGGAGATGAAAGGACTCACTTCATATGAATCATCAGCCACGTGTAGGGCATCCCACAACGCTTTGTTGTCAATGCTCTTTCCACTTCTCAATTGCGCTTCCAATTCGAGAACTTCAGAGTAAACACTTTCAATGAGAGAAAGAACAAACTTTCGGCCACCAGAACGACACAAAACAGCGCTCTGATCCATAGTACGGAATGCATAAGACGATCTTCTTCTTGCCTTGGAAGCCGAGGAAAGTTCAACACCATTTAACGATTCCACAACTTCATCAATAGCAGCTGCGTTAGATTCATCGTCTTCACTCTTTTGCGTAGGAATTTGAAGTTGTCTACGAGGTGCCTTACTATTCATAGTGGATGAGATTTTTCCCAAAACACCTTCTTTTGCGCCATCGAAATTTTCCTTATTTTTTTGAGGTCTTTCCTTAGCTACGGTGACGGCCTTTTCAACCTGACTTTGCATTCTTTGTAGAGCTACATCAGCACGTTTGTAACGGCCACCTAGTCTGTGGCCAGAATGCTCCAAGTACGCGCGAGCGATTAAACCCTTGTTAGATTCTCCTACAACACCACCACGTTGAATAATTTTGTAGACCTGGAAGTAAAAGTCTTCATTATAAGGATCGTCTGTGACAATCTGAGACAACTGATATCGGGTGATAAAATCCTTATCACGAGGAGTCATAACACCACTGTGTCTCAAAATTTTATCAACCTTAGCTTGACGAATTTGCAAGCGCTTGTGCTCCTCTTCCGTCAAGGGCTCTTGCTGTCTCCTCATAGAACCCCGACGACCATTCCTAGAATTGGAATCTCTTGGAGTGTGAGGTGGCGATAGCGCTTGGGAACGAGGGGATGCCGAGTTGCGAGTGCTATCCATCTGCACGGGGAAGTTCGATCCCTGCTGAGATTGCTGCTGTTGTTGCTGTGGCCCCAATTCCTGAGCTTGTGGAGATAGACCAATTGGAATAGACTGCTGTGGCAATTGCTGTTGCACTGGCAGATGTTGCTGCTGATTACTTGGAGGGCTAGCGACTTGCTGTTGCGGATGTTGGTGGGGTTCCATTTGCCGGTTGAACATCAATGGCATGGGTTGATATTGATGGGTGCCCATATTTTGTGGTGGAACAGCTTGTGGAGGGAATGATTGTGGTTGATTTGGGAAGCCACCACCCTGCATTTGATGAATCTGAGGCATGTATCCCTGAGGGGAATAACCATATCCCATTGGCTTCATGTCCTGCTGGGGAGGCATACCGACAAAACCCTGTTGTTGCGCTGGAATGCCCATTTGTTGTTGCTGTTGCCGTTGCTGTCTTTCCAATTGCTCCATTGATAACACTTGTTGGGGGTGTTGGGGGTGTTGTGGAAGCTGTGGCTGCTGAAACTGCTGAGGCATTGGCATAGACATTGGTTGATTAGTCCAGAGCGATTCCATTGGCTTGAAATCCAAACCGTCATCCAATCCTTGCACTGCTGCAGCTCCGTATCCAGTTTGTCCGGATGGGGGGCCGGCAACAGCCGCAGATGCATACGATCTCCCGTGGTCAGCATAGGACTTAGGAGCTACGTCCGATTCCAAAGAACCCTTACCATAACCAAAATCAAAGTCTGTCCCCAATTCCGTAGCATTGCCGAAAGTTTCGTCATTCAAATAATCATCCTCCTCCTGATCGTGTTCACCGAAACCTTGATACGTTTCTTCAAAATCCAACGGCTTTTCGGCTTTCTTATCTCTTTGTCGACGCCCAGATCCCCTGCCCGAGTCGGGCTTGGTAGGATCAAAGCCGAAGAATGACATAGAGACTACAATTGATTTTGCTTTCGCTATGACCTTAGAACTTGACACCTTATCCCGGTCCTTTGAAAGTATCAACAATTGAAAAAAAAATTTTCTTATCACAATATACGTAACATGTGATCATCTCAATACACGAGAGGGAGTAGGCTGGGCACATCTATGTGACATATTTGTAGTTCGTAGTTCTCGAAGCTCTAGAAGTAGTTCATACACGTCAACGCCTATAACTAAGTATTGGTAATTCATTGATTAATGAAGAATAATGGCGAAAAACAGCCAGGTTAGAGAATCTGAAAGAGATTAGAGAGTTTTATGAATTTATAAAAGGCTTCTAGTCATTTAGTACACCATTTTTCTTCCGGTAACAGTTCTTCTTGTGGTTTCCTCAGAGCCGTCCTCATTTTCGTCTAGTTTTGCTCTGTTCAAGACCTTAATAAAGGTGTCGACCCTGTATCTCATTCTGCTGTGCATGTATGCCTTTGAACACTTGATGTGATAGTGGAAGTAGTTTCTAAATAGTGCCAAATGACAAATAGACGAGAACTGTAGTTCTGGAGTCTGGAAGTGACGAGGAAACAAAACAAACGTAATAAATCTCCTGCTCTTCTCGGAAACCCTAGACGACACAAGTTTGCTGATTTCTAAAGGTGGCTCGTGTGAGAAAAGAACTTGAGGAGCTGATTGAATTGCGCGGTTTCTCTTCCTTGAATCCACAAATTCCTGTAAAAACACTTTCCCGAATACTTTATCCGTCTCATCCTGGAAAAACGTTTCGAAAATAACAGTAATACGGTCATTTGAAGGCTTGATAAAGACGTTTTCATCATCACGGTATTCAATCTTGTGCACCGTCTCCGTAGTATTGGAGCCCTCTGGGAGTTGTGCAAGGGATGCAAACTCGTTGAACGCCAGCTGAAATGGGTAGCTCATCGTCATGACTTTGAGGAGGGACAATTGAACCACCGCGTCATTCTGCAATGCTTTTAAATCGACTTGAAGGGTGTAATCGTATCCACCCTCAGGCTGGCATGTGCTGACACCAGCAAGATCATCATACTTTGTGTTTAAGTAGCCGACCAAATCAGGTCCACACTTTGAAATGCTCAACCAGGCCTTAGTCTTGATACTTATCCATAATAGGGCCTTCTCCTCAGGGGAGTTAGAAATGTGCAAGGTTGTGTAATCGAAATCAGAGATGATTCGATCTAAAATCAATGGCGTGCCTCTAGCATTGGCCTCAAGGGCCTCTGTAAGAGTTTTCTGCACTAGCAAGTTTTGAGGTTGAAGGTATAACATGTCCCAAGTGCCAATTGATTCTGTTTAATCTTGTATGAAATTGAATGCTTGTCGAAAGCCCCTTTTCTAAGTTCGCCCTACAAAACTAGGTCACAAAATACGCCTGAAGCACGTGAGCTGGGCCTAACATGGAAATGTAGAATGCATATCCAGAAGTTGAGTATATTTACATGTTAAGTGTTTCTGTATATACATTGAAATTATTCCTTTTGAGGCTTTTTCACCCCGTACTTCGATCTCGAGGTAATTCTGTTCACGACACCGCTCAAGTCACCTGCACCGCGGACTAGATGATATTTGACACCAGGCAAATCCTGGCAACGTCCACCACGAACATAAACAATACTATGCTCTTGGGCATTGTGACCTTCACCTGGAATATACGCCGAGATGACGTTTCCGTTTGTAAGTCTTACTCTGCACGCCTTTCTTTGAGCTGAATTAGGTTTCTTTGGTTTCAGGACCATTACCCTTAAAACCACACCTTTACGGATGGGACATTTTTCCAGATCTGGTGAAACGCCGATCTTTTTACGTCTTGGGGGCTCAACGCCTCTTTTTATCTGGTTTAAAGTGGCCAGACGAGGTGCATTGATGGAAAATGCGCGTTGTGATAATAGCGATAGAGGATTCTTCTGGGGATATGCCAATCGTAGGCTAGCGAAGCTGCTTGTTAGTTTTGAAAACAGCATGGTACGGGATCCGTTGCTTCTCAACGTTTCTGTTGTATGATACTACAGATGGAAACTCTTGTCAGAACTTGTAAGAAAACGAAAAATTTGAAGATGATAAATCACGTGATTCCAACCAAAGATGGTCAAAACGAAATACATCCCACAGAGCATTATACCTGCCTACTAGTATTTTCAGGTCTCGTCGATGTTTAATTTGTCTCGCCAGTGGGCATGCTCGAGGCAAAAAATGGGCTGGCGAATATATAAAAACTCATCAAGTCCATTGGTAGTCGGGGGAATTGAGTTTATAAAACGCAAAGAATAAGATAAAATCAAACTTTTCGCAGCCGCATTAAATAGCCCGTAGTTGCTTATCTCAAGTGGTCCGCTTACCCCGTGGAATCGTTGATCTTTCCACCTTTATTCAGTGCTGTCCAAAAAGTGGACATTTATTACTCTGTACGGACAATCTTTACCTGATCTCCAAATGGAAATCCGAGGACATCCTAGGATAGACCACCATGGGGAAAGCCCAGTCATATATCCATCTAAAGCCTGCTAATCTTATTCTAAAATCGACAAATAAACGGAATGTAGCAATTGCAAGCGAAAGTCATTCTAGAGGCAATCACACGCCTATGTTAAGGGTGCATTTGGAAAAGTTTCCGAGTTTCATTGGACACTCAAGTAGCAGGATTAATAGGAGATTTAATGAAGACACCTATTCCATCAACATGCTGAAAATGCCAGCATCTGGAGACGAGATTTCCTGTCTGAGAAATGAGGCCATAATCGATAAGGAAGCGTACTGGCGCGATATGCTTCCGCTGAAAAAATCAGTGCTCAATTTGTCTATATTCGACGGTCATGGTGGTAGCCGTGTCTCAAAGCTACTAGCAAATGAATTACATACTGAATTGGTTAATACATTCCCATCCCTGGAGAGATTTTACCACATACTGCATGAGTATAGTGAATTAGTTGGGGGGAAATATTGGTCCAAAATCTACAATCGACGGGAAGAGTATCACAGAAAATTCATAACCAGCTGCAATACAAAGCAGGAACAAGTCCTATTTGAATCAGGAAACTCAGGAGCGCGCATGATTTTTGACAAGTGGGGTAACATTATCGACAAAACTAGTTTGTTAACGGAAAACGAACGACTTAGATTGTTTCTGTCTTACATGAAATTTGACTTAGAGAAGTGCTGTGGATTCAACATTGAACCAGGAAATACGGAAGATACCGTCTCAAATTTTCCGGGGGGCTCAACTGCTTCAAGCTTATTTGTAACGTCATATGAAGAAGCAGATTCTTACGATGAAACATTTTTTGTGAATCCAGACGGCCTACTTAAGCTGGTAGTTACCCAAGTTGGTGACACGAAGATCATCTTATGCGATAAAAATGGCATTGCTCACAGTTTAACGAAAGTCCATCATCCTTCTTCTAGTCGAGAGTCTCGTCGTTTGGGGACCGATTTTCAAACCGATTCTTTCGGCGATACGCGATTTCTCGATAACTTTGCAAATACTAGATCATTTGGCGACAGGGTCGGTAAGCAGGAAGGGCTCTCATGCGAGCCCGATATTTATTCCTATTTAATAGGGAGTACGCGTCTTCTACCACATTCAGAAATGAGTAAATTACAATTTGGGGGAGATGAGTGTTTTATATGCTTAATAACTGATGGCGTTTCCGATCTCATGAGTGACCAAGAGCTTGTAGATTTGATTACTTCGACAGTCAATATGCGAGGACTCAAGAACGCCACCCCACAATTTGTCAGTGATGAAGTGATCAAGTTTATAGCTGCTATAGGAGGCAGACATGCTGATAACGCTACTTGTCTGGTTCTACGCCTACCCAATTGGGGTAATTGGCCAGTAATGGACCGCACAGGCGCAATTAGGGAAGAGAAACTGATGTCAGGTGCTTCTGGAAGCGACCGATCCGACGTTTAGAAATAATATGCATATTTAACATTACGAATCATGAAACAAATCATTATGTAGACCATTTTCCATCAACTATATACAAGGAGAGCTACAACTAGCGGTAACGGAGGCAAATAGCATATCATTTGTTCTTAGTCTGAGTGTAGCTAAATCTCTTACGGGTTGGAACAAATTCGCCGAGCTTGCTGCCAACCATATCTTCCGAAATCTCAAACGCAACGTACTCTTTTCCATTGTGGACCTGAAATTTGAGACCAACAAACTGAGGTAAAATGGTAGCGGATCTTGCATTTGTTCTGATCGGAGTCCCTTTAGCCAAAGCTTCTCTCACAGGTAGTGGAACCACATTTGGTCCTTTCCATGCGGATCGAGAAAGCACTCTAAGCGTGGGATGCATTCTAGTCAAGGTCTAAATACAAAGTTCCAAATGTTCAGAATACAAAAATTTTCATCATAGAAAAAAAAAACCATCGCGGTACTGAGACTTCAAAAAGACTGATCTATTAAACAGACATCACCATGTTTGCAGCCCGATTTGATCCAACCAAAACATATTTGGGTGAAGAACAAAGATCCCAGCCAGTCAAATCGATCTTACCTCTAAAAAGAGCACAAGAAGATGTTGAAAGTGAAGGAGATCACCAGGAGGACTATGTCAATGAAGATGATGACCTTGAAGAAGATGATCAAGAAGAAAATGAACAAGTCGAGGGCAAGCAAGAAGGCAAGCGTTCAAGAAATGACAATACAGCGGAGCTGTTTGATGATAAAAATGTGAACGCTGCTAGTGAGAATAATGACTCTGATGAACATGCTACTGCAAAATCAGCGAATGAAAATTCACAATCAATCCAAGAGGAGGTAGCGGATACTGAAATTGAACAAAAGCATTCCTCGGTAATTTCGAGGTTTCAAAAGACATTATCTCTTCAACCAAGCATCTCTGAGTTTGAGGGAGTGGAGCATGATGAAAGTTCAGATATTGTACCGCATGATCTTGCTCCTATTCCCCAACCAGATGTGATCCGCGATGATGTTCAAAAGCTCAGCTTGAGTACAAATGCTGATAAATCTGTCGCTTGGCAACACACTGAGAGGATACACTATGACAACTCAATGATCAAAGAGTTCAAAACCTATTCTGGCGAAATTGACGGTAAAATCTTGGGAAACATAGACAGAAACTTCTCAAATAAAACGTTTCCGATTCAAACCGTATTGTTGGATACAATTTTGCAGCCTCTCACTTTTGCTCACTCAGTGTCTAAAAAGAACTACCCTAGACGTTGCGGCGATATTTTAGTAAACGCATCTACTGGTTCTGGTAAAACATTAGCTTATTCAATCCCGATCGTACAAATTCTTGCAAAACGCACGGTCAACAGATTACGTTGTCTAGTTGTCGTTCCCACAAAAATATTGATCCACCAAGTCTACGAAACATTTGTCAAATTGTCTCAAGGATCGAGTCTTATTGTGGGTATATCAAAACTCGAAAATTCGTTGGCCGAAGAGCATAAAAAGTTCAAGCACCAAGAGCCCGATATAATAATAACCACACCAGGTAGGTTAGTTGACCATCTTCAGATGGACAGCTTTTCGTTAAGCAACCTAAAATTTCTGGTTTTAGACGAGGCTGACAGACTGCTAAATCAATCATTTCAGAATTGGTGCCAAGAATTACTTACAAAGCTTAAGATTGACAAAGATGATGATAGACCAGGAAATGTAATGAAAATGATCTTTAGTGCCACCTTAACCACTAACACAGAGAAGCTGCACAATTTACGCCTGAACAAACCCAGATTGTTTATGATGAACACAGTTAAACTGTACAATCTGCCAAAGCTTTTGCAAGAGTGCAATATTCACATACCTACTGCGAAGAGTTCGCTAAAGCCTTTAATTATCTTAAAACTTTTAACATTACTTACTGGTAAGCAGAAGAGAATTATCATATTCGTGAGAAGTAATGAATCTTCTATAAGATTGACAAGGCTGCTTCAAATCATGGTCAAGAATGGAATTAACGAAGGTCGAGCATTGAAAATTTCTTCAATCAACTCCAACAACAGTAAAGGTGAGAACCGAAGGATAATCAATGAATTTTCGGCATGTACTGATGAATCACAAGTAAATGTACTAATTGCTACCGATTTGATGTCTAGAGGTGTTGATATAAATAACATAACGCATGTGGTTAATTATGACTTGCCTGTATCCTCCCAACAGTATGTCCACCGTTGTGGTAGAACAGCGAGAGCTCAGACAAACGGTATAGCATATAACATATTGGTTGGAAAAGGTGAAAGAAAATTTTGGGCAAGTAACATCGATGCTGATCTAAGTAGAGATGCTGATGGTTTCCAAGTTAAAATCTATGGAGATGACGAAAATGCTGCAAAAGATAATGATATCCTACATATAGAGGCTTCAGTCGAGGATACCTACAAAAAATGTTTACAAGAGTTACAAAAAGCTGTTTTAGGTAATTAAGGCATATAATTTAAGATAATAATCACCTCACATACATTTCATTCCGCTTAGTTTTCAATTTACTTTCGTCCTCTTCAATTCCCCGTGGCGGTAAATTACCTTGCATCAAAAAATTTACCCGTACAAGAATAAGACTGGAATTCCAAGAGGAAGCACTTGAATAAAGGAGAACAGCTAAATTCGCTCTAATCTTCTCAGTTTCACATTGGAGGGTAGAATGATTCCAAGCAAATATACTCTAACTCCACCTGAGGATTTACATCCTCTCAACTTTGAAGGTTCTAAACCAATATACCCTGATTTTGATCCATGGTCCCATACTCAGCTAGAAGATAAAATACTACTCAATTTTGTGTCCAAAGGGTATTACAATAGTGCAAAAGTGAACTTTGAGAGCATTTCAGCAAGGTCTTCTCTTCAAGAATCACTTCCTACTGTTTCTACATTGTTAGCGGACCAACTATCCAACGTTTTGCATATTAGAGAACAAGACATAAATAAAATATCATCCGTGGCATTGGACGCGAATTCTAAGAGGGTTAAATTCAATGAACTGGCTGGCCCAGGATTTTCGCTTCCCACTCGTGTCACCTTAACTGACCATCGAAGAGAACTATGGCTACAGGAAATAAGCTCTCCGCATGCATCCTTATCCAACATATCGAAGTCAATTCCACACGGCCTTAAAAGAAGACAAGTGTTAGAGCAGTGCTTTACCAAGCAGATTCCTATATCCCGAGCTGTGTGGCTGATCAAGTGTAGTTACTCGATTGAATGGAAAATTCTCACCAGCAAACAGAAGCACGAATCATCAGATGAGATAACAAATCATCTATACAAAGAATGGACCGACAACATGGCTCATATCCTTGAGAAGCTCGTTTTTGAAATGACGCAGTATTACAATGAACCAATTCAGCTGAGAGCATGGAAAAAGAAGATTTCTTACTATCTTAAGTTACTGGGGAATTGTTATACTATTAATTTACTTGACAAAAATATCTTTCATCATTGGCTTGTGGAGTTCGTAGGGAAGGTCGAAAACTTTGAGTGCATTCCTTTAACATTGCATATAATGTCAGTCTTCTGGGACGGATTGTGTCAGAAAAGTGAATCTGCCTCCTCGGAACAAATCTTCTTAGTCAACAAAATAACGGAGGCGCTACTCTACAAGTACTACATGGTATCCCGCAGCAAATCTATGATTAATGATGAACAGTATTTGATCAATGACGTGAAGAAAAACTCTAAACTAAAAGAGCTAATTTTAGCGAAGTTGAAAGGATTTATTTTGAGAGTGTTTCATGAGCAATCATTAGAAGCGTTCATCATGTCAAATAATAACTGGGATATCTACAAAAACTGCCTTTATGAAATTTTGGGAGTTGACAAGCAACATGAGACGGGATCCAACAAAACAGAGCTGAAGAAGAAATTGGAATTAATTGTTTATAGAAATGATTCCTTAAAGTTCAATTCAGTTTTACAAGACAATGAAACAAGTGATACCAATATCAGCGAAGCTTTTGAGGGATCGCTAGAGTCACTATTCATAAAGGATAAGCCCCTAAAATTAAAAAGAGTCGACTATGGTCTTACGACAGTACTAGATGACAATTCTCCTGGTGATGATTGGGTATCGTACGTCGATCAGAAGTTGACACGAATTGATCAAGTTATTCAGATGATCATGTGGGCAATTCATCCATCGCGAGCCTCTCATTACGAAGGTTGTCAATTGATTGCTAAGCTCTTACTTTTAAAGATTAATTCTCAGAATAGCTTTCAAGAATACAATATTGAAGACACGGTATGGGCCTTAATCTTTCGATTCGCCAAGTTGAGCAGCCAGGAAATGAATACGACATTAGTGCCATCCAGATTATACCAACTTTTGAATATTTTCATAGGATATGGGCTAATTAAAGTTCCCACTTACGTTCGCAAACTTATTAGCTCAGGAATTCTCTATCTTTCGGAGTCGCAAGATAAGTATTTTCACTGTGAACTTTTGGTAAACCTGAAAATAGCACCTCTTATGAAAAGCCAGTATAACATGGTTTTGAAGAATGTGAAAGAGTACGACCCTAGTTTTTTCGAAAATTTCAACTACGATAAATTGATGGAGATGCTAGAAGTTGCTAAATCTAATGTTTTGGCTGGAGATTTTGCGTTCGTCGAGACCGTTCCATATAGTGTAAAAGTTTTGTCATCTGAATGGTACCTAAACTTTATCTGCACCCCAACAGATAATTTGCTAGAGCCTGTTGACAAGGAAAACATTATTAATAAATTGAAGGTTTTTTGCATTAACATGAAAGAATTTCACCATTTCTACAAATGGGTGGAGTTCATCGTTTATCATCAACTGCTGAAAGACATTTCAGCATTAGAATGCCTGGTTGATATCCTAATGTTTTATGATAAGCTCTTCCCGCTTCTAATCAACGATCATATTTTGTTGATGAAAACCTTATTGCATTTGTACTCGAAAGAACTAGCATTGAAGGATCCACAATCTTATCAAGTCTATGCTTTCAATCACTTTTGGAAGTTTTTTACCAGAAAATTTCCTTTTGCATTAGAAATTGATGGAGATCTTCAAATGAAACTGGCTGAGGTATATGAGAGTGAAAAATTACGAATGGAAAAAATAGCGAAATCTTATTCAATGGCATCTGAATTGTATGATCAAATCAATAGATCAACACCTTCTTCAGGCTCAGAAATGAATAAACTTGAATCTCATAATTTTCCAAGCTTATTTCAAAAGAATATAAAACTGCTGTTAAATTCTAACGACGAGGGAGTTAAGTACTCTGCCAAGACCAGTATGAGACTATTACTGAACTTGAACCCCAGCGAGTACAATAAGTTTATGTCAGTTTTTTTGAAACGCAAAGATTTCACTGATGAACAACTCAAGCACTTAATCTCCTTAAAAGTCCTATCTTTTGAACAAATTAACAAAGTCTTAGGAGAGCCATTTCTTTTAAAACTATTAGATTCGACCTATTTTGATTTGGGATTAACATTTGAGCTACAAAAACACAATTACATCAAACAAAACTTCAAAGACTTACTAAATGCTTATCAGAAACTCAGAAGTGATAACAATATTAGCCTCTTCAACTTGATCATAATTTTCAACACCTCTCCTGCAAGACAAGACCAGTCTTGTAATACCTTATACAAGATTTTGAAAAGTAACGATACAGATTGCTTATCTACCATCACGAATTTGTTGGGGTTCGGTACCAAAGTTTACCCATGCACTGGAAGTCTTGAATGTGTAAATAACGATGAAACTGACGATGAGGGCGATCATACTATCGAAGAATTGTCTCCTGTTGAACTTTTTGAAGAGCTGGATTTTGCAAACCTATGGATTTTTCAAGTTTTCACCAAATACTATCTGGAGATACTATCAATGAACGCAGCTAATGATTTAGTATTCAAAAAACACATTTTTGATATTATTGATGTTACAGGTGATGATCTACTGTGCTCAAAAATTTTTGATCGGATTTCTGATTTGACTTTATTGGAGAGGCTTCTTTGCGTTGTGGAAATTGATTTCTTTGAAAAGTGCCTCTCGAATAGAGATGTTTCTTTGCCATACTTTAGAGTTATCATTGAAATTATAACAAACCTATCCAGGAAACTAAATAAAATTTCAGGTGGGGTTATTGCGATGCATGACCGTGCGTTTAATTTATTACAACTATGTGCAGAAAACTTTGCTAGTATGCTACCAGATGAACTATTGAATTCCGAGAGCAAGCTCGACGTATATTTGAAAGTCATGATTGTTCATCAGCAATTTGTTTTTCGTAAATGTATCGACGGATTACAAACTGGAGGTCCCGAGAAAGACTTGATTTGCCACCTATGTAAGCTATTTGGGAAGGTCGGTTTCAGTCTGAAAGTGAAATTATTGTTATATGACATCCTTACTTCACTCAAATCCTTTACAATTTATGCGTCAACCAGGAAAAGCCACTCAAACATGGCGAAAATCAATATAAATGTTCCAAAAGAACTACTCGATTTACCACCTTTCAGCATTTCGTCGTTCATGAAAAGCGATCCGACCGATGACGATTCTGCAGATATTCACCTGGGTATTGTGGATGATTCATCCACTGAGCGTCAAATTGAACCAAAATATTTTATTTTCAATAAGAAGACTTTGGAATATGACTGTAAATTGGTTTTGAAACCGTTTCATCTATTAATCAATTATCAAGAAGCAGGAAATGGTCCTTTTAATAATACTTCGCTGAGTATGAGCTTGTTCAATGCAAGTTTTGACAAGAAAAATCCCACTTAAAATATCTAGGAAACTACATGTCTAGATGATGGGGAGATTTGTAGATGAGATTTTTATATGTAAAAAGTAGGTAGATACGACGCAATTCTGATATGTGTCATGAAACAATAATATTACTAGGAACATCTGAAACACGAAAAGAAACCCCGGAAAAAAAAATTGTTCATTCGTTATAAGCCCCCGATCTATGTCTTTTCCAGTTTCGATTCCATAGAAGAGTTTTCGAACTGATGAATGCACTTAATATGTAAAAATGCTCACATGATTCTTCTTTAAAGAGAAGGTATGTACAATATTACTGTTAATATGGAACTTCTTCAAGGTCAAAGAATCCTTGAGAAACAACAAAAGGAACAGAGATGATTGAAAGTATTGAAATTATCTGTCACCATAATAGATAGCATGATAAGATTTGAACAGCTATGCAACATAATAACATCGTTAAAGTCTGTCAATTTCAACGGTAGTCTCTGATGTGGGGAGTGTCTTTTTGATGCACTTGTCGATGGCTAGTAGAAGATCTTTTTCATCATCATTAGAACCGCCTGACATGCTCAGCTTCATTAGAACGATATATTTGTCAAAGTTAACCTTTGCAATAATTAAGTTATCGTTGGATATTTTACAGTTTGCGCGAAATGAAGGGAGGGCCTCAATATTTTCGAGAATTTTGGATTTGATGATTGTCGAATCATATTCGCTCGATGATTTCTCCTCATTTCCTGCCTTCTGATCTAATACAATAGCTGTTGGTAACGTACTTTTTGATCTGCGAAGCACATGCGGCTGTTTTGTATCAGAAGAGTCCTCATTATTGTCATCCAACATTAAGCCAGTTACGGATGTAGTTGAAAAGCCCAAAAGTAGCACTGTTGCGGTCCATTTTGCTATAGTCCAGCCATAGGAGATAATGAAGATTGAAAGAAGCCCTGTTGCTAAATAGTCTGAAATAGTTGCTATCTGCTGGATGAATGGATATACCATGAGATAAACCACGTAGACACACGTAATTATGGGGTTTTTGGTTTTGAATTTTGTGTGTGCATTTGAATGAAATATATCAAAAAAGCATTTCAATGACAGCAACAAATTCGAGGACAAAAGAATATACCATATGTAGATATCATTTGTTCCTTCCATCATAGCACCCGAGTGATGTGTATGAGGTATATTTGGTGCAATTTCATCATGTTGCTCGTAATGACTGGATTCCACAAATAAGACGACAGTTTCTTCAAGTATGTGAAAAAACAAGTCTAATCCCATAAAGCATAACGAGACAGCAAGCGCAAAACTCAAGAGGACATCTATTCTATTCAAACCGAATGGAAAAGTTATGGTTCCTGTGTTCCAAACTTCAAATTGCGACAGATTCTCGACAAGAATAATCGCCACGGAGCCAAGAATATCATAAAGTACAAAATGCGAGAGAGTTATCAGGTTATTCCAACCGCGAACATGACCCGTCTGAAATGTTGCAATGCAAGTAATGCACTGTAAAGTCACGATGATGAGCTGTACATAACCGCGCGGCCATGGTATGTTTGCCTTAAGATCTGCGAGATCAGGTATAGGAAGGGATTTTGCAATGTTCAACGGTACCTTAACGTCAGGCTCTTGAAAAAAATTCATGGACACAGAAGAGTGTTTGTATCGATGCCCCTTACGGAAGGACGCTCTGGACGCTGATCCAGCAGAGGCAGGAGGCTGTAAGGATGATGACGAGAAATTAAACGGTGCGTCAAGTATGCCAGAAGAAGGTCTCCTAGACCTATCTGGGGACGGCGACCGATTTGGACGGATTGGAGAACGATTACGCGATGAAGATACTGGAGGAAGCTTCGGTCCTGGTATATATTTGAGCGAGTGACGTTTGTTCTCGATTTGCCCTGAGGCGCCAGCATTTTCCCCAAACGAAAACCCCTGGTTGTATATCAAGCTTCCGCTTGAATTGTTGCCGTCTCGATTCGAGTAGAACGACAACGGTCTCGGTGGTGTGCTTACAGCTTCAGTTTCGCGAAAAGGCGGACCCTTGCTGGTATCTTCCTCCACAATGCAGTTCATTCTTTGAGGCGTTGATCCTGGCAAACCAAATGGTGAGTTCAAGGCCAACTCCTCTTTAGAGCCATGCAAAGGAGAGCGCATTTTAAGTAATATCGGTTTTGTAGATAATTTCCACCAAGAATAATCCTATGGTGTCAACAATGTCGATCGGGAATGTTCGGCCTCGTTATAGATGACTATGGATACAATTCCTAAATAACCCCAGAGGTTTATCAACTAACTCAATTTGTACATTGGCCTCGTTACTAGCCTTCGGATAGCAATGGATCAGATTGGATCCGGGAAGTTTTAACCAGAATTTTTCTGGGGATGAAGTTTCTTAGACTACCATTCTCATCTCATGAAGACGATGAAGGTAAAGGTGAGAGTACGTAAAAAAAACTAGCCGCTGATCAGTGTTTTAGCCAGGTTTGAGTGAAGAAAACGAGCATATAACTTTCAATTCCGTCCCTCTGATTGAATACTGCGTTGTAGATATGGAGTGCAGACGAGTTACTTGCAAGATAGTTCACCTCATTTCGAAGGATGTAGGTAATCATTGAATGATTTGCAACATAGCTACGTTAATCAAAGAGTAGTGCACAACATATATGCCTTCATCTGTCGGGTGACAAGCGCATACTGTGGAAATTTGGTTCTCTTACATGTATTGGAGTTTTTTCATGGATCGTTTTTTTTTGAAGTGATCGTTCAATTCTTCTATCATCCAAAAATAAGTAAGGCAAAACATTCAGAATGTTCAGATCGCAAGCGGTCAGAGTTGGCAATCCTTTGCTGCTAGGCTTTAAAAATGGTTCTCTTCGCGATTCCGTTTGGAGGTCGCGCACAACACTGTATAGATTTGCATCAAGCTCGTCCAATCAGAAACAGCATGAAGTTTTCACTCCAGAGGAGCTCGAACAAGCTCGCAAAAACCGTCTTACAGGATTGGGACCATTTGTATCGAAGCTACCAAACAAATTAATACCCTATGCGGAGCTCATGCGACTTGAAAAACCCGTAGGGACTTGGCTTCTTTATCTACCATGCACATGGGGGATCACAATGGCTGCGATGGAATCCATGGCCCCAGTTTCTTCAACATTGTGGATGCTTTCATTATTTGGTGTTGGTGCATTGGTCATGAGAGGGGCTGGCTGTACGATAAACGACCTGCTGGACCGGAATTTGGATGATAAGGTCATAAGATCAGTTGAGAGACCAATTGCGTCGGGAAGAGTGAGCCCCGCGAGTGCTGTGGCTTTTCTGGGCGCCCAAACTGCCGTGGGTGTTTCTATTCTTACTCAATTACCTGCTCAGTGCTGGTGGCTTGGCCTCGCATCTTTACCACTTGTTTTCACATATCCACTCTTCAAGAGATTCACGTACTATCCACAAGTAGTGTTGAGTGCTTGTTTTAACTGGGGTGCTCTATTAGGGTTTCCGGCTATGGGAGTGATGGACTGGTCCACGATGCTCCCATTATACACTAGCAGCTTTCTTTGGTGCATGACCTACGATACGATATACGCTCACCAAGACAAGAAATTTGACATCAAGGCTGGCATTAAGTCAACTGCCTTAGCGTGGGGTGCTAATACAAGGAAGATCTGTACGGGTTTATCCGTTGTACAAATGGGTACACTGGCACTTGCCGGTGTCAACAGTGGCCTTCTGTTCGGGCCCGGCTTTCTGGCAGGAATGGGCATTTTTGGGTATAGATTGTTCAATATGGTTCGGAAAGTGGATTTAGATGACCCAGAAAACTGCTGGAAATATTTTAAGAGCAACATTCAAACTGGGTTGTATTTCTCTGGGGCGCTTTTCTTTGACTATTTATTGAGAATATTTGGCCTTCTCTAAGGCATGTAAGCGATAAGCAAAAGTCTTGTACTATGAATAATGAGGCCAATTCAACCTTGGATTCTTCCTTCCCTTCTGATCTTGCAGTTATATTCTAGATAAGAGCACTGCCCTTGATCAAAAAGGAAACATTGACTTTGTTTTAATGGTCCATATATACACGAATTATAGACACTATAATGTCATTTTCTTTGATTTTTTAATATAATGTCTTTGGCACTAGTGGCATTACCACTTAGTTTGGTTTTCCTTTCTTCATCCTCGATCATATTCAAGAGGGAAGATGACTCTTTATTTGTTTCAATGCTATTGGTATCGAAGTCTTGTCTCTCCAAGCTTTTGATGCTGTCTTTCCCGAACAAGGCGTCAAATATTCTTCCATCTTGTCCCCAAAAACTCCCGGATCGATTGACTATGTAGAACCGATCCCATAGTGGCCTAGTTTTATAAGTGAGGAAAAATACAAAGGATGCATTGTCTTGGACACCTTGGAAACCTTTGCCTGTATAAACTCTAGTTTTCTGATTTCTAACCACATCTGAGATTAACGCCTTGCAGCTTATTGGTTTTCCGGATATGATAGCCCGGCGAGTGAGCTGGCACGAGCCATGTGGAATGTACTTGATGCTCGCTACAACCCTTGAGGGTAAGTATAGTGCTGCAGCAGAGAGAGTAAGAGGGATCAACGAAAGCACTACCGACCCACTTATTCTAGAAGCAAATAAAAATGTAGGATTATTCCAGAAACCAGTTTCTTCGTCTTTCTTTTCACTATCTTCTCGAGCATATAGCTCTCGAGAGCTTGATATCGACCAATCTGCAAATGTCAAACCATAGATGAGGAATACAACAGAAAGGGACCATGACCCAAATTTCAGCAGAGCCGTTGGTTTATACAGATAAATTTGCTCGGGCTTGGTCTTGGCGATCAGCGCAGCCATTTTAGTCGAGAATGGAATTGATGAACTGGAGCCATAACGCCGGAGCACAAGTGGCTTTGGACTGGCAATGCGAACCGAGGAGCGCAACATTATAGTCACCAGTTTGTTCAAAAGATACTACAAAAAGTTCCGGGCCAGAAATTTCAAAGGTTTCTTTCTCCGACAGCGAGGCATCGAAACAAGCGAAAAGGAAAAGCTTGAGCCGACCGTGAGGGATCGAGATTCCAATTACAGGGCGGCGAAAACGAACGATTGCTCCTTTTCTTGAGCTATAAGTGGTTGGAATAACTATCTAATCCACTATTTGGCCCAAGGAATATATCCGATGTTATGTTTCCCCCAGGCCCTGCCAACAGAAATAAGGTTAAACCCGCAAGAGTCAGATTGGCTCACGAGCTACATCAAACGAACAACTCAAAGTACATGGTCAAAGGTATGATTTAAAGATACGTACGGGGTCGTTACATAGGCGCCTGTGGCCAAACAGTCAAGGCGAAGGCATAGGTCTCAGAGCGCAGACGAATATGATCTGGAGTTTCAGCCACGACTGGGCAATACCGAGTAGTTAATCCTTGAGGTCCTCAATACCCTGGTTCAGGCCGCGGGGATCAGCGCCCACCACTTTGCCTATAGCTTGGCCGTTCTTGGTGAACAGAAAAGTGGGCATCGCACTCACGCCGCAGAACCCTGCGATGTCTGGCGATTCGTCAACGTCCACCTTGTAGAACGAAACGTCCTGGTACTTGGTGCTGAGCTTCTCAACGTGCGGGGATATTGCCTTACAGGGGCCACACCACGTGGCGTAAAAGTCGACTACGCTGAGCTGCTTGGTAGCGATGGCTTTTTGGAACTCTGGCAACGTCTTGAGCTGCGTGACAGTGGACTGGAATCTGGCGAACTGGAGGCGTCTTGCCGCAAATGTTGTTCTTAGCATGGCTTTCAATGTGTTCGACTATAGGCGAGGCAGAAAACGTGCGGTAAAGAGGTGGGAAAAGGTGCTAAGTCCGGTTTCCAAAGCTTGTTTTGTGAATTTCCGTAGTTGTAAAATGTCAGAGCACATCCCGGAAAGCTGGAAATTTCACTAGGAAAATAAGGCAGTTTGCGTAAGCAAAGCGCAGCCGCGTCAAACCAGCCAAAGAGCAGGCCGGGCATCGGGAGCACGAAGCGGCCGCCGCAGCGGGCGCTTCTGCGGGTGTGTCGTAGTCCCATTAACATTAACGCTATTTACATATCCTTAAACACCCAGCCGCTCTCGTTGACCAGCTGTCTATTTCCATGCTCCATCAAGTAGGCCTCGACGTCGACGCCGTACTTGCTCCACTCGACCGTCGGTGATACCAGCTTCTCCTGGCGGTCAAGCACAAAGATCTCACGCAGCAACTCCCGGTTGCCTATCAGCGTGTCCACAAACTCTTGATAGTTTCTGGTTTTGTCCAGCTGCGCGTACAGCAGCTGCAGCTGCTTAAGAAAGTATTTTCGCTGCAGCAGTTTGTTGTGTAGATGCGATCGCGTGTGCTCCAGCACGCTGTAGTCGGCGTTCGCACTCAGCTCTTCCTCTTGGAACTGCCTTACAAACCCTTCCAACTCCGCTGGCGTGTACATGTTGGCCACCAGCTGTTCTATTTGGCGTCGGTGGCAAATTCGACGCCTACTGCGCTCTCCCTTTAAAGCAATATAAAGAAAAAAATTTTCCGGTTGGAATCGAACGGGCAGAAAGTCCGGGTAACCGATATCACGTGCCGTCCTCTGTCTGCGAAAAAAGTTCGTTATGTGTGATCTCAGTTTCCGAAATGTTGAATTCAATCTGGAAATCGTTATGGACGTCCCGTCGTGGAAAGATGGAGAAGGTTATCTGAGATGGAGAGATGGAAGCTCGAGGAGATTCAAGGTAAACTCCGAAGTATGACGGAAACTGATAGCAAAGCAACCCTTTTGACAGAGGCAAGCAATGGTTGGGGTGGCATGAAACTCCCAAGAGACCTATACTCTAGCAAATTTTCCTATCTCATTCGCTTCCACAGAATTGCGAGCCTAATCTGTGCTATTTATCTTCTGCTGGCCGTTGCTGTAACATTGTTACTCTTTGTTAAAACTGTCTCTGAAGATGTCCAAGTAATGTCAGTGCTTTTTTATGTTAGTGTACCGGTTGTTATGTTGGTAACGGTCGCTTTTATTACACACCGCGTTGATCTTCCTACAGCAGCAAAGGTGGCGCTCCTCAAAGAAACTATCATACAGCGCCCAGCTGTGTCTTCAGAACTGTGGGATGTGATTGCAGCACATATGAACGAGTTCTTTTGTGCTAATGGTTTAACTTCCTTACCATTTTACTATGATGGTAACGATTGTCATGATCATTTCAAGAGCATGTTTATAGATAGCACTGCACCATTTCCCACAGAGCCTTCGAGTGGGATTAGCGAAAATCAACAGAATGCTACTATTGGGAATAATGCTAACAGAGAAATAAGGTCAACTATTGCTACCATTAGGAATAATGCTAACAGAGAAATAAGGTCAATTATTGATGAGGCTGTAAGGCTTTACGATCAGAGTGTGGATGATCACTGGAGACAGCAGCTTGGGGAAGCGTCCTCGCAATTACCCGAGTATCCTGGACCTTGAAGCGCTCTTGGTTCTCGGAGCTTACTGATGTGCCTATTGTCTCATGATATTGCCGGATTCGTGTCTTGGGATTGTAATCCTGGTTCGGACATCAAGGACATGCTAGGAATTCCCAACCGTTCAAAAGGATTTGACACGCACCCTGCCTCTTTTGAAGAACGATAATCGCAAGTTTACAGCTTCCAGCATTCTGATTAAGATAGGTCTTACCGTAGTATTTTCATAAAAACACACACACCCTAATCATCATACATTTATAATTTATGATTTCACCCCCCGATTTATAGTAGCCGTTGATAAATACACCCATCCCGGTCTTGAACTTCATGGGACTTCCAGAGTCAAAGAGTTGAAGAATTATGAAGGCATTATAACCGTTTAGCTGAGAACATTCAAACGGGCTATTGCCACGTGACATCCAGATCATGGCCGACGTTAATCATTATTCACGTCGTTGAATCACATGATTACATATCCCTTCTTTTTTTTCTTCTTTTTCCTTCCAAACGACCGTTGTTGAAAATCGTTGTAGGCATTTATCGGCGTTTCTGCCACACTCACGTACCGCACTGCCCAATTGCATCTTCTCGTATTTCCTCGCGTGAGGCTCTCACACCTCTGAGACCCCCAGAATCGCGAGCTCACGCAACCACACTAGTTCTCACTCTTGCCTGTCTGTTTCAACACACGTTGCAGGGCTTTCTCTCACAGCCTTCGTTTACTACCCTGCGTGGGACGAGGAAAAAAATTTAAATCGGGCATAATCATCTTGTTGAAACAAGACTGAGACACACACCACACACACCGGCCATGTCTGTTTATGTGGCTTCTACGACCGCTCCGGTCAACATTGCGGTATGTTATTTGTTTCAGGCTGGTGCACGAGCTGCGATACGCTCGGCAGCACCGGCAATTGGTCCAGGCGAACAAATGTACTAACCTGCTTGACAGACTTTAAAGTACTGGGGGAAAAGGGACAAGAACCTCAATCTACCTACCAACTCGTCTATCTCGGTGACGTTGGCGCAGCAAGACTTGCGCACACTCACCTCCGTGGCCACGAGCGAGTCTTTCCCCGAAGATAAGCTGTGGCTAAACGGCAAGGAGGAGTCGCTGCAAAGCGAGAGAACCCAACACTGCTTGCAAGACCTTCGTGATCTGCGCAAGCAACTCGAGGCTGCAGACCCTTCTCTGCCCCGTTTCTCGCAATGGAAGTTGCGCATTGTCTCCGAAAACAATTTCCCCACCGCAGCTGGTCTGGCGTCGTCCGCCGCCGGTTTCGCCGCTCTTGTCGTCGCAATTGCCAAGTTGTACCAATTGCCTCAATCTTACTCGGACATATCGAAGATTGCCAGAAAGGGCTCTGGCTCCGCGTGTAGATCTCTCTTTGGTGGGTACGTGGCCTGGGAAATGGGCTCCAACCCTGACGGATCCGACTCCAAGGCTGTTGAAATCGCCCCAATGGAGCATTGGCCACAAATGAAAGCCGCCGTCCTCGTCGCCTGCGCCGATAAGAAGGATACCCCTTCCACCAGCGGTATGCAGCAGACCGTGGCCACGTCCGACTTGTTCCAGGAGAGAATCAATGTCGTCGTACCCAAGCGTTTTGAGGAAATGAAGCAGGCAATTCTCAACAAAGATTTCGCTCTTTTCGCAGAATTGACGATGAAGGACTCCAACTCTTTCCACGCCACTTGTTTAGACTCCTTCCCACCCATCTTCTACATGAACGACACCTCCAGGAAAATTGTCAAGCTTTGTCACTTCATCAACGCATTCTATGGCGAAACTATTGTGGCCTACACCTATGACGCTGGTCCAAACGCTGTTTTGTACTACTTGCAAGAGAATGAGGAAAAGCTTTTCGCATTCATCTATAAGGTGTTCCAGAACAACCAAGGGTGGGACAGCAAATTCTCTGCCAAGGAATTGGCTAAATTTTCAGAGTACTTCTCGACCAATGTCGAGCCTAAGCTCACCACGGTCTTGGACGATGAGTTGCACAAAGGTGTCACTAGAGTTATTTTGACCCAGGTCGGACCAGGTCCTCAGAACACTACTGATTCTTTGATCGATCCATCTACTGGATTACCAAAATAGAGTTGCTGGTTCACTAGCGTGACGCTACGCTTAACCTCATCGCTGGAGTGCTTGGTGTAGTCGACTCGCATTTTTAGCTATCTCCGTTTTGTAGTTATTTCTGCCAACACAGATCATAATATAGATATCGCCAGACTTTTTAACGTCCGTATTTGCTTTCGGAGAAAGTTTACGAAGTGTTTGTTCGCCTAGATTGCGTTTTCCTAGGTCCCGTCTAATTTTTTGATGACGTTGAATTATCAAGCCTTGAGGGAAAAGGGCGTACGGCCATCGTAACATTCGAAATGGTGCAGACTAAATTGCCATCCTTACTGCCAGGACTATGAGCGATTGGGGATTTGTGGACGATTTTTTCATGAAATTTCAAGAATACCTTTCTTTCACATGAACTGCCCTCCCACTCAACGTCTTCGAAAAAGATGTCGTTAGCTCATACGGTTCGCAGTGCTGACTTATTAGCTAATCTTAGCAACATAATGCCCGCTAAATGGCTTAAACACTTGCCTAGTGAATATTATTATAGCCTCATAAGTAATTTAACTTATTTAGTATCCTACAATTTTACAAGTGTATACTGTTTGATCCCAAAAGCGTAGATGTATTTTGGCTAACATGATATGGTAACAACCTTTTCAAAGCAAAGTATTCCTTCTTCTCAAGCAGAAATCAAGCTGTATTAATGAACATGGGCGAAAATTGTATTAAGCATGATTTGATCACATTAATTCGAGTATTATCTTTCATGTGAATGCAACAAGAAACGACACTAGATATGATTTGTCCTCAACTTCATATTTATGATTTACTTTTAGCAGAAGCAGGCGCCTACCCTTGGCGGTTTGCCTAGAAGCCAAGAAAACTAAAATGCTCACCAAAGCTCTAACACAAAACAGCAATCTACTAAAATGAACGCTATAGAGCACGTACTGCACAACCTTTCGGGTTATTGATAAGAAGCTATGCGTCAGTAGGTCTAATCTAGCCTGACACCCATGTTTGTCACCACAGATGGATTGGCGATGACTAATAATAGGATTCTTTTTTTAATTCTTTTTTTTTTACCTCCCTTAATATTCAGAAGTATTTTCAGCCACTTGGCATAACTCAACGGCTCCAATAGTCGCTCAATGCTATGGTAAGGGATCAACCGGATATGGATTATGAACCCATCGGAACAGATTCTGATGGTGGAGTAAGGAAAAGGCGTAAAGCTATTAAGCAATGTTTATTCTGTCGCAAGCGAAAGTTAAAATGTGACAAACAGAAACCCATGTGTTCAACTTGCTCATCAAGGGGGCTTTCAGAGTGCATTTACGTCGAAAAGTATAGCCATGATGTGAATGCAAAAGAGCTTTTCAAGTCGACTCCTAATGTTGAGTTACTTGCTCGTATTAAAGAGCTGGAAGATGAATTAAAGCATGCCAAACATCAAGGTGAGACGACGGAGAGAAATCCACTTTGTGATCTTTATTTCCTTGATAAGAAAGGCGATAGGTTTACGTATTATGGGCCCACAAGCTTTAGACTATTACTCAATAACAGTGCTATGAGATTTTCTAAGTACTATAAACTGGTATGGAAGCGGTTAAAAGAAGAACGGCGAAGATTCAAAGCGAGCAGTGGATACTCCACATTACAAGAGGTCACCTCCATCGAACTTCCTCAAAAATGTCTTTACAATGATTCAGTTTTAAATGCTATGTGTAAAACCTTGCCATCATATGAGGAAATCGAGGAAGCTCTCACGGAATTTTTTAATGGTAAACTGTATGACAATTTCCAAATCTTAAACCGTGACAAAGTACTTGAGGACTTTAGGAAATGCTTTATTAAGGGTTCTAGGGACCTGGTCACCAGTCAACACCAAGTGATCCAGTTGGTTCCCCCTAACAAGAAAAATTACTATTGCATCGGTATTATCACCGAGATACTATATCTCGTCCGTTACACGGATCCCCTACCTCAATCTTTAGACATGTTCAACAAGTATCTCACTTCTTACATTACCGCAAAGGTTTTTTATGTGGAGCGCGTTCAATATATGATGCTAAGGTATCTTTACAGAAATGTCAAAGGAGTTGGAGGTGGGGATAACAGTCACCTAATTCTCCTGGTTCACTCAGCATTTGCGTCTGCCATTCACATTGGCTTGCATAAAGATATAAGACAGCTTTACGGAGACGACGATTTACTGAAAGATAGTATTGTTTATCTTGAAAATTTGTGGCATTGGATTCTTCTTGCAGATATCGAAATTTCGTTTTCTATAGGGGTTCCATTGAACGCCTCCGACTCAGTTGTGTCTCGTGAATTCTTGCAGGACCCAAATGTAGGTAGCTACCCACTTTTAAAAAAGGTCATCATCAAACATCGTGAAGTATTAATGGCTATTCACAGCCCTGATAAAGTTCCCAATCTAAAAAACATAATCGAAGGTATAGTTGAGTTTTTGAAGGCAGAATTCAAACCCATTAACTTTTACTTGGAGCATGAAAATTTAAGTGTTATCAAATTTACCGAACTTGATTTCCTTTTATTGTCCTTATCAATGGTATCCAACTTCTCTAATATCAGGCGGCAATTTTTCAAAGAGCTGACTCCTGCAGTCATTAATAGAGCGATCCAATATTCTTTGATCTCAACGTCAATTTGTGTAACAGTTCTGGAGGCTTTTTACGCCATGGATAAAGATTTACTACTTGATGGCAGACTCTCGTGTAAACTTATTCCCCCAAACTTAAATTTGTCGATCTACTTGATTCACAAACATTTTCCAAGATTTATTTCCGAGACCTACTTATTAATGGGTGCCCTGGGAACGGTTTCCAATTTTGCCCACTTGAGAATCAATTATCCAATTTCACCAGTCTTCGACCTTCCTCTGGATAGACTCGACATAGTAGAAGACCACTATGTTCCTGCAAAAGTTTGCTCCGAAGTTCTCAGTAGTTTATTTGATCGGTTTGAATTAGATGAGAACCAAGATTTTGTTCGCCGGCTAAAAAACTCATGTTATTCCTTTGTAATTTTGATAGCTTTGGAAAAGATAAACAGAGAAATGTTGAGAAACGCTTTTGAGACAAGCGAAAGCCTTAGAGCCGGCTGTTGTCTATCACATTGCTTACCGACTGAAAATGAGATTTCTCAATCTGCCACTTCTTTGGTTTCAACAGATCTTGCTCCGGACGTTGATATGTCCGAAGAAGCCCTGAAGTCAATAACTGATGAGTTTTGGGTTAATTTTGAGACGGTATTAGATGATTGGGTTCGAAATGATGCAGATGAAATACTCCTTTCTTGGTTTAAGTCCGATGATAATATGTGAAGTACAACTCGTACTATCTCTTCCACCTTAAAAAAAAATAATGAACAACTCTGACGCGAATAATTAATCATAAAATATAAAAAATATGTTGGTGGGTATATTTTATCCTTCCTCAACAAATAATCAGCCCCTCAATCCTGTATATAACCAACCACCTGAAACCAGATATCTTCAAACATATAATTAAATGGTATAATATAAAGCTATGTTCTGCTGTACATATCGAGCTAAGTTTCTTTAATGCATGTTTTCAACAATTACAGCCATAAGAACACATTTAAGTATACAATTCTTCTGTTACATTATATAAAACCATCAGCCAGATTTATCAAACATAGTTTGTATATGATGAGGGTAATATTAGTCTCTTTTTCTCGAGTCTACAAAAACAAGCTGCAGCACAATCATTCTTTTACTTCCCTAATTTTAGGCTCAGTTGAGCTTTGTTTGGTGTATTTCCAAATTCTTGCCTTGCAGTCACCACTGCCAGTAGCAAAAACACCATACTCTGGACCTAATGGGTGACCATTGGCCACAGCAACAGATATTACAGAGTTTCTATGCCCCTGTAACATTAGAATAGGATTTCCAGAGGGTGTGTCCCAAAATAGTACACCACGGTCTTTGGAACCAGATAATATATACTCATCATTTTGAGTTGTAGCAACAGACAACACAAAATCTTTGTGCCCAGTATATGTAACTTCGCTGGTTGCTGTGTTGGGCTTTCCGTCATTAGCACTACCATTCGCGCTACGCAGATTCCACAACTTTACGGTTCTATCCAATGAGCCTGAAACAACCCCTTGTCCGTCTCTTGTGAACACAACGCTGTAAACAGAATCTTTATGACCTGTACCTAACTCATTTTCAGAATCAAGCCTTTCAACCAAGAACCCAGTTTCCGAATCCCAAACACGAACAGTTCTGTCCAAGGAACCAGCCGCTATGAATTTACCTTCACCAGGAGATACGGCAACTGTAGTGACGCCATCTTCAATAGACAAGGTTAATGAGCATTGGCCAGTACGCAAATCCCAAATTCTAACAGTTCTATCACCAGAACCAGAAACAAGTTTGTCGCCCGAGGGGAAGTAATCTAGGGAATAAATATCCTGTTCATGGCCTTGAAGTGTCATCACAATTCTCTTAGTGGATAAATCCCAAATACGGATTAACTTATCCTCTGCACCAGTCGCCAAAAATTTGCCATCAGGAGAGAAGCATACGGAACGAATGTAGAGGTCAGAGGAAGAGGAAGCTGAAGTAGGAATAGCAGGGGTTGAGTCACTCTTATCTCCACCATTTGCATCAGATGAAGCTGCATTAGGACCAGCGGTTGAGACAGTGGCAGCATCCTCGGATAATCTTGCGACCAGCTCACCTGTAGCAACCTTGTATACCTGTGTGGTCTTGTTACACCCAGTAGCCAAAAATTCACCGTCATTACTGAATCTAACACAGCAAACAACTGAAGAGTGATCTAGCGAAACATGCAAATCGACATCAAGCTCACGAGGGAGAGCGGGATTGTAGAGTATATAGTAGTCGTTTGTCTGTTTTTTCAAATGAGCTGGAACTAGCATCGAATCTAAGTCAAGGAGAAATGGAGGTATTGGCTTAGCATGACTAGCACGTTGATGTGGGGGAACGAGGTAGTATTCCTGTGATTTTGAATCTTGAGTGTCAACAGGGGCCGTTCCGGACGATTGCACAGGACTTTGAGCTGTCTCCTGGGAAGTTACCTGCGTAACGGGCACTGACGCAGCTGGGGGTACGGGAGCAACAGCAGAAGAGCTTAGAGACTTGTTGGTTTCTATCGCGGGCCTTTGGGCTGGGGCTACGTTAGGGTTAGAAGCTGTTCCTGTTGCGGAGGAAAGTCCAGCATGAGCCATACCAGCGGGGGCCCCCATTGGAGACAAAACGCTAGGTTGCTGTGCAGTTCCCGGAATCGTAGGACGTTGCTGCTGCTGTTGCTGCTGTTGTTGCTGTTGCTGCTGTTGCTGCTGAGCTGCCGCAGCAACGGTTGCAATTTGCCTGTCTCTCTGCTCAAGCTCGAGTTTCAAACGACCAATTTCCTCTTCATACGCATCTTTCATCTTTCTATGGGTCAGCTCCAGTTCGTATACTGTATTTCTGATTTGTTGCATCTCAGCCAACTGTTGATTAATTTTGAAATCGTAATCCTTTTGGTTCTGCAATCTATAGGAGTTCGCTTCTTGCGAGATTTGCGCAAACTCTTGCCGGATTGCCTCCAGCAAATCATTTAGCTTATTTTGCGATGCACTAACCGCACTTGAAGCCATCTTCCGTGTGGAATTTTTCTTTCGTCGTGAACGGACTATTCTTATTATGGTTTAGGGCGTTGTTGACCGATTTTTTTTCAACACGCATTCTGAGGGTCCTCCACGTACACTGTGATGTATTACGTGACGTTTGCAGACACCGACTTCACCTCGATTGGTGTCCCATAGAATTGATTGAAAGTCCGTAATAGCATCATAAATGATCTTGTGACTTTTCAGAGTATGGTAAGTGCCGGTTTCGTTTCCACTTTGCTGTACAGGGCCATCGTTTGAATTCCGAGGGTGCCATTTCGTGGGTCGTGGATATTTTCGAGGGTAAACTTCACCATCAAGTTTCAAAAGCGCGAACCGAAGGGAAACTTTAGAGAGGTCGTGGCACAACAGCAAGGCGATGGATCCATTGGTAGAATACAAAAACTCTGTGCAAAATCGACTGGACAATGCAGACATTCTAGTATCGCGCCTGGTGCATGAGAACTCGCTACTGTCACAGGAAGTGGAGAACCGCGACCAAGAGATCGAAACTTTGAAACGCCAGCTAGAAACGCACAAGCGCGAAGAGGAAGAGCGCCAACATCGCATGACCTCCCTGGAGGAGGAACTAGACATTGTACGGGATCTGTTCGAGCACCTGTGTGGGGTGAGGGTACACAAGTCGTACGAAGACGACACCGGGCTGTGGTTCGACACGTCGCAAGGAGGTCGCAAAGGTGTCATGGACTATAAGCTGGGCTTCGTAAAGGGCGAGACGGAAGGTACGGAGGTCATATACGTGCCGTTACTCAAGCAGCGGTCGGCAGAGGAGCTGCAGGCCTTACAAAAGCTGCTACCGGGCTATATGTTCGACACGCTGAGTTTCCCACTCAAGTCGTTAAATCAATTCTACAATAAGCTAGCGAAATGTTTATCTAGAAATACTACAGCCGATGCTAAGTAAAATGCTATATACGCGCGAATTCTGACGCTTATTCTTGCAGCACGAGATGGCCCTCGTTGTTCACCACCAGTTTTTTGAGAAGATTCTTCTTTTCGTCTTTGTTCTTGACAGTTTTCAAAATTTTGTAAAGAGAGGCCCCTTTTTTGAGCACGACAGAGCCCGTGGCAACATTTTGGGCTTTGCCCTCGAGTTTGCTTTTTGTTGCATCCTTTTCGCCCTGTTGTTCCTGCTTATTCTCCTGCTTCTTATTCTCCTGCTGCTTATTCTCCTGCTGGCCCTGTTTTTCCTTCCCCGGCTGGCCCTGCTTGCCCTTCATGTCCTGATTTCCTTGGCCCTGTTTTTTGCCCTTATATAGCCCCTTCTGGTATTTCTCATCCTCGCTGATACACTGCGTATGTTTCTTGTAGCTAATCCCGTCATCGAAGGTTTTGTTGCAGTCGATGCATGTGTAGTACGCGTCAGGACAACGGTAGTAATGCTTTTCGGTATTCTTTTTTGGCACAGTATCGTTGCATACCTCACAGTTAAAAGTAACCATGACTCGCTATTATCTTGCTCGCAACTAAAACCTCTGCTAGCTCATCGCATCCAGATTATCGATTTTTTTTCATTTTTTTCTTTTAGCCTCGAAGAGAAAAAGAAAACGAACGGAAACTAAAGAAGATGGGCCACGTGACCATATAATGAGTGGTGCGCCCGGAAAAATTAAACTACATAGGGGTTCCAAGAAACGCGATCTTGCCAGCACTACAGTTCATAAATCAAAAGCACACAGTGCACGGAATTGATGGCTTTGGAACCAATTGACTACACCAGCCACTCGCGTGAGATCGAGGAAGCGTACCTCTCAGTGGTGAGGGGTACTGACCCGGATACGACGTGGGTGATCCTCTCCCCCAATGACAAGAAGGAGTACGCTCCCGAGTTCACAGGCAGCGAGTTCACAGAGTTTCTAGAGGGATTCAGCGATACTAAGGTGCAGTTTGGACTTGCGCGCGTGTGTCCACCGGGATCTGACGTTGAGAAGCTGATCCTAATCGGGTGGTGTCCGGACTCTGCGCCACTTAAGACCAGGGCTTCGTTCGCATCCAACTTCGGTGTGATTGCCAACCAGGTGCTCAAGGGCTACCATGTGCAGGTCACCGCGCGTGACGAGGACGACCTTGACGAGAAGGAACTCTTGATGAAGATTAGCAACGCTGCAGGCGCACGGTACTCTATCCAGCAACAGCCCAGCAAGACTACGTCTGCAGCCAAGCCACGTCCTGCCTCGGTGCCCTCTCCTGCAGCCAAGCCTGCCCCAAAGTCTGTCCCAACACCCGCCGTGAAAGAAGAGCGGACACCAACGTCATCTGCGGCCGCTCCCAAGCCCGCAGCGATCGCTAGCCCTGCTAAGAAGCCGTCCGCTGTGTCGAGAGCACCCCAGGACGATGATGATGAGTGGGACGAGCCTGAACTCGAGGAAAGGGACTTCGACTCCAAGCCATTGCAGCCCAATAAGTCCACTTACCAACCAATTGGAAAAGTTGATCTCCAGAAGGTGATCGCCGAAGAGAACGCTCGGGACGATCCACGCCTGGTCAATCAAGTCAAAGCGGAATCATTCGCAAAGATTAATCCTCAGGATGATATCGAGAACCTCAGAAAAGAGTCTCGGGCCAAGAGAGACGCAGAACTTGACAAGTTCATGGGAACTAAGCCTCCAGTTGCTGCTTTACCAAAAAAGAATGATGACATGGTTATCAAGGGCTTCCAAAACGAGAAAACACCAGCACAGCTATGGGCTGAGAGGAAGCAGAAGACAGCGATTGATACTCCAAAGGTTGAAGCAGAAAATAAGAAAGATGCAACATTCGAGGACGACGAAGAGGAGGACCACGAAGTCACAAACATCAAGGCCAAGTTTGAAAAGCTTGCATCCGATGAGCCTTCCATAATTCAACCCAAAAAAGTGAACGCACCAGCTAAGGTCACAGAAGAGACATCTGCCCCAGTCAAGAAAATGCCCATTGGGCAACCACTGCCAGGGATGCACATGGAAGTGGAAGATGAAGAGAGGCCTGCTTCCGACGATGACTGGGATGATGATGAGGATGAAATACCTTCCACGGACTTGAAACCACCTGCTTTGGCCGAGGGACCACAAAAGTCAGCCGCAAGTCCTTCGCAATTTGATAAAATATCTCAAGGACAAACAGAAGAGGAAGAGGAAGAACAGCCACCTCTTCCTTCTAGAAGAGAGACAGCCCCAGCTGAGGAAGTGGAAGATGAGGAAGAGGAACCTGCTCCTGCTTTGCCCTCTAGGAGTAAAGAATCTTCACTTCCACCACCTCCTCCTCCACGTAGAGCGACTCCTCCAGCAGAAGAGCCCACTTTACCAAGCGCTATTGCAGAATATGATTATGAAGCTGGTGAAGACAACGAATTGACCTTCGCTGAAGGAGACAAGATTGTCAACATCGATTTCGTGGATGAGGATTGGTGGCTAGGTGAACTTGAAAAGAATGGAGAAAAGGGTTTATTTCCAAGCAATTACGTCGAATTGGTTCAATAGTTTTGTGGTGTGACGCTTGTCTGGTCTAGCTTACCTAAATAAAATAATTACTTCGAATATCTGTTATTATGTTTTGCTTGTCTAGTTTTTTTTCGATGCCATCTATTTTCGGCGCCCCACACAGTTCCTACATGAAACATCGCATGTTGAGACAACTGCAACCTTAATGAGATGAGGCTACAGAGGCTACATACATTACAGATTTGATGTTCCATATTCGAGAAAAATAGGCACTTTGCCTCATTTTGTCTCACTTTGATCTCGGCACGCAGTTCTCGATTTCATCTTTGACAGATCGCAACCTTGATCTGTTCGAAACTCAGACATTTCCACAAAGTATAAAATGCAGCAAATACGATAAGGTACCCAGATACTTGGTCTGACGAATTTTCCGTTTCAACACTTACGCTCGTTAAAACTCAAAATGCAGCTAACAAGTTTGTTAGTTGGTGGTGCACTCGTCAGTGCCCTTGAACGTGTTCATTTCCCGAACACAACCTCGTGGACTAGTTCACATGATGCAAATCCGTCAACTACAGTGGTTAGCATTAGCTCAGTCGATTCGCTGGGCTCAACGATTTATTTTACATCCCCGGCACTAGTGTCTCTTGCAACGTCAACTGTAGACAATACGGTTACAACTTACACGACTTGGTGCCCTTTATCTACCTTTGAGTCATCGTTTACAGATACTTCTCTAGCCTCTACGGTGGAAAGCTCACAGACAACGTTAGTTACGTTAAGCTCTGTTGACACTATGGGATCTACAAGTTTGGTTACTTCGAAAGCACTGATGTCCTTAGTCACTTCTACTGTGGATGATACTATAACCGTTTACACAACATGGTGTCCTCTACCCTCGACAACTCGAAGAATTTTGTCTAGTATCTCAACTGATTCGTCGCTCACAGAAGTAGCCCCAACTATGTCCACAGAAAGCTCTGCAACTACAGCAAGCTCTGTAGTCACGCCAAGTGCTGTGACAACAAGAAGCTCTGCAGCTACGTCAAGCACTTTGACAACGAAAAGCTCTACGACGGCAGCAAGCTCTGCAACGACAGCAAGCTCTGCAACGACAGCAAGCTCTGCAGCTACGTCAAGCACTTTGACAACGAAAAGCTCTACGACGACAGCAAGTTCTGCGACGACAATCCCCAGTACCACCACCGTTGTTCTTAGTTCGGTTGATTCGTCTGGACTGACGACGGTTTTAACCTCAACGGTATTAGCGTCTTTGTTAACCTCCACTGTTGATGATACTACCATAATTTATACAACATGGTGTCCACTCACTTCTACCTCTTCAGTACATGTCAGTTCTTCAAATTCCTTATCAACTACTGTTTCCTCCATAGCAAGTACATCTGGTACCATAACCACAAGTACCCTCACAACGGCTAGCATTTCTTTGTCGAAAGATTCAATCGGTGATATTCACACCACACTAGTAACGCAAACATATACATATACGTCTACTGTGTGTGATACATGTGAGCATCACATGTCCTCATCTAAAGCGTATTCCACCTCAAGCAAACCATTAAGCTCTTCTAAATTCCTGACAAGTAGCAAGTCAAGCTTGCAGGAGCAATCGCCTACAGTGACTTCTTCTTCGACCTATTGGTCGTCTACCTCAAGCAGCACAACTCAAGATACGACCTCAACTTTTCAAAGCACAGACTCTTTGCATGGTAGTGCCAGCAAGTCGACTGCTACAAAGATTACCTATTCACCTGCAACTACATCTTTACCATCTACGACTATTCTCACAATAAGTTCTAGCAGTGGGGGGATTACTTCACTGAGCACCTCAGTTGCCTTATTGACATTGACAACTGAAACTATAAGCGGCGTTGTCACATCTTATATAACATGGTGTCCTTTGACATCCGAAAGCTCGTCTTCATTTACCAAGCTATCTTCATCAACTACTAGCTCATCGGGTAACGAGGTTTTGACATCCTACTCATCCGAGTCATCCAGTAACAGTTTGCTTTCTTCATTTAGCAGCCTGAAACCACTCTCAGAATCATTGATATCCACATCTCAATTGCAATCATCGGGTTCCTTGACTGCTACTCTATCGACTTCCACCAATACCTCATCTTCAACAATAGCAACTACCCCCGTAGGATCATCCTGGATTTCTTCGACAATCTCAATCTCTACAAAGACAAGATCTGAAAAGTCCTCATCCACTATCTCAACTTCGCTGTCTAATGCGTCCGCTTCTCCTTCGCTACCTTCATCAGCGATTTCCAAATCACGAGCGGTCCATTCTTCAAGCGATAGTGCAAGTTCCTCATCTAGTATCTCCTCAACATCCTACTCCCCATCATCCGGCTCCTCTGGGTTATCGACTTTCTCTTCAACGACGGCTTCGGAAATACCTTCCGCCCATTCTTCAAGCAATATCGTGAGTTCTTCGTCTGGAACTCCCTTCTCCTCTATCTCGTCTATGTCGTCGCCACTTTCTTCAGTGATGACATCAAAAGTGGTTAGCACATTGATCTCATCATCACCACCGTCATCATCGCAGTCTTCGCATGTCACATCGGAATCTCGCTTCCCTGGATCGTCTACTAGCAGTTCACCCTCGTTGAATAGCACTTCTGGGTCTTCGTTGATTGTTTCCACAACTACCTCTGTGACAAGTTCTTTTGATTCTTCCACCAGCCCAGTCTCCTCTTCAGCGAGCACTGAAACGTTGTCTTCACAGTCGAGGCTAAACTCAACGCCTCTAGGCTCTTCCATTTCATCATCAAGTGAAATTTCGAGCACCTCTATAACTTCAAATGGTGTTACAACTGTAACTTCGTATCATACCATAGTATACTCGACTGAAGTATGTTCTTTGGGCACTTGTCATAGAACTGTCGTCACCTCTAAATCATCTAGTTTTGACACAGTGTATGATACCACATCAGAATGCAGCGGTGATAGTTGCATTAGATCGAGAAAAACTACTTCTAAGCATGAAGAGTGTACGCAAGGCTCTTGTATAAGCTCCTCTTCGACCTCTACGCTTGCACCTAAGTCCAGTCACACTGGAAGCCAATCCTCGATGGTTTCAAGTTCGGTGTACCCAACCACAGTACTTTCCCACACGATTGTTTTATCCACTGAAGTCTGTTCATCAGAACGCTGTCACACATCAATAACAACCTCATTACTTCCTTCAACGTCAACATTTTCATCGGCAACAATTAGCTGTACGGGGAGATTGTGTGAGAATTCCTCGAGTACGAACTCAAAAAGTTCCTCACATGGAGAGAGCTCGTCTGTGAATTGTCCGACATGCTCTTCTTCCAGTCTGCGAACTTCTTATAGCAGTATAACCAGTGGAAAAAGTAGTGTGTCCTCTACGTTATCTCGTGAATCCCAGAGTTCTTCTTCCAGCCTGCGAACTTCTTCTAGCAGTACGACCAGTGGACAAAGGAGCGAATCTTCCACATCATCTCATAAATTCCAGAGTTCATCCACATCTGACAGTGAACTGCCTACCTCATATGCGCCACCTTCTTCGAGCAGTGCTTCATCTTCGCAAACAATCCAATCTTTGACCTCTGTGTCATCCTTGATATCACAGGCCTCTTCTTATTTATCTAAAGTTACTACAACGGTGAGTGGTGCTGTTACGGAATATACAACGTGGTGTCCATATAGCACGTCTTTCACATCACCCTCAGCCACCGTGAGCTACAAATCTTTAACGACGGAAATAACCAGTTCTCAATCTCTCACAACGGAAATTTCCCAGGCGTCAAGTTCAGATCACCAAAAAGAGTCCACAAGCAGTGGGAATGAATCATCTTCATCTTCATATGAGCAAAAAACAACTAGCAAGAGTGCGGGGACTACCTCATCAGTGGAAACCTCTGAATCTTTCGCAAATACTGAATCAACTTCTGTGGTAAGTTCTACAACTATATTATCAACGACCCGGTCCTTGGCCTCAACACCTTCCTCTCATTCAAAATCTACAAGAAGCTCGTCGTCGGCTGTTTATTCCTTATCTAGTACTTCTTCATTGGCACCTAAAAGTGTTGGATCAACTATAACAACAGTCGCTTCCTCTTTGATTAGTGCCTCGGCTTCTACTTCCACCAATTCAAATCGACCCTCCTTTTCATCTCATTCCACGCCTTTTATTGCAACGTCTGTACACACCACTGAAACCATTTTTTCTGCTTCTACAGTTGAAAGCACAAAATCTACAGAAAGCTCGATTCCGACTGCAAGTTCCATCTATTCGATCTATTCGATTAGTACTTCTCAGCAGACACCGCTTTCATCGTCAGTCTTAACAGTTGTAACAATAACTTCAAGTGGAGTTGTATCGGAGTACACGACCTGGTGCCCACTGACTGATGTTTCAGCATCTGTAAGCTTGGGACTTGAAACCAGTTCTAAAAGATCAGTTTTGACAACAATTACTACTACTTCAGAGGGATTGGTCACGCAGTATACTACATATTGCCCCTTATCCTCCACGAGTGTGTCGCAAAATAGTGACACCAGGATATCAGCCACTACCAGTCAAGTTACAACTACCTCATTGCAAGAAAGCAGTTCAGTCACGACGCATACGTTAGCATCTAGCATCACGAAGTCTACAAGTGCTAAGAACAGCGCGGAGTCGTGTAGTGGTACAGATTGCGCGACGTCTAGTTCGGAGACTAGTTCTTTTCCTGATTCTCCAACAGTCTCACAATCCACAACATTCAAAACATCCTCAACTATATCAATAACAACCGTTCTGCCGATAACAAAAACATCAACTCAAAGTGGTGGTGAGATTGTGACGGTCGTGAGCTCGGTTTCCAGTACTATTCCGTTCACAACAGATTTCATCGTTACGACGCAGATGCCTGTTGCCGAGAGCAAAAGCCACGACGTTCAGACCATGTCTTCAAAAGTGTACACTGATACTGCACAAACCGAGAACACTCAAAGTCAGAGTAATTCAGAGAGCTTTTCGACACTTGCAGCAATTTCCTCTAGTACAGCGGCAGTTGCAAATACATTTGAAGGCAAAGCTGCAATTACCGGCAACAGTTATTTACTACATATTCTCAGTGGATTGCTATTGATGGTAACCGCTTAGGGTGACGAATAGATAGAAGAATAGGTACCTCGTTAACGGTTAGTAAATAAATAACCTTTAATAATTTATGACATACTCACCCAAGTACGGTCATTTACCTTTCTCAATATCGAAAATTACATCGGTTACAGATACCTCTTCACCAAGATCCTCATCATAGTCGTACCATTCATTTTCTCCATCTTCAAAAGAGCATTCCATTGTCTTACCAGAAAGCAACTCGACTACAAAAATTAAGTTTGATGGGTCTAGAGAAATCACTTCACATCCCCTGCAGTCTAATGACAAAAGTACAGCTTTCCCTAAATCAATATTCTTGATTCCGTGCTTCTTTCTCTTCGTTTTGATATTTGCCATCAATTCTTCACGGCATTCAGGACTGTAGATATATTCTTCATTGAGAGCCAAGGTTACGGAACAGTCTTTTCCACAAAATTTACATTTCATCACAAAAGAAGCCTTACCCTTACCACCACTCATCTCATGTTCTTCGAATCTGTTTATGGTGACCTTGGAATCATGCTTTTCCCGACAGTCAGTACAAACCAGTTCGAAACAGAACTCAGCCGGTTCCTCTTCTGTATCCTTGGGATACACACATTTGATGTTGTCCGATAGAGTTGCGGTAGCTGTTAGGTAGAGCATCCAAAGTTAGGTTTTTCTTGGACACATCAGACAGCGTTAGGCAAACTTTGTAAGAATCAAGAAAAAAAAAGACAAGTTCGTGCTCTCGAGTTTTCCAACTTACCGGAGAGAAGAGCAAAAGTGTAGTCCACGAAGGCTGATGCGATATTGTGGATGGCGTTCTACGTGGTATAGACGATCCATTCTTCAAAAATGGTACTCAACAAATACCAGCGCTTTCTGTAGTTTGTTTTCCACATCTAGCGCTCAAACGTCACTGAGACGCAAGCAAAGAACTATGGATATGGGTAGGACCTTGTGGCGGTACTTTAATGCACCAGGGAACTTAATGTTTGTGACAACAAATTTGGTTACTCTCGTAGGAATGATGTCTTACACTACTATTCATGAGCTAACCAGAGAGCAGACAGGTGTCGAACAAATCAATCAGGATGCCGAAAAGATTCTAATTGAAACGGGGGACAAATCTGCGGAAAATGAACCATTCAAAAGATATTCAGAGAAGGATATTCGGATTCACAAAGGCGATCCACCAATATCGTCTTATTCACAGCACGCTAAAATGTCATTATTTCACCTATTTTATTCCTTCTACACCTACCACGGAGTCTTATCAGCGGGGAAAGAGGCAGGGACTGATTGGAATCGAGAAATAGCGATGATTAAGGAAAGCGTCTACCAGAATAAAAGAAAAACAATTTCACCATATGTCTTCTACCAACTGTGGAAACAGCAGTTTGGAGAGGTGCTGACTAACTTGAGCAAATCACAGCAGTATCACTCTCCAAATTGGGGAGAATATCCAGCGGGTCTTCAGAAGATTTGCCAAGCCATCTACGATAACGAACTCCGAACTCTGGATGATTTTATTGATCTCTACAACACTGTAAGTGTTTCCTCACTCAAAATGCTATTGCAAGCATGGTTGTATGACAACTCATATTTATTTAAGGTCTCAACCAAGACCGATAATGAAGTATTCTATCGAGATCTGCTGAAGGCATCATCCACTGATAGAGTACTTTTCGATCGATATGCTTCTATTCTTCTCAACAATGACAATCCACGACGTAAAACTTTTTTCAATTCACATCCAAAGAATGGCGTGCTCACGGCATCCTTAGAGACCGTCATTCAAACATTAAACGGTACAGTGACTCTGGCGAAAACTGCTTTGGACAAGACAACCTACAATGATTGGATCATTCAACTTGTATCTATGATACGAAGGAACTGCATAATTAGTAAGGAACAGAAGGGCTCGCAAGCTGTGAGGATTATACTATCCGATGACCATACTGATCACTTACTTGCATCACCAGCGGAGAGGAGTGCTTGCTACAAGCTGGTCAGTAATAATACAGAAGCCATGGCAGCTTTAGGTGCCATCTCTGAGCTGGGGGATTAAGTAAACTTGTAAATAAAAAACCTAAAAACGAAAATAATGATCTGATTTGATGTTCAGAAGTTGATGTTCAGAAGGAGCCTGGCGGAGCTTGTTGAAAATCTTGAGTCTGAAAAAATTTTTGAAGCATGCGATGAGCTGAGTTTAAGTTGAAAGCTAAGTAGAAACCAGACCAAATGAAGTTTCTGACGACTAACTTTCTGAAATGCTCTGTCAAGGAATGTGATAGAAGTAACGATAACTTTCCCTTAAGATATAATGGCGAGAAATGCCAGCTCGAACAAGATGAAAGCATAGAATTCAATCCTGAGTTTTTACTCAGAATAATTGATAGAGTGGATTGGGATGCGGTACTCAGTGTTGCTTCAGACCTAGGAAACTCCAGCTTGCCTCCAAAAAAGCCTATTTTCGAGTCTGAACAGCTTTCGGATGAGGACATGGTCATCCTAAGAGACCTACATACGCTATTGATACAAACCAATATTATCGAGGGTGAGATGACTTGCAAGAACTGCGGGCATATCTATTATATCAAGAACAGCATTCCGAACTTGCTGTTGCCCCCTCATTTAGCTTGAAGCCGTGATGACCGATATATCACAGTTTTCATATGTATCACTATGTACATCACGTGCGTGATTTCTTCAAGGCATTTTTTTACCATTAAAAAAGGAGGCAGTTATCACTAATGATACTCAGAACCCCACTTCCAAGATCAAATAGGGAATTTACAGTTGTTGAAGGACGTTTTGGCAAAGAAGCGTAGATGGAAAACCAGCAGGTCATCTCACAGCCCCCTTCCTTTGGTGATAACAACCAGAGGTCGCGTAGCGTATCTCTTTCCAAGTTATTACCGCGGTCCCTGAGAAAAGCAAGCGTGACTCCTACAAATGAATCGAGCGCAGGGTCAACCTCATTAGGAGATAATGGGAAGTCCAAGGTACGTCCAAAGGACATTGATAAAACGGAAGAAATATTATCACCTTCGAACGCGCATTGCCACGTTTTAGAGGATGTCGAAGGACAAACGCCCGCTTCCCCAGACTTTTCCGATAACGTCGAACAGCAGCAACAGGAACAACAAATAACGTCGAGGTTTTCTTTGAAGATAAAAAACCTTTTCAAGTCGTCATCATCAAAAGTTCTCGACACTACTGTCTCTGAACCACTGCCCTCTCCTCCTGCGACCCCAGATGAAATTGAACTTCCGCAAACGCCGAACTTGGCACACACTCATTTACCTGTGGGTGTTGAGCCTACAAAATCTTCTGGTGAAAGCGGAAACAACTCTGCAAGAAGGATCAGGTCGCCATCAACTCCAATTATGCCAAGTCATATGTCTGCATCTCACCCAGTAGTGATGCAGGCTCTCAGCGGTAGTGCTCAAGGCTCACCGACAACAAGCACTGCTCGGGCCGACAGGCGATCTAATAGGTCAGATACTGTTCGAGGCAGCAACCCTTATTTTGTTTATCAAGGCCTTCCTCCTCATGCATTATCTTCACAAGATTTCGATAACAGCAACAACTCTAGTATGAGGCCTGGCGACTATCCTTCATTGTCGTCTGCAACAACTCCTACTACAGGATCATCACCGTTATCCACTTACATACAGAAGGATCACCGAAATTTGAGTAATCTCTCCTTAAATGATATAAATGAAAACGAAGAGGTGCAAAGTTTTGGTAATTCAAATATTACCAGCCCAGAAAGAAAGCAAACCAGCAGTACAAATCCCTTCAGAGAAAGCTCCACTAGCCCACGCATGCGGGCAGCGACTTTGTCTCCTTTTCCAGTGATAGTTGTTGAACCTGAATCGAGGCATGATGAAGAGCTGATTGCCCTTCCTCCACCAGCAATTGCTGAAGAAAGCGGGGGGAAGAATTCAAATGTTAAACCTGTTCTTCGCAGAGTAGCATCTGAACCGAATGCGTTGAAAAATGCTACCGGAAATTCAAATTCCTCTTCTTCAGTTTCGAATAAACACGAATCCCATAATGCATGTACAACATCTCAAGGTGATGATACGTCGGGAGCTATTTCAAAGGAGCCAAGGAGGTCAAGGCGTCTAAGGAACAAATCTTTTAGTAACAAATTTCAAGAGGTCGTTGTAGGTCCCCAGTCTTTTGAAAAAATCAAAATGTTGGGACAAGGAGATGTGGGGAAAGTCTATCTTGTTAAGGAGAAAAAGACTAACAGACTCTATGCTTTGAAGATCTTCAGCAAAGCTGAAATGATAAAAAGGAAAAAGATCAAACGTATTTTAGCTGAACAAGAAATTCTTGCCACCAGCAATCACCCATTTATCGTGACTCTTTACCATTCATTTCAATCGGAAGACTATCTGTATTTGTGCATGGAATATTGTATGGGAGGTGAGTTCTTCAGAGCACTTCAAACTCGCAAGACTAAATGTATTGATGAAGATGATGCAAGGTTCTACGCAAGCGAGGTAACGGCTGCATTAGAATACCTTCATTTGATGGGATTTATTTATAGGGATTTGAAGCCAGAAAATATTCTATTGCACCAATCGGGTCATATCATGCTGTCTGATTTTGACTTATCAGTTCAAGCAAAGGACACCAAAAACCCTGTGGTCAAAGGTTCGGCTTTATCATCGCTGCTGGACACTAAAATATGCTCTGATGGTTTCAGGACTAATTCATTCGTCGGAACGGAGGAATATATTGCGCCCGAGGTGATTCGAGGCAATGGCCATACAGCAGCCGTTGATTGGTGGACACTGGGGATTCTTATATATGAAATGCTCTTTGGATTTACTCCATTCAAAGGTGATAATACTAATCAGACATTTTCAAATATTTTGAAGAATGACGTTATTTTCCCAAATAACAATGAAATATCTAGAACTTGCAAGGACTTGATCAAAAGGCTTTTAACGAAGAATGAGACCAAGAGGTTGGGTTCGAAACTTGGAGCAAGTGACATAAAAAGACACCCATTTTTCAAAAAGGTCCAATGGTCATTGCTGAGAAATCAGGAACCACCGCTAATACCAGTTCTGACGGAGGACGGATATGATTTTACAAAGCTGTCAAACAACACTAACAAAGGAGTGGAGAAGAGCAAAGGAATTGGTAAGGGTAAAGGCTCCGGTGATCTTACGACCGAACAAGAAAGGATTATGTTTGAAGAAAAAGTAGAACCAGATGACATTGTATCTGATGATGACCCCTTTCATGACTTCAACTCAATGAGTTTGATGCAACAAGATAATAACTCATTAATTTACGGAGACAATAATTCTTATGGAAAAATATCATACACTCCGAATCATAATAGATCTCGAAGTAATAGTCATCGATTTTTCAAGAGAACATAAACACATATCTGATGTGCAGGGGGAAGGTAGTTACATAGCATTAAAAGGACTGTTGAGAGTTACATAGTTTCAAAAGTTTAAAGACTTTTTCTTCGTTACGCTGATTTGCTAACATTATCCTTTTGAACTCTTGAACAAAGTGTAAGCCTCTCCCACATTCCATTTGATTCTTGAAATTTTCTGAAATACAATAGGCACGGTTTATAATTTCAGTTGAGATATTTGCGAGTCGTGCAACATTCAGGCCATAAGAGCTATGCGTTGGTCCTCTGCGAAGCTCATACAGCAATATAACGCTTGGCCAGTTTTCACCAGGCTTTCTTTCCTCAATATATGACATATGATAATTTTCTAGCAGTTTGGATGTAATTTCCCCTAAAATGGGATAGTGCGTAATGAACAAGATAAAAGGGCATTCCGATTCAAGATCAAGAAAATACTTCAGAATTGCATAAGATATGCTCACGCCGTCTGTAGTTCCAGTTCCTCTACCAACCTCGTCCAAAAGAAGAAGAGAATTCGGCTTGCTTTTGTTAACAATTTCTAACATTTCCAACATTTCTACCATGAAAGTTGATTCCCCTCGAAGGATATTGTCATGAGCTCCAATTCGTGTGAAAACGCTATCAAAAACCGAAAGATCAGCACGTTCCGCGGGTACGAATGAGCCAATTTGAGCAAGAATGACTGTTAAGGCAACCTGTCTGATGTAAGAAGATTTTCCGCCCATGTTGGGCCCTGTTATGACCATTACTTTATTGTTGTCTTCAAACATTTCCACGTCATTTGGAACATAATTTACATCTAAGCATTCAATGATGGGATTCCTTCCGTTTTTGACTTTTATAAAACGCTTTCCCTTTTTGAAAATTGGCCTCGTGTAGTTTTTATTCATAGAAGTTGCTGCTAGGGATAAGATGCAATCAAAAGATGCCAAATCATCTATGATTTGCCTTAAGTTTTCATAGTCAGTCTTAATGCGTCCTAGGAATTTTCTGTATTCATCTTCGGTGACTATCACCAATAAGTTCCTTTGTAACTCCAATTGCTCGACTAATTTCGTTGTTTCAGGAGTACGAAATCTACTTAAGGCTTTGGTGCAGTTGACTTTAACCCACTCTTTTGGTAAATGAGAAATCTGTGAATTTCGGACTTCGATGAGATACTCGTTTTCATCTCGAAAAGTGAATTTTGGTCTATTGAGGGTCTTTCTTATGCGTTCCAACTCCTTTTGTAAGTCGTCTTTGATATCTTGAATATCTCGGAGCTTTTTGATAATGACTTCAGAATTATCGTAATTATTCAAATTGAAAAATTCGATGCATTGTTTCTCTTTATCCTTGTCCAGAACCGCAACAACATTTATCATGTTGAGGAGTTTGGGTATGTCGAAATTTCTCAATCGGTTATCGAGGCTACAAAAAATTGATGCCAGGAGTTTTGAACTCTTGAAAATACCACCCTGTGTTGATAGAATCTCGTCCTCGACATAATTGCGATGAGCGAGAAAATGTTTGGCAATTTTATCGAGATGCCTTAAGAAAAAAAATACTTCCCTTCGTGAAGTCTGGCCATAGTAGATTCTGTTCAAGATACGCAAAAAGTCGGGCGTTTCTCGAAGCATTGTACTTAATCCCTCCATAAATACCTTTCTAATCTCCTTCCTGATACATTCTACCGCATCTAATCTTTCGTTAATGTAATCTTCATTAACTAATGGCCGAGATAGCCAATTTTTAAGCTTTTCAGATCCAAATGGGGTTCTGGTATGATCCAGTAACCAGAAAAGAGAGCCTCTTTCGCTTTTATCCGTTTTATTTTCAAATATTTCCAAGCTCTCTAATGTATTTGGTGATAGTATCATGTGTGATTTTTCCTCAAAGGGATGGTAGTTTGTGGCCAAGTCCATTACCTGCTCAGTATCGTAAGATTTTAAATAAGAGCGTAATACTGAGGCCACTCTTTCTAGATCAAACGAAAAATTTAGAGCATCTGGTGAGACCTGTACACTTTCATCTTCAAGAGAAGCCTCCCTGATGTTTACGTTAATACCGTGATTATACTTGGATAAAAGCTTTAACACTTTTTCAGGTAGGGGCGTTTCAGTGACTATTTCAATGGGGTTAAGATATGAAACACGCTTTTCAAACTCAATCATCAGTCCTTTTTCTTCAGAGAAGCTGTCGTAAATAATTTCTCCCGTGTTTAGTTGCACAGACAGCAGCCAATAATGATACTCGTCTCTGGTTTGGTGACACTTTAAGGCCCAGATTGTACTTCGTCCAGTGCTTGAAGTTTCAGAACCAGATTGGAATGTTTCGTTGACATCATATGTTGCACGAGTGAAAACTTTGCTAACAGATCTTTGAAAAACGCCGCTTGTGTTACCACTGCTCTTCTTTATAGCCTGCGTTTCATTTTGCTCTACCACTCCAACTTTTAAGTTGTGGTGAAGCAAACGTTGGAGGTGAACTTCAAGTCTATTATCCGGAATGCTGCAATAAGCTAGCTGTCGGTATAGATGATCGTCTGGATTGGAGTCATCTAAGGTGAGTTTTCCCTTTATTAGCATTATTTGTAGAATTTTACTCACTACAACAGCATCCATAGCAAAAAACTTATACTTATAGCCAACTCTGATTGCCAAGATTTTATCCATGTTAGCGAGCTTCAAATCTTTAACCTGCTGGTCTAGAGGCGTTAGTTTAGAGGAGCTTTTTGATTTTTTTGATGCAGGTTCATTGCTAGTGTCGTCTTGCGTAAATTCTTTATTGGGGGTCATTTTTCCGTAGTCTCTTTTCTGAAGAATTGATTGCAACTTATTTGCAAACGTTTGCGATCCCTTGTCTTGAGGTTTTAATTGAATAGCATTTGCTTGGATCGATTGTAGTTCACGGGTTGAAGGCGCTGAAGCAACTGTGTGACCGTCTGTCATCTTTTTGGAAATGCTTGAAAATCTGTGATTGAAGTTTTGCGGCGGAATCGAATTAGAAGGCAGCCTCGTTGAAGGCTCGTCTGATTCTGCAACTGTTTCGATTTCATGCAAATCATGAAAAGGTATTTTAGCCTGCCTCTCTGTTTCCTCTGATTTACTGTTCTCAAATTTCGAATGTGAAGGCTTTCGGGCTGTAACAAAGAACTTGCTAATTGTTGGTTGGTAAGACATTGCAACTATCAGTTACGGTTAGTTTTTCATTCTAAATCATTGAAGATTAAACTATGATATTCTTCGAAATTTCGTTCAACTTGATGCTATTAGAAGGGCAGTCAAGGGTTACAACATAGCAAGGTTTAACGATAAGAATATCAGACCAGAGATAGGTATATTTTGGAGACAAACGAATTGATCCTCGCTCCATGAAACATCTATTACTTATTTTTATAATTTCCCTTAGCTTTCAATTTAATTTTGAATTTAGATACTCAAAATCCTACAAACATGACAAAAATATGAATCTGCAATTTTAAGAAATGAGACTCTTAACCCCAGTGGGAGAATGACAACTATTTAAAGCGAAAGAATGCTCACGCTAAGATGGATAGATACAAAGAACTTCTGTTCTTTGGTATAATACGTTTTAAATTGAAAAAGCTTGCTTTGAAAAACGAAAAAAATTCAGAGAGCCAGATGCACAAGGTGTTATCATTTAAGATGTTAGTGTATCGATGAAGGATTTATTAGCATAAAACTAAGATCTAAGGTATGTTAAGTCAAATCTTAACGAATCATGATTACATAATCTTAATTCGTGTGAAAGACCGGGTAACATTGCTTCGGGAAGGGGGCAAAATTTTTCTTCGATTGCATCACAACAGCTTGGGCGGATTTCTCAATTGAAGCTAATTAACAATTAGCATTAGAGATAGCCCAGGTCATTTTACATCAAGTGGTAAGTTTTTAGAACTTTTAGGATAATTCTTTGTTTTTCGGCGGTGCTCAATCCAATTTGTGTGGTTTATTATCTTCTCTTTTTACCACTACGGGAAGTTACTGAAGAATTGTGAATTATCAAGTGAATTCTTTATCGTAAAATTGTTACTAACCCCAGCTCAGGCTGATCACTTTATTACATGCATACTCCGCAGCCTTTCAATTACAGCAAGAAAGAAGATATCCAAGCAGCCCAAATTATCATCACACAAATCAGTGTTTTAATTACCTCTGCTAATAAGTCTAACCATACCCAGGTAGAAAAGGAAATCAATAATTTGTTGGAGAAGTCTCCACTTATTGTTTACATCAAATATTGGAAAAAGCTTTTAACACTAACTTCTGTACACATAAAAGAGAACCGTACATTAGATCTCGCATCCAATTTTTTGCACACTTTACTTTACCACCTGTTCCAAACACTGGCATACAAAAATAACGAATCGCTAGATATAGTCAAAAGAGAAGTCTTGGAAAACAAGAATTTTTTGGCACAAATAGATCTCGAACCACATTACTTGTTAGAGCTTCTCGATACAGAAAAGGACGCGCAGATCATTATCAAGCTCAACGCAGGATCTCATATCGAATATTTAACGAATTTACGAAAGTTGAGAATGAACACGTCGCAATCTTTGCAGCAATTTTTAAGCGGACAGACACCTGAAACTCTGGAGCCCAACCTGAGCAGTCTTCTATCTTCTTTGGAGGGCGAAAGCTTAAATGATATGGTAGCATTGATTTTATCGGAAGTATTGTGCCCTGGATCACAGAATGTACAGCAATCTTCATCGACGTGGTTTACTCCTTCTGCGATAGGGGAAGCTTTGCAGAGGGGAGTTCAAGTATGCAACTCATTCACAAAGTTAGGCCCTTCAGCTATTGATTGGAATCGGGTATTCAATCTTATGTCCACCAAATATTTTCTTAACCGCGCAATTTCGGTTTCACTAGCATCTTTGAATGCCCTTTTTGCCGCTCTTAATCACGGCCGCTTGATCGACCAGTTTTTCAGTTGCGATTGGGATGCCCAATTTAAGCTAAATATCTGCCTCCTTTTGCACAAATGGGATTTGCAACAAGGTTGCGTTGACCTTTTGAAGATGCCTCACATCAAGAAAGTTTCCGATTCGTTGACAAACACAGACAACACTCTACTATATTTGATGTTCGCCGCAAAATTAGACGTCGAAATATTTCTTCTCCGAGAAGAAGTTGCTAGCAATCCGATGCTTCCTCTATTCCAGGAGTATTTTTTTGCAGACTATAATGCAGCTCCAGAATACTTGGCCCTCGCGTTAATGTCTGACACTAAACATTTCACATTACTTGTCGAGAATAAATCTGTGATTGACGAATTGCTCATCACTCTACTCATTCAAGTTTTCGAGAAATCACCCGGTGTGACATCGGAAGTAATCAAGAAGTTAAGCTCTGAGAAAATACTAGAAGTTGGGAGATTTATAATCGGTAAAGATACTGCAGCATTGACCAACTTCATACAGGCGTTATCAAATGAAGGACTTTTGGTCGAATTCATGAAGAATCTATCATTCAAAGAAGCACTCAAAATTTCGCCTATTGCAAGAAAGTCAGGATGGCCAGACTTTGACGAATTTTTGAAGATCAACTTAACCGCGGAGAACGTGTCAGCCATTTTAGATTTTCTCGATATTCAATCTAAAATGGATGACTCTAATACGCCATATAGATCTTCAAAGGTCTATGATATGCCTGCTTTACATCATATAATTACTGCGTTGAACTCCTCTACAATGACTTCTTCAGAGCGGTCAAGGTTTGAGATTATTCAATTTTCCCTTCTGATCGCATTCCCCAGATTGATTAACTATGGCTTTGGTCATGATCAAGCAATTTTGGCAAATGGAGACCTCGTTCCCATTCCTATGAATGTTGAAAAAGAAATGCAGAATTATCTTCAAAAAATGTACAGCGGCGAATTGGCGATAAAAGACGTCATTGAAATTTTGAGAAAACTGAGGGATAGCGATGACCCTCATGATCAAGATCTTTTTGCCTGCATGACTCATGCGGTTATCGCAGAATCAAACTTCTTCAAAGACTATCCTTTGGAAGCTCTGGCTACAACTTCTGTATTATTTGGCTCCATGATTCTTTTTCAACTTCTACGCGGTTTTGTATTAGATGTCGCATTTACTATTATTCTAAATTTTGCTAGGGATGGGAATGAATCAAAGATGTTCAAATTCTCCGTACAAGCTTTGTATGCCTTCAGAATGCGTTTGAAAGATTTCCCTGAGTATTGTCGTCACCTAATCGACGAAGTTCCAGCGTTGAAAAGCCAGCCACAAATCTTCCAAACATTAAGTGAAGCAGCTGCCCAGCCTTCAGAGAGGTATTCCAACAAGCAACAAAACTTTCAATCAGCTCCAGAAATGATAAGCCTTAACTACTGTTCTCTTAATGAAGTTCCACCAGAAGTCGTTCAAGATTTTCCTCCACGTGAGTTAACGGAAAAAGTGCTGTTCGTGGTAAATAACATAACCATGGATAATTTCGATGATAAAATGGTCGACTTAAAAGGTGCTCTTGAACAAAAATATTTCGGCTGGTTTTCAAATTACTTGGTAAATCAGAGAGCAAAAACAGAGCCTAACTATCATCTTCTATATGCGAAACTGTTGAACTGTTTTGATGCCAAACTGTTGTATGATTATATTCTGAATGCCACCTTCCAGCAAGTTTTCTTATTACTTTCCACAAAGGAACTACAACCTAACGACAAGACTCATTTGAAGAATTTAGGATCATGGTTGGGTAGCATTACTCTATCTCTCAACAAACCAATTCGCCATCAGAATATTGCTTTCAAGGAGCTTTTACTGGATGCCCATCGCACAGGCCGTTTGGATATCGTTGTACCATTTGTAACTAGAATTTTACAACAAGTTGCGAACTCAAAGATATTTATGCCTCCCAATCCTTGGACTTTGGGCATATTGAAGGTGCTCTTGGAACTAAATCAAAAAGCTAATTGGAAGTTGAGCCTCACTTTTGAAGTAGAGGTTACTTTCAAGACATTAAAATTAAAGTTAGATGATGTTGAGCCATCTAACTATGTTAACGTTCCTGATATTGCAGAGAACTTGGCAGGGCATATCAAATCTCTGACATTGGACCAACAACAGGCTGAACAACAACAACAATTGGTAGTTATGCAGCAATACCAACAGCAATTCGTGTTAATGCAACATAGACAACAACAACAACAACAGCAAGTGGTATCCGGTACAGTACCGTCTAATATTGAACAAGGACATACATCAATAGAGTCGGCAACTGCAAGTGAAAACCCATTCAGTAACTTATTGGGAAGCACGATGTTCGTAACTCACCCGGATTTAAAGCGGGTATTTCAGATGGCTATCGCCAAATCAGTGCGTGAAATTTTAGTCCCCGCAGTTGATAAGTCTTCAGGAATTGCGGCTGTTACTACTATGAGTCTTGTGCTGAAAGATTTTGCTACTGAAGTTGATGAGTTCAAGCTGAAAACTGCGGCAATTTCAATGGTACGGCATTTAGCCCAAAGCTTATCCCGTGCCACATCGATAGATTTACTGAAGGACACTATTCGAAGCACAACGCAGGCGCTCGCTCCAAATCTAATGAATATGCCAAACTCTCCCATTGAGGAGCTCAACGCAGCGATCAATGATAACATTGGCATCGCTTTAGGCTTAATTGAAAAAGCTACGATGGATAAGGCCACTCAGGACGTTAGCGAACAGTTGTTGCAGGCAATTGCAGTCAGGAGATATCATAAGGAGAGACGGTCCGACCAGCTATTCCTCGCCCAAAATGCAAACTCTTTTTCCTTGACGCTACCGGAGCCTCTAGGTCTGAAGCCCACAGGTGTCACTCCCCAGCAATTTAGAATTTATGAAGAGTTTGGTAAAACAGCTTCAGTTCCTGCAGAACAAAATACCGGTACAAGTTTGGGCACGATTGGAAATACGCCAATGGGAGTCATTCCACAGCAGGTATTAGGACAACAAATGTCGCAACAACAACAACAACAACAACAACAACAACAACAACAACAACAACAACAACAACAACAACAACAACAACAACAACAGCAGCAACAACAGCAGCAACAGCAACAGCAACAGCAACAACAACAGCAACAGCAACAACAACAACAGCAACAGCAGCAACAACAACAACAACAACAACAACAACAACAACAACAACAACAACAACAACAACAACAGCAGCAACAAGAACTTCAAAAGCAAGACCAACAGCAGCATAAACAGCTTTTACTTCAGCAGTTACAGCAATCACAAAACTCTAATCAACCTCCTTCTGTGCTACCACAAGCTGCAATTCAAAATGAATTAGAACAGAATCACAGAGTTTTAGTCCTCTTAATGGATAGTCTAGTGGCATTGATAAAGGAGAACGCCGACAAGCGTCTAGATGATCTTGGCCAGGAGAGCAGTATCAAGGATATTATTCTTCAGATTTTGGGCTTTATATCCAGAAGTAATCAAAAGGATCAGCTGGCATTGAAAGTATCCCAGGCTGTAGTCAATAGTCTCTTTGCCACAAGTGAAAGCCCCTTATGCAGGGAAGTATTATCGCTGCTATTGGAAAAACTATGTTCCTTATCAGTCGTTGCACGTAAGGATGTGGTATGGTGGCTAGTATATGCTCTAGATGCAAGAAAGTTCAATGTTCCGGTTATACGATCATTGTTAAATGTGAATTTGATCAACATCTCGGAACTTGACTCTGTATTAGTCATTGCCATGAAAAACTCCATGGAAGGAGCTGTCGACTTTGCAATAAATTTAATAAGAGACACTGTACTATCTGAACAGCCTTTACTCATGCGCTTAGACTTCATCAACACCCTGGCTTATTTGAAATCAATTGATAATGAAAATACAAATTCATTTTTCTTGGAATACGAGAATACGAGAATATTACCTGTGCCAAAAGCGACAAGATCGACAAACAAAGAAAGAATGTATTTGGTATTCACTGAATGGGTAAAACTGTTGCAACGTGTACCTTCGGATGATGTCGGAGTTTTGGTATTCATAAGGCAGATGGTTAGTAAAGGTGTTTTGGATCAAAGCGACAAACTGATAGAGTTTTGCAAGGCGGCTATCGAGCTTTCTGTGAACTCATTCAAAGAAAGTGATCCGACAAGCGAAGTTTTTATCGCGATAGATGCTTTCAGTACTCTCATTGTGAAGCTGCTCTGTTTGTTGGACTTTTCTCAAAGCACTAGAAAGGAATATTTTGAGATTATATTTTCAACAATTACTCTTGTATTCTCTGAAGATCAAGCCAAAAATGGCAACAATTTCAATGAGAGACCTTACTTCAGACTTTTATCGAGCTTACTCTGCGAGTGGGAATACTTACGAGGCCATAATTTTGCGAAGATTAAAGATGCACGAGCCAGAAAGGAGCTGAAGGAGTTTGAAGAACAATTCTTTGAAGTGTTCGCATCATTCTTACATGCCTATCAGCCTATTGCATTTCCGGGATTTTCTTTTGCTTGGATCACACTATTGTCCCATAGAATGTTCTTGCCTAGGTTGTTAAGACTACCAGACAAAAAGGGCTGGCCAAAATTACTTTTGCTATTCAGTGATCTCTTGAAGTTTATGGGCCAGTACACTAAAAAGAGTCACGTACCTGATGCAATATCAGTTGTGTACAAAGGGACTTTACGAATCTTTTTAGCTGTCGGCAATGACACTCCCGAGTTTTTGGTTGAAAATCATTACGTGCTCTTGAACTATCTTCCGATGGTTTACATGCAGCTACGGAATATCATTTTAGCAGCTTTTCCTAAGAAGCTGTCAATTCCGGATCCCTATGATCCTAATCTAGAAATCGAGAAAACAGAACTTTGTCAAGACGCACCTTTGATATTTTATGATCCTGTACAAGATTTGAAAAACCTTAAGAAGCCTGTGGATAACTATTTAAGGATTCCAACCACTTCCTTGATGAGAACAATCTCATCTGGAGTTTACTTGAACGAGTATGAAAGAGAGAATGGTATAGGATATGATAAAACAGCTGTAGATGTTAAATTGATCAATGCCATCGTTTTGCATGTGGGTATCGAAGCGGCACTTGAAAAGGAAAAAACATCCGCAAATGCCATATTCAATACAGAATCATCTTACTACACAATATTGACTAACTTGATAACTGAAGGCACAACTGAAGTCAAGTTTTACGTCGTGCAGGCTATCTCCAATCAATTAAGATATCCCAACGCTCACACATTATGGTTCAATTACGTCCTCAAGAATATGTTCACTTCGAATGAATGGGGTGACAACAAGGCTGAGATTCAAGAAATCATAATTCGCACTCTATTAGAACGTATCATTACCAACAAGCCTCATTGCTGGGGCGTTATTGTTACCTTCACCGATCTCCTCAGGTTGAATGATGAATCCTTGGCGGATCTCTCTTTCATCAAAGATATTCCAGAAGTTGAATTAATTGTCAGAAATCTTTCCAAGTATATTGTGAAATCCCAGGCCGCACCAGATAGTCCTCTAGAGTCTCAACTAAATTCTCAAGAGGTCAAGTCAGAAGCATAGACTAGGTTCTTTCAACGTGTATAATGATATAAACGAATTAAATTAGTCCATTTTGTACTGCCACTATTGAGAGTGAACACATTCATCATCCAACGGAGGAAACTGACCCGTGAAATCGCCTGAAAGCCTTCACGTAAATGGTAAGTTTTTGGAACAGGAAGAAACCAGCCGAAGAATCTGGGGAGGATCTTACAAAGAAATCTCGCAGACCGCCAAACACAGCCTTTCGACAGCAGAGATTGAAGGCTTGGCAGCCGATTCTTTCACCTCAATCGGTATTACCATTATTGATTCTCATAAGTGCTATTTTTGCACCAATTGGTGTCGCTTTAATTATTACCGCCAATAACGTTCAGAATCTTATTATTAATTACAGTCAGTGTGATACCGTAGCTAACTCGGATTCTTTCACTACCATACCCTCACAATACATTAAATACCATTTCAAAAAAAAACTAGAGGTGAAACCATCTTGGAAGCTTTCTGGAAGTGGAACAGATTCATCCATTTGTCAATTACAATTTGAAATTCCCAATGATATAAAAAAGTCCATCTACGTTTATTATAGGTTGACAAATTTTTACCAAAATCATCGAAAGTATGTGCAATCCTTTGATATCAATCAGATAAAAGGGGACGCTGTTGGTGTAAATGATTTATCCAGTGACTGCAGCCCACTCAAGAATAACGAGGATCGTGTCATATATCCTTGTGGACTTATTGCCAACTCTCTATTCAACGATACTTTCTCTCTCACTCTACAAGGAATAGACGGTACTAGTAACTATGTTATGACAAATAAGGACATCTCATGGAAAGCAGATAGGAAAAGATTCAAGAAAACGAATTATAACGCCTCTCAAATTATTCCCCCACCAAACTGGATGAAAAAATATCCCGAGGGCTACAATGATGATAATATTCCTGATTTATCTACTTGGGAAGAACTTCAAGTGTGGATGCGGACTGCAGGTCTTCCAAAATTCTACAAACTTGCGCTTAAGAATGAAACGGCCGATTTACCGAAGGGCATCTACCAAATGGACGTTGGCCTGAATTATCCTGTTTCAATCTTTGGAGGATCAAAGTCATTCATACTCACTACAAATAGCATCATAGGCGGTCGTAACATGTCTTTAGGTGTGGTATATCTGATAGTCGCAGGCATCTCCATCATGTTCGGCATAATATTTCTCATCAAACTTATCGTCCAACCACGCAAACTAGGGGATCATTCTTACTTAAATTTTGAGGAAGGTCAAGACTTGAATGCCACTCCATCGGTTGCAGAGGTTCCTCTCAGAGAGATATTATAGAGAAACCTAGCTGTATAGCGCATATACTAAATTTATGGATCCGTCTATATCATGTCGAACGTATTATTCGAAGTATAAGGCCTGAAAATGTGTATGACAGGACTTACTTCGTACCCTTGGAGAATACTGAATACAGTTCGCAAAGATGTCAAGAGCAAAAAGACTTATGAAAGAGCTTCAGGCTGTCAAAGATGATCCAGAGGCTAATGTTAATTTGGAATTCGTCAGTGAAACCGATATTCATCACCTTAAGGGATCTTTTTTGGGTCCTCCAGGTACACCTTACGAAGGCGGTAAATTCATTGTAGACATTGAAGTACCTATGGAATACCCCTTTAAACCTCCGAAAATGAAGTTTGACACTAAAGTCTATCATCCTAATATCTCATCGGTCACTGGTGCCATTTGCCTCGATATTTTGAAGAATGCATGGTCGCCTGTGATCACATTGAAATCTGCCCTGATTTCCCTTCAAGCTCTTTTGCAATCTCCCGAGCCAAATGATCCACAAGATGCAGAGGTAGCGCAGCACTATATTAGGGATAAAGCATCCTTCGATAAAACAGCTGCCTTATGGACACGCACCTATGCTCCAATAGATATTTTGGAACCTAAGAACAATGTCGACGAGGCTGATCTCTACGGTATTGACAAAGCCTTGATAGAACAGTTTTTGTCGCAAGGTTTCGAAGAAGCAAAAACAGTCGAAGTTTTAAGAAGGTTGGGTATCAAGTCTATGGATCCTTCTGACAATGAAACTGCAAATAGAATATTAGAAGAGCTTTTGAAATAAGCCTTTCAGTCACTGTCCGAAAGATGAATGGGAGTCTACGATCGAAAGCATGTTAATACAGCGTGTAAGTATTATTAAGAGGATGTTTATTATTAACGCAAAGAGAAACTAAAGAGGATATATAAATGTCTTGTTTTCTAAGTCAGTCAAATCCAGTAGAGCAACATCAACTTTCACCTTTTCACCGTTTTCCTCCACAAACCCAATATGATCGTTCACCGAGTCTATTTCCGATAGCCTGGTCTGATTTCTGCGTCTTAACAAGTACCATATCACTAGAGCAATTAAAGGAGCCATAAAGAATGATAGAACTATTTGTACTATCCAGGCAGGAGTGTATCGAGGGCTGTTCTTTTCTTGCCATAACTGGGGTGAGATAATATTGGCAATACCATACCAAAACATCACAACAGCATTTCTAGTCAGTTTCTTTGTATACCCGGAACAACTAGTGGTGTTCCAACTGAACATTAAGATCCATGGAATACCAAATAGAGGTGACGCTAAACAAAGCATAGCAAGCAAGGCTATCTTCTTATCCCAAGGAATAGCGACGACTGCAATGGACGCTGCGAAACAAGGAACAGTCCAAAAGACAACGGAAAAAGCGGTGTAATTCTTCTTGTACATAAGGAAAACCGTAGCAATAACAGCACAAACAGCAGCAAATCCACCAGAAGCTACAGACACCAAAGTGGAATCCAAGTTTGTAATTTCACCAATACCCTCAAACAATAAGTTTTGTTGGTAGGGCAAGTTATTGGCTAATTGCTGAAGAAGGAAGAAAGCTCCAAAAAGCCAAGTAATTGGATCCAAAAGTGCCTCTTTTACTTGGTATCTCTTGAAAACCTTTTGCTCAATAGAAGAGCCAGTAGTCTTCTGCACTCTTCTGATGACCCAAACTTTTTCCTCCGTAGATAAAAACTTGGCATCCGTAGGATTGTTTGGATACAAAAGAGCCACTAACACAGTCATCAAGAATGTACAACCACCTATGATAATAGTGAAAATCTTCCATAGAGGGATGGGTGGGTTATTAATATGCAAGACACCGTATGCGATGAAACCAACAGGAATAGTGACTCCTAAACATGTGGAGTAAAAGATAGGAGCTGTGGCAGCTTTTTCCTCAGCAGTCAAAAACTGACCCATAGTAGTATTGAGTACAGGAATTGCAATAGATTCCACGAAACCCAAAAAAAACCTCAACGCATACACCCCCTCGTAGTTAAAAGCCGTACAATGAAGGAATATTATAGCACACCACAGTCCAGCCATGGCAGTCATCACTCTTCCAATTGGAAGCTTTTGCACGAAATATAGATTACCTTGACCCACAATATACCCGAAGTAAAACAAAGTATTGGCGTTATTATACTTGTTCTGTGTCAAACCAGTATCATCCCAGAACTCGAAAATGGAGGCATAAGACATAACAGCTTTGTCGGAATACAATATTAGATTGATTAAAGCAGTCAAAGGGACAATAGTCCACATCACTTTCCTGGACAATTTTCGCTCTTGAGCTGGCGTAATCGGTGAAACCAAATGATCATTATCCTCTAAAAATGCAAGAGTCACGTCGGCATCTAGAGAGCTAATGACTTTGTATTTTTCAATCTGCTCCAAATCTTTCTCATTAGGCTGCGATACTACGCAATCCAATTCATTGCTTTCTTCTGCATCGGGGGTATTACTTATCTTCTCGTTTGCAGCAAGTTCTTGCCGTTCAATAGACGATGATGAAATTGTCGCCATTATTGATAATTTTACAGCGCAAGTGTCATGTCGAAACAAAGAAGCTGTTCTTTCTTATACATTGCTTCTGTTGTTCAACGTCTTTTACTAAGTGATGTATGCCACAATCGAGTAGATGCCACACTTATCTCTATAGGATATCTCGTGTTAGACGCCTCTGTTCTTAAGACCGTTGAAGCCCAGATTCGGTGATAACAAAACCTGGAAAAGTTCGTAGAGCGGAAATATTTCAGCAACGTTCTGGAAAGTCTCGACGATCTCAAATCTGTGTGGCTCCCACCGCCTGCAGGAAAAAAAATTTTCCACAAGGGGGACAAGAAATGACTTCAAAGCTTACAAATAAAGCAAAGGCAAAGCTGAACTGTTGTACAGTCACACACACGTTGTCTTCATGTAAGGCTTCTCGAGGTGAGGCGTAAGCGTTAAAGTTACACCTGAAAGCCGAGATCATCGGGAAACAAGAGGAAATCATTGTTCAAGAGAAAACTATTATTCAAGAGAAAGCTGGTACGGAGAAGTGCCAAGCATACGTTCAAAAGGTAATCAAAAGGTATCATTCAATTCTGAAATTGACGAACGGTAGTTAGTGCTTAGAAAAACAATTCGTAGTCTATTAAAAACTGAAGCAAGGGCCTGCCATGTTCTTCGGCCGCAACTATTCCATGGCCTAACCCACATGCATCTAAATCTGCTAAATCAATCGTAGAATATAATCTTTGTTCGATCGTATAACGGCCTGATGGTATGCTATATTCACAAAGGTGGAGTTAGACCTCTCGAATCGGAAACGTACAAATCAGAATCGCAAGCTCACATCGAAAGGGTAGGAACTTGCCAAATCCAAAACTGGATTCGAAGAGGATGTTATCCCGTATGATTTATGCATCACCATAACCACCACCGCCAGGCGTCATTATTACTAAGCGATCACCTGGCTTAGCGTTGATAGTATTTTTACCCCCTATGTTGATAACAGCACCATTTTCTTTTCTTATCCACAAATTGAGACCTCTTGCCCCATTTTCTCCGCCTTCGAGCCCCTGTGGTTGGATGACACGACGCTCTGAGAGAATAGATGCTTGTACTGGTGCGCAAAACATTATTTCTCGTACTAAGCCATCACCTCCTTTGTATTTGCCATTACCGCCAGATCCCCTCCTTATTGAAAATTGCTCAAGTACCACCGGATATCTTCTCTCCAGAATTTCAACGTCAGTCATTCGGGTGTTAGTCATGTTTGTATGTACCGCGTGAACCCCATTCCATCCAGGGCCTCTCCATGAATCTCCGCCTGCACCATGCCCCCCACATATTGTCTCGTAGTAGCCAAAACCTTTAGAAATCTTGCCGGTTTTGGCATCTTTTCCACCCTGTCCAAATGTTAGGTTATTGCAGTCACCCTGGGAGTCACCCATCACTTTGAAAGTTTTAAGAACGACATCAGTTACCCGCTGAGATGTTAAAACATTGCCTCCGACAACAGCAGCACCCTTCCTTGGACTTAAAATCGAGCCCTTGGGAATATTGATTGTGATAGGTTTCAGACATCCTTGATTCAATGGTATATCTTCATTAACAAGACATCGTAAGCAGTATAAAATTGCAGAGTTTGTAATAGATTCTGGCGCATTCAGATTAGCATAAACCTGTGGAGATGTTCCATCAAAATCGAAAATATAGTTTTCATTGGTTACATCCAATGTAACCGTGAGTTTAATGACACTACCATCATCCATGTAATCTTCATTCCCAAACTTTGTGACCCCAAAATGCTCAGTCATTCTCTTCAAAACCCTTTTAATGGTATCCGAAGCATTTTCTTGAATCGCCTTCATGTACTTGACAATAGTTTCAAGCCCAAAGTCTTTCATAAGCATAGTAATCAATTGAATACCCTTCACGTTAGCTGCAATTTGTGCTTTCAAGTCACTAATATTATCGGTTAGTCTTCTTGACCCTGAACAGCCGGGGAACTTCGCCGGATCTTCAAAAAGGAGTTTGCGAACCAAATCTTCGTTAAATATACCCCTTTTGACAAGAAGCTCAGAATATATAGCTGCTCCTTCTTCATAAAGTTCTCTCGAATTTGGTGGAACCGATCCTGGTAAAATCCCTCCTATATCTGCATGGTGAGCCCTTGAAGCTACGTAAAAGATCAATTCTCCTGTCGTCTCTGAAAATGCTGGACTAACCACAGTAATATCGGGCAAATGTGTTCCACCCATTTCAGGATGGTTACTGAAAAGCACATCACCCGGTTTCAGCTTTCCTTTCCACAACTTTGCCTGGGCAGCTATACAAGTTGACATCGAGCCTAAATGAACCGGCACATGTGGAGCATTGGCCACCAAATTACCATCAGGGTCAAATAAGGCACAAGAAAAGTCGAGCCTTTCTTTAACATTTGTTGACACTGAGGTTTTTCGCAATTGATTCCCCATTTGCTCGGCAATATCCATGAATCTATGACTGAAAATAGAAAGAAGAACGGGATCAATTACATCATTGGATTCTTGTGCATGCTCTTTTGTTTGTGAAACAATCTTAATCACAATGTGTGACTTGGTAACAATCGCTTCAGCACTAGGTGGTATGACATTAGTTTGAGTTTCATCGGCTAAAATGGCGGGTCCCTTAATGCGACTGCCTACAGCAATGTTATCAAGCCTAAACACGGGAGTTTCAACTCGTTCTCCATCGAAATACACTTTTTTGAGAAATTCTGCTTCTTTTGAGCCGGAAATACTTTTAACAACAGTTTTGGAGAGCTCTACATCAACCGAATCAACTGCCCGTAAATGCGAATGCCCAATTGCTCTTAATCGTATGTCATCCACTATAATTCGTCTACCGGTGAAAGTGAAGCCAAATTCCCTTTTATGAGCACTTGTAAAAGCTGCCCCAAAATCCCACGATTCTTCTTGCTCTTGGAAAGTCATCAATCCTGCCTCAGTACCCTCGTATCTCAGATTCAAATATTTCTCAAGTGTTATGTCACTTGCAGTAAACCCCTGACTTGCCAATTTACTTGTACAGATAGTAATTAGTCTCTCGAAAGCTGCGCTCAGGTTCTTTTGGGTTCCATCATCCCCCAGAATAAAAGAGCAGGGTTCTTGACATTCTTCCACAACGTCTGCAAGGAACATTCCGTACGCCGAAAGAATAGAGGAATAGCGATGTGCGATGATCGTATTGATTCCAAGTGATTTTGCAACAGCTACTGCATGCTGCCCACCGGCACCTCCGAAAGTGACCAACCTATGATCAGAAACAATATGTCCCCTTGCCTCTGTTAAAGTTCGGATGGGCCTAGCCATTGCCTCGTTAGCAACCTTGATGAAGCCATAGGCCACTTGATCGGGGCTGAGCTCATGCCCCGATTCATTGATGCTTTTCGTAAGCTCCATGAACTTACGAGTCGTAACATCTAAATCTAGTGGTTCATTTTCATAAGGCCCAAAGATTCGGGGAAAAAATTCCGGTACAAGTCGGCCTAAAAACAAATTTGCATCAGTAATTGTCAAGGGACCACCTTTACGATAAGCAGCTGGCCCAGGCTCAGCTGCTGCAGACTCTGGTCCTACTTTAAAAAGACCATTGGACCAAAACAACCGGGAACTCCCACCCGCTGCAACTGTGCTTATATCCAGTTGAGGCGATTGAATGACAATTCCAGCCGTAGTCGTTTCGAAAACGTGTTCAAGTTTTCCCTCCCCAAATCTACTAACGTCTGTGGAAGTTCCACCCATATCAAAGCCAATTAACGGTATTTGGTTGTTCTTATCATAGCATGTCTGAGAATATCCAACTACACCTCCCGCAGGCCCAGACAATATTGCCTTTAATCCTGAAAACTTCTTTTGATCCACCAAACCTCCATCCGATTGCATGAACTGAATGCTAGTATTCTCTGTGTTTTGCAACCCAGATTCAATATTGTCAAGATAGTCCTTGATCACTGGAGTCAAATAAGCGTCTGCAATTGAGCTATTAGCCCGGGGAAGAAATTTGATCATGGGAGATACTTCAGAAGATAGGGAAATGTGTGTGAATCCAATCGAACGTGCGATTCTACCGATCAATTGTTCGTGATCTGGATAGGTATATGAATGCAAAAGCGCAACGCCAATAGAGCGTATTCCAGTTGCATATACGACTCCCAATAACGACTTTATAGCAGCCTCATCAGGTTTCCGCAGAATTTTTACCACTTCTCCGCTTTTTCCTAGACACGTATTTGAACTAGCGGTTGGTATCGATCTGTTGCATTCAGGATCCTCAGAGAAATCCGCCAAAGTAACCCTCTCATCTATTTCAATAACCATTTCATAAAGAGGTTTAGGCTTAATGATATGAAGGTCAAAGATTTTTGGTCGAGTCTGATCGCCAATCAGTAAGGAGTCCCCAAAGCCTTTTGTCGTAATGAACGCACAACGTTCCCCCTTTCTTTCAAGTGCGCAATTGGTTGCTAGAGTCGTTCCCATTCTAATGCTATCAACACTCGAAATATCTAACGGTTGACCTCGAGGTATGTCTTTCTTTTCAAAGATTTCTAAAAGTCGTCTCATACCTTCCAAAGGGGCATCGGGATAATTTCTTGGATCTACCGACAAGAGTTTAATGACCACATCATCTTCCTCCTTTCCTGAGCCTGGATTTCCAATACAGTCTGTAAATGTTCCACCTCTGTCTATGGCGATTTTTATTCCCGCCATCTAATATTTCATAAGCTTCTTTTTCGCCTATCCTGTAAGTTGTGCAATCTCTTCATGTAGACTAGAAAAAATTCCCAATTCCGTTTAAGAGGAAACAAGCTAAGAATGGATAACAAAAAACAAAAGCCGTCTTTCTAGGATTAACTGGAACAAAGCTGATTAAAAAAATTTTCAATCTTCTAGAGACTTTTAGTATTTAAAAGAACCGATATGAATCTAGGTCATTGTGATGTTATCATATAAAACACCTGCAAAAATAGTGCCAACAATTGTCTCTTGAACATTCTGCTCGATACTGACCGGAAAGAACAATATTATTTGGAAATTATCGATCTGAAACGCTACGATCTTACTGTAAAAATATTCCCACCAACCTCAACCAGCTTACCAATACGAGGTATATTATGATATGCAACTAAGTAACCTTAAAATGTACATAGACAAGACCGTCTTCCCGGTCTACCATCATCAACTCGTTATGCTATACGATTACTCTTGAGAGTCAATATTGAGAGGTATTATTGATACAGCTGCTTCAAAGAAACCTGCTAATGAGAGTGATCTCCGTGTTGGCTACTAATGATAATGCGTTTGCACAACAAAATACTAATGGAATCATTTCTAAAACTTCAAACCTGAAAACATGAAAATTACCGTAGCATTTGAAAGCTTCATCAGTTTCAAGGGTTGGAAAAGTGACTTCATACACATATTATTCAATCCCATTTAACAACCACAGAGTACATCAAGCTCACCAATTCTTTCTGACCGCATTTAAGAACAATAGTCATCTAAAATGATTACATAAAGTTCATCTTCTGACTGCTCTTCTTGAGTCGTTCACGCATTAACATGTAAGAAGTCCGAGGTGTTTCTCCTGGTGAAGCTGCGGAAGCAAACTCCCCCGAAGACTTGGGCAAACTTGACGAAGGGCTTGAATTTGAGACACCCTTATAAATGTTTCTAAAATCTGTACCTGCAGTTTTTTTAACGGGAGAAATGACGGCCGGATCATTATGCGAATGCTTTTTTGTACGACTCTCCACTATACTATGATTTGTTTCTTGAACGTGATTCTTTTGCTTTCTAAGAACCTTCTGCTCATCAGGTAAATCTTCTTTATGTCCCAACCATTCAGGGAAACCTTGAAACGGTTCCTGGCTGGAATAAAATTTCACTAAAGCCTTATGAACCATAGTGGTGTTCGGGGAATCGCCATCTCGCTCTTGTTTTAGCGATAGCTGAGATAACGAAGTTGACAGTGATTTTGTAGACGATTTGAACTTGCTCCAGAGCCTACCCGGCTTAGGCTGTGAGGCCGAGTGCATTTTCAATTATCGAGCGAATTCCCAATTGGTAAAGAAATGGTCCAATGTAAATTTGTCTGATATATGATGACGTTGATAACGACAGAATCATTCCAGAGAGCTAAAGTATGAAAAAGTACTTAACCTATAGTTTTCTCTTTCAAGTAAATACCGTACTGATCCTTCAATTCTTTCATGATAGGATCATTGATTTCAGGACTGTATGGGGCCACCAATCCTGGACCTTTAATTGTTCCGTTGAGAACAAGCTTGGTGGCAATAGCACAAGGATATCCCACAGTAGCAGCCATTGAACTGTAACCATCTGGCTTCCCGTACTCAACCAAAGTAGATGTTCTTGTCTCCTCTGAACCATCAGCCCATTCGATGCCAAATTTGTGCTGTAGAATGATCATGTCACGTTCACCTTCCTCATACTGCATAAGTTCTTCTAGAGTGGCACATAAGGTATCTAAAGCATTTCCCTTTGGTGTGATTGGCTTTTCAGAAAACAAGCCGAGCCAAGCGAAACCAGCCAAAATTCTCTCTCTATCTTCGTTGGAAACCCATTGGGTTTTAGAATCTATGGCTGCAATCAAATCTTCCTTGGATGAAGATTTGCTACCCAAGTATTGATGTAGGGCCTCATTCCAAGCAATTGGCTTAGAAAAAATTTCGCTCTCATCATCTTTCAGCATTCCAAGATCAACCAATACTTTAACAAATTCAGGGAATCCTTGGAATCTCAAAGTTCCCCTGATAACTGTCTCAGCTTCTGGAATTTCATAAAGTTCTTTGAAAGTGGTGGAGTCTCTGTTAGGATAACAAACGAGAGCGTATCCTGGGAAAATGAAGTATGGCTTGGCGGAGCTCATTAAATCTTCTGAAGAAACTTCTTCAATTTTGCCGTCCTTCCAGTACTTTGCTGAGTTTCTCAGAGCCAATAGAACACCCCTGGAAGACCAAGAAAATTTATAACCCAATGGATTATCGGAATCTTCTGGAGCAGGTAAACCACCACAATAAGATACGAAAGACTTGATCTTCCCTCCAACTTTGTGAACTTCATCAATTGTCTTGACTGCATACAAATGATCAATACCTGGGTCCAACCCAATTTCATTCATAACAGTAATTCCGGCCTTCTTGATTTCCGGTTCAAGCTCCCTCAAAGCAGGTGAAATGTAAGAGGTTGTAACGACATCCTTTTTCAGTCTAATGGCACTCTTGACAACATTGGCATGGTAAATGTAAGGGATCAAAGAGATAACCAAATCATGATCCTTCAAAGCAGCATCCAATTGGTCATCATTGGTTACATCCAATGAAATTGCCTTAGATCCAGAATCTTTGGCTAATTCTTGGGCTTTAGACAACGTTCTGCATGCAACCGTAACGTTAATGTTATCGGTTGAAGCCAGAACGTCAACAACTGGTTGAGCGACAAATCCAGACCCCAAAAGAAGGACACTTTTAGACATTTTCTTAACAAAAGTGAGTTAACTTTGAGTACAGAGCCTTGAGGAAAGCAGCCAATATTGTGCTGCTAAGGACCTTTTTATACTTAAACCATGTACTACTAGTACAAGTTTCCACTGGAATTTTTGAAATGGAAATTTGTCGTAATTCCGGTGGAATTTTCGGTAGCGTTATACGAAAATGAGTTTTATTATTAGGAAGGAGCACCATCATTGCCAGCAGGAAGCGTTGATTCAAACGCTCCTCCCATAATCCGTACAGTTGGATAATTCCTAGGTTGTAGTGATTTTTTTGTACATCGTTCTTATCTTGAAAAGCCCTAACAGTTGAAAAAATACCACAATCTTCATTCCAAATCACGTGACTGCGGGTACAAGAGTGGGAATTTTTTTTCTCATGTACTTTTCTTCTCCATAACCATTGGGACTTTATCTCTACAGTTATGCCGTAACCCAGATAGCTGCAGTAAACGAATCCCAGATATCAAATCCACGTTCTTTTGCAGAGTGGAATGGTCAAGATTGGCATAATCGCTTTTCTAGCTCCATGTCTCATCCCATTTTGAAAGCGTGGGAAATTCGTTATATAAATATCTTTTCTTTGTAAAAATTGTGCTCCTCTTTCACGTTCTCCTTCTCCCATAGGTCTCTCTGGAAGACAAACCAAGCAGGCAATAATGTTTCTTTGGGAATTGTCAGGACTAAAGTGTTTGTATTCAAGCTCTTGTAATATTCATAATCCGCACGCTCTTGTTTGTTAAAAGCTAACCTATAGCGGTTACCAAATATACCAAGATTAGAATGTGTTCTAGACATATTTGGGACTTTACTTGGATTTCGTTCAGAAGTAACATTGTCGTTCTCCCCTTCCATTTCTTTGAGTACTTTAAAAAGGTGCCAAGGTAATGAGGGGGGCAATAAAAGATCAGTTTCACGTACGACTTCCCAATGAGGTGCACGGTAGGTACCATTTTCTTTATTCATGTATCGCTCAATATCAGCATCGTCTATGTTATTAGTTGAACTATCGTCATGCTGTTGAATTATTCGAACATTTATGATCTCCAGAAACGTTTCGGCAAAATAATTGCTGTTCTTACCTGTAAATAGGCGATATTCATTGACAATTGATGATATATTCCACTTTTGTATTTTCCTCAAAATCCCTACTACTATCGAAGTTTTATCAACTAGTAAGGTGTTATGATTCTGAGTATCCAGCAGAAGTTTAAAAGCTTTTATCAGACATGTGCTTTTGATAAGCATCAGATCATCGTTATCATTAAGTTCATAAGATACTTTAGCGAAATTTTGAGTAGATTTATTAGAGGTTATTTCGTCGTCTCGTTTTGACCCTGCTGGATTAAGTGGATCCAACGTTGATGTGACTTCAGCCGTTTTAACAACATACCACTCAATGCAACATCTTTCGAAGAACTCTTTGAAGAACTTTGATGGTTCCTGCCCTCCGACAAATATCACTGTTTTCAAACCGAGAGTCTCCAAGAAGGATAGATTCAGGGTTTCGATCTTCGAACACCGGTCTAGTGTTATGTTGTTAGTATCAAGATCCCCATTTATCGAAAAAAGAATGGTTTTACTTACATATCCCCTCCTCGGCTAACCCAAAATTCGCTGGTGGAACTAACATTGATTTGTATGTAACTGACTTTCACGATAGAGCACAGGGCTGTACTTTTCGGTCTCGCGCTCTGACAAAATTAATTTTGTTAAGGCATACAAAACAAAAGGGCATTACTAGTACACTATATACACTAACAATCGAAGAAAGAAACTAAAGAATTTATAGTCTATATAAATCGATGCTTCATTGCGGAGATCTTTCGCTCTTCTAATTTTTTTTTTGTTCAGGTGTTTTCTACCAAACCGTTGTCCCGATGGCGAGGGTGATGATGATGACGTCGTTGATTTTCTTAGAGTTTTCGGCTCCATATGCACATCAACGTTATTAATCCTCAAGATGCCTCTCTCAATTGCTTCCGTTTGACACCTTTGGTCCTCGAAATCTATGACTGCAAATGTTTCCTGAGAAGAGATCTTTTTTACCACGCCAAATTCCGACTCAAGAGCCCTAACTAACTGCTCGTCTGAAACGCCACCAGTACCCCGTACATAAACGGGGAAGAATCCATCTTTGTTCACCAAATTGAACACCTTTTTTCTAAAATTTTTGGGGTCTCTCAATTGACCTGTAGGCGAAGTTGACTTCCTTTCCATGAGTTTCTTTGTTGATGGTGCCACTTGTGGTTCTGCACGGATGTACTTTGTAGTTACGTTCGGAACGTCTTTAGACTCGGAACTTGCTATTTTTGAAGCCCAGTTCATTTTCTTTGGAGGTCCATTCTGCTGCTCAGTAGACCTGTTTTTTTCAGCAGGAGACGAGTCATTGTCAGTAGTACCATTAATTTGCTCAGAAGTTTCAACTGACTCCTTCGACTCTTCGATATCTTTTATATTATCTATAGGTTTTTGGGTCTCATCGTCGGTTAACGACGCTGTTGTTCGCACCATAGAAGGAGGCTGTTTGCTTTCCATTTGCACGTCCTCCAATTCTCCGTCACCCATTTTAGATTTAGGATGATCCGATGATGGTTTCTCCTCAATCGTAGGTTTTTCATGCGTATTTTTAGTTGATAATGATTCTTGAGTTGAACTTTCAGTGTTCTCCACTCCATTGGGCTCTTTTTGATTTTCCTCATTTTCATTCATTGATTCCATCAAAGCAGCTTTTGGATCAAAGTTGGGTTCAGTTTCATGTAAAGTTAACGTTACTTCCGGAATGAAACGTAAGATATCATTTGTGACATCGTATATTTCTGGATTATTTGTAGCTGGAGTTAAGATAAATGTTTGGCAAAATCTGTAGCTGGGTGTTTGAGACCAGCACATTTCTCCCACTGCGAGTATTAAGATACTAACATTGTTCGAGCCAGTAAACTGAAAATCACATGAATCGACCTTGACTTTCACAGTAGTGACTTTTTTACTGTGTCTAGTGTAATATTTATTAATGTTGTCTTTGCCGATCAGCTTTATAGTAGGTAATGAGGGCTTGTCACTGATTAAGTCAACTTGATAGTCAACATGCGTTAGCTCGGCCGTCGCGGAGTATAGATGGTGAATTTTTGAAGGATCGTTACGCATCCGCTGATAGTAAGTCTTCAGGAAAGCATAACCTATTTCTTTAACGTTGGTTGAAGTACTCATGCTGAACTAACTTTAGATAATAAGGAAAACCAATTGATACCTCGAGATATTAGATTTATCACTATAACGTGTTGTTTATGCAATGCAGGATACGTTTTTTCGCCTCTATCAATCCGCTAGCTCCATTAAACAGCTGACTGGTTTATTGTCGCACTTTCGTAAGTTGAGTGACGAAATTAAGACCACCGGAAAATTTTTCATATCTCAAAGTACGAGATTAAGAAAAGATTTCCCACTTGAGGGGAGATGTAATCTACTACTATTTAGACGCCTCCCAGCTAAACCTATTCGTTTGTAATACCGTAGATCATGTTCTTGTAGTGGGTTAGCTCAAAACCAGGTTGAATATTATGAAGAGGCAGTTTAGCCAGAAAGGTAAACGTAAGCAATGCTAGTAAGCTTTGGCCTCCCGTTGTCGTGAACAGAGGGAATCGAGGAATGCCTAATTCATCTGCCATCGACTCTAGGCTGTACTGGGCCTGCTGTTGTGGATTGTGCTGTTTTGTACTGGCGGTAAATTTATTGATGAGATTCAAATCGTAAAAGTTAGGCATGAAGTTCTCAACCCACCATACATACTCTTCCTTGTTATTAGGCATGGCCTTACTCATTAACATATTCACCAGAAAGCCAAAGTCATATGCAGCGTGATAGCTCAGCCATGTAATTTCTTTGGATAACAATAGGCCTGAGTCTATCATCAACTGTGCAAAATCAAATGGGTCAATTCCTATGTTTTGATGTTTTTCAAAATTAATACCAGACTTCTTTAAAAGTTCTAGTGATTCTGCAGACACCATCTCTTTTGTGACATCAAAATGAAAATTGAATTGCCAAGTAGAAGGAACATTGTCGGGCTTATTACCTTGAGAATCGCTCAATGAAATACCTATTTGCACGGGATTTAGCAGGTCTACGTTTGCTCTCATGGTCTGATAGTGATAGTCGTTCTTAGATCGAAAATTTCCAATTGGTCTTGCTATTGTGCCCACAAATTCAGTGCTGATTGATACAAAACTGTACTGATCAATCAATTTTCTTATTGTGGCAAATTCTGAGTTCAAATTGTTATTCCATACATCACGCATCATGAAATGATTGGGAGGAGGCAACGCAAAAGATCCCGGCATTATATGCCTTGGCAAAGTTCCTGGTACGGGTGTTAGACCTGGAGCTCTCTGTGGTAGGCTGTTTACTGCAGAAATAGAGTTTCCATTTGTATTTCCCGTATTATTGAGAATATGTTGCTGTTGCGGCTGAACTTGGCGTTGCGAAATGGCTTGCTGTCCAAAAGCAGAATTAGCCGCCTCCATTTTCTGCTTCAATAGATACACATTGTGTAAGTCTTGGTTATTCTCTAAGCCATGAATACTTTGCATTATCCCTGCTTGTTGCATTCTAGCCTGAGACATCTGAGGCGAGAATACCTGTGGTCCTATCCCAGGAGGCTGCTGATGTTGTTGTCCCTGTTGCGAGAAATATTGATCGCTAATAGGGATAGCTTGTCGATTCATGAGCTGCAACGAACTTTTGATGCCTTACAATCGACGTTTATCTATTGAATATCAAATTTTCTTAAACTCGAGGAGGGCAGAGCGTTCGTCGCGAGGCACATTTCCCCTTTCTAAAAAACGCCTAACTTTCAAATGATGTACCAGTATCAAATAACTATCTGCATCCGAGATTCATTATCAATGAAGATGCTATGCTACATAATTTACAGAGAGGAATGCTAAAAATATACAATCATTCTTGTGTTAGAGATTTTCCCCTTTTGGTTGCATGTGGTTCTCCTCCAAAGTCAGTAGCTTGCCGCTTTTGAGCACTCTTCTTAACATCATCGTCCTTTTCTTCCAACTTTTCTGGAGGGGAGAGGAACCAAGGTATTTTTCCTCTATTGAAGTCATTTAAAATCTGCTTTGAAACTCCACTCTCATCAGGTTCTCCTCCCTTCAGAAGTCTTCCCTGTTTACGAGCTAGTAGTTCAATAAACTCCGCAGCATTGCTCCAGCCCGATATTTCGTACGTTCTTTCCAAATGCTTTCTTTGGCATCTCTTAAGAACTGCTGGTATATACTGCTCAGGATTTGAAACATGCTCAACTCTTACGACCCCTCTAAACAGAATATCTTCCTCAGAGTCTTTTGATGAAGGGGGTACAATACCTGGACAGTCTATTAGAAAGATTCTTTTCATAAGAGTAATGTATTGCCACACCTTTGTCTCACCGGGTATAGGAGCCACCTGACAAACTTTCTTCTTCCTTAGGGTGTTAATGATTGAAGACTTTCCGGTATTTGGATAACCTATAAAGCCTACCGAAATTTGTTGCCTGTCTTTGTGAAGCTGTGAAAATTGACGTAATAGCTGGATCAGAGAACCCTTTCCAAATGAATTTGTAATTGAAGCGTGAAACGCAAGAGTTGGACGCTCTTTAGACAAATGCTTAACCCAAGCGGCCTAAAATTCCTGTTAGTATATTATTTCTCAAAATTGTGAATGATAACTGCTCGAAATGTGCATGATTGATTCTCCTTGAACTAATGTAGGGTTCCTTACTACGAAAACAAAAATAGTCACGTATTGGAACGTGTTTTGTATTCAACTCATAGGTGCCCCGATACTCTGAAGTTGATGGCATATCTTCAAAACGAAAATTACCCATCAGTTCTGTATAGACTATCTAAAACAGATAGAAACAGAAGTGAGTACTATCAATCTTCCAAAACAGTAACAGATACTTTCTTGAGAGTATATTCACAAAGAAATGGAAAATATCCTGACTAGAAGTTTTGGTGTCGAGTATTTCAACCATGCAGCATCACAAGCAGTTCATTATGGATATAAAAAAAAGTCATACTGCAACCCATGTTGGCACTAAATCACATTTATTCAACACAAATATCAGATGTTTGTGTGGAGTCTCCTTTCTCATGTACTCCTCGACGGAAGTACACCTGGTCCCCAAAGGGTCTCTAGCATCTAAGACATGAATTACCACATCTGAAGAATCAATTACTTTATAAAGCTCATTCCAAATACGTTTGGACTGACCTTTGCTAAAGATAGCCTCCTTGGCTGTCTGAGACCAACCCTCTTCCTCATCTTCAGTCTTACCCATTAATCCCAAAGTAGACTTAAGGTCTTCTTTCTCCTCAAAAGTTTGATTATCTTTCTCTGTTATCTCAGCAAGGTCTTCAAGGCTTGAAGCGGCAACTCTAGGCTTTTTGCGCTGAGATTTCGGCCCAAATGTATGTTCGAACGTCTCCGTTTCCAATATTTTAGCAGTTGGCGATTCTTGGGTATCTTTCTCTTCCAATAGAGACATTGGAAGCTTATTACGCCTGAGAAGAACTTGATAGGAATCATGTTGAGTCTCTCCTAAGGCGTCTCTGAAGTGTTGCAGCGCATCCTGAGATATAACTCTTGTGTTACCGAACCAACGACGATCAGGTTGAACTCTAGCTGTTGGAATGGCAGCATCTTGTAAAGGAGCTGCTTTGATGATATCACCTTTCTTGTTCCTAGTAGATTTCCCCCCTTTATACATATTCAAAAATTGAACCCGCTTCCCATCTCGATAGAAATTTTCGCCCTTTACTCGAAGATTTCCATCCTTAGTATCACCTTCACGAATTCTTCTCTGCTTTTCTTTTTTCCCAGTACCCATGACTTCAAATAGTTTCTAAAGAGAATAAAGATTGTACTGTTGATATGTCAGTGCGTATGGGAATTGGCAAGAGATGCGATGAGCTGAAAATTTTTTCCCAAATAACACAGGAAAAGAAAAGAAAGAAACCGACGTTTAACATGATATTTTCAGAACAAATTATGTATGACGGTATCTAAGTCCTTCGATACCTGCTGCTTCAGCTCCTTCTGACCTGAGGCACGGTTAGTAGTAACATTGCGCTGTTTGAATGTTCTTTGAAGATCTTCTTCTTCATTAGTGGTCTCTTCTAGTTTTCTTTTAGCTTTAACCTTATTGATCATCTTACTTTTTTCCACATTCCTAATGAACTCAGCATTCAGCTTATTCGCTTGTGAAATTTCAAGTTGAAGTTTTGCTTGTTTGATATCATTTTCTTTGGCTATTTGTTCAGTCAGATCAGCCCATTTGAAGCCCGACAGGTACTTCACGTTCATGATGTCGTCATGATAAAAGTTCCCTTTTCTGCCTCCGATAATGTTCCCATTGAGAGTAGAAGCACATAGTTTTGCGTCCTTTTTTCTTAGGAACTCTGCCCACCCCTCCTCGAACATGGTCTTCTTGTTACCACCACCCTTTACTCTGTTCTTATATTTTTGGTCGTCTTCTTTTTTGAGGAATAATCTATCTAGGACACCAAATCTGGACAACACCTGCCTCATTTTAGCAGGTTTCATATACGGAGGTATTTTAGAGAGGTAAACGACACCTGTTTTATGCTTATTCCTTGTTTCGGCTCTGAGCTTTTTTAGATTCTTTAGCTTTTGCAACTTCAAGTCTTCGTTGTGATCCTTTCCAATCACCTTGGTTTCCAGTCCTTCAGTCGCTATTTGATGTTCTTCAGCGTTAGGCCAGGGTTGTTCCTGAGCTTCTTTCTGCTCCAGCATCTTCTCATCATCTTCATGATCACTCTCATCATCGCTCTCGTTGTCCTCGAAATAATCTCTCTGCATCATTTTTTTAGATTTAATTAATGGAGTATCATTTTCCTCATCGGAAGAAAATCCGTCAATGCTACTCGCTTCATCCTGACCCTTCATTTCGGTGTTGTTAGGCTTTGCTGAGTCGCTACAAATTTTGTAATTGATGGAATAAAATTTTTTATTTTTTTCTCTAGTATCTGCTAAAAGAAAACCAAAAAATAAGATGCTAGTGAAGATCTGCGGGAAGGCAACTTATAGTACACTCTGCCCGCCTTGATGCATGCAAGCTTATAAAAACCCGTCTTTATGCATAGAAGACGTTTCACGAAGCCATAGATGGATGATGATAAGGGAGAAAGAAGTCAGAAAGGTTCAGCTGCAAACCAAAAACACAACACATTTTCGGATATCCCTTGAAATATCCAGCGAGGGTGGAATACGTAGGTTCGATGGCAAAGAACTGTAGTGTTGCACTCTCACATTGCTTTTCTCTATGATAAATGATAATCATAACTGTTTCCCTTTCTGTAAAGCCTTCGAAACGAATGGACGACGATAAACAGCATTTTTTTGTACATGGCAAGCAAAGATAGAGCCACTCCATAGTTCTAAAATAGAATCATTAAGTCTCAAGAAAAAATAAAATAGCCCATAAAATCTACAGTATTTGTACAGACGTCAAGCGTTAATTACTTTAGAGGTGAAACATAATGCGTCTCAGAACATCGAGTCTTTTATGCTGTTTACATTTTTAGCTGACTACCTCGTTAAGGTGGCTCTTATACCTCATTGTTGTGGTGGGGCGTTTTTAATGCATTGGTTTCTGCGCGGTGAGCTCTTGGGTAAATTGGACAAGCTCTTCCGTATTAAGTTAGATTAATGTGGGTTTTCATGGGTTAACTAACCACCCTGTTTTTTGTACCTCACCTTTTTCTTCCAAGAATTAAACGTAAAACAGAAAATATTATGATCTAACCTACTCTAGCGGATTTATCCGTTAACTTCCAGACGATTTATGTTTAGTAATTTTTTTCTATTGTGTTCTTGAATTGAATGTACATTTATCTGTCATTGACAGTAGGAGGAAGTTCTTCCTTTCGAGAATACAGAAAGTTTTTGTACTATGACCTTTACAATACACAATAATCAAAATCATTGAAGTGCACGGACGTCCCTATTCACTAGAAAAATTCTACTATATAAATACATCTAATTCTTTTTCTCTCTAGTTGACGTTAAACACAAAAAGAAAACTTGATACATGAAACGATCGAGAGCAGTCCGACAGGCTCGGATTATTCGCTCTAACACAAAAATTATATTTCCAAAATCAACATCTAGCCCAATCTTATCATATCATAAAATTGCAGATGGCCTTTTTATCTTTTGCAGGTAAACGAAAAAGTAACATTGAAAGTAATTGGGAGATTTTTCGTTTCAAGTCATGCTAAGACGACATTTTGTCTATTCATTATTATTTACCTATACTATTCGTGGAGGTAAACATTATAAATTTTTGATGATGGAAGGTTGGTATTCAAGAGAATACTCATTGATGTTTTCCAAATTGTTTGGTCACAAAGTGGAGGTTCCCCAACAAAAGTGTTTCGAAGTATAGCTATGTATTTTGATTAACAAACACTTGTTCCTTAGACTCGACAACAGCATCTTGGAGTAAAGTAGCATAATTTTCATAAATCTTATCACAGACTTCTTGAAAGCTACAAAAGAGGATTCAAAGGGGCCTTCGCTTGGTTCAACCACCGCTTCCAAATTCGGCGTATCTTACATTGGTAACAATATACTTGCCGTCAGTAAATTACGAATAATCTGCCTAATGACTATTCGGTTCCTCGCTTGTCTCCTTGAATTTTACGTTCGGCAGTTGAGACGCTAATGCATGTGAGGAATAGTGTACCGGGCGATCCAATAAATGCTGAGACGTGCCTGCAGAGAATAAGGAAAGAGGATAATAAATTGAAAAGAATATGTAAAAAGAATGAGAAATGAGAACATGAAATCTTGAAGGATTTGGGGTAGCGTGTGTATATGAATAGAGTATCAGGAAGTGGAAATAAAGAGAACTAAAATTAAAGAAGAATATTTGAAATGTACGAATCTTCCAAGAATGATGGTTGGGTAGAGTGTCAGCTTCCCAATACTGAGAAACGGAGAATTATTTCTTTACGCAAATGCAAGAAGGCAAAGGGAGAATTCCCCTATGGGCAAGTTAACGGTAGTAACAACAACAGGACCTGCCAGTTTGTTGAACAAGGAGATGAATTTGTAGAAAGTCGCAACAGTAGCATCCGAACGAGAAATAAATTTATCTTGATGCGAGGGATTCTTCATAATATTATTATCCAATACAGCAGTTACAAAAAGGCTGGGTGCGAGAAGAACGCACACTTGGCTCTTGAAGAAGTATCAAAAATAGCTTCTTTGGTTTGGAGAAAAAACAGTGGGAAGTTCCAAAAGTACTATGAGATGCTTGCAGATTTCGAAGAAAATAGTGACCTGCTTGGACGGCTGAGCAAACAAAAACGTTTCAGAAAACAGCTTGTGCTTAAAAAACTGACCGAAGCCATTGGAAGAGAATGCATACCATCAACCTACAGTTACGAAACGCTGACCAATGGGGCAGACACTACAGAGCCAGAACCCATGGAGAGCAAGAACACGTACAAGGCCTTCTGTGGGAGATTTAGGGTCAGGAAGAAGAAACCCATACAAACGGTCGCGGTGCGCTGGGCCAAGATTGAAGACGTGTTTCTTATATAACACCATGTATCTTTCTCAACACATCATCTGCGCTCTCCTTAACCCAATCCACGTCTTGTAAGATAGAGGGCAGTTCTTTGGATCTAACATCGTTGAACTTAGCCACTAACCCACAAGCTTCCAACGAGCTTTGTGGATCCCATTCTACTGGAATGACGCTACAGACTTTGGATAACATGTCCTCATAAACCACTAACTGGTATAGGTTCCATATCAATTTACACGAACTTTTGTAGATATTTCTTCTCTTGGCGGTCTCTCCTGTATCTACAAGTAAAAAAGATTTCACGGCCAAAATGCGATGAATAAGGTTGGGTTCGGAAGAAGCTACTAGAATTACAAATAACATGAATCACGAATAGTTCGATAAATAAGTTGTATTTTGAAATGATTCGAATCTCAAAACAATGGTCCAATATATCCTTTGCTTAAAAAAAGTTGCATCATACTTTTATCCCAGATAGCAGGACAGCAGATGAGAAAGAATTACAGTGCTGATATCAGCAGCTTCTGAATATTGATGTTGACTGTTCTAATATATGCAACTTACTTGGAAACGAATGAAGGAACAGTTACGTGTATATATTTTATGACTCATTAATGGAATTGGACATTAAAATTTGCACATGAAAGTTCTTTCGATCACATCAAATGAATACAAAAAAGAGGATTTATGAATGGTTTTATACGTATATATTCCTTTGAAAGTTATGTCAAACCGTATGCAGACGTTATAAGACTAATAACAATATGCAATTTATTCTTTACTAAAATTCAAAAATTATTGGATTTATCACTGATTTTTGTTTACACATAGAATTTATTTTGAAGTTCCACTCATTACAAAGCGACAAATTCAACTTGTTGCGGTTCCTCCAAAATACTAACCAAATTTGATATTTTAAAGTTGCTCTTGAAAAGAGACAAGAAAAGCCAACTAATAGAACAGAACAGTGATTGTTGGAATTTCATACGAATCTCAGCAATTGAAATCCTCACATGGTTGTTAGTATTTCTTGAAATTCACTTTTTTTGAGCCTGTTAAATATACTGACAATACATACTGCTTGTTGTTAGATGTAAATAAGTACGACAGTCTCTTAACATTCTTTTATGATGAATCTGTCAGGCCCTTGTCCTACTTGCTATTTTGGCTGTGACGGGTTTTTTTCCGGGAAAATTTTTTCGTCAGAGGTCGCCAGATATCAAAATTAACCGCGTCAAAATGAGCTTAGCATTCTCAATTCTGTTTTTCAGGTTAAAGTTCATCTAGTTTTTCTCATTTTTGTGTGTGCACATTTGACTTCCCCCTCACTACTCCTTGAACACTGAGCTACATCATGCTTAGAACCCTAAACGATAAGATCATCAGCTGTTACAATCATTGCGAACGAGTGGTTCTTAAACTGTCGCCACATTTGACTTCCCCCTCACTACTCCTTGAACACTGAGCTACATCATGCTTAGAACCCTAAACGATAAGATCATCAGCTGTTACAATCATTGCGAACGAGTGGTTCTTAAACTGTCGCCCGAATACTCATATATTAACAGCAAACAGTGGCTGATGAAAACACTTGATTAATTGAAGAACTTTTAGTTATTTTCTTGAATTGAAAATTGAGAAGTGGAAAAAGGTAAAGAGAATTAATCAAACAAGCTTAATGACGAAACCTATTTTACCACAAGCATACGGTTATGGATTTGCAGTTGGACTTGGCGCAGCTTTTGCAATTATAATGGTTTTAATTTCTAAACTTCTCACGAATTTTATGGGGCAAACTCAAAATTCGGAAAGGTTCTCTACGGCTTCCCGTAATGTAAATTCAGGTTTGATTGCTTCTTCAACAGTTTCCGCTTGGACTTGGCCTGCTACACTTTTGGTGTCTGGAACATGGTCGTACCTCTACGGCGTGAGTGGAGGGTGGATGTACGCAGTCGGGGGTACTGTTCAAATAACCTTGTTTGTATTTTTGGCTTTACAAATTAAGCTGCATGCCCCAACAGCTCATACAGTTTCTGAAACTATTTTCATTAGATATGGTAAAGCTGGTCATATCCTTTTTTTGTGTTACTGTGCTGCGACGAATATTATTGTATCTTCATTATTGCTACTTGGAGGTTCACAAGGATTTTCTGCGGTTACTGGAATGCATACAGTCGCAGCAAGTTTCTTACTTCCATTGAATGTTATAATTTACACAGCTTCTGGGGGTCTGAAAGCTACCTTTATCTCTGACTGGATTCATACTGTCATAATCTACATTATAATCATTGTTTCGACCTATAGGGTATTCTGTAGCTCTCCGCTAATAGGATCCCCAGGGAAAATGTGGGAGCTCTTGAAAGAGGCTCAAAATACTTTTCCCAGCTCATCGACAGGAAGCTATCTTTCCTTCAAACATAGAAACTTGATATTAACTAGTTGGTCTGTTATGATGGGAGGTATGTCCTCCGTATTTGGCGACCCTGGATATTCACAAAGAGCAATAGCGGCCAGTTCTTCAAGTGTTTTCAATGGATATATGCTTGGCAGTATTTGCTGGTGGGTAATTCCATTTGCGTTAGGATCCTCTGCTGGATTGGCATGTAGAGCACTTTTGACTAATCCAGTTTCGGTGACATATCCTAACGCATTAAGTGAAGTAGAAGTTAACGCTAGCTTACCGTTTATTTACGGCTTGGCTGCAATATTCGGGAAAGGAGGAGCAGCAGCTGGATTGGTAATGCTTTTTATGTCAGTAACATCCGCTACATCGGCCGAACTCATCGCATTTTCTTCGATCTCAACATACGACGTTTACAGAACCTATATTAACCCCAATGCAACCGGAACAAAATTAGTACGAGCATCACATATATCAGTTCTCATCTTTGGAATATTCATTGCAGTTCTTGCGGTAATATTCAATTATATTGGTGTTACAGTGGGTTGGTTATTGGGATTTCTAGGAATAATTTTAAATCCGGAAGTTTCGGTAGTCACTCTCTCATTGTTCTGGCCAAAAATGACTAAAATTTCATTACTCGTTGGTGCACCACTTGGCACAATTACAGGAATAGTATGCTGGATAGGAGCGACTTACAGCTATGCAAATCATGTGATCAACAAGAATACTGTCATGACAACAGAAGCTGCCTTTATAGGTAATATTGTAAGCCTTTTTTCAACTCCCATTTACATTATCCTAATTTCATGTATGAAGCCTGAAAAATCATTTGATATGTCCACTCTGGAAGAAAAGATCAAGGTTGCCAACGACATCGATTTTGAAGCAGAAATAGCTATTCAGGTTGGCGAAAGAGAAAGAAAACTACTGCGGTCACAAACTTGGATGAGTCTATGCATCAATTCTTTCATTCTTTTAGGGGTTTACATTGTTTTGACATGTGCTTTATACGGATGGGGACAAGATCTAAGCAAGGGCTCTTTTACAGCTTTCATGATTGTGATGCTATTATGGCTCGTAATCGCAGCACTTTATATTATTATACTACCATTGTGGCAGGGCCGTAAATCCATAGCGACAGTGATACGTCGTATTTTAGGAAAAGGTACCATTGAAACCACCTTAAAGCTTGAAACATTTAATGAATCATTGGGTTCAAAAAGTTATGGCGTCGTTAAAAAACTTAGCCATACAAGCACAGATGATATTTAATATCATGCAGCTTTGAGAAAAAAAAATTTTCGGCAGATAACAGGTATATGTATCATTTCATAATATCCCATTCAGAACTAAGTATTTAGTACTGAAATAAATGTTCATATTAGAGTGCATTCGTCAGCAATGCAGAAAGGGAATAGTGATTTCCAAGTAGGGGTGTGGGTTATTTTGTCGCTCTTTATTCTTATCTGGTGGAAACTTGCTATAAAGGGCGAGCGCGATCTTCGGAAACTACTGAAATCCTTGCATAAAAAACTCGAAATTATGTATTCACTCTTGACATTAAATAAGTCATACTTCATTTCCCTTCTGTAGGTAAAAATAGTAATGATATTTAAGTGGATTTATGAGGCGGACGTCCATTAGCTAATGCAACAAAGTGGCCCCAACTTATCAACTCATTAGTGCAGTCATCCCTATTGATCTGTACCTCAATTAGAGTTGGACCATCTACATTTGACTTGGCCTTTTTAATAGCATCCGCTAACTCAGCCCCCGTATGGACTTGGAATCCTTTTGCATAACCATCATCAGCATTAAAGGCCTCTACAAAAGCGGCGTAATTCCAGTTCTTTATGTTGTTGTATGGGCCATCATGTATCTCAACTTCAATGGTATACCCGAAATTGTTTATCAAGAAGATAATAATTGGCTTCTTAAGTCTCACCATCAAGGACACCTCTTGTGCCGTCATCTGGAAGGAACCATCGCCAACCATTGTGATAATTCTTCTTTCAGGAGCGCCCACTGCATATCCAATGCAAGCCGGAATCGACCACCCAATATGGCCCCACTGCATTTCAATCTCAAACTTTGCTCCTTTTGGAAGATCCATCTGAATCCCGTTAAACCAAGAGTCACCAGTCTCTGCGAAAAGAGTGGTTTCAGAAGTAATAAGCTTATGAATTTGACGAACCATCTCCTTACGAGTGATAGGAGCTGTTGGACTAGCTGCTTCGATGATAGGTGGTGTGGGACGCAAGCGATTGTACTCAATTAAACTTTTATCGTTCGTTGAGATACGATCAGCTAATGCATTCAAGAAGTCGCTTAAGGCAATCTGGTCAAAATAATGGCCAGGGAACTTGATGTCATCGAACCCTGCTTCAAAACGATGTGAAGCAGGTTGCAGAGAAGTCCAACCAGTAGTACTGTAGTCAGTAAAAACGCAGCCGGCGCAAATGGTCAAATCTGACCACTCCATAATTGCGTCAGCTTTTTTGGTGCTCACTTGACCCCAGTACACGCCACAATATTGAGGATGATCCTCGGGAAACAGTGATTTTGCTGCAGGAAGCACAGCAACCGCACAGCCAAGTGCTTCAACAAGCCTTAAGAAAGATTTTTCGGCTCCAGCACATTTCAACTTGGGACCTGCAAGGAGTGTTGGCTTTAGACGGCCTTCTATAAACTTGACTGATGCATTCACAGCGGCTTCAAGAGCTTTAGGATTTGTCTTAAGGGGACAAAGTACGGCTTCTATTGGTCCGGGTGGAGCACAAAAAGCTGAGGACATATTAGTGGGAACTTCAATATAGCAAGGCTTTTTTTTAGCAAGACATTCTCGAATTGCGTGGTCAATCAATCTTGGAGCGTCTTCCGCATGTTTTAACTGCACTGCTGCACATGTAATCCTTTGTGCCATTTCATACTGGTAGTCAAATCTGTGGGTTCCAATAGTATGGTGAAGCAAATGATGGTCACCCTCGTCATTGGTGTTTGGGGAACCGCTGATTAGTATGACAGGAAGGTTTTCCCCATATGCGCTTCCAATTCCATCGAAAGCAGAAAAGGCACCAACGCTGAAAGTTACAACAACAGCAGCAATCCCATTCGCTCTAGCATAACCTTCTGCGGCAAAGGAACAGTTGAGTTCATTACTGCAGTTCACTTCCTGCAATTTGGGGTTCTCTTGCAATTTATCCAATAGTACTAAATTGTAGTCCCCAGGGACTACAAAATGGTTTTTGATTCCAATTTGCACAAGCCTTGTTGCAATATAAGTTCCGATAGTTGTCATTGAAGATGTTTAAGTGATTGCACTAGATTGTACTTCTAAAGACTGGTAACCGTCTTTTCGTAATTCCTATATATACTCCACGGCACAAGAACCCGTTTTTGGCAAACAAGACCACTCCATCTAGCAATGTGACGTTTTGCGAATACCTTAGTCTGTGAGAATAAATGGTTACTCGTGCATTAGAGTTCTAGTCTCTGAGACGGGCGGCTATGAAATCCCACGCTAGCGTGTATTGGGCTTTGTTATCCGATCTGTGAATTTCTTTTTTTCCCGGAGTTATGTACGAGGGAGTATGTTATTGAAAGGCTTGGCAGGGGTTGCCCACGCTTTAGGCATTTCGAAATCTCACGGGATTGTACCCTTAAACCAGACAACAACTTTAGATGAGGTGAGGCCAAACGATTGGCGAAAGAAAGTGAAGATATCCTATTCAGCGCGCATCATTATGACAAGAATAGCTCCAGGATAGTTAACAACAGATACAAACAAGAGTTAATCTTTCACAGAGAAGCTGTTGGAGAGAAAACATCCTCTCTTGCTTAAGGCTATGATGCGGCCTGTGTGTTTGTAAATGATACTGTGAACTCGGCTACCATTTCAAAATTGTCAGAATTGGGCGTTAAGCCAATTAACAACGTGGATCTCAATGCAGCTAAGAAAGTTGGGTCACCATTGTCCACGTACCAGTATACTCGTCTTCTCGCCTTTTGCGGTTACAGAGTACACTGTTGGTCTAACATTTGCAGTTAGTCGTAAAATTTACCGTGCATGAATGCGAGTTCGCCTAGACGCTTTCAGTTTGGATGGTTTCGAAGGTAGCGATCTGCATGGTAAAACAATTGATATTGTCGTAACCGGGCGATTTGAGGCACTTGTTACAAAGGCGTTCAAGCACTGGTTCGAATGCGAAGTTATTGCTATGGATATATGGAAAATTCCGATATTGAAAAGATGGAAATTCTGTATGTTAACTTCCAGAATTTTTAGCAAAATTCTGATGTTGTCTGTCTGCAATGCCCTATGACACCCGAAAGGAATCTCATGATCAATAAGAAAACTATCAAGCTGTTTAAAAGAGGCACTATGTTGATTAATACAAGCCGAGGTGCACTCACGGAGCCTAGCGCATTAGTTGAGGCAATTGAACAAAGCTTTCTAGGGACGCTTGGTATGGATATGTACGAAGACGAAAAATAATTATTTTTCAGAAACTTGTCGAACTTTTTTGTCAAAGACGCTATTTTTGAGAGGCTTACTTCTTTTCGCATTGACTTGTGTACGGGTCATCAAGCTTTTTTTTATTCGAAAGTCCTTAATGCAATTGCATCAACACTAGAAAACTCACATGACTTTCATTCTGGAAAAGTTTCAGCGGAATACAAATTATAACGAAATGAATACTATGTAATACATAATGCAAAATTATGAAATGGACAGCAATTGCCCGTTGTTAATTCAATTCTTCCGTAATTTTCAGATGTTTAGTAGACATTCATACACACACTTAGTTCAAAGACCGGGTCCCATGCTCTTATTGCCAAAGGGGCGACTGCTTAGCTACTGCAAACCCTTGTCATGGATTTGAACGAAATTCTTGGCACAGCTCCGGGTTCGGGGTGTACGTATGGATAGATAATCTCCGGCGTGGCATATCCCGCGTGGGATTCGTCATTAAGGATCAGCACTTGCACTGTTTAGATGCGCCAAGGCTCGAATATGAATCTTGCGTCAGAATAACGAGATAATTTGTTGTGCCATAGATTTCCAAGAGCAAAGAAACTTGTTTTTGGTGGAGCCAGACAATTAAACATTACATTATTGCCAATAAAGCTGTACAAAGGGTTGCTTGAATGGTATAAATATGTCTATTTGATTTAAGTCAAAGATTCTTCAAAGCAAAACAGAAATTGTAATAACACCATCTTCCAAATCAAAATGTCAAAATATTCCCAAAAATCTATTTTAAAGACAGATCTTAGACCTGCAACTATTGCTATTGTAGGTGTGGGAAGTGTAGGTGCTACAACCGCCTACACGCTGCAACTCAGCGGGATGATTGCAGATATCGTCCTGATTGATATTAATAAGGACAAGGCAGAAGGCGAGTATATGGACTTGAACCACGCTGCACCAATGACTACTGAAACCCAGGTGCGTGTTGGTGAGTATTCTGATTGTGTTGATGCCGCAATTGTTATTATTGCGGGCGGAGCCAATCAAAAGCCAGGGCAGACCAGAATGGAACTGGCGGCCAAAAATGCTAAAATTATAGAAGAGATTATCCCCAATGTAGTCAAGTACGCTCCAGATACGATTTTACTGATTGCCACAAACCCTGTTGATGTCTTAACGTACGCAAGTTACAAGCTGTCCGGTTTCCCAACTAGCAGAGTTATTGGATCAGGCACTCTTTTGGACTCAACTAGACTTAGATGTAATATTGGAAGGTATTATAATATATCATCTGACAGTGTCGATGCATGCATAATTGGGGAGCACGGTGATTCGGAGCTCGCGGTGTGGTCAAGAGCAACTATTGCAGGGATGAACCTTGCTGAATTTTCTGCTGCTACTAAACAGGAATATGATAAAGAATCGCTTCATAAAATATTTGAACACACTCGAGATGCAGCCTATAACATTATAAAGCGCAAAGGGTATACAGCTTATGGGATTGCTGCTGCACTCACGCGTATTGTGGAAGCTGTTTTAAGAGATGAAGGATCCCTGTTGACTGTTTCCATTGTGGGCGATTATTATGGAATAAAGAATGTGGCTTTGAGTGTTCCCACGAAAGTGGGAAGAGATGGTGCCCATCATATTATGGACTTGACCTTGAATGAGAAGGAGAACGAAGAAGTTAAAAACTCCGCAAAGAAAATCAGAGCTGCTTGTGACTCTTTAGGACTCAAATAATGGGTATTACGGCTATTTTAGTAATAAATTGCGAATAATTATTGCTCAACGAAAACCTCTTTACAAGAAAACTTGGGTTAAAGGTTTTTCGTAATGCCCTCATGGGGATTTATGAACTTTGTAGATCTGATCATACATTTTGGTAAAAAAACTCACGAACGTTTGAGATTTCATAGAATAAACTTTTAAGGTATAATACATACTATCTCTTCTCTACCGGTAATTTTATGGCTTTTCTGTTGAGACATTACCAAAGAAAGTCTTTTCACTAAGTTTAGCGCCATTTAGAATAAATTTTTTTTTGAGAGCCAATACACATTAAGGGGAGTGATAGCTTTAAAAACCAAAAATTGCCCAAAGAATTAAAGACTCTCCTAACTGCAGCTCTATTCGACAGTAAATGATTGAACCAGGAAATTATTGCGAATGAACATATATTCAAACTATTCATCAAGCGAGAAGGTTTTTCATCTTAATATAAATAGCATTTGCTGTTTTTTTTGCCTCTGAAAGAGAATTTACGTAAGAACGTTCCAAGTTAGAATACTATATTTTCACGTAGAACTAACCTCTAATTTCAAATCCGTCTAGAACAGAAAAAACATGAAAAAGGAAAACTTCCAGCAAGTCACAATGAAGTTTCTGTAACATTAACAAAGGATCTTCCGGCATATGTAGTTGCAAAACTAAATATCAAAGCTACAGCAAATACAGCAGTGCAATTGCTCGACCCTTTTACAGCTCATTGAAGAGTTATTTTGATTTTTAGATCACAGACCGGGGCAAAAAAAAAGATCATACCCGCATATTCTCATAACAGACAAATCTGAATTCTCAATCTTCCAATTTTGTTAAGGGCAACAACTTTTGAAAAAAAATAGTGACATAGAGTATGATAAAAGTCTAAAATCGAGTCTTCTAAGCCAGTGGATCTAGAGGTAGGTGTACCATAATATAAAAGATAATTGTCCTCTGATAGCTATTTCAATATTTAAATTAGCATGTAAACGATGGTGCGAGTTAAGACTTTGATTTGGTAGCATCTATCTCACCTTAAAAGACTTGCCAAATTTTCTGCTTTAATTGCAGAGGAAGAACAGGGTCTATGTCAGCTATAATTTCCGGACCAGCAACATGTTGTTTGTTTGATATTAAAGATGTGCGTTTATCCCATCAAAAGGTTTCCTTATCTACCTAATATCTAGACGAGCCATGTACAAACAAAATGCTACTTAATAATAAGATTGCCCAGGCAAGCCCCAAGCCTTAGATTAGTTCCCTTTTGACGTAAATTTCGTATCGTTTGGTGCGATAATTAGTGCAAGGCAAGGATAAAAAAATTCCTATCGTGCAAAGTAACCAGGATACCGTGCTGATTGACGAGGTTGACTTTCAGGTATTATTATCCTAGCTGAGAAAGTAGTCCTCAACGGCTTCTCCGAATACTCCAAGGCAGCGTCTCATAGACTTGTGTATTTATTGTCTCGAAGTTGTGATGAATAACATTAGTTGACCATCGACTGGACTATTTGGGAATGAGCTAAGAAGAGCTAGTATAAAGTGCGAGAATTATAAGTTCTGTTAAAAACGCCGTAAAGTTTGATCTGGTAGAAGTACCAAACATTATTGCACATTTCACGTTTATTCAGTGACATCATAATACTGACGAGAAGTTTCAGAAATATCAATATCATTTTGCCAAAGCATTTAAAAAAATGGCTCTCGTACTTGAGTATCAATAAACTACGAGCAAACATTCAAAAATCTTTTGGACGGCCTTTTTAAGAGATGAGAAACTTTTAAATTATTGAATTCATGCACAAGATCGAGTCTGGCTTGTGAAGGATATTCTATATGTAAACAAATGAAATTTTACTGCCCTTTCGACTAATTTTCTGGAGCGCTATCGTGCGCCTCGTCAACATGGTCTGAGTAGGGCTCGTGAACCGGTGTGCCGCTGTCTTCTTCGGTATCAACATCGAAACTGGTATCATCGTTCATAAAACTGACCAAGTCACTAGCATCTTCATCATGACCAATTAGTAATTCGTCAGCCTCATCCAAAAATTGATCATGAGTGAGCGAAGAGTAGCTGGGACCATTTCTATTGCGAGAAAATATGGATATCAATCCTTCGACTGCCATTTTTCTTTGTCGGTTGAAAAATTGAGCCACTGCATCATCCCAGTAAATGCGAAAACACCAAACTTCACAATTGAATTGACAGCACGGTCAGTTTGATTTTCTTCAATTAGCTCGTCATCACCAAGTCTAATCTCACCAAACCGAGCGAAGCCACCGTTTCTTCTGATTCTCTGATCGTAGACAAACCATGTGGCGAAGACAAAAATAAATAGCGGCACTCCAATGATGAATACTAAGGAAATCCTGTTAACCTTGTACTTTTCATTAAACTCTTTTTCTTTCCCGGGGCATGCCTTTGGCACGGTAGCTTTGTCCAATTCTAAGCCCTTTACACAAGTTGACATTGGAACCTTTCTATATCCGGTAGGCTTGAAATTTTCTATGGCATCTGTTTTCTTACAAATATCACTAGGTTCAGATGGATCCAAACCTTCGACCAATTTACAGGTGCCGTCTTTAGCCTTACAGCCGTTGTAATCACACTCGAAATCATTTCTGGTACAGGAACAGTTTTTCACAATTCTTACCATTTCCTTGAGTGGAGCGGCGCCATTGTAACAATCATAATTTATTTTCTTCAAGTATTCCGCCTGGTGTCCAAACAAACACTCGGATCCTGGGTTGGCAATTGGGGCATAATCGTAATCGTCATTCCTTTCGTTTTCGAAATCGAGGACACATTGTCTATTGAAGCAACCCGAGAAATCTAGCGTGAAAGTCTTGGTTTTTTGACCTTTAACATTTGGTGACGTTTCAACTATCATAAATCTCATCGCGGAATCCTGAGAAACAGTGACAATATCGTCCACGAACAACTCCTCTTCAGTGAAATTGAAATCCCTCCATGTTTTACCCGAATCCGTTGAATAAGTGACGGTGTCAGTTTGCTTGCTATCCGGTACTAGCACGATGATACTGCCATGATCACCATACTTCCATTGATATGGAGAATTTTTAACTTCCTTCCATGTAATTCCACCATCTGTGCTCATAAAAGTGGAACAATCTTCATATGGCAGAAGATATTCGCCAACATTTCCGACACCGATCATATATCCTAGAGCTGAACCTGAAGAATACGTGTCCTTGATGTCTTACCTTTCGGTGAATCCATGAAGATTTAGGGAACAGTCTTCTAATGATTTTGATTTACAAGCATAGGCCTTCCCTTCAGAATTTTTTGGAGGAGAATATATGTATTGCCAATCGGCTCCTTCATTAAATGTAATTTTTGACTTTAATCTCTTGCTATCTTCTGAACCATCTTTGATTCCCTCGGCATTTGAAACAACGTTCACCAATACAATTCCTTCTAAGCCTTGAAGTTTTTCAAAATCAACATAGCCTCGAGGTCCTTTATTGACTGCTCTCTCCAAAACCACAAATGATGTTCCGTTAGAGTTGGATTTCATCAACGCCCCAAATTCTTTGTCGGGGGACGATTCAGTTGTTAAGTGAAAGAAAATTGCACCCTGTTGGGAGCCAAGAATGGTATAGGCTTGTTGTTTAATGGACAGATCAGCTGGCAGGACTGCTTCCGCAAACTCTTCACCATCAATTGTTACGTAAGCTCTTAGCTCATCAGAATCATGAGGGACCGCAATGATAGTGTACTCACCAGTAGAAACATAACCAACTATTTCATCGAATACTACTTTGCGATTATTTTGAGGAAATCGTTACTGGTCACCAAGGATCTCTTGTTAGTCTCTTTATCCTTAATCGCACACATAATCATGTTGTCGTCAGAAGGATGCTCATAGGTCGAGCCAACAAACTCGCAAGAGTACGCTCCCTGTGCGAGTTCTTCGAAATTACTACCACCATCCCGTGTGACGAACGCTACCGCATGAAAAGCATCATCATCCAAACTTTTGCAACCTTGGCCACAATAGAAAATGAATGTTTCAGAATCCTTAGCGTGAAACGAAAGTGGGAACCCCAGTTGTTTTGCGTGGGGTAATTCAACAGATGAAAACGATCTCGCTCTATCGTTTGTAATGTAAAGCTTACGACTCTTCCCAAACAGATATGCGGATGAATTGAAATACGGATTGAACATCACTTCTATAATGGTATCATCAATTCTGAGCTGGCGGAAGTTTTGACGGTTGTCATGTGACAAGTAAACGTCGTGTTTGTCGGAAAGGGCAATCGCAGTTTCATCACCAATAGTGTCAAAGTACTGGTAGAATGTCATTTTAAAATCTAGTTCGTTTTCGACAACCGAAACATTATCAATTGCTCCCTCATCTTCGTTACTCGTGCATTTTACATCGAGGTCATTAACTTTAAGTGGTTTGTTGCATAAATTTCCTCTCTCGAGTTGTTTAGGGGCCAATTTGACATGGGAATTACGTGTGGTACAAGCACCTGAACGCGATAGTAAAGTGTGATCAAGTAAACAATTTCCATATCCATTTGGTACAAACTCAGGTGCACATTCGTAGTCCTCATAGCCACAGGGACATGTTTCCTCGATTATCTTGGCATTTTCGTAAAGCTCCCGGAGGAGACACTTTGCGTCTTGCTTTCTTCTTCTAAACTTACGTTTTGCACCTTTCAGGCATTTGCCATCATTCAAATACCAGTCTTCCATTTCGTCGCTTGAGCACTTTTTGCTTTCAAATGCAGAGCTGAAATCAACCGTGTAAATAAATCCCTCCTGATCCTCCCTGTTTCCATATTGTTGACCTAAACGCCAGAAATTATGAAACTTAAACCAGATCCATCCAGAGAGGTGGGTGAGACCTCACGGATAGACATTACTTCGTCGAATTCATATTCCGACCAAGTTTCACTTTGATCAAGTGAATAATAAACCTCAAAGGCAGCAACTGCAACCATGATATTACCCAGATCTCCAAAAATCACTGCAGCTGGAAAGTCCAAGATATTCCTCCACGTTGCACCTCCATCTCGGCATATAAATGTTTGTTATCTGTCCCATGAGTGGTAATACTGGTCTCCCACAGTACAAGTTAGGGCAGGAATACCGGCAGTTGATAGAGACTACAGTTCGACTTGAGCTCGCAGAGTGGGAAAAAATTGATCTTAAAGAGCATGTCGCTGGATCGCTGACATTACAAGAATATTCGTTGTTTGGTTCATCAACTTTTTAAATACGACCAGGAATGACCATCATTGAAGGATATTCTGGTTTTCAAGACGGCTTTAGAAGAGGATCTATCATTTACGAAGGCGTTAAAAGTACTCAAAATGGTGCCCTCCAGTTCATCTACCGATTTCAAAAAGTAAGAGCCCGAATCATCCGACAATAGCGACGACATTGGGGTGAACTTCAAGCCAGTGGAGTCAGATAAAAGGAGCTTCTCACCACCAAAGGTGCCTTTGTGTAGTTGGCGCACAGATGCTGCAAGCTTCTTCTTGGATCCTCCTAAGGATCGGATGCTCAAACCTGAATGCAATTGTGATGGGAAGTAGGCCTCGTCAAAATTTTTACCATCGTGGGAGACCTAAACGCGCCTCAAAGATTCAGAGTTGAACCTGTCCTCCATGGTGGTTATCACGCAATAATCACCTATTATTTTGAGATCTGTGAGTGTCATGCCTTCGAAGTTGCGCACAGTCGAAGTTGTTTTGCCGTGATCATTTGTTGTAATAACGGAGGAAGCCTTCAAGAAGTTCGACCCATGCCCAACGGACAAGGTTCTTGAGATGCATACGACCTCATGGTCGCCACCCAGTCCTGATTCCTTATACTCTCGGAAAAATCCACAGTCAACAGACGAGTAATCATTTTTGGAAGTCTTTTCAGGTTTGGGCAGGTCCAAATTGTTGAAGTCTTTGCCGTTCTTCGACAAAAAAAACCTTTTAATTGCACGAGTGAGCATTCTCTCTGCAAAAACTACATGAGACGATGATGTCGCCTTCAAAGTGAGGTTGAGTTTCCACGGTGCAGAAGCTGAACCCTTGATCCTCCTCTAGAAAACCATCGCCCCAGAGAAGGCTGAGTTTGCTCCAAGTTTCTGCCTGGTCATCTGTAACTATACGGTCCCTGGTTTCACGGCATAGGCAAACGCACGCTTGCCTGGGTAGTTCTTGTCCACTTCGAATAACGAGATATTTCCCTTGATCGACTCGATGGGTTCCCAAGTCTTGCCACTATCTGAGGAACGGGAGAGTGTCTGGCCTTCCTCCCGCAAAATCACAAAGCTATCGTCAAAGGGCTGAAGCATATACGACATGACAGACTTTTGCTTGGTAACCTCGGGTCTCCATTGCGCTGCAACCAGCTGCAGCAGCCACACCAGTGCAAGTTTCGTTGTCCTCCGCACGGAGGATGTCATATATAGAAGCTTTGTGAAGTAACACGAAAACTTGGCAACAGTAGACCCTTTTGTTTCGGGGTTTACACACGTGATGCCGCCATCTTACCGCCATTTCAAAATCAAAACATCACGTGACATGATGTTTGTAAGCCATGTTGACGTGCCACCCTTAAATCTCTGTTGATTAACATTTAATATAGTATTTTTGTCAGCAAAATAATTTCTGCTTTTATTTCCTGATGGTTTTGTGTATTTCCATCGAAAGATAAATTACTGGACGGTGGAAAGTACCATTCAGTTTTAATCAACTCACAATATTTTCTGTGAGCGCTTCTTGTGTCCAACAATTACACTTATTGGTATAATTAAGCGGAATCGAATTTTAGAAAACGCAATTCTCAAATTAATTGGACAGTATACGAATTTCTAAAAATTCGGAAGATGTAAGGAAAAATAAAGTAGTGAATGCAAACACCAATTAGAAGATTAGAAGATTAGAAGATTGTATAAAAATGTAGCGTTGCCCTTTAAAAATAGAGAAACTATCCAAACTGACTATTTTAGCTATAAAAAGGCATTTATCCTTGATCATTAATACTTTATCAACGGAGGGAAGAAATCTTTGCTCTCAATTTCCAACTTTCCAATTTCTCACGCAATGAAAAAATTTGACCAAATTACCTCAGAATAAAACGATTCCATACTCTTAAAGCGGGTGCGCTACCCGTACCTCTTTGACTTTTTCATCAACACATTTATTGTTGCATCTGAAATTTGTCAAAGCCGTAAAAAGCACGCTACTGGAATTGATTTCATTAATTCGACGAACTCTTAAAAATTATTACAATCTGGAGATTAGTAGAAGATGCACGACAAAAAACAAGTTCTATCATGTAATTAGCACCTGAGATTGAGATTGATATTTACCTTTAAATCTATAAAAATGTGAACGAAAGCCACTTTTCAAGAACTAAACAAAACAGTCAGATGTATTTGTAAGGGTTCAAAATCCCGTTAGGATCATAGTGACGCTTGATATCCTTCATAAATCTTATCTCAATGTCACTTCTCGAGTAATGTAATTTACCCTTTTTGTGAAAACCTACACCATGCTCAGCACTGATCGAGCCCTTTTTCGATCTGATATACTCATAAACAAATGGCTCCAGCAAGTTTTCAATTTGCTTTGTAAATTCTCTTACTGCAATATTCAAATGAATATTTCCATCACCAACGTGACCATAACCACAAGACTTAACAACAGGCTTAGGTGCGTCACCAATCAAGCCTGCCGCATTCAATCTTTCTGTAACAGCTTGTGATACCGAGTACAAGTCTTTCAATTGTAAGGACATGTCGTACTTGTACATGCCACCATAAGAGTTACATGCAGTTGGAACAGACTTTCTCCAAGTCCAAAGTCTATCATAATCAGCTTTATCCTTTGCCATCATACCCTCTGAAATTAATTTGGAATTCGAAGTTTCTGAAACAAAGGCTCTCAATTTTTCGTCGTCGTGTTTTTTATTAGATCCTGAAGTTTCTATTAGGACATAAAAGTTGTGTTGCTTTTCCAACGGAAAGGGTAAGTCTTTCAGATACTCTATCGTACATTCAATTGAACCGCGATCCATGAATTCAAAAGCGGACAAAATTTCAGATAATTCACTCTTAGCCTTTACAAACAATTTTTGAACTGTGTCAAAATTCTCAATCCCAAAGAAAACAGCATTTAAAGCTTTGGGTTTTGCCGCTGCTACTATAGATACACCAGTGATGACACCAATCGTACCCTCTGCTCCGATAAATAGCTGTTTCAAGTCATATCCGGTGTTATCTTTTCTCAAAGCATTGATATTGCTAATGATTTCGCCATTGGGCAGCACTACCTCTAAACCTAAAATATTACCATGCAGTGAGCCATATCTCAAAAAGTTCAAGCCACCTGCATTCGTAGAGACTACACCTCCCACTTGACAGTTATTTCTTGATGGCAAATCTAGAGGAAAGATGTGATCATGGTCGTGTAAAAATTGATGGGCATCACGCATTATAACACCCGCATCACATTTAAAGGTCCCACTAACGGGATCAAACTCTCTGATACTATTCATATTCCTTAAAGAAAGAATAATTTCGTCAAATACTGGTACAGAGGCCCCTACCAAGTCAGTGTTACCACCCTGTGGCACTACTGCCAATTTATTGTCGTTACAGTACTTCATGATCTTCGAGATTTTATCAGTGGATTTTGGCAAAAGAATTAAGTTTGATTGGCCCCTATATTTCTTCATCCAATCCTGATTGAAAGCAACGAGCTCTTCAGGAGTCTGCGATTCCAAGATTTCATCATTTGACAAAATTGAATGGAAATATTCCAAATCTGCTGAGTCGAGAACTTTGAAATCAGGGTTTCTCTTGACGCTTGGGTATGCCTCGGCTGTCAGATGCGCAATAGGATTTGTTACTGTCATAGCTTTTTTATGTGTATCGTTATTCACATCCACTAACCAATCTTCTGCACAAATCTTGACAATTTCGTCCGACGAACGATGGTTTTTATATAGATATGCATGTTTTGGCAGTCAGGCGATCGGTGTGTTTCATTTCCCTCTATGCCGCGCGTGACTTGGATCGTTTTTGGTCATCAAGTGCGGTCAGCAGGTGCTGAAAATGTCACGCGCTCAGATAATACTATATATTTCGACACTAATGTAAGCTCTTTTAACGAGTACCAAAGGTGATGACTACAAAATGGGCGACTCGTATACAAAATAGGCAGAGATAAGTTTTTTGGGTAGAGTCAAAAAAATAAATATAAAGGCAAGCGGAATTGTATGCTCTACTTCGCGAAGAACGAACCACACCGAGTAGAGGAGAGCGATGGCATCAATGACCTAAAATCCTTATAAGTATTGTTGGAAACTCGAAGGATATCATTTTGGAGTTTTTCTTTAACACTCGGTTCTCTCGAACCAATTTTAAATTTATGGGCGAGCGTGATGTACATTAAAGCTGTAACTTCTAAAAAATTAATTGATGTGATACCTCGTTCCAGTTCTTACATTAATATTTATGGTATGTCTAAGTGACCTTTCAAGTTGATGGGCAGATCAAACAAACCGTGAGTTGCTCTACTTCATCTTCCTGTTCAACTGAACTTCAATCTCGTAAAATTTACAGTAAATTTTTCACGAAATTGCACAGTTGGTCAAACTACAAGTTGAAATGGAATACAATAATTCACCGTATGCTTCGATACTCAAAAACTTTAGTTCCGTGGCGAAACACACCTTTGAAACTCTCCTATGATATAAAGTGACCATAACTGTTTTTTTCAACCAAGAAATACCGTGCTCGACTAAATAATATCGTTTTACACGTATATTCGTAAAAAGTCTTCGTGTTAAATAAGGGAGACCTCTTTGAGAATTGAAAAGTTCTTATCGCATGATGTTTCTGTAACTGTGCCCATCAGAGCATCGTTGCAGTCAAAATAATAATAGTAATGTCAACATCGCAATCAGCGAAGTGTCATGTGGCATTCAATGGATCTGAGGTGGAAGCAATTGATACCCCTTGCGTGGGGCAACCGATGGACATTAAGATGAGAAAAGGACAATGCTGCATTCTCAAACCCCGTGAACAACCTAAAGATGAGCAAACTGAAAGGCCTACAGCGGTTTCCTTTGCAGGGAGCACATGCCAAGATGTTTGCAGCAGCAAAAATCAACGGAAGCTGTGCCCCATAAAAGCCACAGCAGATAGTAACCCTTGCAATTGCCTTTCCGAAGACCAATGCAAGAGGACTTGTAACCACAACATATCTGGCTACGCCGAATTGAAGACCCAGATAGACACCTCTGAGGAAGCATACTTGAATGGGCAGTTCACTAAGGTCAGAGATAATAGCTACCCCCTTGAAAATCTTGATGATTTGCTTCCTGATGCGCTGAACGAACAATCTGATCAGGCAGAGACAAATACCTGCGTAGAAATGCCCTTTAGGACAGCTTGTTGCAAATCATCTTTTAAAAATCGTGTTGGGTATTCTAGAGACTTTTCAGCTACCGACTGTTCTCGGAAGAGATCGTTTACTTGTTGTACCGACGCTTGCTTGGATCGCGCAACTCAGGATGAATTCGAAAAAACGCTAGGCAAATTCTTGCCCAAAATGGAGACTGGCGTTGGAGAAAACAGAAACCAGAAAACTAAAGGTTCCTTTGCCAATTTAACCACGGTAGAGACTGCAGTTTCCAATAAAGGATGGCTGTTGAATAGTGGTGACATGAGTATTTGGAATTCAATTTATGAACAATATGCTATACGATTAGTTGCTCTTGGCTGTCTTTGTCGTTCTTTGGTTACTGAAGGGAAGCGTTCTTGTTGCAATCCTCGCTCTTCAACACGCTTATCGAGGAAAATCGTCAAGAATGTTGGGGAGGAAAAAAGAACTGTTCTAAAAGCAGCATGCAGAGATTCTAAACATAAGAATATCAAGATCGATGATGTGTCGAGTTTCGCAAGGTGTGAAGGAGAAAGCACTATCCCTAGGGACTGTGCTGGATTAAAGGATGGTCTTTTTGGGGAGGATGACCCAGGTTCTTCTGTCAAAAAGAAAAAATGCTGCGGTGATAATAACTTTACCACTTCATGTCAGAGAAACAATGAAAGTAATTCGTGTCATGGAAAGGCCCAACCGATTATCGGAAATACAAGAACAACGTCAACAAAGAGCCTCAGTAACTATGATGCAAGAGCAAAAAATGTGGAGCATTTTATTCTCTCAATACAAGGTATGACCTGCACAGGTTGTGAGACGAAGCTGAGAAGAGTCCTGGTAAAAAATCCTGGCTTGAGCAATCTAAAGACTAGCTTAGTCTTATCTCGTGCTGAATTTGACCTGGATTGTGGCCTTTCAACTATCGCTGATGTTATGAGGCAGATACAGCATTCTACAGAGTTTCAATGTGAAAGAATTGTCAGTGAGGGTTCGATGCTTGATCTCAGAGTTCTCGGAGACATGAAAGCTTTTCTCAATTCTGTGAAACCTGATGGGGTGACAGAAATGTTTACAGTTGGAAAAAATCAGGTTCGTGTCCTATTCGATCCAAATATCGTAGGCGCGCGTACTCTTTTGGATTATAATTGGGCTGAAATTGTGGAGCTTGCACCATTACGCTGTGATCCGGCTTTAAATGCTGGAAGAAAGCATGCACGCTATTTGGGATACATGACTATTCTTTCTACATTTTTGACAATACCTGTTTTAGTCATGGCTTGGGCGCCAATTCCTGAACACCCGATTGCCCACGGTGCAATTTCACTAGCTCTTGCAACTTTAGTTCAAATATTTGTCGCAGGTCCTTTTTATCCAAAAGCTTTGAAATCCTTATTTTTTTCCCGGGTAATTGAAATGGACCTACTTGTTGTTTTGAGTACTAGTACTGCATACATTTTCTCTATTGTATCTTTCTCTTTTCTCGCTGCCAAAAAACCACTTTCAACAGGTCAGTTTTTCGAAACTAGTACTCTACTTGTAACACTAATTATGGTTGGTCGCTTCATTGCTGCTATGACGCGCCAAAAGGCAGTTGAATCAATATCTATTCGGTCTCTTCAAACACAGAATGCCATCCTCGTAGATGGATCAGATGATTCCGAAGGCAAAGAGATAGATATACGATTATTGCAATACGGAGATGTATTTAAGGTAAAGCCTGATTCGAGTATTCCTACTGACGGGATTGTTATTTCTGGATTTTCCGTGGTCAATGAATCATTAATTACTGGGGAATCTCACCTTGTCGAGAAACGTCCTGGAACTAGCGTAATTGCCGGAACTATTAACGTTTCAGGTACGTTATTTGTACGTCTTTCCCAGCTGCCAGGAGACAATACTATCAGTACTATTTCTTGCATGGTTGACGAGGCAAAACTCTCTAAGCCAAAAATGCAAGAAATGGCGGATACGATAGCCTCATATTTTGTTCCAGTAATCCTCATGTTAGCTATATTGACATTTGCGATTTGGATTGCTGTCGGAAAAACGCTTCAAAAAAGATCCGCTTCAGATGCAGTCGTTCAAGCCGTGACATACGCCATCACCGTATTGGTTGTTTCTTGCCCTTGTGCTATAGGGCTTGCAGTTCCAATGGTTATTGTCTTTTCAAGTGGAATTGCTGCAAAACGAGGTGTTATTATCAAAACTGCGTCAGCAATCGAGCAGGCCTGTAAAACGACTCACATCGTTTTTGATAAAACTGGAACTTTAACGGAGGGAAAATTAGCCATTGTATCGGAACATTATCGTGAAGATGCAAATACACGACTACCAGTATTGTTGGGACTATTATCAGATAATAAACATCCTATTTCAATAGCAATCAGCAACTATCTGAGGTCAAAAGAATTTGTCGGAAAACCAGTTGATAACATCAAAGACTTGCCAGGTCAAGGGGTCGAAGGCAAATATTCTGGGCAAATCGTACGCGGCGGAAATGCTCGTTGGTTGAAAGCTGATAACCATGCCATGGTGCAGCAAGTACTTGATCTTGGTCAATCTGTATTTTGCTTCACTATTGATGATGTACTGTGGGCAGTTTTTGGTCTCCAAGACTCACTTAGGGATGAGGCATTTGATGTTGTTTCCAAACTGCAAAGCCAAGGAATATCTGTGCATATTGTATCTGGAGATGAGGTAGGGTCAGTTAGACGTATTGCAGCGAGTCTGATGGTCCCTAGTAGAAACACTAAGTCTAGAAGCTCTCCCAAGGACAAAGAGCTATATGTTCAAAATCTTTTGGTATACCCTCGAAATATCAAGAATAATGTTGTGGTATTTTGTGGTGATGGTATCAATGATGCTATTGCACTGAGTCGTGCAACTATCGGTGTTCATATTAATTCAACAAGTGACATTGCCCAATCTGCTGCTGATGTAATACTAACGAAACAAAATTTGGTTGGGATTCTTACTCTCATTAATCTTAGCAAAGTTTCTGTACGTCGCATCAAGTTTAATTTTGGGTGGAGTTTTGTCTACAATTTTTTTGCCATATTGTTGGCTGCGGGTGTCTTTGTGAAATTGAAAATCGCTCCGGAATATGCTGGGTTGGGCGAGTTAATAAGTGTAGTACCTGTTATCGCTGCTGCTGTCTTTTTGAGATGGAGCAATTTATGAGTGTATTGACTATTGCAAAGTAAATGCGGGTTATAACCCGCGCTGAAACCATTTTTAAACCGTTGTTAACCTAAGAGACGTCCTGCATCTCATCGTACCGAAAAAAGCTTCTCTTAATTAGGATTGTATGTAGCCTTGTGTGGGCAATTATAACACCAATAACTTTTTGAAACTCTCACAATAACCAAATCTCGCGCCTTTTTGATGAAGATCGAAAAGACGTTATCATTTGAAGCACCCTTGGCAAATTTGACGGCCATTTTCTTTCCCTAATTATGTAATCTGTAGACTGTCGATACAACCAACGTCCATACTCAGTGTAAAGTGAAACAAGTGGTAGCCTATCCTGTAATGAAAATCAGCTAAATCATATGTGAACTAACCGTTGAGTAGTAAGCTATTAGAGCTAAAAATGAGAGATACTGCGCATTTATATTGATCACTTTTTACTTACTAGTAAAAGCAGCCTTCTTTTTCATCCTGTCACCCTTATTTTTCTCATCTAGAATGTTACCACGATCTGTATTAAGTTGTTCATATCACTGGATTTTCTTCACTGTTTTTTTGCATGACCCTCATGTGTTTAGATTCGCAAGAGGGCATATGATCTACCAAACCAGAATAGGAAGCATAAAGAATGCCTGTTCGGGCAATGCTACTGGAATTTCAAAAACATGAATTCATCAGGATTGAAATATACAGAGACTATGACAGAAATTGTTTTCCTTGTAACTTTAGAGCTAAAGGTTATTTCGCCCAGACATCGCCGTACAAATCTCGTTAGGCGTCAAACCTCCGAATATTTTCAATTACTCTATCGCGCTTTCTGCTGAATTTTCTCCTCAAGCCTACGAAAAAGAAGATGCCAGATAACATATATTTCGTTCTTCCCAAAACATAAATATTGTCGAGTAAGGGTGAGATGTAACCTAAGCAGAAAATAGACTGGGAACTTTCCCGGCGTATTCAAACCTGAGTTGGAGTGCCTAGAAAATTCCGAGACCTTGCGAAATTGATTTGTTCTAATTTGCATACACAAAATAAAGCAAAAACGATTCCATATTAAGTAATGCGATATGTTCCGAAACTGGTAATAGAGACAAATGCGGTATTGTTTAAATCCCAAAATTTTAAACCTTCCAAACACCGCTGACGGATGAGTTACTTCTAAGGTACATGCATAGTGTAGATCAAATCCTGTCATGGCAAACAGTAAAACGTGGATGAGCAAGCAACAGCAAAGTAGGTTTCAGAACGTTAAGTACAGGGACCACGAAACCAATCTCTCCTTGCAACTCAGGAGTTTTGTTCGATCTAGTGGATAATCAGGTCTAGTACTTTTAAATGGACTCTGCTACTCAGTGAAAACAGTGTTCGCCACGAGAACCAAGAGTGTTTTACCGATAGTTTTCATGGAAACAGGAGGAAACTTGGAGTATGACAAAGCTGAAGTTGGTCGTCAACTGGGCGAAGAACGAAAAAGTTAAGTACCCCGTGCAGATCTCTCGTGTCTTTGGATACAGTCGTCAAGACGATTTCATGCATTTCGTGGAGAGTACAACGCCAAATCCAAGCGTGTGTGCCAAGCCATATACAAGAGGTCAAGGGAGAGAAATATGCTTCGTTACAGAGCAACACGAACATTCAGAAGACCACAAGTAGGCGAGTCCCTCCTCAAGACCTTACACGAAAGAA